>OY970820.1:60933960-62133960 GCA_963853835.1 Calendula officinalis | reverse complement strand
AAAGGGATATTATAGGTTATTGGTCATAGCTATTAGTTATAATGGTTCACGTGCCTTTCGTATGGGTTATGGTTACCAATTACGGTTTAAAATGGATACTTATAGGTTATTGGTCATAGCTAGTGGTTATAATTATTTACGGGCTATTCGTATGGGTTATGGACACCAATTACGGTTTAAAAGGGATACTATAGGTTATTGGCCATAGCTAGTGGTTATAATGGTTCACGTGCCACTCGTATGGGTTATGGTTACCAATTACAGTTTAAAAAGGATACTTATAGGTTATTGGTCTTAGCTAGTGGTTATAATGGTTGAAGGGCCATTTGTACGGGTTATAAACACCAATTACGGTTTCAAATGGATACTTATAAATTATTGGCCATAGCTAGTGGTCATAGAGGTTCACGGGCCATTCGTATGGGTTTATGGATACTAATTACGGTTAAAAATGGATACTTATAGGTTATTGGTCATAACTAGTGGTTATAATGGTTCACGAGCAATTCATATGGGTTATGGAGACCAATTGCGGTTTAAAATGGATCCTTATAGGTTATTGGTCATAGCTAATGGTTATAATGGTTCTCGTGCCATTCGTATGGGTTATGGTTACCAATTACGTTTTGAAATGGATACTTAGAGGTTATTGGTCATAGCTAGTGGTTATAATGGTTCACGTGCTATTCGTATGGTTATTGACACCAATTACAGTTTAAAATGGATAGTTACAGGTTATTGGTCATAGCTAGTGGTTATAATGGTTCATGGGCCATTCGTATGGGTTATGGTTACCAATTACGGTTTAAAAGGGATACTATAGGTTATTGGCCATAGCTAGTGGTTATAATGGTTCACGTGCCACTCGTATGGGTTATGGTTACCAGTTACGGTTTAAAAAGGATACTTATAGGTTATTGGTCATAGCTAGTGGTTATAATTGTTAACGGGCCATTCGTATGGGTTATAAACACCAATTACGGTTTCAAATGGATACTTATAAATTTTTGGCCATAGCTAGTGGTTATAGAGGTTCACGGGCCATTCGTATGGGTTTATGGACACTAATTACAGTTTAAAAAGGATACTTATAGGTTATTGGTCTTAGCTAGTGGTTATAATGGTTGAAGGGCCATTTGTACGGGTTATAAACACCAATTACGGTTTCAAATGGATACTTATAAATTATTGGCCATAGCTAGTGGTCATAGAGGTTCACGGGCCATTCGTATCGGTTTATGGATACTAATTACGGTTAAAAATGGATACTTATAGGTTATTGGTCATAACTAGTGGTTATAATGGTTCACGAGCAATTCGTATGGGTTATGGAGACCAATTGCGGTTTAAAATGGATCTTTATAGGTTATTGGTCATAGCTAATGGTTATATGTAACACCCTAAAATTTACAAGATTTTTAAAATTTTTGAAAACAAAATTATAATCAAAAGGTCCCATAAATAAATCTCAGATATTAATATTTAACGTTTAAAACATATTTATTGCGGAAATAGTTAAGATAAAGTAAAGTGTTTTAAAATATTAAATGATGTCCACATCAGTAATGAAAGATACAGCGGTCAACCGTCCACCTTCTCCTTCCCTTTGCTAGTACCTGAAACAGTGGGGAAAATAGGGGTCAGCTGGAGAAGCTGAGTGAATATCTCAAAATGCAAGCAATCTTAACATACAACACATGAGGGCACATCGGTGTACACCTAGTCAAAACTACTCAGATTATTTTTCTCAGATTTTATTACTCAGATTTTTAATTTATATAGCGCGCTTGTGTGACTTGGGACGAGAGATCAACCTCGTCCCTCCTCACACCTCAGATAGGCGTAAGCCAAAAACTCAGACGGGAGTGATCCCAAACTCAGACTGGAATAATCCCAAAAACTCAGACGGGAATAATCCCAAAAACTCAGACGGGAATAATTCCAAAAACTCAGACGGGAGGTGATCCCAAAACTCAGATGTGTGTTATTATGTTTTATTATTTCTTTAACATAATTATCTCAGATGCCCTAGCAAGTAGTAGCACAGAATGACCCTGTGCCGAGCTCGGTTACCCAGGCACAATGTCTCAGATTAAAATAAATCAACAGCTGCTCAGATACTCAGATAGCATGTCAAACTCAGATAACAAATCAAACTCAGATAGCGGATCAAACTCAGATAACAACTCAAGCTCAGATAACAATTATGGTGCAAGAAATGTAACACATAAGTCATGCATGTACAACGTTAAAACTGAATACACGGTGAGAATACTCACCTCGATAAATGTAAGCTCCAAAGGGTTCCCGACAGTCAAAGGTACAGCACGTTATCTCCTAGACGGTCCTAAAACCAAAAAAAACGAAACCCTGAATTAAAAAATCCTACCCGAGAGCTTATTTCAGAAAACTGGCAGCACCCGTCAGTCTCACGGGAACTGCCATAACTCTTAAACGGCTCATTAGATTTTTCCCATATTTTTACTACGACAACTAGACAATCAGAACTAAAATTTACTGTGAGACGGTCACTGGCCAAAACAGACCCTAAGTGTCTCAAAATAGCATTGCAAGACAGACCTGTTGCACAGGACATCTTCGTAACAGCAGTATATTAAAGTAGTTATAACTTTTAAACCGTAATTCGGATTAACGTGAGGGTTGCGGCATTGAAAAGCTATCTCAAAAATCAAGGTCCCAGCACGGGCCAAAACCGAAAGGATTAATTTATTCAGATCAAGAACAGCTGTGAATATGAGGCAGATTCTGCCAAGATTTATAACTTTTAAAACCCGTTTTTACAATCCCGACCCATCACCGAAAAAATCTCGAACACTTAGAATTAATACACGGTCTTTATTAATGCTTAAACAACGAACCCAACCCACCGGGGAAACCCGAGAATCAGCCATAACTTCCCGGTTCACAATATCTAAACTTGATGGTAATTTAACGATTGATTAATCATATAGAGTCAACAACGATTGGATCATGACGGAACTATAACGACCATAATCGAACCGAGCTATCAAAACTCAGTGGCCCTATGTGGAAACGAATCAGTCCTCAATTTCAAACGAAAACTAAAACATAAAATCAAAGGTTAAAGAACTACCGATCTACACAAGGATTTCGTTCGACTTGACTAACTCAACGTTCTGCTCGTCTTGCTTCCACTGGTTCGGCACGATCAGTAACCTACTACGCGGTGGTGATGATGGTTCCCGAAGTCCAGAAAAAAACCAACAAGATTAAAACCGAACATACCATGTGATTAAACAAAAAGACCGATAGGAAGGAAAAGAATTTCTACCGAATAAGGATTCTGTACTTGATTCGAACCTAAGCCAACAACGATTCTTTGCTCCTGTTCGATGGTCATCATCACAGCAAACCCGACACAAAAGGTTAGAACATCTCATCCAAAGTTAGGATCGAATAGGCAGAAGGATCGGAATAAGAATGCAATTACCTTTTGACGATCGACTAAAGCTACACGAAATGGTTGGAGTTTCTCCTTCACGATCGCTGGTTCCTTCACCCATGGATTCCCGATCGATAGGGATTGCAGAGTTGGGGAGCGTTTAGAGATCGGCAGAAAAGAAAATAGGGTAATTGATGCAGCACGCTGGTTATGAATTAATCGAATGGGCTCTAAGCCTTTAATTGTGATTGGGCTGAACAAAACATACGTGTGGGTTTCCTCCTGGCCACTTCACGACCGGACCATTGGTCACAAAAAAGACAATTCGGAAATTAAGGATTTGGGTCAAATCACAATTTTTATTGTAGTTTGCAACCTGGATTAACGAAATTAACGGTTCGATCCACGACCTCCTAGTCGCTCCCTATTAAGCGGATACTTGCTTGAGGGAAAGATTTAGTTAGCTCGAGCTCGGTCTTGGCCTGAGGCCGACCTCACCTCGACATGAAACTAGACCGTAGCTGCTAAAATAATGAGGACTCGGGATTTAGTGTCGCGATAAAACAAACGTCACAATATAGAAATTGAAACGTCACATAATTAACTATTTATCTACCCGAGGCGCCACACCATAAAGTTCATACAACTAAATAATCGGAACGTCGCCTGAATAATATAAATTATAAATAATAAAAATGTGATTAAAAAAATAATTTTTAATTAATATAAATTTTGGGGCGTTACAACTCAACTCCACTTGAAATAGACTTCGTCCCCGAAGTCATTGCTCGGAAGAACTCAGGGTAGTAATCTCGCGTCTCAACTCATACTCGCCAACGGCACACGTCCTCAAATGGGGAAAGAAAACAAAATGATAAGGTTAAGAATGAAAAGGAAATTCATCAGGGTGGCCTACGGCATGCATACTCAAATGGAAAAGGAGAATAAAAACGATAAAGTTATGAATAGAAAGAAGCTCTTCATGGTGAATTCACCTAATAGGAAATGAACTCCAGATCACGTAAGTGCTCATACAATTATCCGCCTCTAGTGGCGTAAAACGATAAGGCTAAAAGAAATAAGACCAGGATGCTCACTATGGATCTCAGTATGCAAAGAAAATGCTGATAATGAGCATAAAATACACCACGATACTCTACTGAAGGCGTCTTCTTGCTCTCGCATTCGGATACAGTTGTTACACTCAGCGATTAACGTCGCGTTGAATCACCGATTCAACTCCACTTGGAAATTTACTATTGATTTGTTGACGATACTAGATGCTCAGTGTAGTACCAGGTCATCCAAACCATTTGCACAATCACACTCGGATCTCTCATGACGATAACAAGTTTTTATGGAAAATTTTCTTCCCGCACAACTCCATCAAATGACCACTTACACATTTTAGCAACAGGTAAAAAAATTTCATTATCGACAATTTTCTACCAAAATGACTCGGAAGGTCCTCTACTCTATGGGTCAACAGTTTGTTAACAACATAATAAATAATCTAGCGGTTTACACCATTATCAATTAATATAATAACCATGCAAATAAATCACAAGGAATATACATATCACACAGAATTCTCATATACTCAGGTATATAATTCCAAAATATGATCTGGAAATATAACTCAGAAATATAACTCGGGAACAAACTCAGAAATCTTAACCCAGAAGAAAACCCCGAAATCTAACTCAGAAACATAACCAGAAATTTAATCTCAGGCATAAAACCCGAATTCTATCTCAAACATAAACTGATAAAATAATAATATTTATTAGCACTAACATTATATGCAAATCACATTTTTACTCATTTTTATGACTACTCGCGTTATTGATTCTCGAAATAATTCTTCTTTAACATTATAATGTTACCTTACTCTATTAGGTTTGCATATTACCGATGTTGATAACCCATTAAATAGCTCAAATTAACGATCTTGTCATTTAATTCCATTTAATAAGTTCTCATCCTATTACATTTAGTGGTTTCTCGATAGTATTTTAAATAGATGTTTTCTCATTCATCTAGTTTAACGATCCTTTAATAGACCGTTTCACTGATTTTACACAATTTAAATGTCTCTTAATTATTTTGACTAAATCTACTCATTAATTTCATGTTACCCACTAAGAATTCCAATTAAATTTCATACTCCTATTTATAATGATTTCTCGTTACTCAAATTACGAATTAATTCCTCAGTTCTCATTTACTCAATTCGCAGTTACACTTTATTCTAAATCTTACGGTTTACTCATGGTTCATCAATTCAGTACATTCTCGTCTTTTCGAAATTTCTCCTAAATTCAATATAAATTTATTGAATAGTTGTTATCATATCAAATTTAATAATTATTCATAAATAGTGTTTTCTCATATAATTTTATAATACCTCAAAACTCATAACACTTTATAACACTTCGAAAATTTGAATAAAACTTCCCGTTAATTTAATACTTTTCTCTTTTGACTCATTTTATTAATTTGCTGATGTAACTCGATTTGTAAATTTCTTATAACTCAAAATTACTCCATAATTAATCAAAATACAATTTTATCAATTAGCTCGTTTTATTAATAACTTATTACCAGCAAATTACCGATCTCATTTTAACTCAGTTTCCTCAAAATTTCTTTGTAGCAGTTTTCTCATATTCAACTCATTAATAAGTTCTCATCACTTTAATTTCATGATTTCTCATTATCACATTTATAACCACCCAAGAATAATTATACTGTCTTATTTTGTAAATAATTGTAGTATTACTACTTCCCCTTTTGCACGATATTCATTCAACCCAATTAACTTGATTTGTTAATTTCTCCAGTAACCCGATCTATCATTTTGTTGTAAAATCTATAATTACCCATAAAATAAATTTAATTATTCTCAACTGCTTGATTTGATAGTTACTCTTATAATTTATTTTATCATTTATATGTATCTAGATTTCGCACTTTAAATTCATACCAACAAAATCTCTTTGTATAAGCACCATGCTCATAATATTTATAAATAATAATTAATGATATTCATTTCTTGACAGTTTTTCCTTTTTACCCCTACTCAACTCCACTTGGAGAAAAACTCGTCCTCGAGTTTGGAACTAGTATTGTCTACCAAAATAAACAAGCAAGTATGTAGTCACACAAACAATTAGGATACACATACTAAATTCACCATAACAAGCATTGGTCCATTGTTCCCCTCAAAATCTCCCCCTAACCAACCAAAAGTCCTGTGTGTACGGTAATAGGGGCCCTCTATTACTTTCGACACATGCTTTTGTTTGGTCACGAGTCAATCCCAAAGTTCACAACTTCCCACATAAAAGTAATCCACAAACAAATCACACTCAGAAGGAAGAAAAGTTTACTCTCAATATCTGAAAAATACAGATATGCACTCAGCTGTATGTACTCGAAATCTTATAAACATTACTCAGAAATGCACTCAGCAAAAGGCACTCAGCAAAATATTTTATTATGTTTTCAACAGTTAAACTCAGAACATAATATAGTTCATAAACTCTTTTAATTTATTTTAAATAGATCATCACCGAATCAATGATGATAGTCTCCCTTTGGTTCACTTTTAATAAATACCCTTTAAGATAAACTTGAATAATTTCAGTTTAATTTGACTTGGCAATCCTCGATTAATTGGTATAACAAACTTACATAGGTTATTCAATATCTCTGCGTTAAATAAATAATCTCTCACTGAATTCATAAAAAAATAATTATGGATTTTCAGTCTCAGCTATTAAAATCACATACTTTAAAAGTTTTCTCATTTGATCTCAATTTAATAAATCTCGGTTTATTATTTTCTCAGCAAAAAGATTTTCCCAATACATCATGTCTCATCTCTTTATAAAAACATTCTCCTTTTTAATTGTCCAAAGATTTCATAAATTTTAAATTTTTAAATTTGATAAATAAGTGAAAAGGTTCCACTAAATAAAATCTCAAATGTTAATTCAACATTTAAAAAAACATGCTTAATCCAACTAAAGTTCTAATATTAAAAACTAAAACGACTCTGAATTAACGGATAAGAATAAAATCCAATTTTTTTTTTTTTTTTTTTTTTTTTTTTTTTTTAACGTTCCTCGTCTAGCTCAAATGTAAATCATGTAAAATAATTATCAATTTTTAAAAAATTTAAAATATGTTCTCGGTATTTTCGCTTTTGCTTGACTTGATGAACTGTCACAAAAATATTCTTTTGATAATAAAAACATCTTTCTTTTATTCGTTTCACCGTTTACTCGTTTCAATAACTCTTTTTTTATTAAGTATCTTCCCTAAAACGAAAGGTTTTAGTATTTTATCAATATGAAGAATTTATTACTCCTCTTTTCTTATTCACCCCAAAACATGTCCTCGTTAAATAATTTATGAAGTTTATATCATAATTTTATATTCATTTATTACCCTTATTGGTTAGAATTTCTCAGAATTATAAAATCTCACAGATTATATAAAATATTATGAAATTATAGTAGCATGTATAACGCGGATGTACTTAGAATTACACACGAAAAATATACTCAGAAAAGTGATCTTAGTCGCGAAATACACTCAGAATTATATCAAAATTATACTCGAATTAATGATAACAATTCTCATATTGGTCATTCTTCAAAACTCAGAATACAACGAAATTCTCAAATAAATAAAAGCTCTGAAATATTACCGGCAATAGGAAGCGAGAGGTCGACGTGACATGCTGTATGTTTGATGTGGAAACTTTTCTCAGAAAAATATTTGACTCTTTTCTCGTTTTAAAACTCGATACTCAAACTTGAGTTTGAATTCGCCCCTTGCGAACCCAAATCTCTCAAGTCAGAGCTCTGATACCAACTTGTAACACCATAAAATTTACAAGATTTTTAAAAATTTTTAAAACAAAATTATAATCAAAAGGTCCCATAAATAAATCTCAGATATTAATATTTAACGTTTAAAACATATTTATTGCGGAAATAGTTAAGATAAAGTAAAGTGTTTTAAAATATTAAATGACGTCCACATCAGTAATGAAAGATACAGCGGTCAACCGTCCACCTTCTCCTTCCCTTTGCTAGTACCTGAAATAGTGGGGAAAATAGGGGTCAGCTGGAGAAGCTGAGTGAATATCTCAAAATGCAAGCAATCTTAACATACAACACATGAGGGCACATCGGTGTACACCTAGTCAAAACTACTCAGATTATTTTTCTCAGATTTTATTACTCAGATTTTTAATTTATATAGCGCGCTTGTGTGACTTGGGACGAGAGATCAACCTCGTCCTTCCTCACACCTCAGATAGGCGTAAGCCAAAAACTCAGACGGGAGTGATCCCAAACTCAGACTGGAATAATCCCAAAAACTCAGACGGGAATAATCCCAAAAACTCAGACGGGAATAATTCCAAAAACTCAGACGGGAGGTGATCCCAAAACTCAGATGTGTGTTATTATGTTTTATTATTTCTTTAACATAATTATCTCAGATGCCCTAGCAAGTAGTAGCACAGAATGACCCTGTGCCGAGCTCGGTTACCCAGGCACAATGTCTCAGATTAAAATAAATCAACAGCTGCTCAGATACTCAGATAGCATGTCAAACTCAGATAACAAATCAAACTCAGATAGCGGATCAAACTCAGATAACAGCTCAAGCTCAGATAACAATTATGGTGCAAGAAATGTAACACATAAGTCATGCATGTACAACGTTAAAACTGAATACACGGTGAGAATACTCACCTCGATAAACGTAAGCTCCAAAGGGTTCCCGGCAGTCAAAGGTACAGCACGTTATCTCCTAGACGGTCCTAAAACCAATAAAAATGAAACCCTGAATTAAAAATCCTACCCGAGAGCTTATTTCAGAAAACTGGCAGCACCCGTCAGTCTCACGGGAACTGCCATAACTCTTAAACGGCTCATTAGATTTTTCCCATATTTTTACTACGACAACTAGACAATCAGAACTAAAATTTACTGTGAGACGGTCACTGGCCAAAACAGACCCTAAGTGTCTCAAAACAGCATTGCAAGACAGACCTGTTGCACAGGACATCTTCGTAACAGCAGTATATTAAAGTAGTTATAACTTTTAAACCGTAATTCGGATTAACGTGAGGGTTGCGGCATTGAAAAGCTATCTCAAAAATCAAGGTCCCAGCACGGGCCAAAACCGAAAGGATTAATTTATTCAGATCAAGAACAGCTGTGAATATGAGGCAGATTCTGCCAAGATTTATAACTTTTAAAACCCGTTTTTACAATCCCGACCCATCACCGAAAAAATCTCGAACACTTAGAATTAATACTCGGTCTTTATTAATGCTTAAACAACGAACCCAACCCACCGGGGAAACCCGAGAATCAGCCATAACTTCCCGGTTCACAATATCTAAACTTGATGGTAATTTAACGATTGATTAATCATATAGAGTCAACAACGATTGGATCATGACGGAACTATAACGACCATAATCGAACCGAGCTATCAAAACTCAGTGGCCCTATGTGGAAACGAATCAGTCCTCAATTTCAAACGAAAACTAAAACATAAAATCAAAGGTTAAAGAACTACCGATCTACACAAGGATTTCGTTCGACTTGACTAACTCAACGTTCTGCTCGTCTTGCTCCCACTGGTTCGGCACGATCAGTAACCTACTACGCGGTGGTGATGATGGTTCCCGAAGTCCAGAAAAAAACCAACAAGATTAAAACCGAACATACCATGTGATTAAACAAAAAGACCGATAGGAAGGAAAAGAATTTCTACCGAATAAGGATTCTGTACTTGATTCGAACCTAAGCCAACAACGATTCTTTGCTCCTGTTCGATGGTCATCATCACAGCAAACCCGACACAAAAGGTTAGAACATCTCATCCAAAGTTAGGATCGAATAGGCAGAAGGATCGGAATAAGAATGCAATTACCTTTTGACGATCGACTAAAGCTACACGAAATGGTTGGAGTTTCTCCTTCACGATCGCTGGTTCCTTCACCCATGGATTCCCGATCGATAGGGATTGCAGAGTTGGGGAGCGTTTAGAGATCGGCAGAAAAGAAAATAGGGTAATTGATGCAGCACGCTGGTTATGAATTAATCGAATGGGCTCTAAGCCTTTAATTGTGATTGGGCTGAACAAAACATACGTGTGGGTTTCCTCCTGGCCACTTCACGACCGGACCATTGGTCACAAAAAAGACAATTCGGAAATTAAGGATTTGGGTCAAATCACAATTTTTATTGTAGTTTGCAACCTGGATTAACGAAATTAACGGTTCGATCCACGACCTCCTAGTCGCTCCCTATTAAGCGGATACTTGCTTGAGGGAAAGATTTAGTTAGCTCGAGCTCGGTCTTGGCCTGAGGCCGACCTCACCTCGACATGAAACTAGACCGTAGCTGCTAAAATAATGAGGACTCGGGATTTAGTGTCGCGATAAAACAAACGTCACAATATAGAAATTGAAACGTCACATAATTAACTATTTATCTACCCGAGGCGCCACACCATAAAGTTCATACAACTAAATAATCGGAACGTCGCCTGAATAATATAAATTATAAATAATAAAAATGTGATTAAAAAAATAATTTTTAATTAATATAAATTTTGGGGCGTTACATTATAATGGTTCACGTGCCATTCGTATGGGTTATGGTTACCAATTACGTTTTGAAATGGATACTTAGAGGTTATTGGTCATAGCTAGTGGTTATAATGGTTCACGTGCTATTCGTATGGTTATTGACACCAATTACAGTTTAAAATGGATAGTTACAGGTTATTGGTCATAGCTAGTGGTTATAATGGTTCATGGGCCATTCGTATGGGTTATGGTTACCAATTACGGGTTAAAAGGGATGTTATTGGTCATAGCTATTGGTTATAATGGTTCACGTGCCTTTCGTATGGGTTATGGTTACCAATTACGGTTTAAAATGGATACTTATAGGTTATTGGTCATAGCTAGTGGTTATAATTATTTACGGGCTATTCGTATGGGTTTTGGACACCAATTACGGTTTAAAAGGGATACTATAGGTTATTGGCCATAGCTAGTGGTTATAATGGTTCACGTGCCACTCGTATGGGTTATGGTTACCAATTACAGTTTAAAAAGGATACTTATAGGTTATTGGTCTTAGCTAGTGGTTATAATCGTTGAAGGGCCATTTGTACGGGTTATAAACACCAATTACGGTTTCAAATGGATACTTATAAATTATTGGCCTTAGCTAGTGGTCATAGAGGTTCACGGGCCATTCGTATGGGTTTATGGATACTAATTACGGTTAAAAATGGATACTTATAGGTTATTGGTCATAGCTAGTGGTTATAATGGTTCACGTGCTATTCGTATGGTTATTGACACCAATTACAGTTTAAAATGGATAGTTACAGGTTATTGGTCATAGCTAGTGGTTATAATGGTTCATGGGCCATTCGTATGGGTTATGGTTACCAATTACGGTTTAAAATGGATACTATAGGTTATTGGTCATAGCTATTGGTTATAATGGTTCACGTGCCATTCGTATGGGTTATGGTTACCAATTATGGTTTGAAATGGATACTTATAGGTTATTCGTCATAGCCAGTGGTTATAATTGTTTACGGGCTATTCGTATGGGTTATGGACACCAATTACGGTTTAAAAGGGATACTATAGGTTATTGGCCATAGCTAGTGGTTATAATGGTTCACGTGCCACTCGTATGGGTTATGGTTACCAGTTACGGTTTAAAAAGGATACTTATAGGTTATTGGTCATAGCTAGTGGTTATAATTGTTAACGGGCCATTTGTATGGGTTATAAACACCAATTACGGTTTCAAATGGATACTTATAAATTTTTGGCCATAGCTAGTGGTTATAGAGGTTCACGGGCCATTCGTATGGGTTTATGGACACTAATTACGGTTAAAATACTTATAGGTTATTGGTCATAGCTAGTGGTTATAGTGGTTCACGAGCAATTCGTATGGGTTATTGACACCAATTACAGTTTAAAATTGATCCTTATAGGTTATTGGTCATAGCTAATGGTTATAATGGTTCACGTGCCATTCGTATGGGTTATGGTTACCAATTACGTTTTGAAATGGATACTTAGAGGTTATTGGTCATAGCTAGTGGTTATAATGGTTCACGTGCTATTCGTATGGTTATTGACACCAATTACAGTTTAGAATGGATAGTTACAGGTTATTGGTCATAGCCAGTGGTTATAATGGTTCACGGGCCATTCGTATGGGTTATTGGTACCAATTACGGTTTAAAAGGGATACTATAGGTTATTGGTCATAGCTATTGGTTATAATGGTTCACGTGCCATTTGTATGGGTTATGGTTACCAATTACGGTTGAAAATGGATACTTATAGGTTATTGGTCATAGCCAGTGGTTATAATTGTTTACGGGCTATTCGTATGGATTATGGACACCAATTACGGTTTAAAAGGGATACTATAGGTTATTGGCCATAGCTAGTGGTTATAATGGTTCACGTGCCACTCGTATGGGTTATGGTTACCAATTACGGTTTAAAAAGGATACTTATAGGTTATTGGTCATAGCTAGTGGTTATAATGGTTAACGGGCAATTTGTATGGGTTATAAACACCAATTACGGTTTCAAATGGATACTAATAAATTATTGGCCATAGCTAGTGGTTAAAGAGGTTCACGGGCCATTCGTATGGGTTTATGGATACTAATTACGGTCAAAAATGGATACTTATAGGTTATTGGTCATAACTAGTGGTTATAATGGTTCACGAGCAATTCGTATGGGTTATGGAGACCAATTGCGATTTAAAATGGATCCTTATAGGTTATTGGTCATAGCTAATGGTTATAATGGTTCACGTGCCATTCGTATGGGTTATGGTTACCAATTACGTTTTGAAATGGATACTTAGAGGTTATTGGTCATAGCTAGTGGTTATAATGGTTCACGTGCTATTCGTATGGTTATTGACACCAATTACAGTTTAAAATGGATAATTACAGGTTATTGGTCATAGCTAGTGGTTATAATGGTTCATGGGCCATTCGTATGGGTTATGGTTACCAATTACGGGTTAAAAGGGATACTATAGGTTATTGGTCATAGCTATTGGTTATAATGGTTCACGTGCCTTTCGTATGGGTTATGGTTACCAATTACGGTTTAAAATGGATACTTATAGGTTATTGGTCATAGCTAGTGGTTATAATTATTTACGGGCTATTCGTATGGGTTATGGACACCAATTACGGTTTAAAAGGGATACTATAGGTTATTGGCCATAGCTAGTGGTTATAATGGTTCACGTGCCACTCGTATGGGTTACGGTTACCAATTACAGTTTAAAAAGGATACTTATAGGTTATTGGTCTTAGCTAGTGGTTATAATGGTTGAAGGGCCATTTGTACGGGTTATAAACACCAATTACGGTTTCAAATGGATACTTATAAATTATTGGCCATAGCTAGTGGTCATAGAGGTTCACGGGCCATTCGTATGGGTTTATGGATACTAATTACGGTTAAAAATGGATACTTATAGGTTATTGGTCATAACTAGTGGTTGTAATGGTTCACGAGCAATTCGTATGGGTTATGGAGACCAATTGCGGTTTAAAATGGATCCTTATAGGTTATTGGTCATAGCTAATGGTTATAATGGTTCATGTGCCATTCGTATGGGTTATGGTTTCCAATTACGTTTTGAAATGGATACTTAGAGGTTATTGGTCATAGCTAGTGGTTATAATGGTTCACGTGCTATTCGTATGGTTATTGATACCAATTACAGTTTAAAATGGATAGTTACAGGTTATTGGTCATAGCTAGTGGTTATAATGGTTCATGGGCCATTCGTATGGGTTATGGTTACCAATTACGGTTTAAAATGGATACTATAGGTTATTGGTCATAGCTATTGGTTATAATGGTTCACGTGCCATTCGTATGGGTTATGGTTACCAATTATGGTTTGAAATGGATACTTATAGGTTATTCGTCATAGCCAGTGGTTATAATTGTTTACGGGCTATTCGTATGGGTTATGGACACCAATTACGGTTTAAAAGGGATACTATAGGTTGTTGGCCATAGCTAGTGGTTATAATGGTTCACGTGCCACTCGTATGGGTTATGGTTACCAATTACGGTTTAAAAAGGATACTTATAGGTTATTGGTCATAGCTAGTGGTTATAATTGTTAACGGGCCATTTGTATGGGTTATAAACACCAATTACGGTTTCAAATGGATACTTATAAATTTTTGGCCATAGCTAGTGGTTATAGAGGTTCACGGGCCATTCGTATGGGTTTATGGACACTAATTACGGTTAAAATACTTATAGGTTATTGGTCATAGCTAGTGGTTATAATGGTTCACGAGCAATTCGTATGGGTTATTGACACCAATTACGGTTTAAAATTGATCCTTATAGGTTATTGGTCATAGCTAATGGTTATAATGGTTCACGTGCCATTCGTATGGGTTATGGTTACCAATTACGTTTTGAAATGGATACTTAGAGGTTATTGGTCATAGCTAGTGGTTATAATGGTTCACGTGCTATTCGTATGGTTATTGACACCAATTACAGTTTAGAATGGATAGTTACAGGTTATTGGTCATAGCCAGTGGTTATAATGGTTCACGGGCCATTCGTATGGGTTATTGTACCAATTACGGTTTAAAAGGGATACTATAGGTTATTGGTCATAGCTATTGGTTATAATGGTTCACGTGCCATTTGTATGGGTTATGGTTACCAATTACGGTTGAAAATGGATACTTATAGGCTATTGGTCATAGCCAGTGGTTATAATTTATTACGGGCTATTCATATGGGTTATGGACACCAATTACGGTTTAAAAGGGATACTATAGGTTATTGGCCATAGCTAGTGGTTATAATGGTTCACGTGCCACTCGTATGGGTTATGGTTACCAATTACGGTTTAAAAAGGATACTTATAGGTTATTGGTCATAGCTAGTGGTTATAATGGTTAACGGGCAATTTGTATGGGTTATTGACACCAATTACGGTTTAAAATTGATCCTTATAGGTTATTGGTCATAGCTAATGGTTATAATGGTTCACGTGCCATTCGTATGGGTTATGGTTACCAATTACGTTTTGAAATGGATACTTAGAGGTTATTGGTCATAGCTAGTGGTTATAATGGTTCACGTGCTATTCGTATGGTTATTGACACCAATTATAGTTTAGAATGGATAGTTACAGGTTATTGGTCATAGCCAGTGGTTATAATGGTTCGCGGGCCATTCGTATGGGTTATTGGTTCCAATTACGGTTTAAAAGGGATACTATAGGTTATTGGTCATAGCTATTGGTTATAATGGTTCACGTGCCATTTGTATGGGTTTATGGATACTAATTACGGTTAAAAATGGATACTTATAGGTTATTGGTCATAGCTAGTGGTTATAATGGTTCACGTGCTATTCGTATGGTTATTGACACCAATTACAGTTTAAAATGGATAGTTACAGGTTATTGGTCATAGCTGGTGGTTATAATGGTTCATGGGCCATTCGTATGGGTTATGGTTACCAATTACGGTTTAAAATGGATACTATAGGTTATTGGTCATAGCTATTGGTTATAATTGTTCACGTGCCATTCGTATGGGTTATGGTTACCAATTATGGTTTGAAATGGATACTTATAGGTTATTTGCCATAGCCAGTGGTTATAATTGTTTACGGGCTATTCGTATGGGTTATGGACACCAATTACGGTTTAAAAGGGATACTATAGGTTATTGGCCATAGCTAGTGCTTATAATGGTTCACGTGCCACTCGTATGGGTTATGGTTACCAATTACAGTTTAAAAAGGATACTTATAGGTTATTGGTCTTAGCTAGTGGTTATAATGGTTAACGGGCAATTTGTATGGGTTATAAACACCAATTACGGTTTCAAATGGATACTAATAAATTATTGGCCATAGCTAGTGGTTATAGAGGTTCACGGGCCATTCGTATGGGTTTATGGATACTAATTACGGTTAAAAATGGATACTTATAGGTTATTGGTCATAACTAGTGGTTATAATGGTTCACGAGCAATTCGTATGGGTTATGGAGACCAATTGCGGTTTAAAATGGATCCTTATAGGTTATTGGTCATAGCTAATGGTTATAATGGTTCACGTGCCATTCGTATGGGTTATGGTTACCAATTACGTTTTGAAATGGATACTTAGAGGTTATTGGTCATAGCTAGTGGTTATAATGGTTCACGTGCTATTCATATGGTTATTGACACCAATTACAGTTTAAAATGGATAGTTACAGGTTATTGGTCATAGCTAGTGGTTATAATGGTTCATGGGCCATTCGTATGGGTTATGGTTACCAATTACGGGTTAAAAGGGATACTATAGGTTATTGGTCATAGCTATTGGTTATAATGGTTCACGTGCCTTTCGTATGGGTTATGGTTACCAATTACGGTTTAAAATGGATACTTATAGGTTATTGGTCATAGCTAGTGGTTATAATTATTTACGGGCTATTCGTATGGGTTATGGACACCAATTACGGTTTAAAAGGGATACTATAGGCTATTGGCCATAGCTAGTGGTTATAATGGTTCACGTGCCACTCGTATGGGTTATGGTTACAAATTACAGTTTAAAAAGGATACTTATAGGTTATTGGTCTTAGCTAGTTGTTATAATGGTTGAAGGGCCATTTGTACGGGTTATAAACACCAATTACGGTTTCAAATGGATACTTATAAATTATTGGCCATAGCTAGTGATCATAGAGGTTCACGGGCCATTCGTATGGGTTTATGGATACTAATTACGGTTAAAAATGGATACTTATAGGTTATTGGTCATAACTAGTGGTTATAATGGTTCACGAGCAATTCGTATGGGTTATGGAGACCAATTGCGGTTTAAAATGGATCCTTATAGGTTATTGGTCATAGCTAATGGTTATAATGGTTCACGTGCCATTCGTATGGGTTGTGGTTACCAATTACATTTTGAAATGGATACTTATAGGTTATTGGTCATAGCCAGTGGTTATAATTGTTTACGGGCTATTCGTATGGGTTATGGACACCAATTACAGTTTAAAAGGGATACTATAGGTTATTGGCCATAGCTAATGGTTATAATGGTTCACGTGCCACTCGTATGGGTTATGGTTACCAATTATGGTTTAAAAAGGATACTTATAGGTTATTGGTCATAGCTAGTGGTTATAATGGTTAACGGGCCATTTGTACGGGTTATAAACACCAATTACGGTTTCAAATGGATATTTATAAATTATTGGCCATAGCTAGTGGTCATAGAGGCTCACGGGCCATTCGTATGGGTCTATGGATACTAATTACGGTTAAAAATGGATACTTATAGGTTATTGGTCATAACTAGTGGTTATAATGGTTCACGAGCAATTCGTATGGGTTATGGAGACCAATTGCGGTTTAAAATGGATCCTTATAGGTTATTAGTCATAGCTAATGGTTATAATGGTTCACGTGCCATTCGTATGGGTTATGGTTACCAATTACGTTTTGAAATGGATACTTAGAGGTTATTGGTCATAGCTAGTGGTTATAATGGTTCACGTGCTATTCGTATGGTTATTGACACCAATTACAGTTTAAAATGGATAGTTACAGGTTATTGGTCATAGCTAGTGGTTATAATGGTTCATGGGCCATTCGTATGGGTTATGGTTACCAATTACGGGTTAAAAGGGATACTATAGGTTATTGGTCATAGCTATTGGTTATAATGGTTCACGTGCCTTTCGTATGGGTTATGGTTACCAATTACGGTTTAAAATGGATACTTATAGGTTATTGGTCATAGCCAGTGGTTATAATTATTTACGGGCTATTCGTATGGGTTATGGACACCAATTACGGTTTAAAAGGGATACTATAGGTTATTGGTCATAGCTATTGGTTATAATGGTTCACATGCCATTCGTATGGGTTATGGTTACCAATTATGGTTTGAAATGGATACTTATAGGTTATTCGTCATAGCCAGTGGTTATAATTGTTTACGGGCTATTCGTATGGGTTATGGACACCAATTACGGTTTAAAAGGGATACTATAGGTTGTTGGCCATAGCTAGTGGTTATAATGGTTCACGTGCCACTCGTATGGGTTATGGTTACCAATTACGGTTTAAAAAGGATACTTATAGGTTATTGGTCATAGCTAGTGGTTATAATTGTTAACGGGCCATTTGTATGGGTTATAAACACCAATTACGGTTTCAAATGGATACTTATAAATTTTTGGCCATAGCTAGTGGTTATAGAGGTTCACGGGCCATTCGTATGGGTTTATGGACACTAATTACGGTTAAAATACTTATAGGTTATTGGTCATAGCTAGTGGTTATAATGGTTCACGAGCAATTCGTATGGGTTATTGACACCAATTACGGTTTAAAATTGATCCTTATAGGTTATTGGTCATAGCTAATGGTTATAATGGTTCACGTGCCATTCGTATGGGTTATGGTTACCAATTACGTTTTGAAATGGATACTTAGAGGTTATTGGTCATAGCTAGTGGTTATAATGGTTCACGTGCTATTCGTATGGTTATTGACACCAATTACAGTTTAGAATGGATAGTTACAGGTTATTGGTCATAGCCAGTGGTTATAATGGTTCACGGGCCATTCGTATGGGTTATTGTACCAATTACGGTTTAAAAGGGATACTATAGGTTATTGGTCATAGCTATTGGTTATAATGGTTCACGTGCCATTTGTATGGGTTATGGTTACCAATTACGGTTGAAAATGGATACTTATAGGCTATTGGTCATAGCCGGTGGTTATAATTTATTACGGGCTATTCATATGGGTTATGGACACCAATTACGGTTTAAAAGGGATACTATAGGCTATTGGCCATAGCTAGTGGTTATAATGGTTCACGTGCCACTCGTATGGGTTATGGTTACAAATTACAGTTTAAAAAGGATACTTATAGGTTATTGGTCTTAGCTAGTTGTTATAATGGGTGAAGGGCCATTTGTACGGGTTATAAACACCAATTACGGTTTCAAATGGATACTTATAAATTATTGGCCATAGCTAGTGATCATAGAGGTTCACGGGCCATTCGTATGGGTTTATGGATACTAATTACGGTTAAAAATGAATACTTATAGGTTATTGGTCATAACTAGTGGTTATAATGGTTCACGAGCAATTCGTATGGGTTATGGAGACTAATTGCGGTTTAAAATGGATCCTTATAGGTTATTGGTCATAGCTAATGGTTATAATGGTTCACGTGCCATTCGTATGGGTTATGGTTACCAATTACGTTTTGAAATGGATACTTAGAGGTTATTGGTCATAGCTAGTGGTTATAATGGTTCACGTGCTATTCGTATGGTTATTGACACCAATTATAGTTTAGAATGGATAGTTACAGGTTATTGGTCATAGCCAGTGGTTATAATGGTTCGCGGGCCATTCGTATGGGTTATTGGTTCCAATTACGGTTTAAAAGGGATACTATAGGTTATTGGTCATAGCTATTGGTTATAATGGTTCACGTGCCATTTGTATGGGTTTATGGATACTAATTACGGTTAAAAATGGATACTTATAGGTTATTGGTCATAGCTAGTGGTTATAATGGTTCACGTGCTATTCGTATGGTTATTGACACCAATTACAGTTTAAAATGGATAGTTACAGGTTATTGGTCATAGCTGGTGGTTATAATGGTTCATGGGCCATTCGTATGGGTTATGGTTACCAATTACGGTTTAAAATGGATACTATAGGTTATTGGTCATAGCTATTGGTTATAATTGTTCACGTGCCATTCGTATGGGTTATGGTTACCAATTATGGTTTGAAATGGATACTTATAGGTTATTTGCCATAGCCAGTGGTTATAATTGTTTACGGGCTATTCGTATGGGTTATGGACACCAATTACGGTTTAAAAGGGATACTATAGGTTATTGGCCATAGCTAGTGCTTATAATGGTTCACGTGCCACTCGTATGGGTTATGGTTACCAATTACAGTTTAAAAAGGATACTTATAGGTTATTGGTCTTAGCTAGTGGTTATAATGGTTAACGGGCAATTTGTATGGGTTATAAACACCAATTACGGTTTCAAATGGATACTAATAAATTATTGGCCATAGCTAGTGGTTATAGAGGTTCACGGGCCATTCGTATGGGTTTATGGATACTAATTACGGTTAAAAATGGATACTTATAGGTTATTGGTCATAACTAGTGGTTATAATGGTTCACGAGCAATTCGTATGGGTTATGGAGACCAATTGCGGTTTAAAATGGATCCTTATAGGTTATTGGTCATAGCTAATGGTTATAATGGTTCACGTGCCATTCGTATGGGTTATGGTTACCAATTACGTTTTGAAATGGATACTTAGAGGTTATTGGTCATAGCTAGTGGTTATAATGGTTCACGTGCTATTCATATGGTTATTGACACCAATTACAGTTTAAAATGGATAGTTACAGGTTATTGGTCATAGCTAGTGGTTATAATGGTTCATGGGCCATTCGTATGGGTTATGGTTACCAATTACGGGTTAAAAGGGATACTATAGGTTATTGGTCATAGCTATTGGTTATAATGGTTCACGTGCCTTTCGTATGGGTTATGGTTACCAATTACGGTTTAAAATGGATACTTATAGGTTATTGGTCATAGCTAGTGGTTATAATTATTTACGGGCTATTCGTATGGGTTATGGACACCAATTACGGTTTAAAAGGGATACTATAGGCTATTGGCCATAGCTAGTGGTTATAATGGTTCACGTGCCACTCGTATGGGTTATGGTTACAAATTACAGTTTAAAAAGGATACTTATAGGTTATTGGTCTTAGCTAGTTGTTATAATGGTTGAAGGGCCATTTGTACGGGTTATAAACACCAATTACGGTTTCAAATGGATACTTATAAATTATTGGCCATAGCTAGTGATCATAGAGGTTCACGGGCCATTCGTATGGGTTTATGGATACTAATTACGGTTAAAAATGGATACTTATAGGTTATTGGTCATAACTAGTGGTTATAATGGTTCACGAGCAATTCGTATGGGTTATGGAGACCAATTGCGGTTTAAAATGGATCCTTATAGGTTATTGGTCATAGCTAATGGTTATAATGGTTCACGTGCCATTCGTATGGGTTGTGGTTACCAATTACATTTTGAAATGGATACTTATAGGTTATTGGTCATAGCCAGTGGTTATAATTGTTTACGGGCTATTCGTATGGGTTATGGACACCAATTACAGTTTAAAAGGGATACTATAGGCTATTGGCCATAGCTAGTGGTTATAATGGTTCACGTGCCACTCGTATGGGTTATGGTTACAAATTACAGTTTAAAAAGGATACTTATAGGTTATTGGTCTTAGCTAGTTGTTATAATGGGTGAAGGGCCATTTGTACGGGTTATAAACACCAATTACGGTTTCAAATGGATACTTATAAATTATTGGCCATAGCTAGTGATCATAGAGGTTCACGGGCCATTCGTATGGGTTTATGGATACTAATTACGGTTAAAAATGAATACTTATAGGTTATTGGTCATAACTAGTGGTTATAATGGTTCACGAGCAATTCGTATGGGTTATGGAGACTAATTGCGGTTTAAAATGGATCCTTATAGGTTATTGGTCATAGCTAATGGTTATAATGGTTCACGTGCCATTCGTATGGGTTATGGTTACCAATTACGTTTTGAAATGGATACTTAGAGGTTATTGGTCATAGCTAGTGGTTATAATGGTTCACGTGCTACTCGTATGGGTTATGGTTACCAATTACGGTTTAAAAAGGATACTTATAGGTTATTGGTCATAGCTAGTGGTTATAATTGTTAACGGGCCATTTGTATGGGTTATAAACACCAATTACGGTTTCAAATGGATACTTATAAATTTTTGGCCATAGCTAGTGGTTATAGAGGTTCACGGGCCATTCGTATGGGTTTATGGACACTAATTACGGTTAAAATACTTATAGGTTATTGGTCATAGCTAGTGGTTATAATGGTTCACGAGCAATTCGTATGGGTTATTGACACGAATTACGGTTTAAAATTGATCCTTATAGGTTATTGGTCATAGCTAATGGTTATAATGGTTCACGTGCCATTCGTATGGGTTATGGTTACCAATTACGTTTTGAAATGGATACTTAGAGGTTATTGGTCATAGCTAGTGGTTATAATGGTTCACGTGCTATTCGTATGGTTATTGACACCAATTACAGTTTAGAATGGATAGTTACAGGTTATTGGTCATAGCCAGTGGTTATAATGGTTCACGGGCCATTCGTATGGGTTATTGTACCAATTACGGTTTAAAAGGGATACTATAGGTTATTGGTCATAGCTATTGGTTATAATGGTTCACGTGCCATTTGTATGGGTTATGGTTACCAATTACGGTTGAAAATGGATACTTATAGGCTATTGGTCATAGCCGGTGGTTATAATTTATTACGGGCTATTCATATGGGTTATGGACACCAATTACGGTTTAAAAGGGATACTATAGGCTATTGGCCATAGCTAGTGGTTATAATGGTTCACGTGCCACTCGTATGGGTTATGGTTACAAATAACAGTTTAAAAAGGATACTTATAGGTTATTGGTCTTAGCTAGTTGTTATAATGGGTGAAGGGCCATTTGTACGGGTTATAAACACCAATTACGGTTTCAAATGGATACTTATAAATTATTGGCCATAGCTAGTGATCATAGAGGTTCACGGGCCATTCGTATGGGTTTATGGATACTAATTACGGTTAAAAATGAATACTTATAGGTTATTGGTCATAACTAGTGGTTATAATGGTTCACGAGCAATTCGTATGGGTTATGGAGACTAATTGCGGTTTAAAATGGATCCTTATAGGTTATTGGTCATAGCTAATGGTTATAATGGTTCACGTGCCATTCGTATGGGTTATGGTTACCAATTACGTTTTGAAATGGATACTTAGAGGTTATTGGTCATAGCTAGTGGTTATAATGGTTCACGTGCTATTCGTATGGTTATTGACACCAATTATAGTTTAGAATGGATAGTTACAGGTTATTGGTCATAGCCAGTGGTTATAATGGTTCGCGGGCCATTCGTATGGGTTATTGGTTCCAATTACGGTTTAAAAGGGATACTATAGGTTATTGGTCATAGCTATTGGTTATAATGGTTCACGTGCCATTTGTATGGGTTTATGGATACTAATTACGGTTAAAAATGGATACTTATAGGTTATTACGGTTTAAAAGGGATACTATAGGTTGTTGGCCATAGCTAGTTGTTATAATGGTTGAAGGGCCATTTGTACGGGTTATAAACACCAATTACGGTTTCAAATGGATACTTATAGGTTATTGGTCATAGCTAGTGATCATAGAGGTTCACGGGCCATTCGTATGGGTTTATGGATACTAATTACGGTAAAAAATGGATACTTATAGGTTATTGGTCATAACTAGTGGTTATAATGGTTCACGAGCAATTCGTATGGGTTATGGAGACCAATTGCGGTTTAAAATGGATCCTTATAGGTTATTGGTCATAGCTAATGGTTATAATGGTTCACGTGCCATTCGTATGGGTTATGGTTACCAATTACGTTTTGAAATGGATACTTAGAGGTTATTGGTCATAGCTAGTGGTTATAATGGTTCACGTGCTATTCATATGGTTATTGACATCAATTACAGTTTAAAATGGATAGTTACAGGTTATTGGTCATAGCTAGTGGTTATAATGGTTCATGGGCCATTCGTATGGGTTATGGTTACCAATTACGGGTTAAAAGGGATACTATAGGTTATTGGTCATAGCTATTGGTTATAATGGTTCACGTGCCTTTCGTATGGGTTATGGTTACCAATTACGGTTTAAAATGGATACCTATAGGTTATTGGTCATAGCTAGTGGTTATAATTATTTACGGGCTATTCGTATGGGTTATGGACACCAATTACGGTTTAAAAGGGATACTATAGGCTATTGGCCATAGCTAGTGGTTATAATGGTTCACGTGCCACTCGTATGGGTTATGGTTACCAATTACAGTTTAAAAAGGATACTTATAGGTTATTGGTCTTAGCTAGTTGTTATAATGGTTGAAGGGCCATTTGTACGGGTTATAAACACCAATTACGGTTTCAAATGGATACTTATAAATTATTGGCCATAGCTAGTGATCATAGAGGTTCACGGGCCATTCGTATGGGTTTATGGATACTAATTACGGTTAAAAATGGATACTTATAGGTTATTGGTCATAACTAGTGGTTATAATGGTTCACGAGCAATTCGTATGGGTTATGGAGACCAATTGCGGTTTAAAATGGATCCTTATAGGTTATTGGTCATAGCTAATGGTTATAATGGTTCACGTGCCATTCGTATGGGTTATGGTTACCAATTACGTTTTGAAATGGATACTTAGAGGTTATTGGTCATAGCTAGTGGTTATAATGGTTCACGTGCTATTCGTATGGTTATTGACACCAATTACAGTTTAAAATGGATAGTTACAGGTTATTGGTCATAGCTAGTGGTTATAATGGTTCATGGGCCATTCGTATGGGTTATGGTTACCAATTACGGGTTAAAAGGGATACTATAGGTTATTGGTCATAGCTATTGGTTATAATGGTTCACGGCCTTTCGTATGGGTTATGGTTACCAATTACGGTTTAAAATGGATACTTATAGGTTATTGGTCACAGCTAGTGGTTATAATTATTTACGGGCTATTCGTATGGGTTATGGACACCAATTACGGTTTAAAAGGGATACTATAGGTTATTGGCCATAGCTAGTGGTTATAATGGTTCACGTGCCACTCGTATGGGTTATGGTTACCAATTACAGTTTAAAAAGGATACTTATAGGTTATTGGTCTTAGCTAGTGGTTATAATGGTTGAAGGGCCATTTGTACGGGTTATAAACACCAATTACGGTTTCAAATGGATACTTATAAATTATTGGCCATAGCTAGTGGTCATAGAGGTTCACGGGCCATTCGTATGGGTTTATGGATACTAATTACGGTTAAAAATGGATACTTATAGGTTATTGGTCATAACTAGTGGTTATAATGGTTCACGAGCAATTCGTATGGGTTATGGAGACCAATTGCGGTTTAAAATGGATCCTTATAGGTTATTGGTCATAGCTAATGGTTATAATGGTTCACGTGCCATTCGTATGGGTTATGGTTACCAATTACATTTTGAAATGGATACTTATAGGTTATTGGTCATAGCCAGTGGTTATAATTGTTTACGGGCTATTCGTATGGGTTATGGACACCAATTACAGTTTAAAAGGGATACTATAGGTTATTGGCCATAGCTAATGGTTATAATGGTTCACGTGCCACTCGTATGGGTTATGGTTACCAATTATGGTTTAAAAAGGATACTTATAGGTTATTGGTCATAGCTAGTGGTTATAATGGTTAACGGGCCATTTGTATGGGTTATAAACACCAATTATGGTTTCAAATGGATACTTATAAATTTTTAGCCATAGCTAGTGGTAATAGAGGTTCACAGGCCATTCGTATGGGTTTATGGACACTAATTACGGTTAAATATGGATACTTATAGGTTATTGGCCATAGCTAGTGGTTATAATGGTTCACGAGCAATTCGTATGGGTTATTGACACCAATTACAGTTTAGAATGGATAGTTACAGGTTATTGGTCATAGCCAGTGGTTATAATGGTTCACGGGCCATTCGTATGGGTTATTGGTTCCAATTACGGTTTACTATAGGTTATTTGTCATAGCTAATGGTTATAATGGTTCACGTGCCATTCGTATGGGTTATGGTTACCAATTACGTTTTGAAATGGATACTTAGAGGTTATTGGTCATAGCTAGTGGTTATAATGGTTCACGTGCTATTCGTATGGTTATTGACACCAATTACAGTTTAGAATGGATAGTTACTGGTTATTGGTCATAGCCAGTGGTTATAATGGTTCACGGGCCATTCGTATGGGTTATTGGTTCCAATTACGGTTTAAAAGGGATACTATAGGTTATTGGTCATAGCTATTGGTTATAATGGTTCACGTGCCATTTGTATGGGTTTATGGATACTAATTACGGTTAAAAATGGATACTTATAGGTTATTGGTCATAGCTAGTGGTTATAATGGTTCACGTGCTATTCGTATGGTTATTGACACCAATTACAGTTTAAAATGGATAGTTACAGGTTATTGGTCATAGCTGGTGGTTATAATGGTTCATGGGCCATTCGTATGGGTTATGGTTACCAATTACGGTTTAAAATGGATACTATAGGTTATTGGTCATAGCTATTGGTTATAATGGTTCACGTGCCATTCGTATGGGTTATGGTTACCAATTATGGTTTGAAATGGATACTTATAGGTTATTCGTCATAGCCAGTGGTTATAATTGTTTACGGGCTATTCGTATGGGTTATGGACACCAATTACGGTTTAAAAGGGATACTATAGGTTATTGGCCATAGCTAGTGGTTATAACGGTTCACGTGCCACTCGTATGGGTTATGGTTACCAATTACGGTTTAAAAAGGATACTTATAGGTTATTGGTTTTAGCTAGTGGTTATAATGGTTAACGGGCAATTTGTATGGGTTATAAACACCAATTACGGTTTCAAATGGATACTAATAAATTATTGGCCATAGCTAGTGGTTATAGAGGTTCACGGGCCATTCGTATGGGTTTATGGATACTAATTACGGTTAAAAATGGATACTTATAGGTTATTGGTCATAACTAGTGGTTATAATGGTTCACGAGCAATTCGTATGGGTTATGGAGACCAATTGCGGTTTAAAATGGATCCTTATAGGTTATTGGTCATAGCTAATGGTTATAATGGTTCACGTGCCATTCGTATGGGTTATGGTTACCAATTACGTTTTGAAATGGATACTTAGAGGTTATTGGTCATAGCTAGTGGTTATAATGGTTCACGTGCTATTCGTATGGTTATTGACACCAATTACAGTTTAAAATGGATAGTTACAGGTTATTGGTCATAGCTAGTGGTTATAATGGTTCATGGGCCATTCGTATGGGTTATGGTTACCAATTACGGGTTAAAAGGGATACTATAGGTTATTGGTCATAGCTATTGGTTATAATGGTTCACGTGCCTTTCGTATGGGTTATGGTTACCAATTACGGTTTAAAATGGATACTTATAGGTTATTGGTCATAGCTAGTGGTTATAATTATTTACGGGCTATTCGTATGGGTTATGGACACCAATTACGGTTTAAAAGGGATACTATAGGTTATTGGCCATAGCTAGTGGTTATAATGGTTCACGTGCCACTCGTATGGGTTATGGTTACCAATTACAGTTTAAAAAGGATACTTATAGGTTATTGGTCTTAGCTAGTGGTTATAATGGTTGAAGGGCCATTTGTACGGGTTATAAACACCAATTACGGTTTCAAATGGATACTTATAAATTATTGGCCATAGCTAGTGGTCATAGAGGTTCACGGGCCATTCGTATGGGTTTATGGATACTAATTATGGTTAAAAATGGATACTTATAGGTTATGGGTCATAACTAGTGGTTATAATGGTTCACGAGCAATTCGTATGGGTTATGGAGACCAATTGCGGTTTAAAATGGATCCTTATAGGTTATTGGTCATAGCTAATGGTTATAATGGTTCACGTGCCATTCGTATGGGTTATGGTTACCAATTACATTTTGAAATGGATACTTATAGGTTATTGGTCATAGCCAGTGGTTATAATTGCTTACGGGCTATTCGTATGGGTTATGGACACCAATTACAGTTTAAAAGGGATACTATAGGTTATTGGCCATAGCTAATGGTTATAATGGTTCACGTGCCACTCGTATGGGTTATGGTTACCAATTATGGTTTAAAAAGGATACTTATAGGTTATTGGTCATAGCTAGTGGTTATAATGGTTAACGGGCCATTTGTACGGGTTATAAACACCAATTACGGTTTCAAATGGATACTTATAAATTATTGGCCATAGCTAGTGGTCATAGAGGTTCACGGGCCATTCGTATGGGTTTATGGATATTAATTACGGTTAAAAATGGATACTTATAGGTTATTGGTCATAACTAGTGGTTATAATGGTTCACGAGCAATTCGTATGGGTTATGGAGACCAATTGCGGTTTAAAATGGATCCTTATAGGTTATTAGTCATAGCTAATGGTTATAATGGTTCACGTGCCATTCGTATGGGTTATGGTTACCAATTACGTTTTGAAATGGATACTTAGAGGTTATTGGTCATAGCTAGTGGTTATAATGGTTCACGTGCTATTCATATGGTAATTGACACCAATTACAGTTTAAAATGGATAGTTACAGGTTATTGGTCATAGCTAGTGGTTATAATGGTTCATGGGCCATTCGTATGGGTTATGGTTACCAATTACGGGTTAAAAGGGATACTATAGGTTATTGGTCATAGCTATTGGTTATAATGGTTCACGTGCCTTTCGTATGGGTTATGGTTACCAATTACGGTTTAAAATGGATACTTATAGGTTATTGGTCATAGCTAGTGGTTATAATTATTTACGGGCTATTCGTATGGGTTATGGACACCAATTACGATTTAAAAGGGATACTATAGGCTATTGGCCATAGCTAGTGGTTATAATGGTTCACGTGCCACTCGTATGGGTTATGGTTACCAATTACAGTTTAAAAAGGATACTTATAGGTTATTGGTCTTAGCTAGTTGTTATAATGGTTGAAGGGCCATTTGTATGGGTTATGGACACCAATTACGGTTTAAAAGGGATACTATAGGTTATTGGCCATAGCTAGTGGTTATAATGGTTCACGTGCCACTCGTATGGGTTATGGTTACCAATTACGGTTTAAAAAGGATACTTATAGGTTATTGGTCTTAGCTAGTGGTTATAATGGTTAACGGGCAATTTGTATGGGTTATAAACACCAATTACGGTTTCAAATGGATACTAATAAATTATTGGCCATAGCTAGTGGTTATAGAGGTTCACGGGCCATTCGTATGGGTTTATGGATACTAATTACGGTTAAAAATGGATACTTATAGGTTATTGGTCATAACTAGTGGTTATAATGGTTCACGAGCAATTCGTATGGGTTATGGAGACCAATTGCGGTTTAAAATGGATCCTTATAGGTTATTGGTCATAGCTAATGGTTATAATGGTTCACGTGCCATTCGTATGGGTTATGGTTACCAATTACGTTTTGAAATGGATACTTAGAGGTTATTGGTCATAGCTAGTGGTTATAATGGTTCACGTGCTATTCGTATGGTTATTGACACCAATTACAGTTTAAAATGGATAGTTACAGGTTATTGGTCATAGCTAGTGGTTATAATGGTTCATGGGCCATTCGTATGGGTTATGGTTACCAATTACGGGTTAAAAGGGATACTATAGGTTATTGGTCATAGCTATTGGTTATAATGGTTCACGTGCCTTTCGTATGGGTTATGGTTACCAATTACGGTTTAAAATGGATACTTATAGGTTATTGTTCATAGCTAGTGGTTATAATTATTTACGGGCTATTCGTATGGGTTATGGACACCAATTACGGTTTAAAAGGGATACTATAGGTTATTGGCCATAGCTAGTGGTTATAATGGTTCACGTGCCACTCGTATGGGTTATGGTTACCAATTACAGTTTAAAAAGGATACTTATAGGTTATTGGTCTTAGCTAGTGGTTATAATGGTTGAAGGGCCATTTGTACGGGTTATAAACACCAATTACGGTTTCAAATGGATACTTATAAATTATTGGCCATAGCTAGTGGTCATAGAGGTTCACGGGCCATTCGTATGGGTTTATGGATACTAATTACGGTTAAAAATGGATACTTATAGGTTATTGGTCATAACTAGTGGTTATAATGGTTCACGAGCAATTCGTATGGGTTATGGAGACCAATTGCGGTTTAAAATGGATCCTTATAGGTTATTGGTCATAGCTAATGGTTATAATGGTTCACGTGCCATTCGTATGGGTTATGGTTACCAATTACATTTTGAAATGGATACTTATAGGTTATTGGTCATAGCCAGTGGTTATAATTGTTTACAGGCTATTCGTATGGGTTATGGACACCAATTACAGTTTAAAAGGGATACTATAGGTTATTGGCCATAGCTAATGGTTATAATGGTTCACGTGCCACTCGTATGGGTTATGGTTACCAATTATGGTTTAAAAAGGATACTTATAGGTTATTGGTCATAGCTAGTGGTTATAATGGTTCACGTGCTATTCGTATGGTTATTGACACCAATTACAGTTTAGAATGGATAGTTAACGGGCCATTTGTACGGGTTATAAACACCAATTACGGTTTCAAATGGATACTTATAAATTTTTAGCCATAGCTAGTGGTAATAGAGGTTCACAGGCCATTCGTATGGGTTTATGGACACTAATTACGGTTAAATATGGATACTTATAGGTTATTGGCCATAGCTAGTGGTTATAATGGTTCACGAGCAATTCGTATGGGTTATTGACACCAATTACGGTTTAAAATGGATCCTTATAGGTTATTGGTCATAGCTAATGGTTATAATGGTTCACGTGCCATTCGTATGGGTTACGGTTACCAATTACGTTTTGAAATGGATACTTAGAGGTTATTGGTCATAGCTAGTGGTTATAATGGTTCACGTGCTATTCGTATGGTTATTGACACCAATTACAGTTTAGAATGGATAGTTACAGGTTATTGGTCATAGCTAGTGGTTATAATGGTTCACGGGCCATTCGTACGGGTTATGGTTACCAATTACGGTCTAAAAGGTATACTATAGCTTATTGGTCATAGCTATTTTTTATAATGGTTCACGTGCCATTCGTATGGGTTATGGTTACCAATTACGGTTTAAAATGGATACTTATTGGTTATTGGTCATAGCCAGTGGTTATAATTATTTACGGGCTATTCGTTTGGGTTATGGACACCAATTACGGTTTAAAAGGGATACTATAGGTTATTGTACATAGCTAGTGGTTATAATGGTTCACGGGCCATTCGTATGGGTTATGGTTACCAATTACGGTCTAAAAGGTATACTATAGCTTATTGGTCATAGCTATTGTTTATAATGGTTCACGTGCCATTCGTATGGGTTATGGTTACCAATTACGGTTTAAAATGGATACTTATAGGTTATTGGTCATAGCCAGTGGTTATAATTTTTTACGGGCTATTCGTTTGGGTTATGGACACCAATTACGGTTTAAAAGGGATACTATAGGTTATTGTACATAGCTAGTGGTTATAATGGTTCACGTGCCAGTCGTATGGGTTATGGTTACCAATTATGGTTTAAAAAGGATACTTATAGGTTATTGGTCATAGCTAGTGGTTATAATGGTTAACGGGCAATTTGTATGGGTTATAAACACCAATTACGGTTTCAAATGGATACTAATAAATTATTGGCCATAGCTAGTGGTTATAGAGGTTCACGGGCCATTCGTATGGGATTATGAACACTAATTACGGTTAAAAATGGATACTTATAGGTTATTGGTCTTAGCTAGTGGTTATAATGGTTCACGAGCAATTCGTATGTGTTATGGAGACCAATTCGTGTTTAAAATGGATCCTTATAGGTTATTGGTCATAGCTAATGGTTATAATGGTTCACGTACCATTCGTATGGGTTATGGTTACCAATTACGTTTTGAAATGGATACTTAGAGGTTATTGGTCATAGCTAGTGGTTATAATGGTTCACGTGCTATTCGTATGGTTATTGACACCAATTACAGTTTAGAATGGATAGTTACAGGTTATTGGTCATAGCTAGTGGTTATAATGGTTCACGGGCCATTCGTATGGGTTATGGTTACCAATTATGGTTTAAAAGGGATACTATAGGTTATTGGTCATAGCTATTGGTTATAATGGTTCACCTGCCTTTCGTATGGGTTATGGTTACCAATTACGGTTTAAAATGGATACGTATAGGTTATTGGTCATAGCTAGTGGTTATAATTGTTTACGGCTATTCGTATGGGTTATGGACGCCAATTACGGTTTAAAAGGGATACTATAGGTTATTGGCCCTAGCTAGTGGACATAGAGGTTCACGGGCCATTCGTTTGGGTTTATGGACACTAATTACGGTTAAAAATGGATACTTATAGGTTATTGGTCATAGCTAGTGGTTATAATGGTTCACGGGCCATTCGTATGGGATATGGTTACCAGTTACGGTTTAAAAGGGATACTATAGGTTATTGGTCATAGCTATTGGTTATAATGGTTCACGTGCCATTCGTATGGGTTATGGTTACCAATTAAGTTTTGAAATGGATACTTAGAGGTTATTGGTCATAGCTAGTGGTTATAATTGTTCACGTGCTATTCGTATGTTTATTGACACCAATTACAGTTTAGAATGGATAGTTACAGGTTATTGCTCATAGCTAGTGGTTATAATGGTACACGGGCCATTCGTATGGGTGATGGTTACCAATTACGGTTTAAAGGGATACTATAGGTTATTGGTCATAGCTATTGGTTATAATGGTTCACGTGCCATTCGTATGGGTTATGGTTACCAATTACGGTTTAAAATGGATACTTATAGGTTATTGGTCATAGCTAGTGGTTATAATTATTTATGGGCTATTCGTATGGGTTATGGACACCAATTACGGTTTAAAAGGGATACTATAGGTTATTGGCCATAGCTAGTGGTTATAATGGTTCACGTGCCACTCGTATGGGTTATGGTTACCAATTACAGTTTAAAAAGGATACTTATAGGTTATTGGTCTTAGCTAGTGGTTATAAAGGTTGAAGGGCCATTTGTACGGGTTATAAACACCAATTACGGTTTCAAATGGATACTTATAAATTATTGGCCATAGCTTGTGGTCATAGAGGTTCATGGGCCATTCGTATGGGTTTATGGATACTAATTACGGTTAAAAATGGATACTTATAGGTTATTGGTCATAACTAGTGGTTATAATGGTTCACGAGCAATTCGTATGGGTTATGGAGACCAATTGTGGTTTAAAATGGATCCTTATAGGTTATTAGTCATAGCTAATGGTTATAATGGTTCACGTGCCATTCGTATGGGTTATGGTTACCAATTACGTTTTGAAATCCATACTTAGAGGTTATTGGTCATAGCTAGTGGTTATAATGGTTCACGTGCTATTCGTATGGTTATTGACACCAATTACAGTTTAAAATGGATAGTTACAGGTTATTGGTCATAGCTAGTGGTTATAAAGGTTCATGGGCCATTCGTATGGGTTATGGTTACCAATTACGGGTTAAAAGGGATACTATAGGTTATTGGTCATAGCTATTGGTTATAATGGTTCACGTGCCTTTCGTATGGGTTATGGTTACCAATTACGGTTTAAAATGGATACTTATAGGTTATTGGTCATAGCTAGTGGTTATAATTATTTACGGTCTATTCGTATGGGTTATGGACACCAATTACGGTTTAAAAGGGATACTATAGGTTATTGGCCATAGCTAGTGGTTATAATGGTTCACGTGCCACTCGTATGGGTTATGGTTACCAATTATAGTTTAAAAAGGATACTTATAGGTTATTGGTCTTAGCTAGTGGTTATAATGGTTGAAGGGCCATTTGTACGGGTTATAAACACCAATTACGGTTTCAAATGGATACTTATAAATTATTGGCCATAGCTAGTGGTCATAGAGGTTCACAGGCCATTCGTATGGGTTTATGGACACTAATTACGGTTAAATATGGATACTTATAGGTTATTGGCCATAGCTAGTGGTTATAATGGTTCACGAGCAATTCGTATGGGTTATTGACACCAATTACGGTTTAAAATGGATCCTTATAGGTTATTGGTCATAGCTAATGGTTATAATGGTTCACGTGCCATTCGTATGGGTTACGGTTACCAATTACGTTTTGAAATGGATACTTAGAGGTTATTGGTCACAGCTTGTGGTTATAATGGTTCACGTGCTATTCGTATGGTTATTGACACCAATTACAGTTTAGAATGGATAGTTACAGGTTATTGGTCATAGCTAGTGGTTATAATGGTTCACGGGCCATTCGTATGGGTTATGGTTACCAATTACGGTCTAAAAGGTATACTATAGCTTATTGGTCATAGCTATTGTTTATAATGGTTCACGTGCCATTCGTATGGGTTATGGTTACCAATTACGGTTTAAAATGGATACTTATAGGTTATTGGTCATAGCCAGTGGTTATAATTTTTTACGGGCTATTCGTTTGGGTTATGGACACCAATTACGGTTTAAAAGGGATACTATAGGTTATTGTACATAGCTAGTGGTTATAATGGTTCACGGGCCATTCGTATGGGTTATGGTTACCAATTACGGTCTAAAAGGTATACTATAGCTTATTGGTCATAGCTATTGTTTATAATGGTTCACGTGCCATTCGTATGGGTTATGGTTACCAATTACGGTTTAAAATGGATACTTATAGGTTATTGGTCATAGCCAGTGGTTATAATTTTTTACGGGCTTTTCGTTTGGGTTATGGACACCAATTACGGTTTAAAAGGGATACTATAGGTTATTGTACATAGCTAGTGGTTATAATGGTTCACGGGCCATTCGTATGGGTTATGGTTACCAATTACGGTCTAAAAGGTATACTATAGCTTATTGGTCATAGCTATTGTTTATAATGGTTCACGTGCCATTCGTATGGGTTATGGTTACCAATTACGGTTTAAAATGGATACTTATAGGTTATTGGTCATAGCCAGTGGTTATAATTTTTTACGGGCTATTCGTTTGGGTTATGGACACCAATTACGGTTTAAAAGGGATACTATAGGTTATTGTACATAGCTAGTGGTTATAATGGTTCACGTGCCACTCGTATGGGTTATGGTTACCAATTATGGTTTAAAAAGGATACTTATAGGTTATTGGTCATAGCTAGTGGTTATAATGGTTAACGGGCAATTTGTATGGGTTATAAACACCAATTACGGTTTCAAATGGATACTAATAAATTATTGGCCATAGCTAGTGGTTATAGAGGTTCACGGGCCATTCGTATGGGTTTATGAACACTAATTACGGTTAAAAATGGATACTTATAGGTTATTGGTCTTAGCTAGTGGTTATAATGGTTCACGAGCAATTCGTATGTGTTATGGAGACCAATTCGTGTTTAAAATGGATCCTGATATGTTATTGGTCATAGCTAATGGTTATAATGGTTCACGTGCCATTCGTATGGGTTATGGTTACCAATTACGTTTTGAAATGGATACTTAGAGGTTATTGGTCATAGCTAGTGGTTATAATGGTTCACGGGCCATTCGTATGGGTTATGGTTACCAATTACGGTCTAAAAGGTATACTATAGCTTATTGGTCATAGCTATTGTTTATAATGGTTCACGTGCCATTCGTATGGGTTATGGTTACCAATTACGGTTTAAAATGGATACTTATAGGTTATTGGTCATAGCCAGTGGTTATAATTTTTTACGGGCTATTCGTTTGGGTTATGGACACCAATTACGGTTTAAAAGGGATACTATAGGTTATTGTACATAGCTAGTGGTTATAATGGTTCACGGGCCATTCGTATGGGTTATGGTTACCAATTACGGTCTAAAAGGTATACTATAGCTTATTGGTCATAGCTATTGTTTATAATGGTTCACGTGCCATTCGTATGGGTTATGGTTACCAATTACGGTTTAAAATGGATACTTATAGGTTATTGGTCATAGCCAGTGGTTATAATTTTTTACGGGCTATTCGTTTGGGTTATGGACACCAATTACGGTTTAAAAGGGATACTATAGGTTATTGTACATAGCTAGTGGTTATAATGGTTCACGTGCCACTCGTATGGGTTATGGTTACCAATTATGGTTTAAAAAGGATACTTATAGGTTATTGGTCATAGCTAGTGGTTATAATGGTTAACGGGCCATTTGTATGGGTTATAAACACCAATTACGGTTTCAAATGGATACTTATAATTTTTTGGCCATAGCTAGTGGTAATAGAGGTTCACAGGCCATTCGTATGGGTTTATGGACGCTAATTACGGTTAAATATGGATACTTATAGGTTATTGGCCATAGCTAGTGGTTATAATGGTTCACGAGCAATTCGTATGGGTTATTGACACCAGTTAAGGTTTAAAATGGATCCTTATAGGTTATTGGTCATAGCTAATGGTTATAATGGTTCACGTGCCATTCGTATGGGTTACGGTTACCAATTACGTTTTGAAATGGATACTTAGAGGTTATTGGTCATAGCTAGTGGTTATAATGGTTCACGTGCTATTCGTATGGTTATTGACACCAATTACAGTTTAGAATGGATAGGTACAGGTTATTGGTCATAGCTAGTGGTTATAATGGTTCACGGGCCATTCGTATGGGTTATGGTTACCAATTACGGTTTAAAAGGGATACTATAGCTTATTGGTCATAGCTATTGTTTATAATGGTTCACGTGCCATTCGTATGGGTTATGGTTACCAATTACGGTTTAAAATGGATACTTATAGGTTATTGGTCATAGCCAGTGGTTATAATTTTTTACGGGCTATTCGTTTGGGTTATTATTTTTTTTTTTTTTGTTAAAGGGCTATGCCCGGCAAAAACTTTAACAACAAAGAAAAGTTATTTACAAACAAAGATGGGTAAAATTACCACATCTTGAAAAACTATTTGGCCTCCCAAAACATGCTTTGGGAATAAGACCAACAAAATAAGCATAACTCTAAAGCCAATGACTAAACCTAGTCTAGGTATACCAAAACCTCTAAGCTTATAAAAAAATCTTTTTCCATCACAAAACAAAAAATCAAAAGTCTCTTTAATGTTCCAAACATCAGTTCTAGCAATCAAATTGCACTTGTGATTAGGCTTGATCTTCAACTTGTGTATTTTGCCCTTAACACAATCCATGCTCATATCAATCTTTACACCTTTTCCATCATAAACCGGATTAAGGCTTGATTTTGACCCAATGAAAGTCAAAATTAAACCCATAATGCCATAACAATATTTTATAACATTACAATCCAAAAGCCTGAAGACTCCCTTTAACCCGAGCAGATTCAACATCCAATTCAAACATCCATAACACTTTGACCAGCTACATTTAATCTTTCCCAATATTGACCCGATGATAGTCAAGATAACAAAATTATAAAATCTATGAACATTACCTAAATAACAATGCATTATATAGGCAATGCAGAATTTTGATTCGGTGTAAGTCAGAATCCTCATAGAAAAGCACTTCAACCCAAATTGACCTTCACTGACTTTTATAAAGTCAACAGTAGCCCAGTCTTCAATCCCGATCCTTAAATCCATCTTCAATTTTGACCTTGAAAGGGTCAACCATCCTTTAAACCCATTGCCAAATTGCAACAAACATGGTAGATTAATAACCCTTAGGAAATTGGTCATATCACATCTTTGACCGAAATTGTCCTGACTATGACCAAAATCTTTAATAAGGGTTATAATCCACCATTTTCCACTCCAGATTCTACACTTTAAACACCTGCCCCAAAGCCTAACTATCTTCAAAACAACATCAATGAAGCATCCATAATTATGGCAGATAGCACCCAACTTCCAAATGGTAATATTTTGACCTGCAAAACATATAAGAAAAAAACTGCAGCTCACACTTAAAACGCACAAAAAAAAATCATTAAATTACGACTTTCCTTTATGCGGTGCAGCTCATAGCAGTTGTTGGTATAAAGGCCCAACGGGCCAAAAATTCCAGAAATATTTCTAAAAATCTCCAAAATTCCAGAAGAATATAAAAAAATACTCCAAGCCTGCTCAATGAAATCCATCTTCAAAAAATGCCTGATAATACCCAAACTACCCTTACCAGTGCACAGGCAGCCCCAAATAATTCTGAAGAAATCCATAAAACTCCCAACAAACTCATTCCAGTTATCTCTTATCATGATCAGCATAATTGGAAGATTCTCCATTTTCATCACCATGCATCAAACTAAAATTCCAGATTTCGGCTGCAAGAGTAGACTGCTTTGATTTTCTGATATTTAAACCCAACAATCTCAATCTGACATTATTAATAATAATACTGCACAGATCTTCCACACTTCTATGCTTGCTTTGAAAAATTCTCAGATTCCTTTCCTGCCAGAGAAAGTACACCGTAGCACCAAGGACAAGTCTTTTGATAATGCTCCAAACCGATTTGTTAATAGGGATTCTTTCAAGGTATAGGATTAAATAAGACCATTTATCAGGAAAATGGTCCATCCTAGACCTGCTCTTCATGATATCCCAGACCGTTTTAGAATAATCACACTCAAAAAACAAATGGTCATGTGAATCCAATTGCAGATTACAAAAAGTACATCTCAAATCATCTTTTTCATAATCAATCTGAAATTTATCTTGAGTTTTCAACTTTCCCAACATAGCAAGCCATAAAATGAAAGCATGTCTTGGGATGTTTTGGCTGTACCAGACCCAATTAGCCCAACCAACCTCCTGTCCAGTTTCTCTTAAATCATACCAAGCATCAGAAACAGAAAAAGGGTTACATTTACCTTTAGCAGATTTCCAACAAACTTTATCCTGCAAATCATCTCTCAAAACAGGAGGATCATTATTGAAAATCCAATCAAACTTCTGCAACCACAAATCCGGAACCCTCCAATTCCCATTTTCAACAATATCATGAACAGAAACATCTTGGGAGAAGCCAGCCTCATATATTTCCCTATTATAAATGAAGAAACATAAAGGGCCAATAGAATGCCAATTATCATACCAAGCAGAAGTGTCCCTACCATTTCCAACTTTATAAAAGAAGAAATTCCTAACAGTGTTTCTGTTTTTTAGAATGTTCCTCCAGCTCCAACACATACTGTTAGGAATAGGTAAGGACCAAAAATTTCTATTCTTTAGCCTTATTTCATTAACCCATTTCACCCATAAAGAATCCTTCTTACTGATTATATTCCAAGTATGTTTACTCATAAGAGTAATATTCCAAGAATGTAACAATCTAAGGCCCAGACCACCATGACATTTGGGGATACAAATTCTATCCCACCTGACCTTAGCTTTACCTCTTTGATACTCCCCATGACACCATAAAAAACCTCTAATCAGTCTCTCAATATCTTTAGAGATAGCTTTAGGGAGTATAAAAACAGAAGACCAATACATCTGCATTGAGCCCAACACAGATTGTATCAATTGCAATCTGCCCGCAAACGACAAGGATTTGTTCCTCCAATCCCACAATCTCTTCTTAACTTTATCAACCAAGATGCTACAATCCTTCACATAAAGCCTTGAAGACAAAAGGGGGACTCCTAAATACTTCACAGGTAAAGAACCTATTTTAAAAGGCAGGATGTTAGATATGGCAGATCTAGTAGCCGGTTTCACATTACCAAAGAACACTGTACTTTTGTCCATATTAGGCTTCAAACCCGAAATGGAGCAAAATTCTTCCAAAGCATTTTTAATAATCTTCACAGAGCCAGAATCACCATTGCTAAATATTAACAAATCATCAGCAAAGCACAAGTGAGTAATTCTCAGATTCTTACAATTCCAATGGTATTTAAACCCATCCTCATTAGCAATTTTCCTCTTGAGAATGAGATTCAAGACCTCCATCACCAAGGTGAAAAGGTAAGGGGACATAGGATCCCCTTGCCTAAGACCTCTCTTGCCTTTAAAAAAACCGTGATACTCCCCATTCAGATTAATCATAAAAGAAGTGGTAGTTATACACTCCATGATTAAATGAACCATCCACGGGTGAAAACCATAGCAACTCAAAATGTTTTTCAAAAAACCCCATTCAACAGAGTCATAAGCTTTTTGAATATCCACTTTAAAGGCACATTTAGGGGGACCACTGCTTCTATGATAATTCCTCAATAACTCTTGAGAGAGTAAAATATTATCACTGATTTGTCTACCCGAAATGAAAGCACTTTGGTTTTCATCAACTAAACCATCCAAAGCAGATTTAATTCTGTTAGTAATCACTTTACTTATGCATTTATAAAGAACATTGCAACAAGCAATCGGTCTAAAATCAGCAACACTTCTAGGATCTTTACTTTTTGGGACCAAAGCAATACTAGTGGCATTGACTTCCTTTAACAGTTTCCCAGTAGAGAAAAACTGTTGAACAGCCCTACAAATATCACTGCCCACTATATCTCAAGAAGCCTTAAAAAATTTGGATGAAAAACCATCAGGCCCAGGAGCTTTATCATCACAAATATCAAAAATAGCATCTTTGACCTCATCCATACTAACTGGCCTAATCATATAAGAAGCAGAATTCTCAGTTAATTTTCTGGTAAATAAATCATTTGAATCCGTAATTGGACTAGTATTAGAGGAAGAACCCAACATTTTCCTAAAATGATTGACAAACTGATCTGCCACTCTTTCACCATGATAAACAACTCCATCCAAATCAGAAATCATAACAATTCTGTTTCTACAAGCTTTCCCTTTAACTGTTTTGTGAAAAAATTTCGTATTTTGATCCCCCTCTTTTAACCATTCAATTTTGGCCTTCTGTTTTAAGAATATTTCCTCATCAATCATGGCTTCATTGTAATTTTTCAAACATATAACCTCCTTATCCCTTAGGTCTTTATCATGAGGATTGAGAACCATTGCAGTTTGGACAGATTCTAAAGCAGTCCTCAAATTAACAACTTTCTCATGCAAATTACCCTGCTTGAACATTAACTCTCTCATAGGTTTCTTTAAATTTTTAAGATTGGATACAACCTTAAACAATTCAACACCATGCAGATATTTGTTCCAATTATGTTTGACCACAGAAATAAAATCTTTTTTCCTGGTCAACACATTAGAAAACTTGAATGATTTAGGTTTACCTCTCTTAAAATTGGGAATAGACATAACACCTGGGCTGTGATCCGAGGATAAAAAAGGGAGAAATTGTACATAGGAATTAGGAAAATCATTAAGAAATTCATAATTACCCATAATTCTGTCAAGCTTCTTCAATAAACTGTCCTCCTTATTTGGGCTCTTTTTCCAAGTGTACTTAAGCCCAGAAAAACAGAGATCTTCAACTTGAATTTCAGCAATACATTCTGCAAACTCAGTCATGCTTCTCGTCATGGCAGAGGATCCTTTGGACAATTCATCCGGATCTAAAGCAGAATTAAAATCACCTAGAACAACCCACGGTTTATTACCAACAGTTGGACAAAAAGCTTGCAAATTCCTCCAAGCTTGGGGTCTAAACTGACTTCTATGATGAGCATAAGTAAAAGAACAATAAAAACTTTTTCCCCCAACAACAGGATTGATATGACAATTCATGACTTGTGGATGTTGGTCCATAACCATGATATTCACCAAGTTCGGGTTCCAAGCTATAATTATTCTAGTACCACCCGTACAGTAATTAGAATTGGAAACCCAATCCCACGAACCAAACACCTTACTACAAACCCAAGCCAAATTTTTCTTCTTAACATGGGATTCTAGAATAGCACAAATTCCAATACCTTCATCCTTTAAAAGTTGAGATACCTCATCCTGAGCAGAAGCCTTATTCAGGCCCCTTACATTCCAAAACATGGTTTTAAACATCATTAAAACCCTTTGAGGATGAAGCTCCCACACCACTCTGTTTTTTACCAAATTCAACATCATCATTCTTCATATTTTGTGCAGCCTCATTAACATCAGACTCCACATCATCAAGAATCAAATCAGGGTTCATATCAAATTCGATGCACTTATCTTTAAAAAACTCAAACTGACCCGTTGACCAGCTTTTAACAACCTCATCATCCGGGTCTAAGTTAGCTTTTAAGTACTTTAAAACTTCAATTTTCTGTTCTTCATACATGTGATAGTGATCATCCCAACCATCTTCATAGTCATTATCATCATTATCTTTCAAACTATCAAACTTGTTTGAAGTTTCCACAACCTTAGGATTAGAATTAATCTTTGATTTTTGGGACTCAACAGTCTTAGAGCTTTCCCCTTTTCCATGATTACTATTTTTCACCACATACTTAGTATTATTAACAATGTTGACCCCCAAATTCTGTCCAGTTCTTTCATTACTTCTTCCTTGAACAGATTGAGGATTTTTATTCTGAGAACCTTGCACATTTCGGTTTTGAACAGTTTGATTATCCCTGTTCTGGATATTTTGGCCATTACTATTCTGGATATATTGAGGGTTTTGCCTTTTTTGATTCCCATTATTCAACCTAGTAAAAACACTCTGCCTTCCACCCCGATTCTGATTTCCAATCTGCACATCAACATTATTTTTCACAACTTTGTTATTCTTCCCCATAACAAGGAAACCCTCATCATCATCCCCCTGAACATTACCCTGCTTAGCAACATCATTCGCAGCCGTTTCTTCCACTGTTTTTGGTCTAACTCTACATAATTTATGTGAGTGACCAAAAACCTTACAATGTGTACAAACAGGCGGTTTCCAATTATACGTAATCTTCAAAGAAACCACCTTTCCAGGGTTTGGACCAGAATTTGGGTACACTAGCTCAACATCTTCAGGCAACTCATGACAAGCATCCACTTCAACTAAAACCCTAGCATACCCCATTCTTCCAGAATTGCTCAAACACCTTTCCTTGGTCATCTTATCCATGATCAGAGGTCTCCCTACCCCACTAGCAATTTTACCAATGCCATGACCATACCATAATTCAATTGGCAAATCATGGATACAAATCCAAATAGAAACTTTAGAAGGTTCTATTTTTTGTAAACAGATGCCGGGTTCCCATTTGTTTACAACTAAAGGCACGTTATCAACTAACCAGATTCCATTTTCCAACACAGCCTTTAGGCCCTCTTCACTTTTGAATTTGAAAAAATAAATTCCAGCTCCATTTTTAGTAACTTCCATAAAATCATAAGCTCTCCACATTCTTTGAAGACTGGATTTGACTTTTATGAAGTCCATTGAAGTACCAACAAAATGACCATAAAGCATCAGGGATAATTTTGCTTTTTTGAACTTGAAATCTTCATCAACCATCATAATCTGAGTCTTCCCATCCTCAATTCTAACTGGAGGAATAAAATTCATTTGGAAATCCACTTTTTCATTATCTTGTTTCATCATTTCAGCCAAAGTAAATCCTCCAATTTTATTTTTCTGCTAAGCATTTGGCACCACAGGAATTTTGGGTATCTGCTCAGCCTGTTGAACAGGGGAATTCACCACAATATTACCTTTAGCCTTCCCTGTTTTATCCTCCATTTCAATATCTGTTTCATCATCACTATCATTGCCAGAGTTACTATTACCAGAAACAAGGGCATCAATAACTGCATTACCTATTACAACAGTATTGTTTTCTGGGAATTTTACTTGGTTACCCACCCACTCCGAACCTAACCCAGAATCAACTGTTGTAGGGCAATGAACTGTATTAGCCTCATTCTGATAGGTACCTGGATATATGGCAGAATTACAGGTCACCATGACTGTATTACCTATTACATCATGGCTAGAATCTGGAATAAGATGGTTCAACCTCTCCTCATCATATCCAGAATTAGCATGAGTAGGGTAATAAACTGCACTACCTAACTGACCTTTCTCCTCCATATAAATATCCTCTGTTTCTGAATCATCAGAGTTCTCTTCTTCTACAACAGCAGTCTTCGAACTCTTGAAATTCTGTTCAACCATCTTCCTTTTCTTATCCACAGAAATATCCATCTCCACATTACTAGCTTGTTCAACAGATTCAAGGACCTGAGCCCTAACCTGTTTTCGAATTTGGGCAGGGGAGATATTAGGACAATTAGGATTAGAGATATCCATGGAATTCTGTGAAGGTGTAACCAATCCAGCTTCACTCTCTTTACTACACACTGGATTATAAGAGGAAACAATCTTCTTAAAACTTCTACTCTTAGACGATAAACAAGTAACAATTTGAGAAGCTTCACTCTCTTCAATTAGACCCAAGCTAATCATTTTATCAAATAGCTTCTTCTTGATTGCTTTCTTAATAATATGAATTCTTCTAACAGTTTCCGGATCATCATAAACTAAGTTCATATCCTTCCCAACTTTACTAAGGACATGACGAACTGAATTAACAATTTTCTCCATCTCAACATTCACATAAGAATTGCTTTGGTGCTTATTACCTAAATCAACAACAGGAACACCATTCTGCAGTCCCATGACAGTACAATCCACACCCATCAGAGGTCCATCAGATCTCTTCAAAATGTGAGTGATAGTGGGAACCTTTCTATCACCAATTGGTTGGGTGCTATTAGTGCTCTGCAAAATAGGACCAGAACCAGGTAAACCACCATAATCAGGTCTGGCATTTCGTCGAGCACCTTGTGTGCCAAAATCCGATCCAACAGTTCTATCACTACAATTTGCTTTGGAAGCAGCAATTGACACAGGATTATCACTTCCCATGCCATTTCGACCAGCTTGCTCCATTCCTGAACCTTCATTCAAGCTTGGCATACGAAGGACATTTCGTCGAACACCACTAACAGTCGATTTCACAGGTTGCGAACCCTGCACCACCGAACCCTTCATACCAACACTCCTTCCTGCCTTCCAACCCGAACCATGCCCACCTTCAACCTCTAATCGGCCAGAAACCTTCAAATCAATAGGGGCCATTTCTGACAACGTATCTGTCAGTGAAATGGATTCTCGATTCATCACCACCGGCCTATCCGGGGATGATCAGACTCGGTCATTGCCTTAAGCCTTCAAAACCGAGCTTCCCTGCCAAAACTCACTAAATTCCAACGGTCAGATTCGCCGGAATCACTAAATCGCCGGTTACACACACTAAATCGCACCTTTAACTGTGTGAAAACGAGAGCTTATGGTTATGGGTTATTCGTTTGGGTTATGGACACCAATTACGGTTTAAAAGGGATACTATAGGTTATTGTACATAGCTAGTGGTTATAATGGTTCACGTGCCACTCGTATGCGTTATGGTTACCAATTATGGTTTAAAAAGGATACTTATAGGTTATTGGTCATAGCTAGTGGTTATAATGGTTAACGGGCAATTTGTATGGGTTATAAACACCAAATACGGTTTCAAATGGATACTAATAAATTATTGGGCATAGCTAGTGGTTATAGAGGTTCACGGGCCATTCGTATGGGTTTATGAACACTAATTACGGTTAAAAATGGATACTTATAGGTTATTGGTCGTAGCTAGTGGTTATAATGGTTCACGAGCAATTCGTATGGGTTATGGAGACCAATTCGTGTTTAAAATGGATCCTTATAGGTTATTGGTCATAGCTAATGGTTATAATGGTTCACGTGCCATTCGTATGGGTTATGGTTACCAATTACGTTTTGAAATGGATACTTAGAGGTTATTGGTAATAGCTAGTGGTTATAATGGTTCACGTGCTATTCGTATGGTTATTGACACCAATTACAGTTTAAAATGGATAGTTACAGGTTATTGGTCATAGCTAGTGGTTATAATGGTTCACGGGCCATTCGTATGGGTTATGGTTACCAATTACGGTTTAAAAGGGATACTATAGGTTATTGGTCATAGCTATTGGTTATAATGGTTCACGTGCCTTTCGTATGGGTTATGGTTACCAATTACGGTTTAAAATGGATACGTATAGGTTATTGGTCATAGCTAGTGGTTATAACTGTTTACGGGCTATTCGTATGGGTTACGGACGCCAATTATGGTTTAAAAGGGATACTATAGGTTATTGGCCATAGCTAGTGGTCATAGAGGTTCACGGGCCATTCGTTTGGGTTTATAGACATTAATTACGGTTAAAAATGGATACTTATAGGTTATTGGTCATAGCTAGTGGTTATAATGGTTCACGGGCCATTCGTATGGGATATGGTTACCAGTTACGGTTTAAAAGGGATACTATAGGTTATTGGTCATAGCTATTGGTTATAATGGTTCACGTGCCATTCGTATGGGTTATGGTTACCAATTACGTTTGAAATGGATACTTATAGGTTATTGGTCATAGCCAGTGGTTATAATTGTTTACGGGCTATTCGTATGGGTTATGGACACCAATTACGGTTTAAAAGGGATACTATAGGTTATTGGCCATAGCTAATGGTTATAATGGTTCACGTGCCACTCGTATGGGTTATGGTTACCAATTATGATTTAAAAAGGATACTTATAGGTTATTGGTCATAGCTAGTGGTTATAATGATTAACGGGCCATTTGTATGGGTTATAAACACCAATTACGGTTTCAAATGGATACTTATAAATTTTTGGCCATAGCTAGTGGTAATAGAGGTTCACAGGCCATTCGTATGGGTTTATGGACACTAATTACGGTTAAATATGGATACTTATAGGTTATTGGCCATAGCTAGTGGTTATAATGGTTCACGAGCAATTCGTATGGGTTATTGACACCAATTACGGTTTAAAATGGATCCTTATAGGTTATTGGTCATAGCTAATGGTTATAATGGTTCACGTGCCATTCGTATGGGTTACGGTTACCAATTACATTTTGAAATGGATACTTAGAGGTTATTGGTCATAGCTAGTGGTTATAATGGTTCACGTGCTATTCGTATGGTTATTGACACCAATTACAGTTTAGAATGGATAGTTACAGGTTATTGGTCATAGCTAGTGGTTATAATGGTTCACGGGCCATTCGTATGGGTTATGGTTACCAATTACGGTTTAAAAGGGATACTATAGGTTATTGGTCATAGCTATTGGTTATAACTGTTTACGGGCTATTCGTATGGGTTACGGACGCCAATTATGGTTTAAAAGGGATACTATAGGTTATTGGCCATAGCTAGTGGTCATAGAGGTTCACGGGCCATTCGTTTGGGTTTATAGACACTAATTACGGTTAAAAATGGATACTTATAGGTTATTGGTCATAGCTAGTGGTTATAATGGTTCACGGGCCATTCGTATGGGATATGGTTACCAGTTACGGTTTAAAAGGGATACTATAGGTTATTGGTCATAGCTATTGGTTATAATGGTTCACGTGCCATTCGTATGGGTTATGGTTACCAATTACGTTTGAAATGGATACTTATAGGTTATTGGTCATAGCTAGTGGTTATAATGGTTAACGGGCCATTTGTATGGGTTATAAACACCAATTACGGTTTCAAATGGATACTTATAAATTTTTGGCCATAGCTAGTGGTAATAGAGGTTCACAGGCCATTCGTATGGGTTTATGGACACTAATTACGGTTAAATATGGATACTTATAGGTTATTGGCCATAGCTAGTGGTTATAATGGTTCACGAGCAATTCGTATGGGTTATTGACACCAATTACGGTTTAAAATGGATCCTTATAGGTTATTGGTCATAGCTAATGGTTATAATGGTTCACGTGCCATTCGTATGGGTTACGGTTACCAATTACGTTTTGAAATGGATACTTAGAGGTTATTGGTCATAGCTAGTGGTTATAATGGTTCACGTGCTATTCGTATGGTTATTGACACCAATTACAGTTTAGAATGGATAGTTACAGGTTATTGGTCATAGCTAGTGGTTATAATGGTTCACGGGCCATTCGTATGGGTTATGGTTACCAATTACGGTTTAAAAGGGATACTATAGGTTATTGGTCATAGCTATTGGTTATAATGGTTCACGTGCCATTCGTATGGGTTATGGTTACCAATTACGGTTTAAAATGGATACTTATAGGTTATTGGTCATAGCCAGTGGTTATAATTTTTTACGGGCGATTCGTTTGGGTTATGGACACCAATTACGGTTTAAAAGGGATACTATAGGTTATTGTACATAGCTAGTGGTTATATTGGTTCACGTGCCACTCGTATGGGTTATGGTTACCAATTACGGTTTAAAAAGGATACTTATAGGTTATTGGTCATAGCTAGTGGTTATAATGGTTAACGGGCAATTTGTATGGGTTATAAACACCAATTACGGTTTCAAATGGATACTAATAAATTATTGGCCATAGCTAGTGGTTATAGAGGTTCACAGGCCATTCGTATGGGTTTATGAACACTAATTACGGTTAAAAATGGATACTTATAGGTTATTGGTCTTAGCTAGTGGTTATAATGGTTCACGAGCAATTCGTATGGGTTATGGAGACCAATTCGTGTTTAAAATGGATCCTTATAGGTTATTGGTTATAGCTAATGGTTATAATGGTTCACGTGCCATTCGTATGGGTTACGGTTACCAATTACGTTTTGAAATGGATATTTAGAGGTTATTGGTCATAGCTAGTGGTTATAATGGTTCACGTGCTATTTGTATGGTTATTGACACCAATTACAGTTTAGAATGGATAGTTACAGGTTATTGGTCATAGCTAGTGGTTATAATGGTTCACGGGCCATTCGTATGGGTTATGGTTACCAATTACGGTTTAAAAGGGATACTATAGGTTATTGGTCATAGCTATTGGTTATAATGGTTCACGTGCCATTCGTATGGGTTATGGTTACCAATTACGGTTTAAAATGGATACGTATAGGTTATTGGTCATAGCTAGTGGTTATAATTGTTTACGGGCTATTTGTATGGGTTATGGAGGCCAATTACGGTTTAAAAGGGATACTATAGGTTATTGGCCATAGCTAGTGGTCATAGAGGTTCACGGGCCATTCGTTTGGGTTTATGGACACTAATTACGGTTAAAAATGGATACTTATAGGTTATTGGTCATAGCAAGTGGTTATAATGGTTCACGGGCCATTCGTATGGGATATGGTTACCAGTTACGGTTTAAAATGGATACTTATAGGTTATTGGTCATAGCTAGTGGTTATAATGGTTCACGGGCCATTCGTATGGGATATGGTTACCAGTTACGGTTTAAAAGGGATACTATAGGTTATTGGTCATAGCTATTGGTTATAATGGTTCACATGCCTTTCGTATGGGTTATGGTTACCAATAACGGTTTGAAATGGATACTTATAGGTTATTGGTCATAGCCAGTGGTTATAATTGGTTACGGGCTATTCGTATGGGTTATGGGCACCAATTACGGTTTAAAAGGGATACTATAGTTATTGGCCATAGCTAGTGGTTATAATGGTTCATGTGCCACTTGTATGGGTTATGGTTACCAATTACAGTTTAAAAAGGATACTTATAGGTTATTGGTCTTAGCTAGTGGTTATAATGGTTGAAGGGCCATTTGTACGGGTTATAAACACCAATTACGGTTTCAAATGGATACTTATAAATTATTGGCCATAGCTAGTGGTCATAGAGGTTCACGGGCCATTCGTATGGGTTTATGGATCATTAGTCTTATGATACGAATATGGAGCACTCGTATTTCTGATTGCAGCGGAATAAAATGATTAAAACTCAATGAACTTATTTGGATAGCAAATACAGAATTTTGGGACTCTTTTTGGTATTTTCGTGTGAGTGATGAAATATAACAGAATTGGAACAAGCAACAATGAAATAAAAGGATAGATTTGATAGACAACCTAGACCTATAGATTGAATATCGATGAAAACAAGTTAAGACCTATTAACTTGAGTTCTATCAAGATCAGGAAAGCATCCTTCAAAAGATGATTGTGAGTGCAGCAACAACTCATAAAATGATGAACAAAGTTCTTCAATATTGATTAAAATTCGTTATTCCCTAATTACATGCAAGGAAATGGCTATATAAAGCCTTAAAAACGAAATCAGTTACAAAAGCTCAAAGGCTTCTCATAAAACAGCAATAAAAGGAAACTAAATGCCATAAAATGGCTTATTCAAAGCACTAAAAACGTTTCTTGCACTAAGTAGGCTCCATGCATCATTAATCCCCATGTCATCAAACTCACAAGATTTAACCCACATTAGCCTTATCATCAAGACACATCAACATGTAATGTGTGTCAACCTTGCATATGATTTGTAACAAATAATAAGTGTTGAAAACGTTCAAGTAATCATTTGTTGTGTAGCCTCTTATGGCTAATAATGTCCAAAACAAGACTACCCACACATCCCATGAACCATTCATCCAAAAACTTCCTTGGACCTTATCCGTACATGTATCATCCCCTCCCCCTTGAAAAGGAATTGTCCTCAATTCAGCAATTTTATCATCAACCACAAGTGATGAATTCTTTCCCATGTTTACACTTGCAACCACCATTTCTTTTGTTGAGAATAAATTCCAAGCAACCTTGAAAACTCTAACTTGGTATTTGCAACCAGCAATTATGATGATCACGTCTGTCCCTTCAAAATCATATCCAACCTCATCACAAGTGTCACGTTTCACCTCTTTATTCTTCCAGCCAATCACTTGTTTAGAAATAGCAGCCTTGGTGTTATCAACCTCAAGATTCTTTGCAATCATTGTAGTATGAACCGATAACTTCAGTATTATGGACATATCACAAGAGTTTCTAGCCCCAAAATCCCATTTGTCATGCTCCCCCACATCAAATAAACCATGATTGAGATTAGACATGTAATTGCTACGATGCAAATCTGGATCATCATCATAAGTCTTGGAGATTGTAAGACCAAATTCAAGTTTCCATAACCCTACATGCAACTCGTTAGTATGGTTCACGAAAATCAGCAAAGAACTTGTCATGATATGAATAACATCTTGACAAATAATCCGTTCTTCAAAAACAGTCCATGGAGTCAAATCTTCCAACTTTAGGATGAGAGACCACCCCTTTTCCTCAAATCGACCTTCTTTATACCCAAAAGCAATGTGATAATCTTCCACAACAGCCCCACGCAATTTTAAACAAGTCATAACAGCCCTTTTTAAGAATTGGTGATAATTGATACACCCCATGACCTTATGTCCCCGAATTCCTTCAATTGCAAATCTTTGTGCATGACTAATTAACATCAACCCCTCCTTGGCACAATACCACAAAAATGCTAGCAAACCTCCCATTTTGTCATCCAATGTTTGTGGATAATACAAACAATGGTCATAAGTTTTTATATGAGATGTAACTTTGCAAAACTGAATTTCTCCATTAGTAGAATGCTTGATTTTCAAAAAAAATATAGGATCAAGTATTACTAACTTAGGAGCAGCCAACACACACTCTTTACTTGTCTCAAACAACCCTTTGACAACTCCCACACATACACATGTCATCTTCAAACAAATTGCTGAATTCAGCCCTTCTAATAAATCTTTTGGAGGGTAAGAAATTCTGCCATCATCCAAGAACAATCTTTCTTGGTGTTTTTGAGCCACAAACAAAACAACACCAGAAACTCCTTTTGTAAGATAATAAGCAACAAGATCAAAGTGAGAAAGATCAAAACAAATGACAATGTAACCAATAAAATCAGAATCAATGAGATTCAATCTACCAGCACACTTCCTTATCACGTTAGTAACAGATTTGTGATGGCTCTCAATTGGCAACAAGTAGTCATTCCTTGGTCTCCAAAGTGTATAAATTTCCCACACTTTGAAACGAACATGAAGATGAAAAATGAATAAACCTTCTTGATCAATAAAGCCTTCAATTCTGATTTTTCTAAGAACTTTAGAAAATAAATCATATTTATAAAAAATAATAGAACCTGAAATTTTGTGGTACTTGTAGTCATTGGTTTTTGATGTTGTAAGCTCTTGGAACAAATTTTGTTGATCAACAAAAACCACTTCTTCAATAAATTCTTCCTTACCAACAGAATATATCTCTTCACCAATGGCATCTTCATCAACAAAACTTCTTCTTTCATCCATTACTTCAATAATTTCGTCTCCAACCACAAAATTAATTTCTTCACTAACGAGACTTTCTTTTTCAGCAACTTCATCTTCAATTTCTTCACTAAATTCCTCTTCCCCATCAGTATCATAGATGGGACCAGAATTATAGATTCCATCAATGAATTCTTCTTCCCCATCGGTCTCATAGATTGGACAAGAATCTCCATCTACATCTTCCGAATCAGAATTGGGAAGTGACATATTGTCAATACCCTTTGTTGGATCATAATAGAATTCAGCATTGTAGATGAACACATCCTCTTCGTCTTCTTCAATTAGCAATTTGCGTAGCATGATTCTTGGACAACAAGTTCCCAATCAGAACTTGCTCTGATACCACTTATGATACGAATATGGAGCACTCGTATTTCTGATTGCAGCGGAATAAAATGATTAAAACTCAATGAACTTATTTGGATAGCAAATACAGAATTTTGGGACTCTTTTTGGTATTTTCGTGTGAGTGATGAAATATAACAAAATTGGAACAAGCAACAATGAAATAAAAGGATAGATTTGATAGACAACCTAGACCTATAGATTGAATATCGATGAAAACAAGTTAAGACCTATTAACTTGAGTTCTATCAAGATCAGGAAAGCATCCTTCAAAAGATGATTGTGAGTGCAGCAACAACTCATAAAATGATGAACAAAGTTCTTCAATATTGATTAAAATTCGTTATTCCCTAATTACATGCAAGGAAATGGCTATATAAAGCCTTAAAAACGAAATCAGTTACAAAAGCTCAAAGGCTTCTCATAAAACAGCAATAAAAGGAAACTAAATGCCATAAAATGGCTTATTCAAAGCACTAAAAACGTTTCTTGCACTAAGTAGGCTCCATGCATCATTAATCCCCATGTCATCAAACTCACAAGATTTAACCCACATTAGCCTTATCATCAAGACACATCAACATGTAATGTGTGTCAACCTTGCATATGATTTGTAACAAATAATAAGTGTTGAAAACGTTCAAGTAATCATTTGTTGTGTAGCCTCTTATGGCTAATAATGTCCAAAACAAGACTACCCACACATCCCATGAACCATTCATCCAAAAACTTCCTTGGACCTTATCCGTACATGTATCAACGTGCCTTTCGTATGGGTTATGGTTACCAATTACGGTTTAAAATGGATACGTATAGGTTATTGGTCATAGCTAGTGGTTATAACTGTTTACGGGCTATTCGTATGGGTTACGGACGCCAATTATGGTTTAAAAGGGATACTATAGGTTATTGGCCATAGCTAGTGGTCAGAGAGGTTCACGGGCCATTCGTTTGGGTTTATAGACATTAATTACGGTTAAAAATGGATACTTATAGGTTATTGGTCATAGCTAGTGGTTATAATGGTTCACGGGCCATTCGTATGGGATATGGTTACCAGTTACGGTTTAAAAGGGATACTATAGGTTTGTGGTCATAGCTATTGGTTATAATGGTTCACGTGCCATTTGTATGGGTTATGGTTACCAATTACGTTTGAAATGGATACTTATAGGTTATTGGTCATAGCCAGTGGTTATAATGGTTAACGGGCCATTTGTATGGGTTATAAACACCAATTACGGTTTCAAATGGATACTTATAAATTTTTGGCCATAGCTAGTGGTAATAGAGGTTCACAGGCCATTCGTATGGGTTTATGGACACTAATTACGGTTAAATATGGATACTTATAGGTTATTGGCCATAGCTAGTGGTTATAATGGTTCACGAGCAATTCGTATGGGTTATTGACACCAATTACGGTTTAAAATGGATCCTTATAGGTTATTGGTCATAGCTAATGGTTATAATGGTTCACGTGCCATTCGTATGGGTTACGGTTACCAATTACGTTTTGAAATGGATACTTAGAGGTTATTGGTCATAGCTAGTGGTTATAATGGTTCACGTGCTATTCGTATGGTTATTGACACCAATTACAGTTTAGAATGGATAGTTACAGGTTATTGGTCATAGCTAGTGGTTATAATGGTTCACGGGCCATTCGTATGGGTTATGGTTACCAATTACGGTTTAAAAGGGATACTATAGGTTATTGGTCATAGCTATTGGTTATAACTGTTTACGGGCTATTCGTATGGGTTACGGACGCCAATTATGGTTTAAAAGGGATACTATAGGTTATTGGCCATAGCTAGTGGTCATAGAGGTTCACAGGCCATTCGTTTGGGTTTATAGACACAAATTACGGTTAAAAATGGATACTTATAGGTTATTGGTCATAGCTAGTGGTTATAATGGTTCACGGGCCATTCGTATGGGATATGGTTACCAGTTACGGTTTAAAAGGGATACTATAGGTTATTGGTCATGGCTATTGGTTATAATGGTTCACGTGCCATTCGTATGGGTTATGGTTACCAATTATGTTTGAAATGGATACTTATAGGTTATTGGTCATAGCCAATGGTTATAATTGTTTACGGGCTATTCGTATGGGTTATGGACACCAATTACGGTTTAAAAGGGATACTATAGGTTATTGGCCATAGCTAATGGTTATAATGGTTCACGTGCCACTCGTATGGGTTATGGTTACCAATTATGATTTAAAAAGGATACTTATAGGTTATTGGTCATAGCTAGTGGTTATAATTATTTACGGGCTATTCGTATGGGTTATGGACACCAATTACGGTTTAAAAGGGATACTATAGGTTATTGGCCGTAGCTAGTGGTAATAGAGGTTCACAGGCCATTCGTATGGGTTTATGAACACTAATTACGGTTAAAAATGGATACTTATAGGTTATTGGTCTTAGCTAGTGGTTATAATGGTTAACGGGCCATTTGTATGGGTTATAAACACCAATTACGGTTTCAAATGGATACTTATAAATTTTTGGCCATAGCTAGTGGTAATAGAGGTTCACAGGCCATTCGTATGGGTTTATGGACACTAATTACGGTTAAATATGGATACTTATAGGTTATTGGCCATAGCTAGTGGTTATAATGGTTCACGAGCAATTCGTATGGGTTATTGACACCAATTACGGTTTAAAATGGATCCTTATAGGTTATTGGTCATAGCTAATGGTTATAATGGTTCACGTGCCATTCGTATGGGTTACGGTTACCAATTACGTTTTGAAATGGACACTTAGAGGTTATTGGTCATAGCTAGTGGTTATAATGGTTCACGTGCTATTCGTATGGTTATTGACACCAATTACAGTTTAGAATGGATAGTTACAGGTTATTGGTCATAGCTAGTGGTTATAATGGTTCACGGGCCATTCGTATGGGTTATGGTTACCAATTACGGTTTAAAAGGGATACTATAGGTTATTGGTCATAGCTATTGGTTATAATGGTTCACGTGCCACTCGTATGGGTTATGGTTACCAATTACGATTTAAAATGGATACTTATAGGTTATTGGTCATAGCCAGTGGTTATAATTTTTTACGGGCGATTCGTTTGGGTTATGGACACCAATTACGGTTTAAAAGGGATACTATAGGTTATTGTACATAGCTAGTGGTTATATTGGTTCACGTGCCACTCGTATGGGTTATGGTTACCAATTACGGTTTAAAAAGGATACTTATAGGTTATTGGTCATAGCTAGTGGTTATAATGGTTAACGGGCAATTTGTATGGGTTATAAACACCAATTACGGTTTCAAATGGATACTAATAAATTATTGGCCATAGCTAGTGGTTATAGAGGTTCACGGGCCATTCGTATGGGTTTATGAACACTAATTACGGTTAAAAATGGATACTTATAGGTTATTGGTCTTAGCTAGTGGTTATAATGGTTCACGAGCAATTCGTATGGGTTAGGGAGACCAATTCGTGTTTAAAATGGATCCTTATAGGTTATTGGTTATAGCTAATGGTTATAATGGTTCACGTGCCATTCGTATGGGTTACGGTTACCAATTACATTTTGAAATGGATACTTAGAGGTTATTGGTCATAGCTAGTGGTTATAATGGTTCACGTGCTATTCGTATGGTTATTGACACCAATTACAGTTTAGAATGGATAGTTACAGGTTATTGGTCATAGCTAGTGGTTATAATGGTTCATGGGCCATTCGTATGGGTTATGGTTACCAATTACGGTTTAAAAGGGATACTTTAGGTTATTGGTCATAGCTATTGGTTATAATGGTTCACGTGCCATTCGTATGGGTTATGGTTACCAATTACGGTTTAAAATGGATACTTATAGGTTATTGGTCATAGCCACTGGTTATAATTTTTTACGGGCTATTCGTTTGGGTTATGGACACCAATTACAGTTTAAAAGGGATACTATAGGTTATTGTACATAGCTAGTGGTTATAATGGTTCACGTGCCACTCGTATGGGTTATGGTTACCAATTACGGTTTAAAAAGGATACTTATAGGTTATTGGTCATAGCTAGTGGTTATAATGGTTAACGTGCAATTTGTATGGGTTATAAACGCCAATTACGGTTTCAAATGGATACTAATAAATTATTGGCCATAGCTAGTGGTTATAGAGGTTCACGGGCCATTCGTATGGGTTTATGAACACTAATTACGGTTAAAAATGGATACTTATAGGTTATTGGTCTTAGCTAGTGGTAATAATGGTTCACGAGCAATTCGTATGGGTTATGGAGACCAATTCGTGTTTAAAATGGATCCTTATAGGTTATTGGTCATAGCTAATGGTTATAATGGTTCACGTGCCATTCGTATGGGTTACGGTTACCAATTACGTTTTGAAATGGATACTTAGAGGTTATTGGTCATAGCTAGTGGTTATAATGGTTCACGTGCTATTTGTATGGTTATTGACACCAATTACAGTTTAAAATGGATAGTTACAGGTTATTGGTCATAGCTAGTGGTTATAATGGTTCACGGGCCATTCGTATGGGTTATGGTTACCAATTACGGTTTAAAAGGGATACTATAGGTTATTGGTCATAGCTATTGGTTATAATGGTTCACGTGCCTTTCGTATGGGTTATGGTTACCAATTACGGTTTAAAATGGATACGTATAGGTTATTGGTCATAGCTAGTGGTTATAATTGTTTACGGGCTATTCGTATGGGTTATGGAGGCCAATTACGGTTTAAAAGGGATACTATAGGTTATTGGCCATAGCTAGTGGTCATAGAGGTTCACGGGCCATTCGTTTGGGTTTATGGACACTAATTACGGTTAAAAATGGATACTTATAGGTTATTGGTCATAGCTAGTGGTTATAATGGTTCACGGGCCATTCGTATGGGATATGGTTACCAGTTACGGTTTAAAAGGGATACTATAGGTTATTGGTCATATCTATTGGTTATAATGGTTCACGTGCCTTTCGTATGGGTTATGGTTACCAATTACGGTTTGAAATGGATACTTATAGGTTATTGGTCATAGCCAGTGGTTATAATTGGTTACGGGCTATTCGTATGGGTTATGGACACCAATTACGGTTTAAAAGGGATACTATAGTTATTGGCCATAGCTAGTGGTTATAATGGTTCACGTGCCACTCGTATGGGTTATGGTTACCAATTACAGTTTAAAAAGGATACTTATAGGTTATTGGTCTTAGCTAGTGGTTATAATGGTTGAAGGGCCATTTGTACGGGTTATAAACACCAATTACGGTTTCAAATGGATACTTATAAATTATTGGCCATAGCTAGTGGTCATAGAGGTTCACGGGCATTCGTATGGGTTTATGGATACTAATTACGGTTAAATATGGATACTTATAGGTTATTGGCCATAACTAGTTGTTATAATGGTTCACGAGCAATTCGTATGGGTTATGGAGACCAATTGCGGTTTAAAATGGATCCTTATAGGTTATTGGTCATAGCTAATGGTTATAATGGTTCACGTGCCATTCGTATGGGTTATGGTTACCAATTACGTTTTGAAATGGATACTTAGAGGTTATTGGTCATAGCTAGTGGTTATAATGGTTCACGTGCTATTCGTATGGTTATTGACACCAATTACAGTTTAAAATGGATAGTTACAGGTTATTGGTCATAGCTAGTGGTTATAATGGTTCATGGGCCATTCGTATGGGTTATGGTTACCAATTACGGGTTAAAAGGGATACTATAGGTTATTGGTCATAGCTATTGGTTATAATGGTTCACGTGCCTTTCGTATGGGTTATGGTTACCAATTACGGTTTAAAATGGATACGTATAGGTTATTGGTCATAGCTAGTGGTTATAACTGTTTACGGGCTATTCGTATGGGTTACGGACGCCAATTATGGTTTAAAAGGGATACTATAGGTTATTGGCCATAGCTAGTGGTCATAGAGGTTCACGGGCCATTCGTTTGGGTTTATGGACACTAATTACGGTTAAAAATGGATACTTATAGGTTATTGGTCATAGCTAGTGGTTATAATGGTTCACGGGCCATTCGTATGGGATATGGTTACCAGTTACGGTTTAAAAGGGATACTATAGGTTATTGGTCATAGCTATTGGTTATAATGGTTCACGTGCCATTCGTATGGGTTATGGTTACCAATTACGTTTGAAATGGATACTTATAGGTTATTGGTCATAGCCAGTGGTTATAATTGTTTACGGGCTATTCGTATGGGTTATGGACACCAATTACGGTTTAAAAGGGATACTATAGGTTATTGGCCATAGCTAATGGTTATAATGGTTCACGTGCCACTCGTATGGGTTATGGTTACTAATTATGGTTTAAAAAGGATACTTATAGGTTATTGGTCATAGCTAGTGGTTATAATGGTTAACGGGCCATTTGTATGGGTTATAAACACCAATTACGGTTTCAAATGGATACTTATAAATTTTTGGCCATAGCTAGTGGTAATAGAGGTTCACGGGCCATTCGTATGGGTTTATGGACACTAATTACGGTTAAATATGGATACTTATAGGTTATTGGCCATAGCTAGTGGTTATAATGGTTCACGAGCAATTCGTATGGGTTATTGACACCAATTACGGTTTAAAATGGATCCTTATAGGTTATTGGTCATAGCTAATGGTTATAATGGTTCACGTGCCATTCGTATGGGTTACGGTTACCAATTACGTTTTGAAATGGATACTTAGAGGTTATTGGTTATAGCTAGTGGTTATAATGGTTCACGTGCTATTCGTATGGTTATTGACACCAATTACAGTTTAGAATGGATAGTTACAGGTTATTGGTCATAGCTAGTGGTTATAATGGTTCACGGGCCATTCGTATGGGTTATGGTTACCAATTACGGTTTAAAAGGGATACTATAGCTTATTGGTCATAGCTATTGTTTATAATGGTTCACGTGCCATTCGTATTATGGTTACCAATTACGGTTTAAAATGGATACTTATAGGTTATTGGTCATAGCCAGTGGTTATAATTTTTTACGGGCTATTCGTTTGGGTTATGGACACCAATTACGGTTTAAAAGGGATACTATAGGTTATTGTACATAGCTAGTGGTTATAATGGTTCACGTGCCACTCGTATGGGTTATGGTTACCAATTATGGTTTAAAAAGGATACTTATAGGTTATTGGTCATAGCTAGTGTTTATAATGGTTAACGGGCAATTTGTATGGGTTATAAACACCAATTACGGTTTCAAATGGATACTAATAAATTATTGGCCATAGCTAGTGGTTATAGAGGTTCACGGGCCATTCGTATGGGTTTATGAACACTAATTACGGTTAAAAATGGATACTTATAGGTTATTGGTCTTAGCTAGTGGTTATAATGGTTCACGAGCAATTCGTATGGGTTATGGAGACCAATTCGTGTTTAAAATGGATCCTTATAGGTTATTGGTCATAGCTAATGGTTATAATGGTTCACGTGCCATTCGTATGGGTTATGGTTACCAATTACATTTTGAAATGGATACTTAGAGGTTATTGGTCATAGCTAGTGGTTATAATGGTTCACGTGCTATTCGTTTGGTTATTGACACCAATTACAGTTTAAAATGGATAGTTACAGGTTATTGGTCATAGCTAGTGGTTATAATGGTTCACGGGCCATTCGTATGGGTTATGGTTACCAATTACGGTTTAAAAGGGATACTATAGGTTATTGGTCATAGCTATTGGTTATAATGGTTCACGTGCCTTTCGTATGGGTTATGGTTAGCAATTACGGTTTAAAATGGATACGTATAGGTTATTGGTCATAGCTAGTGGTTATAATTGTTTATGGGCTATTCGTATGGGTTACGGACGCCAATTACGGTTTAAAAGGGATACTATAGGTTATTGGCCATAGCTAGTGGTCATAGAGGTTCACGGGCCATTCGTTTGGGTTTATGGACACTAATTACGGTTAAAAATGGATACTTATAGGTTATTGGTCATAGCTAGTGGTTATAATGGTTCACGGGCCATTCGTATGGGATATGGTTACCAGTTACGGTTTAAAAGGGATACTATAGGTTATTGGTCATAGCTATTGGTTATAATGGTTCACGTGCCTTTCGTATGGGTTATGGTTACCAATTACGGTTTGAAATGGATACTTATAGGTTATTGGTCATAGCCAGTGGTTATAATTGGTTACGGGCTATTCGTATGGGTTATGGACACCAATTACGGTTTAAAAGGGATACTATAGTTATTGGCCATAGCTAGTGGTTATAATGGTTCACGTGCCACTTGTATGGGTTATGGTTACCAATTACAGTTTAAAAAGGATACTTATAGGTTATTGGTCTTAGCTAGTGGTTATACTGGTTGAAGGGCCATTTGTACGGGTTATAAACACCAATTACGGTTTCAAATGGATACTTATAAATTATTGGCCATAGCTAGTGGTCAAAGAGGTTCACGGGCCATTCGTATGGGTTTATGGATACTAATTACGGTTAAAAATGGATACTTATAGGTTATTGGTCATAACTAGTGGTTATAATGGTTCACGAGCAATTCGTATGGGTTATTGACACCAATTACGGTTTAAAATGGATCCTTATAGGTTATTGGTCATAGCTAATGGTTATAATGGTTCACGTGCCATTCGTATGGGTTACGGTTACCAATTACATTTTGAAATGCATACTTAGAGGTTATTGGTCATAGCTAGTGGTTATAATGGTTCACGTGCTATTCGTATGGTTATTGACACCAATTACAGTTTAGAATGGATAGTTACAGGTTATTGGTCATAGCTAGTGGTTATAATGGTTCACGGGCCATTCGTATGGGTTATGGTTACCAGTTACGGTTTAAAAGGGATACTATAGCTTATTGGTCATAGTTATTGTTTATAATGGTTCACGTGCCATTCGTATGGGTTATGGTTACTAATTACGGTTTAAAATGGATACTTATAGGTTATTGGTCATAGCCAGTGGTTATAATTTTTTACGGGCTATTCGTTTGGGTTATGGACACCAATTACGGTTTAAAAGGGATACTATAGGTTATTGTACATAGCTAGTGGTTATAATGGTTCACGTGCCACTCGTATGGGTTATGGTTACCAATTATGGTTTAAAAATGATACTTATAAGTTACTGGTCATAGCTAGTGGTTATAATGGTTAACGGGCAATTTGTACGGGTTATAAACACCAATTACGGTTTCAAATGGATACTAATAAATTATTGGCCATAGCTAGTGGTTATAGAGGTTCACGGGCCATTCGTATGGGTTTATGAACACTAATTATGGTTAAAAATGGATACTTATAGGTTATTGGTCTTAGCTAGTGGTTATAATGGTTCACGAGCAATTCGTACGTGCCATTCGTATGGGTTATGGTTACCAATTACGTTTTGAAATGGATACTTAGAGGTTATTGGTCATAGCTAGTGGTTATAATGGTTCACGTGCTATTCGTATGGTTATTGACACTAATTACAGTTTAAAATGGATAGTTACAGGTTATTGGTCATAGCTAGTGGTTATAATGGTTCACGGGCCATTCGTATGGGTTATGGTTACCATATACGGTTTAAAAGGGATACTATAGGTTATTGGTCATAGCTATTGGTTATAATGGTTCACGTGCCTTTCGTATGGGTTATGGTTACCAATTACGGTTTAAAATGGATATGTATAGGTTATTGTCCATAGCTAGTGGTTATAACTGTTTACGGGCTATTCGTATGGGTTACGGACGCCAATTGTGGTTTAAAAGGGATACTATAGGTTATTGGCCATAGCTAGTGGTCATAGAGGTTCACGGGCCATTCGTTTGGGTTTATAGACACTAATTACGGTTAAAAATGGATACTTATAGGTTATTGGTCATAGCTAGTGGTTATAATGGTTCACGGGCCATTCGTATGGGATATGGTTACCAGTTACGGTTTAAAAGGGATACTATAGGTTATTGGTCATAGCTATTGGTTATAATGGTTCACGTGCCATTCGTATGGGTTATGGTTACCAATTACGTTTGAAATGGATACTTATAGGTTATTGGTCATAGCCAGTGGTTATAATTGTTTACGGGCTATTCGTATGGGTTATGGACACCAATTACGGTTTAAAAGGGATACTATAGGTTATAGGCCATAGCTAATGGTTATAATGGTTCACGTGCCACTCGTATGGGTTATGGTTACCAATTATGGTTTAAAAAGGATACTTATAGGTTATTGGTCATAGCTAGTGGTTATAATGGTTAACGGGCCATTTGTATGGGTTATAAACACCAATTACGGTTTCAAATGGATACTTATAAATTTTTGGCCATAGCTAGTGGTAATAGAGGTTCACAGGCCATTCGTATGGGTTTATGGACACTAATTACGGTTAAATATGGATACTTATAGGTTATTGGCCATAGCTAGTGGTTATAATGGTTCACGAGCAATTCGTATGGTTCAAATGCTCAGATGTTACGCCTCTTTGTGGGGCTTCACTCCGAGCTTGGACCCGTGACCCCAGAGAAAATCAATCGCTCGCCCTAGCTCGCTTGCTTCCGCTTCCCACCGTTCGTGCTCCTCAACCGAGGATCACTCTCTCCCCCGGCCGGACAGAGATTAGATTATTTGACACCAATTACGGTTTAAAATGGATCCTTATAGGTTATTGGTCATAGCTAATGGTTATAATGATTCACGTGCCATTCGTATGGGTTACGGTTACCAATTACGTTTTGAAATGGATACTTAGAGGTTATTGGTCATAGCTAGTGGTTATAATGGTTCACGTGCTATTCGTATGGTTATTGACACCAATTACAGTTTAGAATGGATAGTTACAGGTATTAGGTCATAGCTAATGGTTATAATGGTTATACTTATAGGTTATTGGCCATAGCTAGTGGTTATAATGGTTCACGAGCAATTCGTATGGGTTATTGACACCAATTACGGTTTAAAATGGATCCTTATAGGTTATTGGTCATAGCTAATGGTTATAATGATTCACGTGCCATTCGTATGGGTTACGGTTACCAATTACGTTTTGAAATGGATACTTAGAGGTTATTGGTCATAGCTAGTGGTTATAATGGTTCACGTGCTATTCGTATGGTTATTGACACCAATTACAGTTTAGAATGGATAGTTACAGGTAATAGGTCATAGCTAGTGGTTATAATGGTTCACGGGCCATTCGTATGGGTTATGGATACCAATTACGGTTTAAAAGGGATACTATAGCTTATTGGTCATAGCTATTGTTTATAATGGTTCACGTGCCATTCTTATGGGTTATGGTTACCAATTACGGTTTAAAATGGATACTTAGAGGTTATTGGTCATAGCCAGTGGTTATAATTTTTTACGGGCTATTCGTTTGGGTTATGGACACCAATTACGGTTTAAAAGGGATACTATAGGTTATTGTACATAGCTAGTGGTTATAATGGTTCACGTGCCACTCGTATGGGTTATGGTTACCAATTATGGTTTAAAAAGGATACTTATATGTTATTGGTCATAGCTAGTGGTTATAATGGTTAACGGGCAATTTGTATGGGTTATAAACGCCAATTACGGTTTCAAATGGATACTAATAAATTATTGGCCATAGCTAGTGGTTATAGAGGTTCACGGGCCATTCGTATGGGTTTATGAACACTAATTACGGTTAAAAATGGATACTTATAGGTTATTGGTCTTAGCTAGTGGTTATAATGGTTAACGGGCCATTTGTATGGGTTATAAACACCAATTACGGTTTCAAATGGATACTTATAAATTTTTGGCCATAGCTAGTGGTAATAAAGGTTCACAGGCCATTCGTATGGGTTTATGGACACTAATTACGGTTAAATATGGATACTTATAGGTTATTGGCCATAGCTAGTGGTTATAATGGTTCACGAGCAATTCGTATGGGTTATTGACACCAATTACGGTTTAAAATGGATCCTTATAGGTTATTGGTCATAGCTAATGGTTATAATGGTTCACGTGCCATTCGTATGGGTTACGGTTACCAATTACGTTTTGAAATGGATACTTAGAGGTTATTGGTCATAGCTAGTGGTTATAATGATTCACGTGCTATTCGTATGGTTATTGACACCAATTACAGTTTAGAATGGATAGTTACAGGTAATAGGTCATAGCTAGTGGTTATAATGGTTCACGGGCCATTCGTATGGGTTATGGTTACCATATACGGTTTAAAACTGATACTATAGGTTATTGGTCATAGCTATTGGTTATAATGGTTCACGTGCCTTTCGTATGGGTTATGGTTACCAATTACGGTTTAAAATGGATACGTATAGGTTATTGGTCATAGCTAGTGGTTATAACTGTTTACGGGCTATTCGTATGGGTTACGGACGCCAATTATGGTTTAAAAGGGATACTATAGGTTATTGGCCATAGCTAGTGGTCATAGAGGTTCACGGGCCATTCGTTTGGGTTTATAGACACTAATTACGGTTAAAATTGGATACTTATAGGTTATTGGTCATAGCTAGTGGTTATAATGGTTCACGGGCCATTCGTATGGGATATGGTTACCAGTTACGGTTTAAAAGGGATACTATAGGTTATTGGTCATAGCTATTGGTTATAATGGTTCGCGTGCCATTCGTATGGGTTATGGTTACCAATTACGTTTGAAATGGATACTTATAGGTTATTGGTCATAGCCAGTGGTTATAATTGTTTACGGGCTATTCGTATGGGTTATGGACACCAATTACGGTTTAAAAGGGATACTATAGGTTATTGGCCATAGCTAATGGTTATAATGGTTCACGTGCCACTCGTATGGGTTATGGTTACCAATTATGGTTTAAAAAGGATACTTATAGGTTATTGGTCATAGCTAGTGGTTATAATGGTTAACGGGCCATTTGTATGGGTTATAAACACCAATTACGGTTTCAAATGGATACTTATAAATTTTTGGCCATAGCTAGTGGTAATAGAGGTTCACAGGCCATTCGTATGGGTTTATGGACACTAATTACGGTTAAATATGGATACTTATAGGTTATTGGCCATAGCTAGTGGTTATAATGGTTCACGAGCAATTCGTATGGGTTATTGACACCAATTACGGTTTAAAATGGATCCTTATAGGTTATTGGTCATAGCTAATGGTTATAATGATTCACGTGCCATTCGTATGGGTTACGGTTACCAATTACGTTTTGAAATGGATACTTAGAGGTTATTGGTCATAGCTAGTGGTTATAATGGTTCACGTGCTATTCGTATGGTTATTGACACCAATTACAGTTTAGAATGGATAGTTACAGGTAATAGGTCATAGCTAGTGGTTATAATGGTTCACGGGCCATTCGTATGGGTTATGGATACCAATTACGGTTTAAAAGGGATACTATAGCTTATTGGTCATAGCTATTGTTTATAATGGTTCACGTGCCATTCTTATGGGTTATGGTTACCAATTACGGTTTAAAATGGATACTTAGAGGTTATTGGTCATAGCCAGTGGTTATAATTTTTTACGGGCTATTCGTTTGGGTTATGGACACCAATTACGGTTTAAAAGGGATACTATAGGTTATTGTACATAGCTAGTGGTTATAATGGTTCACGTGCCACTCGTATGGGTTATGGTTACCAATTATGGTTTAAAAAGGATACTTATATGTTATTGGTCATAGCTAGTGGTTATAATGGTTAACGGGCAATTTGTATGGGTTATAAACGCCAATTACGGTTTCAAATGGATACTAATAAATTATTGGCCATAGCTAGTGGTTATAGAGGTTCACGGGCCATTCGTATGGGTTTATGAACACTAATTACGGTTAAAAATGGATACTTATAGGTTATTGGTCTTAGCTAGTGGTTATAATGGTTCACGAGCAATTCGTATGGGTTATTGACACCAATTACGGTTTAAAATGGATCCTTATAGGTTATTGGTCATAGCTAATGGTTATAGAGGTTCACAGGCCATTCGTAAGGGTTTATGGACACTAATTACGGTTAAATATGGATACTTATAGGTTATTGGCCATAGCTAGTGGTTATAATGGTTCACGAGCAATTCGTATGGGTTATTGACACCAATTACGGTTTAAAATGGATCCTTATAGGTTATTGGTCATAGCTAATGGTTATAATGGTTCACGTGCCATTCGTATGGGTTACGGTTACCAATTACGTTTTGAAATGGATACTTAGAGGTTATTGGTCATAGCTAGTGGTTATAATGGTTCACGTGCTATTCGTATGGTTATTGACACCAATTACAGTTTAGAATGGATAGTTACAGATAATAGGTCATAGCTAGTGGTTATAATGGTTCACGGGCCATTCGTATGGGTTATGGTTACCATATACGGTTTAAAACTGATACTATAGGTTATTGGTCATAGCTATTGGTTATAATGGTTCACGTGTCTTTCGTATGGGTTATGGTTACCAATTACGGTTTAAAATGGATACGTATAGGTTATTGGTCATAGCTAGTGGTTATAACTGTTTACGGGCTATTCGTATGGGTTACGGACGCCAATTATGGTTTAAAAGGGATACTATAGGTTATTGGTCATAGCTATTGTTTATAATGGTTCACGGGCCATTCGTTTGGGTTTATAGACACTAATTACGGTTAAAATTGGATACTTATAGGTTATTGGTCATAGCTAGTGGTTATAATGGTTCACGGGCCATTCGTATGGGATATGGTTACCAATTACGGTTAAATATGGATACTTATAGGTTATTGGCCATAGCTAGTGGTTATAATGGTTCACGAGCAATTCGTATGGGTTATTGACACCAATTACGATTTAAAATGGATCCTTATAGGTTATTGGTCATAGCTAATGGTTATAATGGTTCACGTGCCATTCGTATGGGTTACGGTTACCAATTACGTTTTGAAATGGATACTTAGAGGTTATTGGTCATATCTAGTGGTTATAATGGTTCACGTGCTATTCGTATGGTTATTGACACCAATTACAGTTTAGAATGGATAGTTACAGGTAATAGGTCATAGCTAGTGGTTATAATGGTTCACGGGCCATTCGTATGGGTTATGGTTACCAATTACGGTTTAAAAGGGATACTATAGCTTATTGGTCATAGCTATTGTTTATAATGGTTCACGTGCCATTCTTATGGGTTATGGTTACCAATTACGGTTTAAAATGGATACTTAGAGGTTATTGGTCATAGCCAGTGGTTATAATTTTTTACGGGCTATTCGTTTGGGTTATGGACACCAATTACGGTTTAAAAGGGATACTATAGGTTATTGTACATAGCTAGTGGTTATAATGGTTCACGTGCCACTCGTATGGGTTATGGTTACCAATTATGGTTTAAAAAGGATACTTATATGTTATTGGTCATAGCTAGTGGTTATAATGGTTAACGGGCAATTTGTATGGGTTATAAACGCCAATTACGGTTTCAAATGGATACTAATAAATTATTGGCCATAGCTAGTGGTTATAGAGGTTCACGGGCCATTCGTATGGGTTTATGAACACTAATTACGGTTAAAAATGGATACTTATAGGTTATTGGTCTTAGCTAGTGGTTATAATGGTTCACGAGCAATTCGTATGGGTTATTGACACCAATTATGGTTTAAAATGGATCCTTATAGGTTATTGGTCATAGCTAATGGTTATAATGATTCACGTGCCATTCGTATGGGTTACGGTTACCAATTACGTTTTGAAATGGATACTTAGAGGTTATTGGTCATAGCTAGTGGTTATAATGGTTCACGTGCTATTCGTATGGTTATTGACACCAATTACAGTTTAGAATGGATAGTTACAGGTAAAAGGTCATAGCTAGTGGTTATAATGGTTCACGTGCCATTCGTATGGGTTATGGTTACCAATTACGTTTGAAATGGATACTTATAGGTTATTGGTCATAGCCAGTGGTTATAATTGTTTACGGGCTATTCGTATGGGTTATGGACACCAATAACGGTTTAAAAGGGATACTATAGGTTATTGGCCATAGCTAATGGTTATAATGGTTCACGTGCCACTCGTATGGGTTATGGTTACCAATTATGGTTTAAAAAGGATACTTATAGGTTATTGGTCATAGCTAGTGGTTATAATGGTTAACGGGCCATTTGTATGGGTTATAAACACCAATTACGGTTTCAAATGGATACTTATAAATTTTTGGCCATAGCTAGTGGTAATAGAGGTTCACAGGCCATTCGTATGGGTTTATGGACACTAATTACGGTTAAATATGGATACTTATAGGTTATTGGCCATAGCTAGTGGTTATAATGGTTCACGAGCAATTCGTATGGGTTATTGACACCAATTACGATTTAAAATGGATCCTTATAGGTTATTGGTCATAGCTAATGGTTATAATGGTTCACGTGCCATTCGTATGGGTTACGGTTACCAATTACGTTTTGAAATGGATACTTAGAGGTTATTGGTCATAGCTAGTGGTTATAATGGTTCACGTGCTATTCGTATGGTTATTGACACCAATTACAGTTTAGAATGGATAGTTACAGGTAATAGGTCATAGCTAGTGGTTATAATGGTTCACGGGCCATTCGTATGGGTTATGGTTACCAATTACGGTTTAAAAGGGATACTATAGCTTATTGGTCATAGCTATTTTTTATAATGGTTCACGTGCCATTCATATGGGTTATGGTTACCAATTACGGTTTAAAATGGATACTTATAGGTTATTGGTCATAGCCAGTGGTTATAACTGTTTACGGGCTATTCGTATGGGTTATGGACACCAATTACGGTTTAAAAGGGATACTATAGGTTATTGTACATAGCTAATGGTTATAATGGTTCACGTGCCACTCGTATGGGTTATGGTTACCAATTATGGTTTAAAAAGGATACTTATAGGTTATTGGTCATAGCTAGTGGTTATAATGGTTAACGGGCCATTTGTATGGGTTATAAACGCCAATTACGGTTTCAAATGGATATTATTAAATTATTGGCCATAGCTAGTGGTTATAGAGGTTCACGGGCCATTCGTATGGGTTTATGAACACTAATTACGGTTAAAAATGGATACTTATAGGTTATTGGTCTTAGCTAGTGGTTATAATGGTTCACGAGCAATTCGTATGGGTTATTGAGACCAATTCGTGTTTAAAATGGATCCTTATAGGTTATTGGTCATAGCTAATGGTTATAATGGTTCACGTGCCATTCGTATGGGTTATGGTTACCAATTACGTTTTGAAATGGATACTTAGAGGTTATTGGTCATAGCTAGTGGTTATAATGGTTCACGTGCTATTCGAATGGTTATTGACACCAATTACAGTTTAAAATGGATAGTTACAGGTTATTGGTCATAGCTAGTGGTTATATTGGTTAACGGGCCATTCGTATGGGTTATGGTTACCAATTACGGTTTAAAAGGGATACTATAGGTTATTGGTCATAGCTATTGGTTATAATGGTTCACGTGCCTTTCGTATGGGTTATGGTTACCAATTACGGTTTAAAATGGATACGTATAGGTTATTGGTCATAGCTAGTGGTTATAATTGTTTACGGGCTATTCGTATGGGTTATGGACGCCAATTACGGTTTAAAAGGGATACTATAGGTTATTGGCCATAGCTAATGGTTATAATGGTTCACGTGCCACTCGTATGGGTTATGGTTACCAATTATGGTTTAAAAAGGATACTTATAGGTTATTGGTCATAGCTAGTGGTTATAATGGTTAACGGGCCATTTGTATGGGTTATAAACACCAATTACGGTTTCAAATGGATACTTATAAATTTTTGGCCATAGCTAGTGGTAATAGAGGTTCACAGGCCATTCGTATGGGTTTATGGACACTAATTACGGTTAAATATGGATACTTATAGGTTATTGGCCATAGCTAGTGGTTATAATGGTTCACGAGCAATTCGTATGGGTTATTGACACCAATTACGGTTTAAAATGGATCCTTATAGGTTATTGGTCATAGCTAATGGTTATAATGATTCACGTGCCATTCGTATGGGTTACGGTTACCAATTACGTTTTGAAATGGATACTTAGAGGTTATTGGTCATAGCTAGTGGTTATAATGGTTCACGTGCTATTCGTATGGTTATTGACACCAATTACAGTTTAGAATGGATAGTTACAGGTAATAGGTCATAGCTAGTGGTTATAATGGTTCACGGGCCATTCGTATGGGTTATGGATACCAATTACGGTTTAAAAGGGATACTATAGCTTATTGGTCATAGCTATTGTTTATAATGGTTCACGTGCCATTCTTATGGGTTATGGTTACCAATTACGGTTTAAAATGGATACATATAGGTTATTGGTCATAGCCAGTGGTTATAATTTTTTACGGGCTATTCGTTTGGGTTATGGACACCAATTACGGTTTAAAAGGGATACTATAGGTTATTGTACATAGCTAGTGGTTATAATGGTTCACGTGCCACTCGTATGGGTTATGGTTACCAATTATGGTTTAAAAAGGATACTTATATGTTATTGGTCATAGCTAGTGGTTATAATGGTTAACGGGCAATTTGTATGGGTTATAAACGCCAATTACGGTTTCAAATGGATACTAATTAATTATTGGCCATAGCTAGTGGTTATAGAGGTTCACGGGCCATTCGTATGGGTTTATGAACACTAATTACGGTTAAAAATGGATACTTATAGGTTATTGGTCTTAGCTAGTGGTTATAATGGTTAACGGGCCATTTGTATGGGTTATAAACACCAATTACGGTTTCAAATGGATACTTATAAATTTTTGGCCATAGCTAGTGGTAATAGAGGTTCACAGGCCATTCGTATGGGTTTATGGACACTAATTACGGTTAAATATGGATACTTATAGGTTATTGGCCATAGCTAGTGGTTATAATGGTTCACGAGCAATTCGTATGGGTTATTGACACCAATTACGGTTTAAAATGGATCCTTATAGGTTATTGTTCATAGCTAATGGTTATAATGGTTCACGTGCCATTCGTATGGGTTACGGTTACCAATTACGTTTTGAAATGGATACTTAGAGGTTATTGGTCATAGCTAGTGGTTATAATGTTCACGTGCTATTCGTATGGTTATTGACACCAATTACAGTTTAGAATGGATAGTTACAGGTAATAGGTCATAGCTAGTGGTTATAATGGTTCACGGGCCATTCGTATGGGTTATGGTTACCATATACGGTTTAAAACTGATACTATAGGTTATTGGTCATAGCTATTGGTTATAATGGTTCACGTGCCTTTCGTATAGGTTATGGTTACCAATTACGGTTTAAAATGGATACGTATAGGTTATTGGTCATAGCTAGTGGTTATAACTGTTTACGGGCTATTCGTATGGGTTACGGACGCCAATTATGGTTTAAAAGGGATACTATAGGTTATTGGCCATAGCTAGTGGTCATAGAGGTTCACGGGCCATTCGTTTGGGTTTATAGACACTAATTACGGTTAAAAATGGATACTTATAGGTTATTGGTCATAGCTAGTGGTTATAATGGTTCACGGGCCATTCGTATGGGATATGGTTACCAGTTACGGTTTAAAAGGGATACTATAGGTTATTGGTCATAGCTATTGGTTATAATGGTTCACGTGCCATTCGTATGGGTTATGGTTACCAATTACGTTTGAAATGGATACTTATAGGTTATTGGTCATAGCCAGTGGTTATAATTGTTTACGGGCTATTCGTATGGGTTATGGACACCAACAACGGTTTAAAAGGGATACTATAGGTTATTGGCCATAGCTAATGGTTATAATGGTTCACGTGCCACTCGTATGGGTTATGGTTACCAATTATGGTTTAAAAAGGATACTTATAGGTTATTGGTCATAGCTAGTGGTTATAATGGTTAACGGGCCATTTGTATGGGTTATAAACACCAATTACGGTTTCAAATGGATACTTATAAATTTTTGGCCATAGCTAGTGGTAATAGAGGTTCACAGGCCATTCGTATGGGTTTATGGACACTAATTACGGTTAAATATGGATACTTATAGGTTATTGGCCATAGCTAGTGGTTATAATGGTTCACGAGCAATTCGTATGGGTTATTGACACCAATTACGATTTAAAATGGATCCTTATAGGTTATTGGTCATAGCTAATGGTTATAATGGTTCACGTGCCATTCGTATGGGTTACGGTTACCAATTACGTTTTGAAATGGATACTTAGAGGTTATTGGTCATAGCTAGTGGTTATAATAGTTCACGTGCTATTCGTACGGTTATTGACACCAATTACAGTTTAGAATGGATAGTTACAGGTAATAGGTCATAGCTAGTGGTTATAATGGTTCACGGGCCATTCGTATGGGTTATGGTTACCAATTACGGTTTAAAAGGGATACTATAGCTTATTGGTCATAGCTATTTTTTATAATGGTTCACGTGCCATTCATATGGGTTATGGTTACCAATTACGGTTTAAAATGGATACTTATAGGTTATTGGTCATAGCCAGTGGTTATAACTGTTTACGGGCTATTCGTATGGGTTATGGACACCAATTACGGTTTAAAAGGGATACTATAGGTTATTGTACATAGCTAATGGTTATAATGGTTCACGTGCCACTCGTATGGGTTATGGTTACCAATTATGGTTTAAAAAGGATACTTATAGGTTATTGGTCATAGCTAGTGGTTATAATGGTTAACGGGCCATTTGTATGGGTTATAAACGCCAATTACGGTTTCAAATGGATATTATTAAATTATTGGCCATAGCTAGTGGTTATAGAGGTTCACGGGCCATTCGTATGGGTTTATGAACACTAATTACGGTTAAAAATGGATACTTATAGGTTATTGGTCTTAGCTAGTGGTTATAATGGTTCACGGGCAATTCGTATGGGTTATTGAGATCAATTCGTGTTTAAAATGGATCCTTATAGGTTATTGGTCATAGCTAATGGTTATAATGGTTCACGTGCCATTCGTATGGGTTATGGTTACCAATTACGTTTTGAAATGGATACTTAGAGGTTATTGGTCATAGCTAGTGGTTATAATGGTTCACGTGCTATTCGAATGGTTATTGACACCAATTACAGTTTAAAATGGATAGTTACAGGTTATTGGTCATAGCTAGTGGTTATATTGGTTCACGGGCCATTCGTATGGGTTATGGTTACCAATTACGGTTTAAAAGGGATACTATAGGTTATTGGTCATAGCTATTGGTTATAATGGTTCACGTGCCTTTCGTATGGGTTATGGTTACCAATTACGGTTTAAAACGGATACGTATAGGTTATTGGTCATAGCTAGTGGTTATAATTGTTTACGGGCTATTCGTATGGGTTATGGACGCCAATTACGGTTTAAAAGGGATACTATAGGTTATTGGCCATAGCTAGTGGTCATAGAGGTTCACGGGCCATTCGTTTGGGTTTATGGACACTAATTACGGTTAAAAATGGAAACTTACAGGTAATAGGTCATAGCTAGTGGTTATAATGGTTCACGGGCCATTCGTATGGGATATGGTTACCAGTTACGGTTTAAAAGGGATACTATAGGTTATTGGTCATAGCTATTGGTTATAATGGTTCACGTGCCTTTCGTATGGGTTATGGTTACCAATTACGGTTTGAAATGGATACTTATAGGTTATTGGTCATAGCCAGTGGTTATAATTGGTTACGGGCTATTCGTATGGGTTATGGACACCAATTACGGTTTAAAAGGGATACTATAGTTATTGGCCATAGCTAGTGGTTATAATGGTTCACGTGCCACTCGTATGGGTTATGGTTACCAATTATGGTTTAAAAAGGATACTTATAGGTTATTGGTCATAGCTAGTGGTTATAATGGTTAACGGGCCATTTGTATGGGTTATAAACACCAATTACGGTTTCAAATGGATACTTATAAATTTTTGGCCAAAGCTAGTGGTTATAGAGGTTCACAGGCCATTCGTATGGGTTTATGGACACTAATTACGGTTAAAAATGGATACTTATAGGTTATTGGTCATAGCTAGTGGTTATAATGGTTCACGAGCAATTCGTATGGGTTATGGAGACCAATTACAGTTTAAAATGGATCCTTATAGGTTATTGGTCGTAGCTAATGGTTATAATGGTTCACGTGCCATTCGTATGGGTTATGGTTACCAATTACGTTTTGAAATGGATACTTAGAGGTTATTGGTCATAGCTAGTGGTTATAATGGTTCACGTGCTATTCGAATGGTTATTGACACCAATTACAGTTTAAAATGGATAGTTACAGGTTATTGGTCATAGCTAGTGGTTATAATGGTTCACGGGCCATTCGTATGGGTTATGGTTACCAATTACGGTTTAAAAGGGATACTATAGGTTATTGGTCATAGCTATTGGTTATAATGGTTCACGTGCCTTTCGTATGGGTTATGGTTACCAATTACGGTTTAAAATGGATACGTATAGGTTATTGGTCATAGCTAGTGGTTATAATTGTTTACGGGCTATTCGTATGGGTTATGGACGCCAATTACGGTTTAAAAGGGATACTATAGGTTATTGGCCATAGCTAGTGGTCATAGAGGTTCACGGGCCATTCGTTTGGGTTTATGGACACTAATTACGGTTAAAAATGGATACTTACAGGTAATAGGTCATAGCTAGTGGTTATAATGGTTCACGGGCCATTCGTATGGGATATGGTTACCAGTTACGGTTTAAAAGGGATACTATAGGTTATTGGTCATAGCTATTGGTTATAATGGTTCACGTGCCTTCCGTATGGGTTATGGTTACCAATTACGGTTTGAAATGGATACTTATAGGTTATTGGTCATAGCCAGTGGTTATAATTGGTTACGGGCTATTCGTATGGGTTATGGAGACCAATTCGTGTTTAAAATGGATCCTTATAGGTTATTGGTCATAGCTAATGGTTATAATGGTTCACGTGCCATTCGTATGGGTTACGGTTACCAATTACGTTTTGAAATGGATACTTAGAGGTTATTGGTCATAGCTAGTGGTTATAATGGTTCACGTGCTATTCGTATGGTTATTGACACCAATTACAGTTTAGAATGGATAGTTACAGGTTATTGGTCATAGCTAGTGGTTATAATGGTTCACGGGCCATTCGTATGGGTTATGGTTACCAATTACGGTTTAAAAGGGAAACTATAGGTTATTGGTCATAGCTATTGGTTATAATGGTTCACGTGCCATTCGTATGGGTTATGGTTACCAATTACGGTTTAAAATGGATACTTATAGGTTATTGGTCATAGCCAGTGGTTATAATTTTTTACGGGCTATTCGTTTGGGTTATGGACACCAATTACGGTTTAAAAGGGATACTATAGGTTATTGTACATAGCTAGTGGTTATAATGGTTCACGTGCCACTCGTATGGGTTATGGTTACCAATTACGGTTTAAAAAGGATACTTATAGGTTATTGGTCATAGCTAGTGGTTATAATGGTTAACGGGCAATTTGTATGGGTTATAAACGCCAATTACGATTTCAAATGGATACTAATAAATTATTGGCCATAGCTAGTGGTTATAGAGGTTCACGGGCCATTCGTATGGGTTTATGAACACTAATTATGGTTAAAAATGGATACTTATAGGTTATTGGTCTTAGCTAGTGGTAATAATGGTTCACGAGCAATTCGTATGGGTTATGGTGACCAATTCGTGTTTAAAATGGATCCTTATAGGTTATTGGTCATAGCTAATGGTTATAATGGTTCACGTGCCATTCGTATGGGTTATGGTTACCAATTACGTTTTGAAATGGATACTTAGAGGTTATTGGTCATAGCTAGTGGTTATAATGGTTCACGTGCTATTCGTATGGTTATTGACACCAATTACAGTTTAAAATGGATAGTTACAGGTTATTGGTCATAGCTAGTGGTTATAATGGTTCACGGGCCATTCGTATGGGTTATGGTTACCAATTACGGTTTAAAAGGGATACTATAGGTTATTGGTCATAGCTATTGGTTATAATGGTTCACGTGCCTTTCGTATGGGTTATGGTTACCAATTACGGTTTAAAATGGATACGTATAGGTTATTGGTCATAGCTAGTGGTTATAATTGTTTACGGGCTATTCGTATGGGTTATGGACGCCAATTACGGTTTAAAAGGGATACTATAGGTTATTGGCCATAGCTAGTGGTCATAGAGGTTCACGGGCCATTCGTTTGGGTTTATGGACACTAATTACGGTTAAAAATGGATACTTACAGGTAATAGGTCATAGCTAGTGGTTATAATGGTTCACGGGCCATTCGTATGGGATATGGTTACCAGTTACGGTTTAAAAGGGATACTATAGGTTATTGGTCATAGCTATTGGTTATAATGGTTCACGTGCCTTTCGTATGGGTTATGGTTACCAATTACGGTTTGAAATGGATACTTATAGGTTATTGGTCATAGCCAGTGGTTATAATTGGTTACGGGCTATTCGTATGGGTTATGGACACCAATTACGGTTTAAAAGGGATACTATAGTTATTGGCCATAGCTAGTGATTATAATGGTTCACGTGCCACTCGTATGGGTTATGGTTACCAATTATGGTTTAAAAAGGATACTTATAGGTTATTGGTCATAGCTAGTGGTTATAATGGTTAACGGGCCATTTGTATGGGTTATAAACACCAATTACGGTTTCAAATGGATACTTATAAATTTTTGGCCATAGCTAGTGGTTATAGAGGTTCACAGGCCATTCGTATGGGTTTATGGACACTAATTACGGTTAAAAATGGATACTTATAGGTTATTTGTCATAGCTAGTGGTTATAATGGTTCACGAGCAATTCGTATGGGTTATGGAGACCAATTACGGTTTAAAATGGATCCTTATAGGTTATTGGTCGTAGCTAATGGTTATAATGGTTCACGTGCCATTCGTATGGGTTATGGTTACCAATTACGTTTTGAAATGGATACTTAAGAGGTTATTGGTCATAGCTAGTGGTTATAATGGTTCACGTGCTATTCGTATGGTTATTGACACCAATTACAGTTTAGAATGGATAGTTACAGGTTATTGGTCATAGCTAGTGGTTATAATGGTTCACGGGCCATTCGTATGGGTTATGGTTACCAATTACGGTTTAAAAGGGATACTATAGGTTATTGGTCATAGCTATTGGATATAATGGTTCACGTGCCATTCGTATGGGTTATGGTTACCAATTACGGTTTAAAATGGATACTTATAGGTTATTGGTCATAGCCAGTGGTTATAATTTTTTACGGGCTATTCGTTTGGGTTATGGACACCAATTACGGTTTAAAAGGGATACTATAGGTTATTGTACATAGCTAGTGGTTATATTGGTTCACGTGCCACTCGTATGGGTTATGGTTACCAATTACGGTTTAAAAAGGATACTTATAGGTTATTGGTCATAGCTAGTGGTTATAATGGTTAACGGGCAATTTGTATGGGTTATAAACACCAATTACGGTTTCAAATGGATACTAATAAATTATTGGCCATAGCTAGTGGTTATAGAGGTTCACGGGCCATTCGTATGGGTTTATGAACACTAATTACGGTTAAAAATGGATACTTATAGGTTATTGGTCTTAGCTAGTGGTTATAATGGTTCACGAGCAATTCATATGGGTTATGGAGACCAATTCGTGTTTAAAATGGATCCTTATAGGTTATTGGTCATAGCTAATGGTTATAATGGTTCACGTGCCATTCGTATGGGTTACGGTTACCAATTACGTTTTGAAATGGATACTTAGAGGTTATTGGTCATAGCTAGTGGTTATAATGGTTCACGTGCTATTCGTATGGTTATTGACACCAATTACAGTTTAGAATGGATAGTTACAGGTTATTGGTCATAGCTAGTGGTTATAATGGTTCACGGGCCATTCGTATGGGTTATGGTTACCAATTACGGTTTAAAAGGGATACTATAGGTTATTGGTCATAGCAATTGGTTATAATGGTTCACGTGCCATTCATATGGGTTATGGTTACCAATTACGGTTTAAAATGGATACTTATAGGTTATTGGTCATAGCCAGTGGTTATAATTTTTTACGGGCTATTCGTTTGGGTTATGGACACCAATTACGGTTTAAAAGGGATACTATAGGTTATTGTACATAGCTAGTGGTTATAATGGTTCACGTGCCACTCGTATGGGTTATGGTTACCAATTACGGTTTAAAAAGGATACTTATAGGTTATTGGTCATAGCTAGTGGTTATAATGGTTAACGGGCAATTTGTATGGGTTATAAACGCCAATTACGGTTTCTAATGGATACTAATAAATTATTGGCTATAGCTAGTGGCTATAGAGGTTCACGGGCCATTCGTATGGGTTTATGAACACTAATTACGGTTAAAAATGGATACTTATAGGTTATTGGTCTTAGCTAGTGGTAATAATGGTTCACGAGCAATTCGTATGGGTTATGGAGACCAATTCGTGTTTAAAATGGATCCTTATAGGTTATTGGTCATAGCTAATGGTTATAATGGTTCACGTGCCATTCGTATGGGTTATGGTTGCCAATTACGTTTTGAAATGGATACTTAGAGGTTATTGGTCATAGCTAGTGGTTATAATGGTTCACGTGCTATTCGTATGGTTATTGACACCAATTACAGTTTAAAATGGATAGTTCCAGGTTATTGGTCATAGCTAGTGGTTATAATGGTTCACGGGCCATTCGTATGGGTTATGGTTACCAGTTACGGTTTAAAAGGGATACTATAGGTTATTGGTCATAGCTATTGGTTATAATGGTTCACGTGCCTTTCGTATGGGTTATGGTTACCAATTACGGTTTAAAATGGATACGTATAGGTTATTGGTCATAGCTAGTGGTTATAATTGTTTACGGGCTATTCGTATGGGTTATGGAGGCCAATTACTGTTTAAAAGGGATACTATAGGTTATTGGCCATAGCTAGTGGTCATAGAGGTTCACGGGCCATTCGTTTGGGTTTATGGACACTAATTACGGTTAAAAATGGATACTTATAGGTTATTGGTCATAGCTAGTGGTTATAATGGTTCACGGGCCATTCGTATGGGATATGGTTACCAGTTACGGTTTAAAAGGGATACTATAGGTTATTGGTCATAGCTATTGGTTATAATGGTTCACGTGCCTTTCGTATGGGTTATGGTTACCAATTACGGTTTGAAATGGATACTTATAGGTTATTGGTCATAGCCAGTGGTTATAATTGGTTACGGGCTATTCGTATGGGTTATGGACACCAATTACGGTTTAAAAGGGATACTATAGTTATTGGCCATAGCTAGTGGTTATAATGGTTCACGTGCCACTCGTATGGGTTATGGTTACCAATTACAGTTTAAAAAGGATACTTATAGGTTATTGGTCTTAGCTAGTGGTTATAATGGTTGAAGGGCCATTTGTACGGGTTATGAACACCAATTACGGTTTCAAATAGATACTTATATATTATTGGCCATAGCTAGTGGTCATAGAGGTTCACGGGCCATTCGTATGGGTTTATGGATACTAATTACGGTTAAAAATGGATACTTATAGGTTATTGGTCATAACTAGTGGTTATAATGGTTCACGAGCAATTCGTATGGGTTATGGAGACCAATTGCGGTTTAAAATGGATCCTTATAGGTTATTGGTCATAGCTAATGGTTATAATGGTTCACGTGCCATTCGTATGGGTTATGGTTACCAATTACGTTTTGAAATGGATACTTAGAGGTTATTGATCATAGCTAGTGGTTATAATGGTTCACGTGTTATTCGTATGGTTATTGACGCCAAATATGGTTTAAAAGGGATACTATGGTTATTAACACCAATTACAGTTTAGAATGGATAGTTACAGGTTATTGGTCATAGCTAGTGGTTATGATGGTTCACGGGCCATTCGTATGGGTTATGGTTACCAATTACGGTTTAAAAGGGATACTATAGGTTATTGGTCATAGCTATTGGTTATAATGGTTCACGTGCCTTTCGTATGGGTTATTGTTACCAATTACGGTTTAAAATGGATACGTATAGGTTATTGGTCATAGCTAGTGGTTATAATTGTTTACGGGCTATTCGTATGGGTTATGGACGCCAATTACGGTTTAAAAGGGATACTATAGGTTATTGGCCATAGCTAGTGGTCATAGAGGTTCACGGGCCATTCGTTTGGGTTTATGGACACTAATTACGGTTAAAAATGGATACTTACAGGTTATTGGTCATAGCTAGTGGTTATAATGGTTCACGGGCCATTCGTATGGGATATGGTTACCAGTTATAGTTTAAAAGGGATACTATAGTTATTGGCCATAGCTAGTGGTTATAATGGTTCACGTGCCACTCGTATGGGTTATGGTTACCAATTATGGTTTAAAAAGGATACTTATAGGTTATTGGTCATAGCTAGTGGTTATAATGGTTAACGGGCCATTTGTATGGGTTATAAACACCAATTACGGTTTCAAATGGATACTTATAAATTTTTGGCCATAGCTAGTGGTTATAGAGGTTCACAGGCCATTCGTATGGGTTTATGGACACTAATTACGGTTAAAAATGGATACTTATAGGTTATTTGTCATAGCTAGTGGTTATAATGGTTCACGAGCAATTCGTATGGGTTATGGAGACCAATTACGGTTTAAAATGGATCCTTATAGGTTATTGGTCGTAGCTAATGGTTATAATGGTTCACGTGCCATTCGTATGGGTTATGGTTACCAATTACGTTTTGAAATGGATACTTAAGAGGTTATTGGTCATAGCTAGTGGTTATAGTGGTTCACGTGCTATTCGTATGGTTATTGACACCAATTACAGTTTAGAATGGATAGTTACAGGTTATTGGTCATAGCTAGTGGTTATAATGGTTCACGGGCCATTCGTATGGGTTATGGTTACCAATTACGGTTTAAAAGGGATACTATAGGTTATTGGTCATAGCTATTGGTTATAATGGTTCACGTGCCATTCGTATGGGTTATGGTTACCAATTACGGTTTAAAATGGATACTTATAGGTTATTGGTCATAGCCAGTGGTTATAATTTTTTACGGGCTATTCGTTTGGGTTATGGACACCAATTACGGTTTAAAAGGGATACTATAGGTTATTGTACATAGCTAGTGGTTATATTGGTTCACGTGCCACTCGTATGGGTTATGGTTACCAATTACGGTTTAAAAAGGATACTTATAGGTTATTGGTCATAGCTAGTGGTTATAATGGTTAACGGGCAATTTGTATGGGTTATAAACACCAATTACGGTTTCAAATGGATACTAATAAATTATTGGCCATAGCTAGTGGTTATAGAGGTTCACGGGCCATTCGTATGGGTTTATGAACACTAATTACGGTTAAAAATGGATACTTATAGGTTATTGGTCTTAGCTAGTGGTTATAATGGTTCACGAGCAATTCGTATGGGTTATGGAGACCAATTCGTGTTTAAAATGGATCCTTATAGGTTATTGGTCATAGCTAATGGTTATAATGGTTCACGTGCCATTCGTATGGGTTACGGTTACCAATTACGTTTTGAAATGGATACTTAGAGGTTATTGGTCATAGCTAGTGGTTATAATGGTTCACGTGCTATTCGTATGGTTATTGACACCAATTACAGTTTAGAATGGATAGTTACAGGTTATTGGTCATAGCTAGTGGTTATAATGGTTCACGGGCCATTCGTATGGGTTATGGTTACCAATTACGGTTTAAAAGGGATACTATAGGTTATTGGTCATAGCTATTGGTTATAATGGTACACGTGCCATTCGTATGGGTTATGGTTACCAATTACGGTTTAAAATGGATACTTATAGGTTATTGGTCATAGCCAGTGGTTATAATTTTTTACGGGCTATTCGTTTGGGTTATGGATACCAATTACGGTTTAAAAGGGATACTATAGGTTATTGTACATAGCTAGTGGTTATAATGGTTCACGTGCCACTCGTATGGGTTATGGTTACCAATTACGGTTTAAAAAGGATACTTATAGGTTATTGGTCATAGCTAGTGGTTATAATGGTTAACGGGCAATTTGTATGGGTTATAAACGCCAATTACGGTTTCTAATGGATACTAATAAATTATTGGCTATAGCTAGTGGCTATAGAGGTTCACGGGCCATTCGTATGGGTTTATGAACACTAATTACGGTTAAAAATGGATACTTATAGGTTATTGGTCTTAGCTAGTGGTAATAATGGTTCACGAGCAATTCGTATGGGTTATGGAGACCAATTCGTGTTTAAAATGGATCCTTATAGGTTATTGGTCATAGCTAATGGTTATAATGGTTCACGTGCCATTCGTATGGGTTATGGTTGCCAATTACGTTTTGAAATGGATACTTAGAGGTTATTGGTCATAGCTAGTGGTTATAATGGTTCACGTGCTATTCGTATGGTTATTGACACCAATTACAGTTTAAAATGGATAGTTCCAGGTTATTGGTCATAGCTAGTGGTTATAATGGTTCACGGGCCATTCGTATGGGTTATGGTTACCAGTTACGGTTTAAAAGGGATACTATAGGTTATTGGTCATAGCTATTGGTTATAATGGTTCACATGCCTTTCGTATGGGTTATGGTTACCAATTACGGTTTAAAATGGATACGTATAGGTTATTGGTCATAGCTAGTGGTTATAATTGTTTACGGGCTATTCGTATGGGTTATGGAGGCCAATTACTGTTTAAAAGGGATACAATAGGTTATTGGCCATAGCTAGTGGTCATAGAGGTTCACGGGCCATTCGTTTGGGTTTATGGACACTAATTACGGTTAAAAATGGATACTTATAGGTTATTGGTCATAGCTAGTGGTTATAATGGTTCACGGGCCATTCGTATGGGATATGGTTACCAGTTACGGTTTAAAAGGGATACTATAGGTTATTGCTCATAGCTATTGGTTATAATGGTTCACGTGCCTTTCGTATGGGTTATGGTTACCAATTACGGTTTGAAATGGATACTTATAGGTTATTGTTCATAGCCAGTGGTTATAATTGGTTACGGGCTATTCGTATGGGTTATGGACACCAATTACGGTTTAAAAGGGATACTATAGTTATTGGCCATAGCTACTGGTTATAATGGTTCACGTGCCACTCGTATGGGTTATGGTTACCAATTACAGTTTAAAAAGGATACTTATAGGTTATTGGTCTTAGCTAGTGGTTATAATGGTTGAAGGGCCATTTGTACGGGTTATAAACACCAATTACGGTTTCAAATAGATACTTATAAATTATTGGCCATAGCTAGTGGTCATAGAGGTTCACGGGCCATTCGTATGGGTTTATGGATACTAATTACGGTTAAAAATGGATACTTATAGGTTATTGGTCATAACTAGTGGTTATAATGGTTCACGAGCAATTCGTATGGGTTATGGAGACCAATTGCGGTTTAAAATGGATCCTTATAGGTTATTGGTCATAGCTAATGGTTATAATGGTTCACGTGCCATTCGTATGGGTTATGGTTACCAATTACGTTTTGAAATGGATACTTAGAGGTTATTGATCATAGCTAGTGGTTATAATGGTTCACGTGTTATTCGTATGGTTATTGACGCCAATTATGGTTTAAAAGGGATACTATGGTTATTGACACCAATTACAGTTTAGAATGGATAGTTACAGGTTATTGGTCATAGCTAGTGGTTATGATGGTTCACGGGCCATTCGTATGGGTTATGGTTACCAATTACGGTTTAAAAGGGATACTATAGGTTATTGGTCATAGCTATTGGTTATAATGGTTCACGTGCCTTTCGTATGGGTTATTGTTACCAATTACGGTTTAAAATGGATACGTATAGGTTATTGGTCATAGCTAGTGGTTATAATTGTTTACGGGCTATTCGTATGGGTTATGGACGCCAATTACGGTTTAAAAGGGATACTATAGGTTATTGGCCATAGCTAGTGGTCATAGAGGTTCACGGGCCATTCGTTTGGGTTTATGGACACTAATTACGGTTAAAAATGGATACTTATAGGTTATTGGTCATAGCTAGTGGTTATAATGGTTCACGGGCCATTCGTATGGGATATGGTTACCAGTTACAGTTTAAAAGGGATACTATAGGTTATTGGTCATAGCTATTGGTTATAATGGTTCACGTGCCTTTCGTATGGGTTATGGTTACCAATTACGGTTTGAAATGGATACTTATAGGTTATTGGTCATAGCCAGTTGTTATAATTGGTTACGGGCTATTCGTATGGGTTATGGACACCAATTACGGTTTAAAAGGGATACTATAGTTATTGGCCATAGCTAGTGGTTATAATACGTGCCACTCGTATGGGTTATGGTTACCAATTATGGTTTAAAAAGGATACTTATAGGTTATTGGTCATACCTAGTGGTTATAATGGTTAACGGGCCATTTGTATGGGTTATAAACACCAATTACGGTTTCAAATGGATACTTATAAATTTTTGGCCATAGCTAGTGGTTATAGAGGTTCACAGGCCATTCGTATGGGTTTATGGACACTAATTAATGTTAAAAATGGATACTTACAGGTTATTGGTCATAGCTAGTGGTTATAATGGTTCACGAGCAATTCGTATGGGTTATGGAGACCAATTACGGTTTAAAATGGATCCGTATAGGTTATTGGTCGTAGCTAATGGTTATAATGGTTCACGTGCCATTCGTATGGGTTATGGTTACCAATTACGTTTTGAAATGGATACTTAAGAGGTTATTGGTCATAGCTAGTGGTTATAATGGTTCACGTGCTATTCATATGGTTATTGACACCAATTACAGTTTAGAATGGATAGTTACAGGTTATTGGTCATAGCTAGTGGTTATAATGGTTCACGGGCCATTCGAATGGGTTATGGTTACCAATTACGGTTTAAAAGGGATACTATAGGTTATTGGTCATAGCTATTGGTTATAATGGTTCACGTGCCTTTCGTATGGGTTATTGTTACCAATTACGGTTTAAAATGGATACGTATAGGTTATTGGTCATAGCTAGTGGTTATAATTGTTTACGGGCTATTCGTATGGGTTATGGACGCCAATTACGGTTTAAAAGGGATACTATAGGTTATTGGCCATAGCTAGTGGTCATAGAGGTTCACGGGCCATTCGTTTGGGTTTATGGACACTAATTACGGTTAAAAATGGATACTTATAGGTTATTGGTCATAGCTAGTGGTTATAATGGTTCACGGGCCATTCGTATGGGATATGGTTACCAGTTACGGTTTATAAGGGATACTATAGGTTATTGGTCATAGCTATTGGTTATAATGGTTCACGTGCCTTTCGTATGGGTTATGGTTACCAATTACGGTTTGAAATGGATACTTATAGGTTATTGGTCATAGCCAGTGGTTATAATTTTTTACGGGCTATTCGTTTGGGTTATGGACACCAATTACGGTTTAAAAGGGATACTATAGGTTATTGTACATAGCTAGTGGTTATAATGGTTCACGTGCCACTCGTATTGGTTATGGTTACCAATTACAGTTTAAAAAGGATACTTATAGATTATTGGTCATAGCTAGTGGTTATAATGGTTAACGGGCCATTTGTATGGGTTATAAACACCAATTACGGTTTCAAATGGATACTAATAAATTATTGGCCATAGCTAGTGGTTATAGAGGTTCACGGGCCGTTCGTATGGGTTTATGAAGACTAATTACGGTTAAAAATGGATACTTATAGGTTATTGGTCTTAGCTAGTGGTAATAATGGTTCACGAGCAATTTGTATGGGTTATGGAGACCAATTCGTGTTTAAAATGGATCCTTATAGGTTATTGGTCATAACTAATGGTTATAATGGTTCACGTGCCATTCGTATGGGTTATGGTTACCAATTACGTTTTTAAATGGATACTTAGAGGTTATTGGTCATAGCTAGTGGTTATAATGGTTCACGTGCTATTCGTATGGTTATTGACACCAATTACAGTTTAAAATGGATAGTTACAGGTTATTGGTCATAGCTAGTGGTTATAATGGTTCACGGGCCATTCGTATGGGTTATGGTTACCAATTACGGTTTAAAAGGGATACTATAGGTTATTGGTCATAGCTATTGGTTATAATGGTTCACGTGCCTTTCGTATGGGTTATGGTTACCAATTACGGTTTAAAATGGATACGTATAGGTTATTGGTCATAGCTAGTGGTTATAATTGTTTACGGGCTATTCGTATGGGTTATGGACACCAATTACGGTTTAAAAGGGATACTATTGGTTATTAGCCATAGCTAGTGGTCATAGAGGTTCACGGGCCATTCGTTTGGGTTTATGGACACTAATTACGGTTAAAAATGGATACTTATAGGTTATTGGTCATAGCTAGTGGTTATAATGGTTCACGGGCCATTCGTATGGGATATGGTTACCAGTTACGGTTTAAAAGGGATACTATAGGTTATTGGTCATAGCTATTGGTTATAATGGTTCACGTGCCTTTCGTATGGGTTATGGTTACCAATTACGGTTTGAAATGGATACTTATAGGTTATTGGTCATAGCCAGTGGTTATAATTGGTTACGGGCTATTCGTATGGGTTATGGACACCAATTACGGTTTAAAAGGGATACTATAGTTATTGGCCATAGCTAGTGGTTATAATGGTTCACGTGCCACTCGTATGGGTTATGGTTACCAATTATGGTTTAAAATGGATACTTATAGGTTATTGGTCATACCTAGTGGTTATAATGGTTAACGGGCCATTTGTATGGGTTATAAACACCAATTACGGTTTCAAATGTATACATATAAATTTTTGGCCATAGCTAGTCGTTATAGAGGTTCACAGGCCATTCGTATGGGTTTATGGACACTAATTACGGTTAAAAATGGATACTTATAGGTTATTGGTCATAGCTAGCGGTTATAATGGTTCACGAGCAATTCGTATGGGTTATGCAGACCAATTACGGTTAAAAATGGATCCTTATAGGTTATTGGTCGTAGCTAATGGTTATAATGGTTCACGGGCCATTCGTATGGGTTATGGTTACCAGTTACGTTTTGAAATGGATACTTAAGATGTTATTGGTCCTAGCTAGTGGTTATAATGGTTCACGTGCTATTCATATGGTTATTGACACCAATTATAGTTTAGAAAGGATAGTTACAGGTTATTGGTCATAGCTAGTGGTTATAATGGTTCACGTGCTATTCGTATGGTTATTGACACCAATTACAGTTTAGAATGGATAGTTACAGGTTATTGGTCATTGCTAGTGGTTATAATGGTTAACGGGCCATTTGTATGGGTTATAAACACCAATTACGGTTTCAAATGGATACTTATAAATTTTTGGCCATAGCTAGTGGTTATAGAGGTTCACAGGCCATTCGTATGGGTTTATGGACACTAATTACGGTTAAAAATGGATACTTATAGGTTATTGGTCATAGCTAGTGGTTATAATGGTTCACGAGCAATTCGTATGGGTTATGGAGACCAATAACGGTTTAAAATGGATCCTTATAGGTTATTGGTCGTAGCTAATGGTTATAATGGTTCACGTGCCATTCGTAAGGGTTATGGTTACCAATTACGTTTTGAAATGGATACTTAAGAGGTTATTGGTCATAGCTAGTTGTTATAATGGTTCACGTGCTATTCGTATGGTTATTGACACCAATTACAGTTTAGAATGGATAGTTACAGGTTATTGGTCATAGCTAGTGGTTATAATGGTTCACGGGCCATTCGTATGGGTTATGGTTACCAATTACGGGTTGAAAGGGATACTATAGGTTATTGGTCATAGCTATTTGTTATAATGGTTCACGTGCCATTCGTATGGGTTATGGTTTCCAATTACGGTTTAAAATGGATACTTATAGGGTATTGGTCGAAGCCAGTGGTTATAAGTTTTTACGGTCTATTCGTATGGGTTATGGATACCAATTACGGTTTAAAAGGGATATTATAGGTTATTGGCCATAGCTAGTTGTTATAATGGTTCACGTGCCACTCGTATGGGTTATGGTTACCAATTATCGTTTAAAAAGGATACTTATAGGTTATTGGTCATAGCTAGTGGTTATAATGGTTAACGGGCAATTTGTATGGGTTATAAACACCAATTACGGTTTCAAATGGATACTAATAAATTATTGGCCATAGCTAGTGGTTATAGAGGTTCACGGGCCATTCGTATGGGTTTATGAACACTAATTACGGTTAAAAATGGATACTTATAGGTTATTGGTCTTAGCTAGTGGTTATAATGGTTCACGAGCAATTCGTATGGGTTATGGAGACCAATTCGTGTTTAAAATGGATCCTTATAGGTTATTGGTCATAGCTAATGGTTATAATGGTTCACGTGCCATTCGTATGGGTTATGGTTACCAATTACGTTTTGAAATGGATACTTAGAGGTTATTGGTCATAGCTAGCGGTTATAATGGTTCACGTGCTATTCGTATGGTTATTGACACCAATTACAGTTTAGAATGGACAGTTACAGGTTATTGGTCATAGCTAGTGGTTATAATGGTTCACGGGCCATTCGTATGGGTTATGGTTACCAGTTACGGTTTAAAAGGGATACTATAGGTTATTGGTCATAGCTATTGGTTATAATGGTTCACGTGCCTTTCGTATGGGTTATGGTTACCAATTACAGTTTGAAATGGATACTTATAGGTTATTGGTCATAGCCAGTGGTTATAATTGGTTACGGGCTATTCGTATGGGTTATGGACACCAATTACGGTTTAAAAAGGATACTATAGTTATTGGCCATAGCTAGTGGTTATAATGGTTCACGTGCCACTCGTATGGGTTATGGTTACCAATTATGGTTTAAAAAGGATACTTATAGGTTATTGGTCATACTAGTGGTTATAATGGTTAACGGGCCATTTGTATGGGTTATAAACACCAATTACGGTTTCAAATGGATACTTATAAATTTTTGGCCATAGGTAGTGGTTATAGAGGTTCACACGCCATTCGTATGGGTTTATGGACACTAATTACGGTTAAAAATGGATACTTATAGGTTATTGGTCATAGCTAGTGGTTATAATGGTTCACGAGCAATTCGTATGGGTTATGGAGACCAATTACGGTTTAAAATGGATCCTTATAGGTTATTGGTCGTAGCTAATGGTTATAATGGTTCACGTGCCATTCGTAAGGGTTATGGTTACCAATTACGTTTTGAAATGGATACTTAAGAGGTTATTGGTCATAGCTAGTGGTTATAATGGTTCACGTGCTATTCGTATGGTTATTGACACCAATTACAGTTTAGAGTGGATAGTTACAGGTTATTGGTCATAGCTAGTGGTTATAATGGTTCACGGGCCATTCGTATGGGTTATGGTTACCAATTACGGGTTGAAAGGGATACTATAGGTTATTGGTCATAGCTATTTGTTATAATGGTTCACGTGCCATTCGTATGGGTTATGGTTTCCAATTACGGTTTAAAATGGATACTTATAGGGTATTGGTCATAGCCAGTGGTTATAAGTTTTTACGGTCTATTCGTATGGGTTATCGATACCAATTACGGTTTAAAAGGGATATTATAGGTTATTGGCCATAGCTAGTTGTTATAATGGTTCACGTGCCACTCGTATGGGTTATGGTTACCAATTATCGTTTAAAAAGGATACTTATAGGTTATTGGTCATAGCTAGTGGTTATAATGGTTAACGGGCAATTTGTATGGGTTATAAACACCAATTACGGTTTCAAATGGATACTAATAAATTATTGGCCATAGCTAGTGGTTATAGAGGTTCACGGGCCATTCGTATGGGTTTATGAACACTAATTACGGTTAAAAATGGATACTTATAGGTTATTGGTCTTAGCTAGTGGTTATAATGGTTCACGAGCAATTCGTATGGGTTATGGAGACCAATTACGGTTTAAAATGGATCCTTATAGGTTATTGGTCGTAGCTAATGGTTATAATGGTTCACGTGCCATTCGTATGGGTTATGGTTACCAATTACGTTTTGAAATGGATACTTAAGAGGTTATTGGTCATAGCTAGTGGTTATAATGGTTCACGTGCTATTCATATGGTTATTGACACCAATTACAGTTTAGAATGGATAGTTACAGGTTATTGGTCATAGCGAGTGGTTATAATGGTTCACGGGCCATTCGTATGGGTTATGGTTACCAATTACGGTTTAAAAGGGATACTATAGGTTATTGGTCATAGCTATTGGTTATAATGGTTCACGTGCCTTTCGTATGGGTTATTGTTACCAATTACGGTTTAAAATGGATACGTATAGGTTATTGGTCATAGCTAGTGGTTATAATTGTTTACGGGCTATTCGTATGGGTTATGGACGCCAATTACGGTTTAAAAGGGATACTATAGGTTATTGGCCATAGCTAGTGGTCATAGAGGTTCACGGGCCATTCGTTTGGGTTTATGGACACTAATTACGGTTAAAAATGGATACTTATAGGTTATTAGTCATAGCTAGTGGTTATAATGGTTCACGGGCCATTCGTATAGGATATGGTTACCAGTTACGGTTTATAAGGGATACTATAGGTTATTGGTCATAGCTATTGGTTATAATGGTTCACGTGCCTTTCGTATGGGTTATGGTTACCAATTACGGTTTGAAATGGATACTTATAGGTTATTGGTCATAGCCAGTGGTTATAATTTTTTACGGGCTATTCGTTTGGGTTATGGACACCAATTACGGTTTAAAAGGGATACTATAGGTTATTGTACATAGCTAGTGGTTATAATGGTTCACGAGTCACTCGTATGGGTTATGGTTACCAATTACGGTTTAAAAAGGATACTTATAGATTATTGGTCATAGCTAGTGGTTATAATGGTTAACGGGCCATTTGTATGGGTTATAAACACCAATTACGGTTTCAAATGGATACTAATAAATTATTGGCCATAGCTAGTGGTTATAGAGGTTCACGGGCCATTCGTATGGGTTTATGAACACTAATTACGGTTAAAAATGGATACTTATAGGTTATTGGTCTTAGCTAGTGGTAATAATGGTTCACGAGCAATTCGTATGGGTTATGGAGACCAATTCGTGTTTAAAATGGATCCTTATAGGTTATTGGTCATAGCTAATGGTTATAATGGTTCACGTGCCATTCGTATGGGTTATGGTTACCAATTACGTTTTGAAATGGATACTTAGAGGTTATTGGTCATAGCTAGTGGTTATAATGGTTCACGTGCTATTCGTATGGTTATTGACACCAATTACAGTTTAAAATGGATAGTTACAGGTTATTGGTCATAGCTAGTGGTTATAATGGTTCACGGGCCATTCGTATGGGTTATGGTTACCAATTACGGTTTAAAAGGGATACTATAGGTTATTGGTCATAGCTATTGGTTATAATGGTTCACGTGCCTTTCGTATGGGTTATGGTTACCAATTACGGTTTAAAATGGATACGTATAGTTTATTGGTCATAGCTAGTGGTTATAATTGTTTACGGGCTATTCGTATGGGTTATGGACGCCAATTACAGTTTAAAAGGGATACTATATGTTATTAGCCATAGCTAGTGGTCATAGAGGTTCACGGGCCATTCGTTTGGGTTTATGGACACTAATTACGGTTAAAAATGGATACTTATAGGTTATTGGTCATAGCTAGTGGTTATAATGGTTCACGGGCCATTCGTATGGGATATGGTTACCAGTTACGGTTTAAAAGGGATACTATAGGTTATTGGTCATAGCTATTGGTTATAATGGTTCACGTGCCTTTCGTATGGGTTATGGTTACCAATTACGGTTTGAAATGGATACTTATAGGTTATTGGTCATAGCCAGTGGTTATAATTGGTTACGGGCTATTCGTATGGGTTATGGACACCAATTACGGTTTAAAAGGGATACTATAGTTATTGGCCATAGCTAGTGGTTATAATGGTTCACGTGCCACTCGTATGGGTTATGGTTACCAATTATGGTTTAAAAAGGATACTTATAGGTTATTGGTCATACCTAGTGGTTATAATGGTTAACGGGCCATTTGTATGGGTTATAAACACCAATTACGGTTTCAAATGGATACTTATAAATTTTTGGCCATAGCTAGTCGTTATAGAGGTTCACAGGCCATTCGTATGGGTTTATGGACACTAATTACGGTTAAAAATGGATACTTATAGGTTATTGTTCATAGCTAGTGGTTATAATGGTTCACGAGCAATTCGTATGGGTTATGGAGACCAATTACGGTTAAAAATGGATCCTTATAGGTTATTGGTCGTAGCTAATGGTTATAATGGTTCACGTGCCATTCGTATGGGTTATGGTTACCAATTACGTTTTGAAATGGATACTTAAGAGGTTATTGGTCATAGCTAGTGGTTATAATGGTTCACGTGCTATTCGTATGGTTATTGACACCAATTACAGTTTAGAATGGATCGTTACAGGTTATTGGTCATAGCTAGTGGTTATAATGGTTCACGTGCTATTCGTATGGATATTGACACCGATTACAGTTTAGAATGGATAGTTACAGGTTATTGGTCATAGCTAGTGGTTATAATGGTTAACGGGCCATTTGTATGGGTTATAAACACCAATTACGGTTTCAAATGGATACTTATAAATTTTTGGCCATAGCTAGTGGTTATAGAGGTTCACAGGCCATTCGTATGGGTTTATGGACACTAATTACGGTTAAAAATGGATACTTATAGGTTATTGGTCATAGCTAGTGGTTATAATGGTTCACGAGCAATTCGTATGGGTTATGGAGACCAATTACGGTTTAAAATGGATCCTTATAGGTTATTGGTCGTAGCTAATGGTTATAATGGTTCACGTGCCATTCGTAAGGGTTATGGTTACCAATTACGTTTTGAAATGGATACTTAAGAGATTATTGGTCATAGCTAGTGGTTATAATGGTTCACGTGCTATTCGTATGGTTATTGACACCAATTACAGTTTAGAATGGACAGTTACAGGTTATTGGTCATAGCTAGTGGTTATAATGGTTCACGGGCCATTCGTATGGGTTATGGTTACCAATTACGGGTTGAAAGGGATACTATAGGTTATTGGTCATAGCTATTTGTTATAATGGTTCACGTGCCATTCGTATGGGTTATGGTTTCCAATTACGGTTTAAAATGGATACTTATAGGGTATTGGTCATAGCCAGTGGTTATAAGTTTCTACGATCTATTCGTATGGGTTATGGATACCAATTACGATTTAAAAGGGATATTATAGGTTATTGGCCATAGCTAGTTGTTATAATGGTTCACGTGCCACTCGTATGGGTTATGGTTACCAATTATCGTTTAAAAAGGATACTTATAGGTTATTGGTCATAGCTAGTGGTTATAATGGTTAACGGGCAATTTGTATGGGTTATAAACACCAATTACGATTTCAAATGGATACTAATAAATTATTGGCCATAGCTAGTGGTTATAGAGGTTCACGGGCCATTCGTATGGGTTTATGAACACTAATTACGGTTAAAAATGGATACTTATAGGTTATTGGTCTTAGCTAGTGGTTATAATGGTTCACGAGCAATTCGTATGGGTTATGGAGACCAATTCGTGTTTAAAATGGATCCTTATAGGTTATTGGTCATAGCTAATGGTTATAATGGTTCACGTGCCATTCGTATGGGTTATGGTTACCAATTACGTTTTGAAATGGATACTTAGAGGTTATTGGTCATAGCTAGTGGTTATAATGGTTCACGTGCTATTCGTATGGTTATTGACACCAATTACAGTTTAAAATGGATAGTTACATGTTATTGGTCATAGCTAGTGGTTATAATGGTTCACGGGCCATTCGTATGGGTTATGGTTACCAATTACGGTTTAAAAGGGATACTATAGGTTATTTGTCATAGCTATTGGTTATAATGGTTCACGTGCCTTTCGTATGGTTTATGGTTCCCAATTACGGTTTAAAATGGATACGTATAGGTTATTGGTCATAGCTAGTGGTTATAATTGTTTACGGGCTATTCGTATGGGTTATGGACGCCAATTACGGTTTAAAAGGGATACTATAGGTTATTGGCCATAGCTAGTGGTCATAGAGGTTCACGGGCCATTCGTTTGGGTTTATGGACACTAATTACGGTTAAAAATGGATACTTATAGGTTATTAGTCATAGCTAGTGGTTATAATGGTTCACGGGCCATTCGTATAGGATATGGTTACCAGTTACGGTTTATAAGGGATACTATAGGTTATTGGTCATAGCTATTGGTTATAATGGTTCACGTGCCTTTCGTATGGGTTATGGTTACCAATTACGGTTTGAAATGGATACTTATAGGTTATTGGTCATAGCCAGTGGTTATAATTTTTTACGGGCTATTCGTTTGGGTTATGGACACCAATTACGGTTTAAAAGGGATACTATAGGTTATTGTACATAGCTAGTGGTTATAATGGTTCACGAGTCACTCGTATGGGTTATGGTTACCAATTACGGTTTAAAAAGGATACTTATAGATTATTGGTCATAGCTAGTGGTTATAATGGTTAACGGGCCATTTGTATGGGTTATAAACACCAATTACGGTTTCAAATGGATACTAATAAATTATTGGCCATAGCTAGTGGTTATAGAGGTTCACGGGCCATTCGTATGGGTTTATGAACACTAATTACGGTTAAAAATGGATACTTATAGGTTATTGGTCTTAGCTAGTGGTAATAATGGTTCACGAGCAATTCGTATGGGTTATGGAGACCAATTCGTGTTTAAAATGGATCCTTATAGGTTATTGGTCATAGCTAATGGTTATAATGGTTCACGTGCCATTCGTATGGGTTATGGTTACCAATTACGTTTTGAAATGGATACTTAGAGGTTATTGGTCATAGCTAGTGGTTATAATGGTTCACGTGCTATTCGTATGGTTATTGACACCAATTACAGTTTAAAATGGATAGTTACAGGTTATTGGTCATAGCTAGTGGTTATAATGGTTCACGGGCCATTCGTATGGGTTATGGTTACCAATTACGGTTTAAAAGGGATACTATAGGTTATTGGTCATAGCTATTGGTTATAATGGTTCACGTGCCTTTCGTATGGGTTATGGTTACCAATTACGGTTTAAAATGGATACGTATAGTTTATTGGTCATAGCTAGTGGTTATAATTGTTTACGGGCTATTCGTATGGGTTATGGACGCCAATTACAGTTTAAAAGGGATACTATATGTTATTAGCCATAGCTAGTGGTCATAGAGGTTCACGGGCCATTCGTTTGGGTTTATGGACACTAATTACGGTTAAAAATGGATACTTATAGGTTATTGGTCATAGCTAGTGGTTATAATGGTTCACGGGCCATTCGTATGGGATATGGTTACCAGTTACGGTTTAAAAGGGATACTATAGGTTATTGGTCATAGCTATTGGTTATAATGGTTCACGTGCCTTTCGTATGGGTTATGGTTACCAATTACGGTTTGAAATGGATACTTATAGGTTATTGGTCATAGCCAGTGGTTATAATTGGTTACGGGCTATTCGTATGGGTTATGGACACCAATTACGGTTTAAAAGGGATACTATAGTTATTGGCCATAGCTAGTGGTTATAATGGTTCACGTGCCACTCGTATGGGTTATGGTTACCAATTATGGTTTAAAAAGGATACTTATAGGTTATTGGTCATACCTAGTGGTTATAATGGTTAACGGGCCATTTGTATGGGTTATAAACACCAATTACGGTTTCAAATGGATACTTATAAATTTTTGGCCATAGCTAGTCGTTATAGAGGTTCACAGGCCATTCGTATGGGTTTATGGACACTAATTACGGTTAAAAATGGATACTTATAGGTTATTGGTCATAGCTAGTGGTTATAATGGTTCACGAGCAATTCGTATGGGTTATGGAGACCAATTACGGTTAAAAATGGATCCTTATAGGTTATTGGTCGTAGCTAATGGTTATAATGGTTCACGTGCCATTCGTATGGGTTATGGTTACCAATTACGTTTTGAAATGGATACTTAAGAGGTTATTGGTCATAGCTAGTGGTTATAATGGTTCACGTGCTATTCGTATGGTTATTGACACCAATTACAGTTTAGAATGGATCGTTACAGGTTATTGGTCATAGCTAGTGGTTATAATGGTTCACGTGCTATTCGTATGGATATTGACACCGATTACAGTTTAGAATGGATAGTTACAGGTTATTGGTCATAGCTAGTGGTTATAATGGTTAACGGGCCATTTGTATGGGTTATAAACACCAATTACGGTTTCAAATGGATACTTATAAATTTTTGGCCATAGCTAGTGGTTATAGAGGTTCACAGGCCATTCGTATGGGTTTATGGACACTAATTACGGTTAAAAATGGATACTTATAGGTTATTGGTCATAGCTAGTGGTTATAATGGTTCACGAGCAATTCGTATGGGTTATGGAGACCAATTACGGTTTAAAATGGATCCTTATAGGTTATTGGTCGTAGCTAATGGTTATAATGGTTCACGTGCCATTCGTAAGGGTTATGGTTACCAATTACGTTTTGAAATGGATACTTAAGAGATTATTGGTCATAGCTAGTGGTTATAATGGTTCACGTGCTATTCGTATGGTTATTGACACCAATTACAGTTTAGAATGGACAGTTACAGGTTATTGGTCATAGCTAGTGGTTATAATGGTTCACGGGCCATTCGTATGGGTTATGGTTACCAATTACGGGTTGAAAGGGATACTATAGGTTATTGGTCATAGCTATTTGTTATAATGGTTCACGTGCCATTCGTATGGGTTATGGTTTCCAATTACGGTTTAAAATGGATACTTATAGGGTATTGGTCATAGCCAGTGGTTATAAGTTTCTACGGTCTATTCGTATGGGTTATGGATACCAATTACGATTTAAAAGGGATATTATAGGTTATTGGCCATAGCTAGTTGTTATAATGGTTCACGTGCCACTCGTATGGGTTATGGTTACCAATTATCGTTTAAAAAGGATACTTATAGGTTATTGGTCATAGCTAGTGGTTATAATGGTTAACGGGCAATTTGTATGGGTTATAAACACCAATTACGATTTCAAATGGATACTAATAAATTATTGGCCATAGCTAGTGGTTATAGAGGTTCACGGGCCATTCGTATGGGTTTATGAACACTAATTACGGTTAAAAATGGATACTTATAGGTTATTGGTCTTAGCTAGTGGTTATAATGGTTCACGAGCAATTCGTATGGGTTATGGAGACCAATTCGTGTTTAAAATGGATCCTTATAGGTTATTGGTCATAGCTAATGGTTATAATGGTTCACGTGCCATTCGTATGGGTTATGGTTACCAATTACGTTTTGAAATGGATACTTAGAGGTTATTGGTCATAGCTAGTGGTTATAATGGTTCACGTGCTATTCGTATGGTTATTGACACCAATTACAGTTTAAAATGGATAGTTACATGTTATTGGTCATAGCTAGTGGTTATAATGGTTCACGGGCCATTCGTATGGGTTATGGTTACCAATTACGGTTTAAAAGGGATACTATAGGTTATTTGTCATAGCTATTGGTTATAATGGTTCACATGCCTTTCGTATGGTTTATGGTTCCCAATTACGGTTTAAAATGGATACGTATAGGTTATTGGTCATAGCTAGTGGTTATAATTGTTTACGGGCTATTCGTATGGGTTATGGACGCCAATTACGGTTTAAAAGGGATACTATAGGTTATTGGCCATAGCTAGTGGTCATAGAGGTTCACGGGCCATTCGTTTGGGTTTATGGACACTAATTACGGTTAAAAATGGATACTTATAGGTTATTAGTCATAGCTAGTGGTTATAATGGTTCACGGGCCATTCGTATAGGATATGGTTACCAGTTACGGTTTATAAGGGATACTATAGGTTATTGGTCATAGCTATTGGTTATAATGGTTCACGTGCCTTTCGTATGGGTTATGGTTACCAATTACGGTTTGAAATGGATACTTATAGGTTATTGGTCATAGCCAGTGGTTATAATTTTTTACGGGCTATTCGTTTGGGTTATGGACACCAATTACGGTTTAAAAGGGATACTATAGGTTATTGTACATAGCTAGTGGTTATAATGGTTCACGAGTCACTCGTATGGGTTATGGTTACCAATTACGGTTTAAAAAGGATACTTATAGATTATTGGTCATAGCTAGTGGTTATAATGGTTAACGGGCCATTTGTATGGGTTATAAACACCAATTACGGTTTCAAATGGATACTAATAAATTATTGGCCATAGCTAGTGGTTATAGAGGTTCACGGGCCATTTGTATGGGTTTATGAACACTAATTACGGTTAAAAATGGATACTTATAGGTTATTGGTCTTAGCTAGTGGTAATAATGGTTCACGAGCAATTCGTATGGGTTATGGAGACCAATTCGTGTTTAAAATGGATCCTTATAGGTTATTGGTCATAGCTAATGGTTATAATGGTTCACGTGCCATTCGTATGGGTTATGGTTACCAATTACGTTTTGAAATGGATACTTAGAGGTTATTGGTCATAGCTAGTGGTTATAATGGTTCACGTGCTATTCGTATGGTTATTGACACCAATTACAGTTTAAAATGGATAGTTACAGGTTATTGGTCATAGCTAGTGGTTATAATGGTTCACGGGCCATTCGTATGGGTTATGGTTACCAATTACGGTTTAAAAGGGATACTATAGGTTATTGGTCATAGCTATTGGTTATAATGGTTCACGTGCCTTTCGTATGGGTTATGGTTACCAATTACGGTTTAAAATGGATACGTATAGTTTATTGGTCATAGCTAGTGGTTATAATTGTTTACGGGCTATTCGTATGGGTTATGGACGCCAATTACAGTTTAAAAGGGATACTATATGTTATTAGCCATAGCTAGTGGTCATAGAGGTTCACGGGCCATTCGTTTGGGTTTATGGACACTAATTACGGTTAAAAATGGATACTTATAGGTTATTGGTCATAGCTAGTGGTTATAATGGTTCACGGGCCATTCGTATGGGATATGGTTACCAGTTACGGTTTAAAAGGGATACTATAGGTTATTGGTCATAGCTATTGGTTATAATGGTTCACGTGCCTTTCGTATGGGTTATGGTTACCAATTACGGTTTGAAATGGATACTTATAGGTTATTGGTCATAGCCAGTGGTTATAATTGGTTACGGGCTATTCGTATGGGTTATGGACACCAATTACGGTTTAAAAGGGATACTATAGTTATTGGCCATAGCTAGTGGTTATAATGGTTCACGTGCCACTCGTATGGGTTATGGTTACCAATTATGGTTTAAAAAGGATACTTATAGGTTATTGGTCATACCTAGTGGTTATAATGGTTAACGGGCCATTTGTATGGGTTATAAACACCAATTACGGTTTCAAATGGATACTTATAAATTTTTGGCCATAGCTAGTCGTTATAGAGGTTCACAGGCCATTCGTATGGGTTTATGGACACTAATTACGGTTAAAAATGGATACTTATAGGTTATTGGTCATAGCTAGTGGTTATAATGGTTCACGAGCAATTCGTATGGGTTATGGAGACCAATTACGGTTAAAAATGGATCCTTATAGGTTATTGGTCGTAGCTAATGGTTATAATGGTTCACGTGCCATTCGTATGGGTTATGGTTACCAATTACGTTTTGAAATGGATACTTAAGAGGTTATTGGTCATAGCTAGTGGTTATAATGGTTCACGTGCTATTCGTATGGTTATTGACACCAATTACAGTTTAGAATGGATCGTTACAGGTTATTGGTCATAGCTAGTGGTTATAATGGTTCACGTGCTATTCGTATGGATATTGACACCGATTACAGTTTAGAATGGATAGTTACAGGTTATTGGTCATAGCTAGTGGTTATAATGGTTAACGGGCCATTTGTATGGGTTATAAACACCAATTACGGTTTCAAATGGATACTTATAAATTTTTGGCCATAGCTAGTGGTTATAGAGGTTCACAGGCCATTCGTATGGGTTTATGGACACTAATTACGGTTAAAAATGGATACTTATAGGTTATTGGTCATAGCTAGTGGTTATAATGGTTCACGAGCAATTCGTATGGGTTATGGAGACCAATTACGGTTTAAAATGGATCCTTATAGGTTATTGGTCGTAGCTAATGGTTATAATGGTTCACGTGCCATTCGTAAGGGTTATGGTTACCAATTACGTTTTGAAATGGATACTTAAGAGATTATTGGTCATAGCTAGTGGTTATAATGGTTCACGTGCTATTCGTATGGTTATTGACACCAATTACAGTTTAGAATGGACAGTTACAGGTTATTGGTCATAGCTAGTGGTTATAATGGTTCACGGGCCATTCGTATGGGTTATGGTTACCAATTACGGGTTGAAAGGGATACTATAGGTTATTGGTCATAGCTATTTGTTATAATGGTTCACGTGCCATTCGTATGGGTTATGGTTTCCAATTACGGTTTAAAATGGATACTTATAGGGTATTGGTCATAGCCAGTGGTTATAAGTTTCTACGGTCTATTCGTATGGGTTATGGATACCAATTACGATTTAAAAGGGATATTATAGGTTATTGGCCATAGCTAGTTGTTATAATGGTTCACGTGCCACTCGTATGGGTTATGGTTACCAATTATCGTTTAAAAAGGATACTTATAGGTTATTGGTCATAGCTAGTGGTTATAATGGTTAACGGGCAATTTGTATGGGTTATAAACACCAATTACGATTTCAAATGGATACTAATAAATTATTGGCCATAGCTAGTGGTTATAGAGGTTCACGGGCCATTCGTATGGGTTTATGAACACTAATTACGGTTAAAAATGGATACTTATAGGTTATTGGTCTTAGCTAGTGGTTATAATGGTTCACGAGCAATTCGTATGGGTTATGGAGACCAATTCGTGTTTAAAATGGATCCTTATAGGTTATTGGTCATAGCTAATGGTTATAATGGTTCACGTGCCATTCGTATGGGTTATGGTTACCAATTACGTTTTGAAATGGATACTTAGAGGTTATTGGTCATAGCTAGTGGTTATAATGGTTCACGTGCTATTCGTATGGTTATTGACACCAATTACAGTTTAAAATGGATAGTTACATGTTATTGGTCATAGCTAGTGGTTATAATGGTTCACGGGCCATTCGTATGGGTTATGGTTACCAATTACGGTTTAAAAGGGATACTATAGGTTATTTGTCATAGCTATTGGTTATAATGGTTCACGTGCCTTTCGTATGGTTTATGGTTACCAATTACGGTTTAAAATGGATACGTATAGTTTATTGGTCATAGCTAGTGGTTATAATTGTTTACGGGCTATTCGTATGGGTTATGGACGCCAATTACGGTTTAAAAGGGATACTATAGGTTATTAGCCATAGCTAGTGGTCATAGAGGTTCACGGGCCATTCGTTTGGGTTTATGGACACTAATTACGGTTAAAAATGGATACTTATAGGTTATTGGTCATAGCTAGTGGTTATAATGGTTCACGGGCCATTCGTATGGGATATGGTTACCAGTTACGGTTTAAAAGGGATACTATAGGTTATTGGTCATAGCTATTGGTTATAATGGTTCACGTGCCTTTCGTATGGGTTATGGTTACCAATTACGGTTTGAAATGGATACTTATAGGTTATTGGTCATAGCCAGTGGTTATAATTGGTTACGGGCTATTCGTATGGGTTATGGACACCAATTACGGTTTAAAAGGGATACTATAGTTATTGGCCATAGCTAGTGGTTATAATGGTTCACGTGCCACTCGTATGGGTTATGGTTACCAATTATGGTTTAAAAAGGATACTTATAGGTTATTGGTCATACCTAGTGGTTATAATGGTTAACGGGCCATTTGTATGGGTTATAAACACCAATTACGGTTTCAAATGGATACTTATAAATTTTTTGCCATAGCTAGTCGTTATAGAGGTTCACAGGCCATTCGTATGGGTTTATGGACACTAATTACGGTTAAAAATGGATACTTATAGGTTATTGGTCATAGCTAGTGGTTATAATGGTTCACGAGCAATTCGTATGGGTTATGGAGACCAATTACGGTTAAAAATGGATCCTTATAGGTTATTGGTCGTAGCTAATGGTTATAATGGTTCACGTGCCATTCGTATGGGTTATGGTTACCAATTACGTTTTGAAATGGATACTTAAGAGGTTATTGGTCATAGCTAGTGGTTATAATGGTTCACGTGCTATTCGTATGGTTATTGACACCAATTACAGTTTAGAATGGATCGTTACAGGTTATTGGTCATAGCTAGTGGTTATAATGGTTCACGTGCTATTCGTATGGATATTGACACCAATTACAGTTTAGAATGGATAGTTACAGGTTATTGGCCATAGCTAGTGGTTATAATGGTTAACGGGCCATTTGTATGGGTTATAAACACCAATTACGGTTTCAAATGGATACTTATAAATTTTTGGCCATAGCTAGTGGTTATAGAGGTTCACAGGCCATTCGTATGGGTTTATGGACACTAATTACGGTTAAAAATGGATACTTATAGGTTATTGGTCATAGCTAGTGGTTATAATGGTTCACGAGCAATTCGTATGGGTTATGGAGACCAATTACGGTTTAAAATGGATCCTTATAGGTTATTGGTCGTAGCTAATGGTTATAATGGTTCACGTGCCATTCGTAAGGGTTATGGTTACCAATTACGTTTTGAAATGGATACTTAAGAGGTTATTGGTCATAGCTAGTGGTTATAATGGTTCACGTGCTATTCGTATGGTTATTGACACCAATTACAGTTTAGAATGGACATTTACAGGTTATTGGTCATAGCTAGTGGTTATAATGGTTCACGGGCCATTCGTATGGGTTATGGTTACCAATTACGGGTTGAAAGGGATACTATAGGTTATTGGTCATAGCTATTTGTTATAATGGTTCACGTGCCATTCGTATGGGTTATGGTTTCCAATTACGGTTTAAAATGGATACTTATAGGGTATTGGTCATAGCCAGTGGTTATAAGTTTTTACGGTCTATTCGTATGGGTTATGGATACCAATTACGATTTAAAAGGGATATTATAGGTTATTGGCCATAGCTAGTTGTTATAATGGTTCACGTGCCACTCGTATGGGTTATGGTTACCAATTATCGTTTAAAAAGGATACTTATAGGTTATTGGTCATAGCTAGTGGTTATAATGGTTAACGGGCAATTTGTATGGGTTATAAACACCAATTACGGTTTCAAATGGATACTAATAAATTATTGGCCATAGCTAGTGGTTATAGAGGTTCACGGGCCATTCGTATGGGTTTATGAACACTAATTACGGTTAAAAATGGATACTTATAGGTTATTGGTCTTAGCTAGTGGTTATAATGGTTCACGAGCAATTCGTATGGGTTATGGAGACCAATTCGTGTTTAAAATGGATCCTTATAGGTTATTGGTCATAGCTAATGGTTATAATGGTTCACGTGCCATTCGTATGGGTTATGGTTACCAATTACGTTTTGAAATGGATACTTAGAGGTTATTGGTCATAGCTAGCGGTTATAATGGTTCACGTGCTATTCGTATGGTTATGGACACCAATTACAGTTTAGAATGGATAGTTACAGGTTATTGGTCATAGCTAGTGGTTATAATGGTTCACGGGCCATTCGTATGGGTTATGGTTACCAGTTACGGTTTAAAAGGGATACTATAGGTTATTCGTCATAGCTATTGGTTATAATGGTTCACGTGCCTTTCGTATGGGTTATGGTTACCAATTACAGTTTGAAATGGATACTTATAGGTTATTGGTCATAGCCAGTGGTTATAATTGGTTACGGGCTATTCGTATGGGTTATGGACACCAATTACGGTTTAAAAGGGATACTATAGTTATTGGCCATAGCTAGTGGTTATAATGGTTCACGTGCCACTCGTATGGGTTATGGTTACCAATTATGGTTTAAAAAAGATACTTATAGGTTATTGGTCATACCTAGTGGTTATAATGGTTAACGGGCCATTTGTATGGGTTATAAACACCAATTACGGTTTCAAATGGATACTTATAAATTTTTGGCCATAGGTAGTGGTTATAGAGGTTCACACGCCATTCGTATGGGTTTATGGACACTAATTACGGTTAAAAATGGATACTTATAGGTTATTGGTCATAGCTAGTGGTTATAATGGTTCACGAGCAATTCGTATGGGTTATGGAGACCAATTACGGTTTAAAATGGATCCTTATAGGTTATTGGTCGTAGCTAATGGTTATAATGGTTCACGTGCCATTCGTAAGGGTTATGGTTACCAATTACGTTTTGAAAAGGATACTTAAGAGGTTATTGGTCATAGCTAGTGGTTATAATGGTTCACGTGCTATTCGTATGGTTATTGACACCAATTACAGTTTAGAATGGATAGTTACAGGTTATTGGTCATAGCTAGTGGTTATAATGGTTCACGGGCCATTCGTATGGGTTATGGTTACCAATTACGGGTTGAAAGGGATACTATAGGTTATTGGTCATAGCGATTTGTTATAATGGTTCACGTGACATTCGTATGGGTTATGGTTTCCAATTACGGTTTAAAATGGATACTTATAGGGTATTGGTCATAGCCAGTGGTTATAAGTTTTTACAGTCTATTCGTATGGGTTATGGATACCAATTACAGTTTAAAAGGGATATTATAGGTTATTGGCCATAGCTAGTTGTTATAATGGTTCACGTGCCACTCGTATGGGTTATGGTTACCAATTATCGTTTAAAAAGGATACTTATAGGTTATTGGTCATAGCTAGTGGTTATAATGGTTAACGGGCAATTTGTATGGGTTATAAACACCAATTACGGTTTCAAATGGATACAAATAAATTATTGGCCATAGCTAGTGGTTATAGAGGTTCACGGGCCATTCGTATGGGTTTATGAACACTAATTACGGTTAAAAATGGATACTTATAGGTTATTGGTCTTAGCTAGTGGTTATAATGGTTCACGAGCAATTCATATGGGTTATGGAGACCAATTACGGTTTAAAATGGATCCTTATAGGTTATTGGTCGTAGCTAATGGTTATAATGGTTCACGTGCCATTCGTATGGGTTATGGTTACCAATTACGTTTTGAAATGGATACTTAAGAGGTTATTGGTCATAGCTAGTGGTTATAATGGTTCACGTGCTATTCTTATGGTTATTGACACCAATTACAGTTTAGAATGGATAGTTACAGGTTATTGGTCATAGCTAGTGGTTATAATGGTTCACGGGCCATTCGTATGGGTTATGGTTACCAATTACGGTTTAAAAGGGATACTATAGGTTATTGGTCATAGCTATTGGTTATAATGGTTCACGTGCCTTTCGTATGGGTTATTGTTACCAATTACGGTTTAAAATGGATACGTATAGGTTATTGGTCATAGCTAGTGGTTATAATTGTTTACGGGCTATTCGTATGGGTTATGGACGCCAATTACGGTTTAAAAGGGATACTATAGGTTATTGGCCATAGCTAGTGGTCATAGAGGTTCACGGGCCATTCGTTTGGGTTTATGGACACTAATTACGGTTAAAAATGGATACTTATAGGTTATTGGTCATAGCTAGTGGTTATAATGGTTCACGGGCCATTCGTATGGGATATGGTTACCAGTTACGGTTTATAAGGGATACTATAGGTTATTGGTCATAGCTATTGGTTATAATGGTTCACGTGCCTTTCGTATGGGTTATGGTTACCAATTACGGTTTGAAATGGATACTTATAGGTTATTGGTCATAGCCAGTGGTTATAATTTTTTACGGGCTGTTCGTTTGGGTTATGGACACCAATTACGGTTTAAAAGGGATACTATAGGTTATTGTACATAGCTAGTGGTTATAATGGTTCACGTGCCACTCGTATGGGTTATGGTTACCAATTACGGTTTAAAAAGGATACTTATATATTATTGGTCATAGCTAGTGGTTATAATGGTTAACGGGCCATTTGTATGGGTTATAAACACCAATTACGGTTTCAAATGGATACTAATAAATTATTGGCCATAGCTAGTGGTTATAGAGGTTCACGGGCCATTCGTATGGATTTATGAACACTAATTACGGTTAAAACTGGATACTTATTAGTTATTGGTCTTAGCTAGTGGTAATAATGGTTCACGAGCAATTCGTATGGGTTATGGAGACCAATTCGTGTTTAAAATGGATCCTTATAGGTTATTGGTCATAGCTAATGGTTATAATGGTTCACGTGCCATTCGTATGGGTTATGGTTACCAATTACGTTTTGAAATGGATACTTAGAGGTTATTGGTCATAGCTAGCGGTTATAATGGTTCACGTGCTATTCGTATGGTTATTGACACCAATTACAGTTTAGAATGGATAGTTACAGGTTATTGGTCATAGCTAGTGGTTATAATGGTTCACGGGCCATTCGTATGGGTTATGGTTACCAATTACGGTTTAAAAGGGATACTATAGGTTATTCGTCATAGCTATTGGTTATAATGGTTCACGTGCCTTTCGTATGGGTTATGGTTACCAATTACAGTTTGAAATGGATACTTATAGGTTATTGGTCATAGCCAGTGGTTATAATTGGTTACGGGCTATTCGTATGGGTTATGGACACCAATTACGGTTTAAAAGGGATACTATAGTTATTGGCCATAGCTAGTGGTTATAATGGTTCACGTGCCACTCGTATGGGTTATGGTTACCAATTATGGTTTAAAAAAGATACTTATAGGTTATTGGTCATACCTAGTGGTTATAATGGTTAACGGGCCATTTGTATGGGTTATAAACACCAATTACGGTTTCAAATGGATACTTATAAATTTTTGGCCATAGGTAGTGGTTATAGAGGTTCACATGCCATTCGTATGGGTTTATGGACACTAATTACGGTTAAAAATGGATACTTATAGGTTATTGGTCATTGCTAGTGGTTATAATGGTTCACGAGCAATTCGTATGGGTTATGGAGACCAATTACGGTTTAAAATGGATCCTTATAGGTTATTGGTCGTAGCTAATGGTTATAATGGTTCACGTGCCATTCGTAAGGGTTATGGTTACCAATTATGTTTTGAAATGGATACTTAAGAGGTTATTGGTCATAGCTAGTGGTTATAATGGTTCACGTGCTATTCGTATGGTTATTGACACCAATTACAGTTTAGAATGGATAGTTACAGGTTATTGGTCATAGCTAGTAGTTATAATGGTTCACGGGCCATTCGTATGGGTTATGGTTACCAATTACGGGTTGAAAGGGATACTATAGGTTATTGGTCATAGCGATTTGTTATAATGGTTCACGTGCCATTCGTATGGGTTATGGTTTCCAATTACGGTTTAAAATGGATACTTATAGGGTATTGGTCATAGCCAGTGGTTATAAGTTTTTACGGTCTATTCGTATGGGTTATGGATACCAATTACGGTTTAAAAGGGATATTATAGGTTATTGGCCATAGCTAGTTGTTATAATGGTTCACGTGCCACTCGTATGGGTTATGGTTACCAATTATCGTTTAAAAAGGATACTTATAGGTTATTGGTCATAGCTAGTGGTTATAATGGTTAACGGGCAATTTGTATGGGTTATAAACACCAATTACGGTTTCAAATGGATACAAATTAATTATTGGCCATAGCTAGTGGTTATAGAGGTTCACGGGCCATTCGTATGGGTTTATGAACACTAATTACGGTTAAAAATGGATACTTATAGGTTATTGGTCTTAGCTAGTGGTTATAATGGTTCACGAGCAATTCGTATGGGTTATGGAGACCAATTACGGTTTAAAATGGATCCTTATAGGTTATTGGTCGTAGCTAATGGTTATAATGGTTCACGTGCCATTCGTATGGGTTATGGTTACCAATTACGTTTTGAAATGGATACTTAAGAGGTTATTGGTCATAGCTAGTGGTTATAATGGTTCACGTGCTATTCTTATGGTTATTGACACCAATTACAGTTTAGAATGGATAGTTACAGGTTATTGGTCATAGCTAGTGGTTATAATGGTTCACGGGCCATTCGTATGGGTTATGGTTACCAATTACGGTTTAAAAGGGATACTATAGGTTATTGGTCATAGCTATTGGTTATAATGGTTCACGTGCCTTTCGTATGGGTTATGGTTACCAATTACGGTTTAAAATGGATACGTAGAGGTTATTGGTCATAGCTAGTGGTTATAATTGTTTACGGGCTATTCGTATGGGTTATGGACGCCAATTACGGTTTAAAAGGGATACTATAGGTTATTAGCCATAGCTAGTGGTCATAGAGGTTCACGGGCCATTCGTTTGGGTTTATGGACACTAATTACGGTTAAAAATGGATACTTATAGGTAATTGGTCATAGCTAGTGGTTATAATGGTTCACGGGCCATTCGTATGGGATATGGTTACCAGTTACGGTTTAAAAGGGATACTATAGGTTATTGGTCATAGCTATTGGTTATAATGGTTCACGTGCCTTTCGTATGGGTTATGGTTACCAATTACGGTTTGAAATGGATACTTATAGGTTATTGGTCATAGCCAGTGGTTATAATTGGTTATGGGCTATTCGTATGGGTTATGGACACCAATTACGGTTTAAAAGGGATACTATAGTTATTGGCCATAGCTAGTGGTTATAATGGTTCACGTGCCACTCGTATGGGTTATGGTTACCAATTATGGTTTAAAAAGGATACTTATAGGTTATTGGTCATACCTAGTGGTTATAATGGTTAACGGGCCATTTGTATGGGTTATAAACACCAATTACGGTTTCAAATGGATACTTATAAATTTTTGGCCATAGCTAGTCGTTATAGAGGTTCACAGGCCATTCGTATGGGTTTATGGACACTAATTACGGTTAAAAATGGATACTTATAGGTTATTGGTCATAGCTAGCGGTTATAATGGTTCACGAACAATTCGTATGGGTTATGGAGACCAATTACGGTTAAAAATGGATCCTTATAGGTTATTGGTCGTAGCTAATGGTTATAATGGTTCACGTGCCATTCGTATGGGTTATGGTTACCAATTACGTTTTGAAATGGATACTTAAGAGGTTATTGGTCATAGCTAGTGGTTATAATGGTTCACGTGCTATTCTTATGGTTATTGACACCAATTACAGTTTAGAATGGATAGTTACAGGTTATAGGTCATAGCTAGTGGTTATAATGGTTCACGTGCTATTCGTATGGTTATTGACACCAATTACAGTTTAGAATGGATAGTTACAGGTTATTGGTCATAGCTAGTGGTTATAATGGTTAACGGGCCATTTGTATGGGTTATAAACACCAATTACGGTTTCAAATGGATACTTATAAATTTTTGGCCATAGGTAGTGGTTATAGAGGTTCACAGGCCATTCGTATGGGTTTATGGACACTAATTACGGTTAAAAATGGATACTTATAGGTTATTGGTCATAGCTAGTGGTTATAATGGTTCACGAGCAATTCGTATGGGTTATGGAGACCAATTACGGTTTAAAATGGATCCTTATAGGTTATTGGTCGTAGCTAATGGTTATAATGGTTCACGTGCCATTCGTAAGGGTTATGGTTACCAATTACGTTTTGAAATGGATACTTAAGAGGTTATTGGTCATAGCTAGTGGTTATAATGGTTCACGTGCTATTCGTATGGTTATTGACACCAATTACAGTTTAGAATGGATAGTTACAGGTTATTGGTCATAGCTAGTGGTTATAATGGTTCACGGGCCATTCGTATGGGTTATGGTTACCAATTACGGGTTGAAAGGGATACTATAGGTTATTGGTCATAGCTATTTGTTATAATGGTTCACGTGCCATTCGTATGGGTTATGGTTTCCAATTACGGTTTAAAATGGATACTTATAGGGTATTGGTCATAGCCAGTGGTTATAAGTTTTTACGGTCTATTCGTATGGGTTATGGATACCAATTACGGTTTAAAAGGGATATTATAGGTTATTCGCCATAGCTAGTTGTTATAATGGTTCACGTGCCACTCGTATGGGTTATGGTTACCAATTATCGTTTAAAAAGGATACTTATAGGTTATTGGTCATAGCTAGTGGTTATAATGGTTAACGGGCAATTTGTATGGGTTATAAACACCAATTACGGTTTCAAATGGATACTAATAAATTATTGGCCATAGCTAGTGGTTATAGAGGTTCACGGGCCATTCGTATGGGTTTATGAACACTAATTACGGTTAAAAATGGATACTTATAGGTTATTGGTCTTAGCTAGTGGTTATAATGGTTCACGAGCAATTCGTATGGGTTATGGAGACCAATTCGTGTTTAAAATGGATCCTTATAGGTTATTGGTCATAGCTAATGGTTATAATGGTTCACGTGCCATTCGTATGGGTTATGGTTACCAATTACGTTTTGAAATGGATACTTAGAGGTTATTGGTCATAGCTAGCGGTTATAATGGTTCACGTGATATTCGTATGGTTATTGACACCAATTACAGTTTAGAATGGATAGTTATAGGTTAATGGTCATAGCTAGTGGTTATAATGGTTCACGGGCCATTCGTATGGGTTATGGTTACTAGTTACGGTTTAAAAGGGATACTATAGGTTATTGGTCATAGCTATTGGTTATAATGGTTCACGTGCCTTTCGTATGGGTTATGGTTACCAATTACAGTTTGAAATGGATACTTATAGGTTATTGGTCATAGCCAGTGGTTATAATTGGTTACGGGCTATTCGTATGGGTTATGGACACCAATTACGGTTTAAAAGGGATACTATAGTTATTGGCCATAGCTAGTGGTTATAATGGTTCACGTGCCACTCGTATGGGTTATGGTTACCAATTATGGTTTAAAAAGGATATTTATAGGTTATTGGTCATACCTAGTGGTTATAATGGTTAACGGGCCATTTGTATGGGTTATAAACACCAATTACGGTTTCAAATGGATACTTATAAATTTTTGGCCATAGCTAGTCGTTATAGAGGTTCACATGCCATTCGTATGGGTTTATGGACACTAATTACGGTTAAAAATGGATACTTATAGGTTATTGGTCATAGCTAGTGGTTATAATGGTTCACGAGCAATTCGTATGGGTTATGGAGACCAATTACGGTTAAAAATGGATCCTTATAGGTTATTGGTCGTAGCTAATGGTTATAATGGTTCACGTGCCATTCGTATGGGTTATGGTTACCAATTACGTTTTGAAATGGATACTTAAGAGGTTATTGGTCATAGCTAGTGGTTATAATGGTTCACGTGCTATTCGTATGGTTATTGACACCAATTACAGTTTAGAATGGATAGTTACAGGTTATTGGTCATAGCTAGTGGTTATAATGGTTAACGGGCCATTTGTATGGGTTATAAACACCAATTACGGTTTCAAATGGATACTTATAAATTTTTGGCCATAGGTAGTGGTTATAGAGGTTCACAGGCCATTCGTATGGGTTTATGGACACTAATTACGGTTAAAAATGGATACTTATAGGTTATTGGTCATAGCTAGTGGTTATAATGGTTCACGAGCAATTCGTATGGGTTATGGAGACCAATTACGGTTTAAAATGGATCCTTATAGGTTATTGGTCGTAGCTAATGGTTATAATGGTTCACGTGCCATTCGTAAGGGTTATGGTTACCAATTACGTTTTGAAATGGATACTTAAGAGGTTATTGGTCATAGCTAGTGGTTATAATGGTTCACGTGCTATTCGTATGGTTATTGACACCAATTACAGTTTAGAATGGATAGTTACAGGTTATTGGTCATAGCTAGTGGTTATAATGGTTCACGGGCCATTCGTATGGGTTATGGTTACCAATTACGGGTTGAAAGGGATACTATAGGTTATTGGTCATAGCTATTTGTTATAATGGTTCACGTGCCATTCGTATGGGTTATGGTTTCCAATTACGGTTTAAAATGGATACTTATAGGGTATTGGTCATAGCCAGTGGTTATAAGTTTTTACGGTCTATTCGTATGGGTTATGGATACCAATTACGGTTTAAAAGGGATATTATAGGTTATTCGCCATAGCTAGTTGTTATAATGGTTCACGTGCCACTCGTATGGGTTATGGTTACCAATTATCGTTTAAAAAGGACACTTATAGGTTATTGGTCATAGCTAGTGGTTATAATGGTTAACGGGAAATTTGTATGGGTTATAAACACCAATTACGGTTTCAAATGGATACTAATAAATTATTGGCCATAGCTAGTGGTTATAGAGGTTCACGGGCCATTCGTATGGGTTTATGAACACTAATTACGGTTAAAAATGGATACTTATAGGTTATTGGTCTTAGCTAGTGGTTATAATGGTTCACGAGCAATTCGTATGGGTTATGGAGACCAATTCGTGTTTAAAATGGATCCTTATAGGTTATTGGTCATAGCTAATGGTTATAATGGTTCACGTGCCATTCGTATGGGTTATGGTTACCAATTACGTTTTGAAATGGATACTTAGAGGTTATTGGTCATAGCTAGCGGTTATAATGGTTCACGTGCTATTCATATGGTTATTGACACCAATTACAGTTTAGAATGGATAGTTATAGGTTAATGGTCATAGCTAGTGGTTATAATGGTTCACGGGCCATTCGTATGGGTTATGGTTACCTGTTACGGTTTAAAAGGGATACTATAGGTTATTGGTCATAGCTATTGGTTATAATGGTTCACGTGCCTTTCGTATGGGTTATGGTTACCAATTACAGTTTGAAATGGATACTTATAGGTTATTGGTCATAGCCAGTGGTTATAATTGGTTACGGGCTATTCGTATGGGTTATGGACACCAATTACGGTTTAAAAGGGATACTATAGTTATTGGCCATAGCTAGTGGTTATAATGGTTCACGTGCCACTCGTATGGGTTATGGTTACCAATTATGGTTTAAAAAGGATACTTATAGGTTATTGGTCATACCTAGTGGTTATAATGGTTAACGGGCCATTTGTATGGGTTATAAACACCAATTACGGTTTCAAATGGATACTTATAAATTTTTGGCCATAGCTAGTCGTTATAGAGGTTCACATGCCATTCGTATGGGTTTATGGACACTAATTACGGTTAAAAATGGATACTTATAGGTTATTGGTCATAGCTAGTGGTTATAATGGTTCACGAGCAATTCGTATGGGTTATGGAGACCAATTACGGTTAAAAATGGATCCTTATAGGTTATTGGTCGTAGCTAATGGTTATAATGGTTCACGTGCCATTCGTATGGGTTATGGTTACCAATTACGTTTTGAAATGGATACTTAAGAGGTTATTGGTCATAGCTAGTGGTTATAATGGTTCACGTGCTATTCGTATGGTTATTGACACCAATTACAGTTTAGAATGGATAGTTACAGGTTATTGGTCATAGCTAGTGGTTATAATGGTTCACGTGCTATTCGTATGGTTATTGACACCAATTACAGTTTAGAATGGATAGTTACAGGTTATTGGTCATAGCTAGTGGTTATAATGGTTAACGGGCCATTTGTACTGGTTATAAACACCAATTACGGTTTCAAATGGACACTTATAAATTTTTGGCCATAGGTAGTGGTTATAGAGGTTCACAGGCCATTCGTATGGGTTTATGGACACTAATTACGGTTAAAAATGGATACTTATAGGTTATTGGTCATAGCTAGTGGTTATAATGGTTCACGAGCAATTCGTATGGGTTATGGAGACCAATTACGGTTTAAAATGGATCCTTATAGGTTATTGGTCGTAGCTAATGGTTATAATGGTTCACGTGCCATTCGTAAGGGTTATGGTTACCAATTACGTTTTGAAATGGATACTTAAGAGGTTATTGGTCATAGCTAGTGGTTATAATGGTTAACGTGCTATTCGTATGGTTATTGACACCAATTACAGTTTAGAATGGATAGTTACAGGTTATTGGTCATAGCTAGTGGTTATAATGGTTCACGGGCCATTCGTATGGGTTATGGTTACCAATTACGGGTTGAAAGGGATACTATAGGTTATTGTTCATAGCTATTTGTTATAATGGTTCACGTGCCATTCGTATGGGTTATGGTTTCCAATTACTGTTTAAAATGGATACTTATAGGGTATTGGTCATAGCCAGTGGTTATAAGTTTTTACGGTCTATTCGTATGGGTTATGGATACCAATTACGGTTTAAAAGGGATATTATAGGTTATTGGCCATAGCTAGTTGTTATAATGGTTCACGTGCCACTCGTATGGGTTATGGTTACCAATTATCGTTTAAAAAGGATACTTATAGGTTATTGGTCATAGCTAGTGGTTATAATGGTTAACGGGCAATTTGTATGGGTTATAAACACCAATTACGGTTTCAAATGGATACTAATAAATTATTGGCCATAGCTAGTGGTTATAGAGGTTCACGGGCCATTCGTATGGGTTTATGAACACTAATTACGGTTATAAATGGATACTTATAGGTTATTGGTCTTAGCTAGTGGTTATAATGGTTCACGAGCAATTCGTATGGGTTATGGAGACCAATTCGTGTGTAAAATGGATCCTTATAGGTTATTGGTCATAGCTAATGGTTATAATGGTTCACGTGCCATTCGTATGGGTTATGGTTACCAATTACGTTTTGAAATGGATACTTAGAGGTTATTGGTCATAGCTAGCGGTTATAATGGTTCACGTGCTATTCGTATGGTTATTGACACCATTTACAGTTTAGAATGGATAGTTACAGGTTATTGGTCATAGCTAGTGGTTATAATGGTTCACGGGCCATTCGTATGGGTTATGGTTACCAGTTACGGTTTAAAAGGGATACTATAGGTTATTGGTCATAGCTATTGGTTATAATGGTTCACGTCCCATTCGTATGGGTTATGGTTACCACTTACAGTTTAAAATGGATACTTATAGGTTATTGGTCATAGCTAGTGGTTATAATTGTTTACGGGCTATTCGTATGGGTTATGGACACCAATTACGGTTTAAAAGGGATACTATAGGTTACTGGCCATAGCTAGTGGTTATAATGGTTCATGTGCCACTCGTATAGGTTATGGTTACCAATTACAGTTTAAAAAGGATACTTATAGGTTATTGGTCTTAGCTAGTGGTTATAATGGTTGACGGGCCATTTGTATGGGTTATAAACATCAATTACGGTTTCAAATGGATACTTATAAATTATTGGCCATAGCTAGTGGTCATAGAGGTTCAGGGTCCATTCGTATGGGTTTATGAACACTAATTACGGTTAAAAATGGATACTTATAGGTTATTGGTCATATCTAGAGGTTATAATGGTTCACAAGCAATTCGTATGGGTTATGGAGACCAATTACGGTTTAAAATGGATCCTTATAGGTTATTGGTCGTAGCTAATGGTTATAATGGTTCACGTGCCATTCGTATGGGTTATGGATACCAATTACGTTTTGAAATGGATACTTAGAGGTTACTGGTCATAGCTAGTGGTTATAATGGTTCACGTGCTATTCGTATGGCTATTGACACCAATTACAGTTTAAAATGGATAGTTACAGGTTATTGGTCATAGCTAGTGGTTATAATGCTTCACGGGCCATTCGTATGGGTTATGGTTACCAATTACGGTTTAAAAGGGATACTATAGGTTATTGGTCATAGCTATTGGTTATAATGGTTCACGTGCCATTCGTATGGGTTATGGTTACCAATTACGGTTTGATATGGATACTTATAGGTTATTGGTCATAGCCAGTGGTTATAATTGTTTACGGGCTATTCGTATGGGTTATGGACACCAATTACGGTTTAAAAGGGATACTATAGGTTATTGGCCATAGCTAGTGGTTATAATGGTTCACGTGCCACTCGTATGGGTTATGGTTACCAATTACGGTTTAAAAAGGATACTTATAGGTTATTGGTCTTAGCTAGTGGTTATAATGGTTAACGGGCCATTTGTATGGGTTATAAACATCAATTACGGTTTCAAATGGATACTTATAAATTATTGGCCATAGCTAGTGGTCATAGAGGTTCACGGGCCATTCGTATGGGTTTATGGACACTAATTACGGTTAAAAATGGATACTTATAGGTTATTGGTCATAGCTAGTGGTTATAATGGTTCACGAGCAATTCGTATGGGTTATGGAGACCACTTACGGTTTAAAATGGATCGTTATAGGTTATTGGTCGTAGCTAATGGTTATAATGGTTCACGTGCCATTCGTATGGGTTATGGTTACCAATTACGTTTTGAAATGGGTACTTAGTGTCCAGAGACATCTGAAAACTCCATATGAGTTATACAATGGCAAGATTCCTAATGTGGAATACTTTCACATCTTTGGAAGTAAATGCTTTGTACTCAGTACAACACAAAATCTCAACAAATTTGCTCCCAAAGCAAATGAAGGTGTGTTCATGGGCTACTCTCCACACTCTAAAGCCTTCAGAGTGTATATCATCTCAACCAAGATGATTGTAGAATCCATTCATGTTACCTTTGATGAAGATCAGAATGAGCATTCTACCTTAGCAAGTGAAGACATAAGTGGCATAAACATTCTATGCAATCCAGAGAACTTCATTGCTGAACAGCCCAAGTTTCATTCACACTTTATTCCCAATAAGTTTAATGACACTGATCAAGTTCGAACTCAGTCTCACTCAACTGCGATTAATACTGAGGTTCCCATAACAGAGAACCTTCATACTGAGTTTCCCACTAATGATCTGAATCATTCTACCTATGAAGAAGGTGAAACTTCCAACACTTCACAAGAATCCACATCAACTCTGCAAAATGAAGATGAACAGCAACCTGCGCTGTCTAATACTGACCAGAATTCCACTCAGTATCAGACACACGACACACCAAATCAACAAGATATTGTTGATCCTATTTCAAATGCTCCCTTAGGAAACAAATTAAGGGAACACAGAGATCATCCACACTAAAACATTCTTGGTCCTATTGAAGAAGGTGTCCAAACAAGAAGAAAATTAGAGTTTCCACCCCAAGCAACTGCAAATGTTTGTTTCTTCTCAAGTTTTCTTTCTACCATTGAACCAAAGAAAGCTGATGAAGCTTTATTAGATGAAGATTGGGTAGAGGCTATGCAAGAAGAGCTCACAGAGTTTGAGAGAAACAAAGTTTGGAACTTAGTACCACCTCCTACTGGCAAAACTATTATTGGTACTAAGTGGGTATTCAGAAACAAGATGGACAAGGATGGTGTTGTCATCAGAAACAAAGCAAGGTTGGTTGCTCAAGGTTACAGGCAAGAAGAAGGCATTGACTATGATGAAACTTTTGCACCAGTTGCAAGAACTGAAGCTATTAGGTTGTATCTTGCATATGCAGCTTTTAAGAACTTCAAAGTTTATCAGATGGATGTCAAGAGTGCTTTTCTAAATGGAAAACTACAAGAGGAAGTTTATGTTAAACAACCACCAGGTTTTGTTGATACTAAATTTCCTAATTATGTTTTCAAGCTTGATAAAGCTCTATATGGGCTCAAACAAGCTCCAAGAGCCTGGTATGATACCCTGTCTGAGTACCTTATTGAAAATAAATTTACAAGAGGTAAAATTGATAAAACATTATTTTCAAAACGGAAAGGTTCTGACATCTTACTCATTCAGATATATGTAGATGACATTATCTTTGGCTCCACTGACAAGTCAATGTGTGACTGGTTTGCTAAGATAATGTCAACTCAGTATCAGATGAGTATGATGGGAGAACTTACTTATTTTCTTGGTTTACAAGTTGAACAAAAGCCTGATGGCACTTTTATAAATCAAAGTAAGTATGTGCATGATATGTTAAAGAAATACAAATTTGAAAATTTATCCTCCATGCACACTCCTATGGGTACTCAGGATAAGATAAGTAAGGATGAAACTGGTAAAGCAGTTTGTCAATCCACATACCGAGGTATGATTGGTTCCTTACTTTACTTAACTGCTAGCAGGCCTGATATCATGTTTGCAACATGTTTGTGTGCTCGGTATCAGGCTGATCCTAAAGAATCACACATGAAAGCAGTTAAGCGCATCTTTAGATATCTTACAGGTACTCCTAACCTGGGTCTTTGGTATCCCAAAGACTCAAACTTTGACCTTGAAGGGTACACAGATGCAGATTTTGCAGGTTGTAGATTGGACAGAAAAAGTACAAGTGGAGGATGTCAATTCCTAGGTGGAAGACTAGTAGGTTGGTCATCCAAAAAGCAAAAATCGGTAGCAACTTCCACAGCAGAAGCAGAGTATGTTGTTGCGGGAAGTTGCTGTGCTCAATTATTATGGATGCAGTATCAACTATTGGACTATGGGTTCAACTTTCAAAAGACTCCAATTCATTGTGATAACAAGAGTGCTATTGCTATCACAGAGAACCCAGTCTATCACTCCAAAACTAAGCACATTGATATCAGACACCACTTTATTCGAGATAATGTGGAAAAAGGTAAGGTTGAGGTAGATTATGTACAAACAGATGAACAATTGGCCGATCTATTTACTAAACCTCTCCCTGAGGAAAGGTTTATGTATTTACTAGGGCAATTAGGTATGCTGAATCCTTGATCTTTCTTAATTTTTCTTTGAAACTGAGTGCTCAGTATCACCCCTGTTGATACTGACCACTCAGTATCACTAGTCTGTTATCATCAAAATTTAAAATTTTTATTATTTTTATTAATTTCAAGAGTAAATTAATTGTTTTTTATATTTTTAAATTTTTTTTTAAATTAATTCTTTTTACTTAGTATTGGGGTATGACGGCGCTCACACCGAGCTTAATCCTCATACTGCTCAACGGTAACCTTTCTTAATAGGAAAGTTACCGTTGGCACAGGATAAGGCAGTCAAATCAGCCGATTTTACTTCCCAATACCTTAATTATCTTTCAATCCCCTATAAATAACCGTTTTTTTTTACTTCAAATATTTTTTAACAGTTATTTCATTATTTCTTTTTAAATTCTCTCTGCGATTAACGATTTCACTCTCTTTTAGCAAGCAAAAACTCTTAAATCAAAATCACAGATGGCAAACTACACTTTCGTCGCTCCAGAGGTTGAATCGGAAATCAAATTCCGAGATGATGAACTGCCCAAGTTTGCGAGGAACAACATCATAGCCAACTTCACTATTCCTCAAGCCTGGGTATGCAAAGAATTCACAAACATTGTGACTTTTTTGAAGCATTGCCCAATTGCTCGTGCACTGACTTTGTCTCCTCGAGCAATTTACCTAGAAATGCTATGCGAGTTTTGGTACTCTGCCACACTCGATTCTCCAGATATGATTGCTGGGTGGGTAATTAGAGATCAAAGAAGGGCATTTGTTTCTACTGCCATCATTCGTGAAACACTGAGGCTTCCCGCCCAAGCTCAGTATGACCCATTCGTTGATAGAACAGAGGCACACTCAGTATTGCCATTTTTGGGCCGAAGAGGAACAACGGGCATAATCAAAAGAAACCAATTTGGTCCTATGTGGGGTATTCTCATTACAACGATTATTCGGTGTATGACCCACAAGACAGGTGCTTTGGACCAAATAAATGAATTTGGGATGCAAATAGTACATGCATTGTACTATGGAAGAAACATTGATTATGCAAGGCTCATTTTCAATGAATTAGCTGCTTTGGTTCGGGCTAACATAAGGGAACGGAATGTCCCTTTCTGCAGATTCTTATCACTCATCTTTCAACACTCAATGCCCACACATACTTATGATGAGTTTCACAGTCCAACGGTTGATCTTCCTCCTCTTAGTGAGAAGATCTTCTTTTACAGGCCAAGAGAAGGAGAGCCCCTACTGAGTCCTTCTATGTGGGCCATTGTTCAAGAACACATAAATGAGGAAGAAGACATGTCTGATACTGAATCAGACAATGATGATGATGATGATAATGATGATAATATTGGTAATGGAGGACAGGCCGGTCAAGATGTTGAGATGCAGGATGTTCCACAAGTTCAAGAACCGACTCAACAACATATCTCTCCACCTGCACAGGATCCTGATGCTCCTCATATTGAAACAGCTTCTGATACTGAGTTCTCAGAAGACACACCACTGGTCCTCCAAAGAAGAAGAAGAAATCTTTCCCCTGTTATTATGGGAAACTTATCATCTGAGGAGGTGCAGCCTGCAAATGTTCCATCATTAACTGCATCTCTTCAAGCCCAAAGCCTAGTTGCAGCCACCGCTGACCTTCCAGGTCCAGAACTAGTCCCAACTGCTCAACCAATTGAGGAACTTCATGTCCCTCTTGATGTGGAGATTCAATATGAGCAAACTACACTGGAAGGCGCTCCGCAAAACAGACAGGTCGGTATTGAAGATATTGGTGCGGCAAATCAACAATCACATGATCCTGCACCGACCTCTGCCGATGCTAGAAGGGAATCTGACAGAGTCTCAGGTATAAATTTCTAAAAAGCCCTTAAACTTATATATATATATATATATATATATATATATATATATATATATATATATATACATACATATATAGATATATATTTCATTCCCAAATAGAGACTAAGTATTGGCCAGTACCAACTCAATACTGACCAAAGTCTCACACGATCTTTCAAATATATATCCGTTTATGGCCAACATAGCTAGCCCACTGCTGCTATGCACAATTCATCTACTGAGCACCAAATTGATCATTGTCAGTCTACAGTTGTCTCAACATTTAAAGAGCCAATGGTGGTTGATGTCATACTGACACCCACTGGTGCTGCTTGAATTATGTTCAACTTATTTTTGAGTTGGGTAGCATAATTCAAGAAATGATCACAAACCCTTAAGCCACAAAATCCAAAAACTTTCCATGGAGTTTAGCCACATTTCTGTTATCACTCTAATACCGAGTGATAAACACTGAACATAACAAGAAGCACATCCAAAGAAATCAATGGCTTAACCAGTCCTCCCATGAAGATATTTCTTCATGATATTCAAAGAATTGGTCTTCAAGACTGGGTGAGGATCACAAGACTGATCAAAGAGCTTCCAAAGAAATCAACTTATGATCAAATAGTCTTGGATGAGATCTGTGCAGTTTCTGCAGTATGTTATGAGAAGGGCTTGCTTCATGAGATAGAGTATAGAACGCTCAGTGTGATGACTGAAGCTTACTCGAACAACAGACCAGAATGTCTTCATACATACAAGTATCTTAAAAAGTACCCTCTTCCTCCTAACCTTGTTTTTCAGGATCAAAAGAGTGTCATATATCCAACTTCTGGATTTATGTATACTGACTCAGAGGATAGAGAGTGCTTCATTTCTGAAGAAGATCTGCCAAGAGCTCAAATCAGTCACCTTGTTGGACTGAAATGGATGATCACCAAGAAAGAAGACTCTTGGTTCAGAAAGAAGATTGTTGCAGTTCTTAATTGTAGAAGGGATGAACTCAAGAGCAGAGAAGAGTTTGTCCACATTAAACAAGAAGTCTTCTATGAGAATGAAGCCATCAACAGCAGATGAAGAAGAAGATTTTGCTACCTATGTTGTTGTATTCTTATTTCTTTTTATCTCTTTGTAATTGTTTTGTTATCATTAGATAGGGGGAGATTGTTAAGGCAAAAAGCCTTACCCCTTTGGATCTTAAGATAACAAAACAACCTAGTCTAGCTTAGATTAATATGTAGAATAAAATAGCTAAGTTTAGGTCTGATACTGAGTGGTCAGTATCAGCACTCAGTATTGGAAATCCAATACTGAGTAGAAGGACTGAGTTACAGTCAGTTTTGTAACGGACTAAGATCAAATCCCTTGATCTTAGTCATTTCCTTAGTTTAGTCCTTCGGTTACTCCTTTGCCCATTATGTAAGATCTCTATATCATTATAAATAGAGATCATCTTGCAAAGGAGAACTCACCAATTCACTTTAAACCTTCATACCAATTGTAATTGATCAGTGGTCTTGTTATTCCGCAACAAGCCACACTTAGTGGAATTATACATTTGACTCATATCTTGTTCTTATACAATATTTGTCTTGAGTTATAATTATCCAATCAATTAACCATCTAAACCAGGGAGTTGTGACCTAACACCCGAACTTCAACCTCGGCCCGAAAATCATCCTCGGCCCGAATACCGAACTTCGGCCCGAACACCACTTCGGCCCGAACACCACTTCGGCCCGAACACACTTCGGCCAACATCCCACTTCGGCCCGAACATCCCTCTTCGGCCCGAACTCTTCAATATCCAAGATTGTGTGACAAAAGGTGCTATACTAAAACATTCATAACTTACAGCTCGGGTGTCCGTTTCACGCCCACGAGTAACCAAAATAGCTGGTTCGTTCGTCTCTGCCAAGAACAAGTTCGGCCCGAACTCTTCACTATTCCCGGCCCGAACATCATTTTCGGCCCGAACTTCAACCTCGGCCCAAACTTCAACCTCGGCCCGAACTCCGACCTCGGCCCGAACTTCAACCTCGGCCCGAACATCATCCTCGGCCCGAACACCGAACTTCGGCCCGAACACCACTTCGGCCCGAACATCCCACTTCGGCCCGAACACCACTTCGGCCCGAACATCCCTCTTCGGCCCGAACTCTTCAATATCCAAGATTGTGTGACAAAAGGTGCTATACTAAAACATTCATAACTTTCAGCTCGAGTGTCCGTTTCACGCCCACGAGTAACTAAAATAGCTGCTTCGTTCGTCTCTGCCAAGATCAAGTTCGGCCCGAACTCTTCACTGTTCCCGGCCCGAACTTCATTTTCGGCCGGAACTTCAACCTCGGCCCGAACTCCGACCTCGGCCCGAACTTCAACCTCGGCCCGAACATCATCCTCGGCCCGAACACCGAACTTCGGCCCGAATACCACTTCGACCCGAACATCCCACTTCGGCCCGAACATCAGTTCGGCCCGAACATCCCACTTCGGCCTGAACACCACTTCGGCCCGAACATCCCTCTTCGGCCCGAACTCTTCAATATCCAAGATTGTGTGACAAAAGGTGCTACACTAAAACATTCATAACTTTCAGCTCGGGTGTCCGTTTCACGCCCATGAGTAACCAAAATAGCTTGTTCGTTCGTCACTGCCAATAATAAGTTCGGCCCGAACTCTTCACTGTTCCCGGCCCGAACTTCATTTTCAGCCCGAACTTCAACCTCGGCCCGAACTCCGACCTCGGCCCGAACTTCAACCTCGGCCCGAACATCATCCCCGGCCCAAACAGCGAACTTCGGCCCGAACACCACTTCGGCCCGAACATCCCACTTGGGCCCGAACACCACTTCGGCCCGAACATCCCTCTTCGGCCCGAACTCTTCAATATCCAAGATTGTGTGACAAAAGGTACTATACTAAAACATTCATAACTTTCAGCTCGGGTGTCCGTTTCACGCCCACGAGTAACAAAAATAGCTGGATCGTTCGTCACTGCCAAGAAAAAGTTCGGCTCGAACTCTTCACTGTTCCCGGCCCGAACTTGATTTTCGGCCCGAACTTCAACCTCGGCCCGAACTTCAACCTCGGCCCGAACTCCGACCTCAGCCCGAACTTCAACCTCGGCCCGAACATCATCCTCGGCCCGAACACCGAACTTCGGCCCGAACACCACTTCGGCCCGAACATCCCACTTCGGCCCGAACACCACTTCGGCCCGAACATCCCTGTTCCGCCCGAACTCTTCAATATCCAATATTGTGTGACAAAATGTGCTATACTAAAACATTCATAACTTTCAGCTCGGGTGTCCGTTTCAGGCCCACGAGTAACCAAAATAGCTGGTTCGTTCGTCACTGCCAAGAACAAGTTCGACCCGAACTCTTCACTGTTCCCGGCCCGAACTTCATTTTCGGCCCGAACTTCAACCTCGGCCCGAACTTCAACCTCGGCCCGAACTCCGACCTCGGCCCGAACTTCAACCTTGGCCCGAACATCATCCTCGGCCCGAACACCGAACTTCGGCCCGAATACCACTTCGGCCAGAACATCCCACTTCGGCCCGAACACCACTTCGGCCCGAACATCCCACATCGACCCGAACACCACTTCGGCCCGAACATCCTTCTTCGGCCCGAACTCTTCAATATCCAAGATTGTGTGACAAAAGGTGCTACACTAAAACATTCATAACTTTTAGCTCGGGTGTCCGTTTCACACCCATGAGTAACCAAAATAGCTTGTTCGTTCGTCACTGCCAAGAATAAGTTCGGCCCGAACTCTTCACTGTTCCCGGCCCGAACTTCATTTTCGGCCCGAACTTCATCCTCGGCCCGAACAGCGAACTTCGGCCGGAACACCACTTCGGCCCGAACATCCCACTTGGGCCCGAACACCACTTCGGCCCGAACATCCCTCTTCGGCCCGAACTCTTCAATATCCAAGATTGTGTGACAAAAGGTACTATACTAAAACATTCATAACTTTCAGCTCGGGTGTCCGTTTGACGCCCACGAGTAACCAAAATAGCTGGATCGTTCGTCACTGCCAAGAAAAAGTTCGGCCCGAACTCTTCACTGTTCCCGGCCCGAACTTGATATTCGCCCCGAACTTCAACCTCGGCCCGAACTTCAACCTCGGCCCGAACTCCGACCTCAGCCCGAACTTCAACCTCGGCCCGAACATCATCCTCGGCCCGAACACCGAACTTCGGCCCGAACACCACTTCGGCCCGAACATCCCACTTCGGCCCGAACACCACTTCGGCCCGAACATCCCTCTTCGGCCCGAACTCTTCAATATCCAAGATTGTGTGACAAATGGTGCTATACTAAAACATTCATAACTTTCAGCTCGGGTGTCCGTTTCACGCCCACGAGTAACCAAAATAGCTGGTTCGTTCGTCACTGCCAAGAGCAAGTTCGGCCCGAACTCTTCACAGTTCCCGGCCCAAACTTCCTTTTCGGCCCGAACTTCAACCTCGGCCCGAACTTCAACCTCGGCCCGAACACCGACCTCGGCCCGAACTTCAACCTCGGCCCGAAAATCATCCTCGGCCCGAACACCACCTCGGCCCGAAAATCATCCTCGGCCCGAACACCACTTCGGCCCGAACACCACTTCGGCCCGAACACCACTTCGGCCCGAACATCCCACTTCGACCCGAACACCACTTCGGCCCGAACATCCCTCTTCGGCCCGAACTCTTCAGTATCCAAGATTGTGTGACAAAAAGTGCTATACTAAAACATTCATAACTTTCAGCTCGGGTGTCCGTTTCACGCCCACGAGTAACCAAAATAGATGGTTCGTTCGTCTCTGCCAAGAACAAGTTCGGCCGAACTCTTCACTGTTCCCGGCCCGAACTTCATTTTCGGCCCGAACTTCAACCTCGGCCCGAACTCCGACCTCGGCCCGAACTTCAACCTCGGCCCGAACATCATCCTCGGCCCGAACACCGAACTTCGGCCTGAACACCACTTCGGCCCGAACATCCCACTTCGGCCCGAACACCACTTCGGCCCGAACATCCCACTTCGGCCCGAACACCACTTCGGCCCGAACATCCCTCTTCGGCCCGAACTCTTCAATATCCAAGATTGTGTGACAAAAGTTGCTATACTAAAACATTCATAACTTTCAGCTCGGGTGTCCGTTTCACGCCCACGAGTAACCAAAATAGCTGGTTCGTTCGTCTCTGCCAAGAACAAGTTCGGACCGAACTCTTCACTGTTCACGGCCCGAATTTCATTTTCAACCCGAACTTCAACCTCGGCCCGAACTTCAACCTCGGCCCGAACTCCGACCTCGGCCCGAACTTCAACCTCGGCCCGAACATCATCCTCGGCCCGAACACCGAACTTCGGCCCGAACACCACTTCGGCCCGAACATCCCACTTCGGCCCGAACACCACTTCGGCCCGAACACCACTTCGGCCCGAACATCCCACTTCGGCCCGAACACCACTTCGGCCCGAACATCCCTCTTCGGCCCGAACTCTTCAATATCCAAGATTGTGTGACAAAAGGTGCGATACTAAAACATTCATAACTTTCAGCTCGGGTGTCCGTTTCACGCCCACGAGTAACCAAAATAGCTGGTTCGTTCGTCTCTGCCAAGAACAAGTTCGGCCCGAACTCTTCACTGTTCCCGGCCCGAACTTCATTTTCGGCCCGAACTTCAACCTCGGCCCGAACTTCAACCTCGGCCCGAACTCCGACCTCGGCCCGAACTTCAACCTCGGCCCCCGAACATCATCCTCGGCCCGAACACCGAACTTCGGCCCGAATACCACTTCGGCCCGAACATCCCACTTCGGCCCGAACATCCCACTTCGGCCCGAACACCCCACTTCGGCCCGAACACCACTTCGGCCCGAACATCCCTCTTCGGCCCGAACTCTTCAATATCCAAGATTGTGTGACAAAAGGTGCTATACTAAAACATTCATAACTTTCAGCTAGGGTGTCCGTTTCACGTCCATGAGTAACCAAAATAGCTTGTTCGTTCGTCACTGCCAAGAACAAGTTCGGCCCGAACTCTTCACTGTTCCCGGCCCGAACTTCATTTTCGGCCCGAACTTCAACCTCGGCCCGAACTCCGACCTCGGCCCGAACTTCAACCTCGGCCCGAACATCATCCTCGGCCCGAACACCGAACTTCGGCCCGAACACCACTTCGGCCCGAACATCCCACTTCGGCCCGAATACCAATTCGGCCCGAACATCCCTCTTCGGCCCGAACTCTTCAATATCCAATATTGTGTGACAAAAGGTGTTATACTAAAACATTCATAACTTTCAGCTCGGGTGTCCGTTTCACGCCCACGAGTAACCCAAAATAGCTGGTTCGTTCGTCACTGCCAAGAACAAGTTCGGCCCGAACTCTTCACTGTTCCCGGCCCGAATTTCATTTTCGGCCCGAACTTCAACCTCGGCCCGAACTTCCACCTCGGCCCGAACTCCGACCTCGGCCCGAACTTCAACCTCGGCCCGAACATCATCCTCGGCCCGAACACCGAACTTCGGCCTGAACACCACTTCGGCCCGAACATCCCACTTCGGCCCGAACACCACTTCGGCCCGAACATCCCACTTCGGCCCGAACACCACTTCGGCCCGAACATCCCTCTTCGGCCCGAACTCTTCAATATCCAAGATTGTGTGACAAAAGGTGCTATACTAAAACATTCATAACTTTCAGCTCGGGTGTCCGTTTCACGCCCACGAGTAACCAAAATAGCTGGTTCGTTCGTCTCTGCCAAGAACAAGTTCGGACCGAACTCTTCACTGTTCACGGCCCGAATTTCATTTTCGGCCCGAACTTCAACCTCGGCCCGAACTTCAACCTCGGCCCGAACTCCGACCTCGGCCCGAACTTCAACCTCGGCCCGAACATCATCCTCGGCTCGAACACCGAACTTCGGCCCGAACACCACTTCGGCCCGAACATCCCACTTCGGCCCGAACACCACTTCGGCCCGAACATCCCTCTTCGGCCCGAACTCTTCAATATCCAAGACTGTGTGACAAAATGTTCTGTACTAAAACATTCATAACTTTCAGCTCGGGTGTCCGTTTCACGCCCACGAGTACCCAAAATAGCTGGTTCGTTCGTTACTGCAAAGAACAAGTTCGGCCCGAACTCTTCACTGTTCCCGGCCCGAACTTCATTTTCGGCCCTAACTTCAACCTCGACCCGAACTTCAAACTCGGCCCGAACTCCGACCTCGGCCCGAACTTCAATCTCGGCCCGAACATCATCCTCGGCCCGAACAACGAACGTCGGCCCGAACTCCACTTCGGCCCGAACATCCCACTTCGGCCCGAACACCACTTCGGCCCGAACATCCTTCTTCGGCCCGAACTCTTCAATATCCAAGATTGTGTGACAAAAGGTGCTATACTAAAACATTCATAACTTTCAGCTCGGGTGTCCGTTTCACGCCCACGAGTAACCAAAATAGTTGGTTCGTTCGTCACTGCCAAGAACAAGTTCGGCCCGAACTCTTCACTGTTCCCGGCCCGAACTTCATTGTCGGCCCGAACTTCAACCTCGGCCCGAACTTCAACCTCGGCCCGAACTTCAACCTCGGCCCGAACTCCGACCTCGGCCCGAACTTCAACCTCGGCCCGAACATCATCCTCGGCCCGAACACCGAACTTCGGCCCGAACACCACTTCGGCCCGAACACCACTTCGGCCCGAACATCCCACTTTGGCCCGAACACCACTTCGGCCTGAACATCCCTCTTCGGCCCGAACTCTTCAATATCCAAGATTGTGTGACAAAAGGTGCTATACTAAAACATTCATAACTTTCAGCTCGGGTGTCCGTTTCACGCCCACGAGTAACCAAAATAGATGGTTCGTTCGTCACTGCCAAGAACAAGTTCGACCCGAACTCTTCACTGTTCCCGGCCCACACTTCATTTTCGGCCCGAACTTCAACCTCGGCCCGAACTGCAACCTCGGCCCGAACTCCGACCTCGGCCCGAACTTCAACCTCGGCCCGAATATCATCCTCGGCCCGAACACCGAACTTCGGCCCGAACACCACTTCGGCCCGGACACCACTTCGGCCCGGACACCACTTCGGCCCGAACATCCCACTTCGGCCGGAACACCACTTCGGCCCGAACATCCCTCTTCGGCCCGAACTCTTCAATATCCAAGATTGTGTGACAAAAGGTGCAATACTAAAACATTCATAACTTTCAGCTCGGGTGTCCGTTTCACGCCCACGAGTAACCAAAATAGCTGGTTCGTTCGTCACTGCCAAGACCAAGTTCGGCCCGAACTCTTCACTGTTCCCGGCCCGAACTTCATTCTCGGCCCGAACTCCGACCTCGGCCCGAACTTCAACCTCGGCCTGAACTCCGACCTCGGCCCGAACTTCAACCTCGGCCCGAACATCATCCTCGAACCGAACACCGAACTTCGGCCCGAACACCACTTCGGCCCGAACACCACTTCGGCCCGAACGTCCCACTTCGGCCGGAACACCACTTCGGCCCGAACATCCCTCTTCGGCCCGAACTCTTCAATATCCAAGATTGTGTGACAAAAGGTGCTATACTAAAACATTCATAACTTTCAGCTCGGGTGTCCGTTTCACGCCCAAGAGTAACCAAAATAGCTGGTTCGTTCGTCACTACCAAGAACAAGTTCGACCCGAACTCTTCACTGTTCCCGGCCCGAACTTCATTTTCGGCCCGAACTTCAACCTCGGCCCGAACTTCAACCTCGGCCCGAACTCCGACCTCGGCCCGAACTTCAACCTCGGCTCGAACATCATCCTCGGCCCGAACACCGAACTTCGGCCCGAAAACCACTTCGGCCCGAACACCACTTCGGCTCGAACATCCCACTTCATCCCGAACACCACTTCGGCCCGAACATCCCTCTTCGGCCCGAACTCTTCAATATCCAAGATTGTGTGCCAAAAGGTGCTATACTAAAACATTCATAACTTTCAGCTCGGGTGTCCGTTTCACGCCCACGAGTGACCAAAATAGCTGGTTCGTTCGTCATTGCCAAGAACAAGTTCGGCCCGAACTCTTCACTGTTCCCGGCCCGAACTTCAACCTCGGCCCGAACATCAACCTCGGCCCGAACTCCGACCTCGGCCCGAACTTCAACCTCGGCCCGAACATCATCCTCGGCCCGAACACCGAACTTCGGCCCGAACACCACTTCGGCCCGAACACCACTTCGGCCCGAACATCCCACTTCGGCCCGAACACCACTTCGGCCCGAACATCCCTCTTCGGCCCGAACTCTTCAATATCCAAGATTGTGTGACAAAAGGTGCTATACTAAAACATTCATAACTTTCAGCTCGGGTGTCCGTTTCACGCCCACGAGTAACCGAAATAGCTGGTTCGTTCGTCACTGCCAAGAACAAGTTCGGCCCGAACTCTCCACTGTTCCCGGCCCGAACTTCATTTTCGGCCCGAACTTCAACCTCGGCCCGAACTTCAACCTCGGCCCGAACTCCGACCTCGGCCCGAACTTCAACCTCGGCCCGAACATCATCCTCGGCCCGAACACCGAACTTCGGCCCGAACAAAACTTCGGCCCGAACATCCCACTTCGGCCCGAACACCACTTCGGCCCGAACATCCCTCTTCGGCCCGAACTCTTCAATGTCCAAGATTGTGTGACAAAATGTTCTGTACTAAAACATTCATAACTTTCAGCTCGGGTGTCCGTTTCACGCCCACGAGTACCCAAAATAGCTGGTTCGTTCGTTACTGCCAAGAACAAGTTCGGCCCGAACTCTTCACTGTTCCCGGCCCGAACTTCATTTTCGGCCCTAACTTCAACCTCGACCCGAACTTCAAACTCGGCCCGAACTCCGACCTCGGCCCGAACTTCAACCTCGGCCCGAACATCATCCTCGGCCCGAACAACGAACGTCGGCCCGAACTCCACTTCGGCCCGAACATCCCACTTCGGCCCGAACACCACTTCGGCCCGAACATCCTTCTTCGGCCCGAACTCTTCAATATCCAAGATTGTGTGACAAAAGGTGCTATACTAAAACATTCATAACTTTCAGCTCGGGTGTCCGTTTCACGCCCACGAGTAACCAAAATAGTTGGTTCGTTCGTCACTGCCAAGAACAAGTTCGGCCCGAACTCTTCACTGTTCCCGGCCCGAACTTCATTGTCGGCCCGAACTTCAACCTCGGCCCGAACTTCAACCTCGGCCCGAACTCCGACCTCGGCCCGAACTTCAACCTCGGCCCGAACATCATCCTCGGCCCGAACACCGAACTTCGGCCCGAACACCACTTCGGCCCGAACACCACTTCGGCCCGAACATCCCACTTTGGCCCGAACACCACTTCGGCCTGAACATCCCTCTTCGGCCCGAACTCTTCAATATCCAAGATTGTGTGACAAAAGGTGCTATACTAAAACATTCATAACTTTCAGCTCGGGTGTCCGTTTCACGCCCACGAGTAACCAAAATAGATGGTTCGTTCGTCACTGCCAAGAACAAGTTTGACCCGAACTCTTCACTGTTCCCGGCCCGAACTTCATTTTCGGCCCGAACTTCAACCTCGGCTCGAACTCCGACCTCGGCCCGAACTTCAGCCTCGGCCCGAACATCATCCTCGGCCCGAACACCGAACTTCGGCCGGAACACCACTTCGGCACGAACACCACTTCGGCCCGAACATCCCTCTTCGGTCAGAACTCTTCAATATCCAAGATTGTGTGACAAAATGTGCTATACTAAAACATTCATAACTTTCAACTCGGCTGTCCGTTTCACGCCCACGAGTAACCAAAATAGCTGGTTCGTTCGTCACTGCCAAGAACAAGTTCGGCCCGAACTCTTCACTGTTCCCGGCCCGAACTTCATTTTCGGCCCGAACTTCAACCTCGGCCCGAACTTCAACCTCGGCCCGAACTCCGACCTCGGCCCGAACTTCAACCTCGGCCCGAACATCATCCTCGGCCCGAACACCGAACTTCGGCCCGAACTCTTCAATATCCAAGATTGTGTGACAAAAGGTGCTATACTAAAACATTCATAACTTTCAGCTCGGGTGTCCGTTTCACGCCCACGAGTAACCAAAATAGCTGGTTCGTTCATCACTGCCAAGAACTAGTTCGGCCCGAACTCTTCACTGTTCCCGGCCCGAACTTCATTTTCGGCCCGAACTTTAACCTCGGCCCGAACTTCAACCTCGGCCCGAACTCCGACCTCGTCCCGAACTTCAACCTCGGCCCGAACATCATCCTCGGCCCGAACACCAAACTTCGGCCCGAACACCACTTCGGCCCGAACATCCCACTTCGGCCCGAACACCACTTCGGCCCGAACATCCCTCTTCGGCCCGAACTCTTCAATATCCAAGATTGTGTGACAAAAGGTGCTATACTAAAACATTCATAACTTTCAGCTCGGGTGTCCGTTTCACGCCCACGAGTAACCAAAATAGCTGGTTCGTTCGTCACTGCCAAGAACAAGTTCGACCCGAACTCTTCACTGTTCCCGGCCCGAACTTCATTTTCGGCCCGAACTTCAACCTCGGCTCGAACTCCGACCTCGTCCCGAACTTCAACCTCGGCCCGAACATCATCCTCGGCCCGAACACCGAACTTCGGCCGGAACACCACTTCGGCACGAACACCACTTCGGCCCGAACATCCCACGTCGGCCGGAACACCACTTCGGCCCGAACACCACTTCGGCCCGAACATCCCACTTCGGCCAGAACTCTTCAATATCCAAGATTGTGTGACAAAAGGTGCTATACTAAAACATTCATAACTTTCAGCTCGGCTGTCCGTTTCACGCCAACGAGTAACCAAAATAGCTGGTTCGTTCGTCACTGCCAAGAACAAGTTCGGCCCGAACTCTTCACTGTTCCCGGCCCGAACTTCATTTTCGGCCCGAACTTCAACCTCGGCCCGAACTTCAACCTCGGCCCGAACTCCGACCTCGGCCCGAACTTCAACCTCGGCCCGAACATCATCCTTGGCACGAACACGGAACTTCGGCCCGAACACCACTTCGGCCTGAACACCACTTCGGCCCGAACATCCCACTTCGGCCCGAACACCACTTCAGCCCGAACACTTCAATATCCAAGATTGTGTGAGAAAAGGTGATATACTAAAACATTCATAACTTTCAGCTCGGGTGTCCGTTTCACGCCCACGAGTAACCAAAATAGCTGGTTCGTTCGTCACAGCCAAGAACAAGTTCGGCCCGAACTCTTCACTGTTCCCGGCCCGAACTTCATTTTCGGCTCGAACTTCAATCTCGGCCCGAACTCCGACCTCGGCCCGAACTCCGACCTCGGCCCGAACATCATCCTCTGCCCGAACATCATCCTCGGCCCGAACACCGAACTTCGGCCCGAACACCACTTCGGCCCGAACACCACTTCGGCCCGAACATCCCACTTCGGCCCGAACACCACTTCGGCCCGAACATCCCTCTTCGGCCAGAACTCTTCAATATCCAAGATTGTGTGACAAAAGGTGCTATACTAAAACATTCATAACTTTCAGCTCGGCTGTCCGTTTCACGCCAACGAGTAACCAAAATAGCTGGTTCGTTCGTCACTGCCAAGAACAAGTTCGGCCCAAACTCTTCACTGTTCCCGGCCCGAACTTCATTTTCGGCCCGAACTTCAACCTCGACCCGAACTTCAACCTCGGCCCAAACTCCGACCTCGGACCGAACTTCAACCTCGGCCCGAACATCATCCTTGGCCCGAACACGGAACTTCGGCCCGAACACCACCTCGGCCCGAACACCACTTCGGCCCGAACATCCCACTTCGGCCCGAACACCACTTCGGCCCGAACACTTCAATATCCAAGATTGTGTGACAAAAGGTGATATACTAAAACATTCATAACTTTCAGCTCGGGTGTCCGTTTCACGCCCACGAGTAACCAAAATAGTTGGTTCGTTCGTCACTGCCAAGAACAAGTTCGGCCCGAACTCTTCACTGTTCCCGGCCCGAACTTCATTGTCGGCCCGAACTTCAACCTCGGCCCGAACTTCAACCTCGGCCCGAACTCCGACCTCGGCCCGAACTTCAACCTCGGCCCGAACATCATCCTCTGCCCGAACACCGAACTTCGGCCCGAACACCACTTCGGCCCGAACACCACTTCGGCCCGAACATCCCACTTTGGCCCGAACACCACTTCGGCCTGAACATCCCTCTTCGGCCCGAACTCTTCAATATCCAAGATTGTGTGACAAAAGGTGCTATACTAAAACATTCATAACTTTCAGCTCGGGTGTCCGTTTCACGCCCACGAGTAACCAAAATAGATGGTTCGTTCGTCACTGCCAAGAACAAGTTTGACCCGAACTCTTCACTGTTCCCGGCCCGAACTTCATTTTCGGCCCGAACTTCAACCTCGGCTCGAACTCCGACCTCGGCCCGAACTTCAGCCTCGGCCCGAACATCATCCTCGGCCCGAACACCGAACTTCGGCCGGAACACCACTTCGGCACGAACAACACTTCGGCCCGAACATCCCTCTTCGGTCAGAACTCTTCAATATCCAAGATTGTGTGACAAAATGTGCTATACTAAAACATTCATAACTTTCAACTCGGCTGTCCGTTTCACGCCCACGAGTAACCAAAATAGCTGGTTCGTTCGTCACTGCCAAGAACAAGTTCGGCCCGAACTCTTCACTGTTCCCGGCCCGAACTTCATTTTCGGCCCGAACTTCAACCTCGGCCCGAACTTCACCCTCGGCCCGAACTCCGACCTCGGCCCGAACTTCAACCTCGGCCCGAACATCATCCTCGGCCCGAACACCGAACTTCGGCCCGAACTCTTCAATATCCAAGATTGTGTGACAAAAGGTGCTATACTAAAACATTCATAACTTTCAGCTCGGGTGTCCGTTTCACGCCCACGAGTAACCAAAATAGCTGGTTCGTTCATCACTGCCAAGAACTAGTTCGGCCCGAACTCTTCACTGTTCCCGGCCCGAACTTTAACCTCGGCCCGAACTTCAACCTCGGCCCGAACTCCGACCTCGTCCCGAACTTCAACCTCGGCCCGAACATCATCCTCGGCCCGAACACCAAACTTCGGCCCGAACACCACTTCGGCCCGAACATCCCACTTCGGCCCGAACACCACTTCGGCCCGAACATCCCTCTTCGGCCCGAACTCTTCAATATCCAAGATTGTGTGACAAAAGGTGCTATACTAAAACATTCATAACTTTCAGCTCGGGTGTCCGTTTCACGCCCACGAGTAACCAAAATAGCTGGTTCGTTCGTCACTGCCAAGAACAAGTTCGACCCGAACTCTTCACTGTTCCCGGCCCGAACTTCATTTTCGGCCCGAACTTAAACCTCGGCTCGAACTCCGACCTCGTCCCGAACTTCAACCTCGGCCCGAACATCATCCTCGGCCCGAACACCGAACTTCGGCCGGAACACCACTTCGGCACGAACACCACTTCGGCCCGAACATCCCACGTCGGCCCGAACACCACTTCGGCCCGAACACCACTTCGGCCCGAACATCCCACTTCGGCCAGAACTCTTCAATATCCAAGATTGTGTGACAAAAGGTGCTATACTAAAACATTCATAACTTTCAGCTCGGCTGTCCGTTTCACGCCAACGAGTAACCAAAATAGCTGGTTCGTTCGTCACTGCCAAGAACAAGTTCGGCCCGAACTCTTCACTGTTCCCGGCCCGAACTTCATTTTCGGCCCGAACTTCAACCTCGGCCCGAACTTCAACCTCGGCCCGAACTCCGACCTCGGCCCGAACTTCAACCTCGGCCCGAACATCATCCTTGGCACGAACACGGAACTTCGGCCCGAACACCACTTCGGCCTGAACACCACTTCGGCCCGAACATCCCACTTCGGCCCGAACACCACTTCAGCCCGAACACTTCAATATCCAAGATTGTGTGAGAAAAGGTGATATACTAAAACATTCATAACTTTCAGCTCGGGTGTCCGTTTCACGCCCACGAGTAACCAAAATAGCTGGTTCGTTCGTCACAGCCAAGAACAAGTTCGGCCCGAACTCTTCACTGTTCCCGGCCCGAACTTCATTTTCGGCTCGAACTTCAATCTCGGCCCGAACTCCGACCTCGGCCCGAACTCCGACCTCGGCCCGAACATCATCCTCTGCCCGAACATCATCCTCGGCCCGAACACCGAACTTCGGCCCGAACACCACTTAGGCCCGAACACCACTTCGGCCCGAACATCCCAATTCGGCCCGAACACCACTTCGGCCCGAACATCCCTCTTCGGCCAGAACTCTTCAATATCCAAGATTGTGTGACAAAAGGTGCTATACTAAAACATTCATAACTTTCAGCTCGGCTGTCCGTTTCACGCCAACGAGTAACCAAAATAGCTGGTTCGTTCGTCACTGCCAAGAACAAGTTCGGCCCAAACTCTTCACTGTTCCCGGCCCGAACTTCATTTTCGGCCCGAACTTCAACCTCGACCCGAACTTCAACCTCGGCCCAAACTCCGACCTCGGACCGAACTTCAACCTCGGCCCGAACATCATCCTTGGCCCGAACACGGAACTTCGGCCCGAACACCACCTCGGCCCGAACACCACTTCGGCCCGAACATCCCACTTCGGCCCGAACACCACTTCGGCCCGAACACTTCAATATCCAAGATTGTGTGACAAAAGGTGATATACTAAAACATTCATAACTTTCAGCTCGGGTGTCCGTTTCACGCCCACGAGTAACCAAAATAGTTGGTTCGTTCGTCACTGCCAAGAACAAGTTCGGCCCGAACTCTTCACTGTTCCCGGCCCGAACTTCATTGTCGGCCCGAACTTCAACCTCGGCCCGAACTTCAACCTCGGCCCGAACTCCGACCTCGGCCCGAACTTCAACCTCGGCCCGAACATCATCCTCGGCCCGAACACCGAACTTCGGCCCGAACACCACTTCGGCCCGAACACCACTTCGGCCCGAACATCCCACTTTGGCCCGAACACCACTTCGGCCTGAACATCCCTCTTCGGCCCGAACTCTTCAATATCCAAGATTGTGTGACAAAAGGTGCTATACTAAAACATTCATAACTTTCAGCTCGGGTGTCCGTTTCACGCCCACGAGTAACCAAAATAGATGGTTCGTTCGTCACTGCCAAGAACAAGTTTGACCCGAACTCTTCACTGTTCCCGGCCCGAACTTCATTTTCGGCCCGAACTTCAACCTCGGCTCGAACTCCGACCTCGGCCCGAACTTCAGCCTCGGCCCGAACATCATCCTCGGCCCGAACACCGAACTTCGGCCGGAACACCACTTCGGCACGAACACCACTTCGGCCCGAACATCCCTCTTCGGTCAGAACTCTTCAATATCCAAGATTGTGTGACAAAATGTGCTATACTAAAACATTCATAACTTTCAACTCGGCTGTCCGTTTCACGCCCACGAGTAACCAAAATAGCTGGTTCGTTCGTCACTGCCAAGAACAAGTTCGGCCCGAACTCTTCACTGTTCCCGGCCCGAACTTCATTTTCGGCCCGAACTTCAACCTCGGCCCGAACTTCAACCTCGGCCCGAACTCCGACCTCGGCCCGAACTTCAACCTCGGCCCGAACATCATCCTCGGCCCGAACACCGAACTTCGGCCCGAACTCTTCAATATCCAAGATTGTGTGACAAAAGGTGCTATACTAAAACATTCATAACTTTCAGCTCGGGTGTCCGTTTCACGCCCACGAGTAACCAAAATAGCTGGTTCGTTCATCACTGCCAAGAACTAGTTCGGCCCGAACTCTTCACTGTTCCCGGCCCGAACTTCATTTTCGGCCCGAACTTTAACCTCGGCCCGAACTTCAACCTCGGCCCGAACTCCGACCTCGTCCCGAACTTCAACCTCGGCCCGAACATCATCCTCGGCCCGAACACCAAACTTCGGCCCGAACACCACTTCGGCCCGAACATCCCACTTCGGCCCGAACACCACTTCGGCCCGAACATCCCTCTTCGGCCCGAACTCTTCAATATCCAAGATTGTGTGACAAAAGGTGCTATACTAAAACATTCATAACTTTCAGCTCGGGTGTCCGTTTCACGCCCACGAGTAACCAAAATAGCTGGTTCGTTCGTCACTGCCAAGAACAAGTTCGACCCGAACTCTTCACTGTTCCCGGCCCGAACTTCATTTTCGGCCCGAACTTCAACCTCGGCTCGAACTCCGACCTCGTCCCGAACTTCAACCTCGGCCCGAACATCATCCTCGGCCCGAACACCGAACTTCGGCCGGAACACCACTTCGGCACGAACACCACTTCGGCCCGAACATCCCACGTCGGCCCGAACACCACTTCGGCCCGAACACCACTTCGGCCCGAACATCCCACTTCGGCCAGAACTCTTCAATATCCAAGATTGTGTGACAAAAGGTGCTATACTAAAACATTCATAACTTTCAGCTCGGCTGTCCGTTTCACGCCAACGAGTAACCAAAATAGCTGGTTCGTTCGTCACTGCCAAGAACAAGTTCGGCCCGAACTCTTCACTGTTCCCGGCCCGAACTTCATTTTCGGCCCGAACTTCAACCTCGGCCCGAACTTCAACCTCGGCCCGAACTCCGACCTCGGCCCGAACTTCAACCTCGGCCCGAACATCATCCTTGGCACGAACACGGAACTTCGGCCCGAACACCACTTCGGCCTGAACACCACTTCGGCCCGAACATCCCACTTCGGCCCGAACACCACTTCAGCCCGAACACTTCAATATCCAAGATTGTGTGAGAAAAGGTGATATACTAAAACATTCATAACTTTCAGCTCGGGTGTCCGTTTCACGCCCACGAGTAACCAAAATAGCTGGTTCGTTCGTCACAGCCAAGAACAAGTTCGGCCCGAACTCTTCACTGTTCCCGGCCCGAACTTCATTTTCGGCTCGAACTTCAATCTCGGCCCGAACTCCGACCTCGGCCCGAACTCCGACCTCGGCCCGAACATCATCCTCTGCCCGAACATCATCCTCGGCCCGAACACCGAACTTCGGCCCGAACACCACTTCGGCCCGAACACCACTTCGGCCCGAACATCCCACTTCGGCCCGAACACCACTTCGGCCCGAACATCCCTCTTCGGCCAGAACTCTTCAATATCCAAGATTGTGTGACAAAAGGTGCTATACAAAAACATTCATAACTTTCAGCTCGGCTGTCCGTTTCACGCCAACGAGTAACCAAAATAGCTGGTTCGTTCGTCACTGCCAAGAACAAGTTCGGCCCAAACTCTTCACTGTTCCCGGCCCGAACTTCATTTTCGGCCCGAACTTCAACCTCGACCCGAACTTCAACCTCGGCCCAAACTCCGACCTCGGACCGAACTTCAACCTCGGCCCGAACATCATCCTTGGCCCGAACACGGAACTTCGGCCCGAACACCACCTCGGCCCGAACACCACTTCGGCCCGAACATCCCACTTCGGCCCGAACACCACTTCGGCCCGAACACTTCAATATCCAAGATTGTGTGACAAAAGGTGATATACTAAAACATTCATAACTTTCAGCTCGGGTGTCCGTTTCACGCCCACGAGTAACCAAAATAGCTGGTTCGTTCGTCACTGCCAAGAACAAGTTCGGCCCGAACTCTTCACTGTTCCCGCCCCGAACTTCATTTTCAGCCCGAACTTCAATCTTCGGCCCGAACACCACTTCGGCCCGAACATCCCACTTCGGCCCGAACACCACTTCGGCCCGAACATCCCTCTTCGGCCAGAACTCTTCAATATCCAAGATTGTGTGACAAAAGGTGCTATACTAAAACATTCATAACTTTCAGCTCGGCTGTCCGTTTCACGCCCACGTGTAACCAAAATAGCTGGTTCGTTCGTCACTGCCAAGAACAAGTTCGGCCCGAACTCTTCATTGTTCCCGGCCCGAACTTCGTTTTCGGCTCGAACTTCAACCTCGGCCCGAACTCCGACCTCGGCCCGAACATCATCCTCGGCCCGAACACGGAACTTCGGCCCGAACAACACTTCGGCCCGAATATCCCACTTCGGCCCGAACACCACTTCGGCCCGAACATCCCTCTTCGGCCCGAACTCTTCAATATCCAAAATTGTGTGACAAAAGGTGCTCTACTAAAACATTCATAACTTTCAGCTCAGGTGTCCGTTTCACGCCCACGAGTAACCAAAATAGCTGGTTCGTTCGTCACTGCCAAGAACAAGTTCGGCCCAAACTCTTCACTGTTCCCGGCCCGAACTTCATTTTCGGCCCGAACTTCAACCTCGGCCCGAACTTCAACCTCGGCCCGAACTCCGACCTCGGCCCGAACTTCAACCTCGGCCCGAACATCATCCTTGGCCCGAACACGGAACTTCGGCCCGAACACCACTTCGGCCCGAACACCACTTCGGCCCGAACATCCCACTTCGGCCCGAACACCACTTCGGCCCGAACACTTCAATATCCAAGATTGTGTGACAAAAGGTGATATACTAAAACATTCATAACTTTCAGCTCGGGTGTCCGTTTCACGCCCACGAGTAACCAAAATAGCTGGTTCGTTCGTCACTGCCAAGAACAAGTTCGGCCCGAACTCTTCACTGTTCCCGGCCCGAACTTCATTTTCGGCCCGAACTTCAATCTCGGCCCGAACTCCGACCTCGGCCCGAACTCCGACCTCGGCCCGAACATCATCCTCGGCCCGAACATCATCCTCGGCCCGAACACCGAACTTCGGCCCGAACACCACTTCGGCCCGAACACCACTTCGGCCCGAACATCCCACTTCGGCCCGAACACCACTTCGGCCTGAACATCCTCTTCGGCCCGAACTCTTCAATATCCAAGATTGTGTGACAAAAGGTGCTATACTAAAACATTCATAACTTTCAGCTCGGGTGTCCGTTTCACGCCCACGAGTAACCAAAATAGCTGGTTCGTTCGTCACTGCCAAGAATAAGTTCGACCCGAACTCTTCACTGTTCCCGGCCCGAACTTCATTTTCGGCCCGAACTTCAACCGTGGCCCGAACTTCAACCTCGGCTCGAACTCCGACCTCGGCCGAACTTCAACCTCGGCCCGAACATCATCCTCGGCCCGAACACCGAACTTCGGCCCGAACACCACTTCGGCACGAACACCACTTCGGCATGAACATCCCACTTCGACCCGAACACCACTTCGGCCCGAACATCCCACTTCGGCCCGAACATCCCTCTTCGGTCAGAACTCTTCAATATCCAAGATTGTGTGACAAAAGGTGCTATACTAAAACATTCATAACTTTCAGCTCGGGTGTCCGTTTCACGCCTACGAGTAACCAAAATAGTTGGTTTGTTCGTCACTGCCAAGAACAAGTTCGGCCCGAACTCTTCTCTGTTCCCGGCCCGAACTTCAATCTCGTCCCGAACTTCAACCTCGGCCCGAACTCTGACCTCGGCCCGAACTTCAACCTCGGCCCGAACATCATCCTCGGCCCGAACACCACTTCGGCCCGAACACCAATTCGGCCCGAACGTCCCTCTTCGGCCCGAACTCTTCAATATCCAAGATTGTGTGACAAAAGGTGCTATACTAAAACATTCATAACTTTCAGCTCGGGTGTCCGTTTCACGCCCACGAGTAACCAAAATAGCTGGTTCGTTCGTCACTGCCATGAACAAGTTCGGCCCGAACTCTTCACTGCTCCTGGCCCGAACTCTTCACTGCTCCCGGCGCGAACTCTTCACTGCTCCTGGCCCGAACTTCATTTTTGGCCCGAACTTCAATCTCAGCCCGAACTTCAACCTCGGCCCGAACTCCGACCTCGGCCCGAACTTCAACCTCGGCCCGAACATCATCCTCGGCCCGAACACCGAACTTCGGCCCGAACACCACTTCGGCCCGAACATCCCACTTCGGCCCGAACACCACTTTGGCCCGAACATCCCTCTTCGGCCCGAAATCTTCAATATCCAAGATTGTGTGACAAAAGGTGCTATACTAAAACATTCATAACTTTCAGCTCGGGTGTCCGTTTCACGCCCACGAGTAACCAAAATAGCTGGTTCGTTCGTCACTGCCAAGTACAAGTTCGGCCCGAACTCTTCATTGTTCCCGGCCGGACTTCATTTTCAGCCCGAACTTCAACCTCGGCCCGAACTTCAACCTCGGCCGAACTCCGACCTCGGCCCGAACTTCAACCTCGGCCCGAACATCATCGTCGGCCCGAACACCAAACTTCGGCCCGAACACCACTTCAGCCCGAACACCACTTCGGCCCGAACATCCCACTTCGGCCCGAACATCCCTCTTCGGCCCGAACATCCCTCTTCGGCCCGAACTCTTCAATATCCAAGATTGTGTGACAAAAGGTGCTATACTAAAACATTCATAACTTTCAGCTCGGGTGTCTGTTTCACGCCCACGAGTAACCAAAATAGCTGGTTCGTTCTTCACTGCCAAGAACAAGTTCGGCCCGAACTCTTCACTGTTCCCGGCCCGAACTTCATTTTCGGCCCGAACTCCGACCTCGGCCCGAACTCTGACCTCGGCCCGAACATCAACCTCGGCCCGAACACTGAACTTCGGCCCGAACATCCCACCTCGGCCCGAACACCACTTCGGCCCGAACATCCCACTTCGGCCAGAACACCACTTCGGCCCGAACATCCCACTTCGGCCCGAACACCACTTCGGCCCGAACATCCCTCTTCGGCCCGAACTCTTCAATATCCAAGATTGTATGACAAAAGGTGCTATACTAAAACATTCATAACTTTCAGCTCGGGTGTCGGTTTCACGCCCACGAGTAACCAAAATAGCTGGTTCGTTCGTCACTGCCTAGAACAAGTTCGGCCCGAACTCTTCACTGTTCCCAGCCCGAACTTCATTTTCGGCCCGAACTTCAACCTCGGCCAGAACTCCGACCTCGGCCCGAACTCCGACCTCGGCCCGAACATCAACCTCGGCCCGAACATCATCCTCGGCCTGAACACCGAACTTCGGCCCGAACACCATTTCGGCCCGAACATCCCACTTCGGCCCGAACACCACTTCGGCCCGAACATCCCTCTTCGGCCCGAACTCTTCAATATCCAAGATTGTGTGACAAAAGGTGCTATACTAAAACATTCATAACTTTCAGCTCGGTTGTCCATTTCACGCCCACGAGTAACCAAAATAGCTGGTTCGTTCGTCACTGCCAAGAACAAGTTCGGCCCGAACTCTTCACTGTTCCCGGCCCGAACTTCATTTTCGACCCGAACTTCAACCTCGGCCCGAACTTCAACCTCGGCCTGAATTCCGACCTCGGCCCGAACTTCAACCTCGGCCCGAACATCATCCTCGGCCCGAACACCGAACTTCGGCCCGAACACCACTTCGGCCCGAACACCACTTCGGCCCGAACATCCCTCTTCGGCCCGAACACCACTTCGGCCCGAACACCACTTCGGCCCGAACACCACTTCGGCCCGAACATCCCACTTCGGCCCGAACACCACTTCGGCCCGAACATCCCTCTTCGGCCCGAACTCTTCAATATCCAAGATTGTGTGACAAAAGGTGCTATACTAAAACATTCATAACTTTCAGCTCGGGTGTCCGTTTCACGCCCACGAGTAACCGAAATAGCTGGTTCGTTCGTCACTGCCAAGAACAAGTTCGGCTCGAACTCTTCACTGTTCCCGGCCCGAACTTCGTTTTCGGCCCGAACTTCAACCTCGGCCCGAACTTCAACCTCGGCCCGAACTCCGACCTCGAACCGAACTTCAACCTCGCCCCGAACATCATCCCCGGCCTGAACACTGAACTTCGGCCCGAACTACACTTCGGCCCGAACATCCCACTTCGGCCCGAACACCACTTCGGCCCGAACATCCCTCTTCGGCCCGAACTCTTCAATATCCAAGATTGTGTGACAAAATGTTCTATACTAAAACATTCATAACTTTCAGCTCGGGTGTCCGTTTCACGCCCACGAGTACCCAAAATAGATGGTTCGTTCGTCACTGCCAAGAACAAGTTCGGCCCGAACTCTTCACTGTTCCCGGCCCGAACTTCATTTTCGGCCCTAACTTCAACCTCGGCCCGAACTTCAAACTCGGCCCGAACTCCGACCTCGGCCCGAACTTCAACCTCGGCCCGAACATCATCCTCGGCCCGAACAACGAACGTCGGCCCGAACACCACTTCGGCCCGAACACCACTTCGGCCCGAACATCCCTCTTCGGCCCGAACTCTTCAATATCCAAGATTGTGGGACAAAAGGTGCTATACTAAAACATTCATAACTTTCAGCTCGGGTGTCCGTTTCACGCCCACGAGTAACCAAAATAGTTGGTTCGTTCGTCACTGCCAAGATCAAGTTCGGCCCGAACTCTTCACTGTTCCCGGCCCGAACTTCATTTTCGGCCCGAACTTAAACCTCGGCCCGAACTCCGACCTCGGCCCGAACTTCAACCTCGGCCCGAACATCATCCTCGGCCCGAACACCAAACTTCGGCCCGAACACCACTTCGGCCCGAACATCCCACTTCGGCCCGAACACCACTTCGGCCTGAACATCCCTCTTCGGCCGAACTCTTTAATATCCAAGATTGTGTGACAAAAGGTGCTATACTAAAACATTCATAACTTTCAGCTCGGGTGTCCGTTTCACGCCCACGAGTAACCAAAATAGCTGGTTCGTTCGTCACTGCCAAGAACAAGTTCGACCCGAACTCTTCACTGTTCCCGGCCCGAACTTCATTTTCGGCCCGAACTTCAACCTCGGCTCGAACTCCGACCTCGGCCCGAACTTCAACCTCGGCCCGAACATCATCCTTGGCCCGAACACCGAACTTCGGCCGGAACACCACTTCGGCACGAACACCACTTCGGCCCGAACATCCCACTTCGGCCCGAACACCACTTCGGCCCGAACATCCCTCTTCGGTCAGAACTCTTCAATATCCAAGATTGTGTGACAAAATGTGCTATACTAAAACATTCATAACTTTCAACTCGGCTGTCCGTTTCACGCCCACGAGTAACCAAAATAGCTGGTTCGTTCGTCACTGCCAAGAACAAGTTCGGCCCGAACTCTTCACTGTTCCCGGTCCGAACTTCATTTTCGGCCCGAACTTCAACCTCGGCCCGAACTTCAACCTCGGCCCGAACTCCGACCTCGGCCCGAACTTCAACCTCGGCTCGAACATCATCCTCGGCCCGAACACCGAACTTCGGCCCGAACATCCCTTTTCGGCCCGAACTCTTCAATATCCAAGATTGTGTGACAAAATGTGCTATACTAAAACATTCATAACTTTCAGCTCGGGTGTCCGTTTCACGCCCACGAGTAACCAAATTAGCTGGTTCGTTCGTCACTGCCAAGAACAAGTTCGGCCCGAACTCTTCACTGTTCCCGGCCCGAACTTCATTTTCGGCCCGAACTTTAACCTCGGCCCGAACTTCAACCTCGGCCCGAACTCCGACCTCGTCCCGAACTTCAACCTCGGCCCGAACATCATCCTCGGCCCGAACACCAAACTTCGGCCCGAACACCACTTCGGCCCGAACATCCCACTTCGGCCCGAACACCACTTCGGCCCGAACATCCCTCTTCGGCCCGAAGTCTTCAATATCCAAGATTGTGTGACAAAAGGTGCTATACTAAAACATTCATAACTTTCAGCTCGGGTGTTCGTTTCACGCCCACGAGTAACCAAAATAGCTGGTTCGTTCGTCACTGCCAAGAACAAGTTCGACCCGAACTCTTCACTGTTCCCGGCCCGAACTTCATTTTCGGCCCGAACTTCAACCTCGGCCCGAACTCCGACCTCGGCCCGAACTTCAACCTCGGCCCGAACATCATCCTCAGCCCGAACCCCGAACTTCGGCCCGAACACCACTTCGGCCCGAACATCCCACTTCGGCCCGAACACCACTTCGGCCCGAACATCCCTCTTCGGCCAGAACTCTTCAATATCCAAGATTGTGTGACAAAAGGTGCTATACTAAAACATTCATAACTTTCAGCTCGGGTGTCCGTTTCACGCCCACGAGTAACCAAAATAGCTGGTTCGTTCGTCACTGCCAAGAACAAGTTCGACCCGAACTCTTCACTGTTCCCGGCCCGAACTTCATTTTCGGCCCGAACTTCAACCTCGGCTCGAACTCCGACCTCGGCCCGAACTTCAACCTCGGCCCGAACATCATCCTTGGCCCGAACACCGAACTTCGGCCGGAACACCACTTCGGCACGAACACCACTTCGGCCCGAACATCCCACTTCGGCCCGAACACCACTTCGGCCCGAACATCCCTCTTCGGTCAGAACTCTTCAATATCCAAGATTGTGTGACAAAATGTGCTATACTAAAACATTCATAACTTTCAACTCGGCTGTCCGTTTCACGCCCACGAGTAACCAAAATAGCTGGTTCGTTCGTCACTGCCAAGAACAAGTTCGGCCCGAACTCTTCACTGTTCCCGGCCCGAACTTCATTTTCGGCCCGAACTTCAACCTCGGCCCGAACTTCAACCTCGGCCCGAACTCCGACCTCGGCCCGAACTTCAACCTCAGCTCGAACATCATCCTCGGCCCGAACACCGAACTTCGGCCCGAACATCCCTTTTCGGCCCGAACTCTTCAATATCCAAGATTGTGTGACAAAATGTGCTATACTAAAACATTCATAACTTTCAGCTCGGGTGTCCGTTTCACGCCCACGAGTAACCAAATTAGCTGGTTCGTTCGTCACTGCCAAGAACAAGTTCGGCCCGAACTCTTCACTGTTCCCGCCCCGAACTTCATTTTCAGCCCGAACTTCAATCTTCGGCCCGAACACCACTTCGGCCCGAACATCCCACTTCGGCCCGAACACCACTTCGGCCCGAACATCCCTCTTCGGCCAGAACTCTTCAATATCCAAGATTGTGTGACAAAAGGTGCTATACTAAAACATTCATAACTTTCAGCTCGGCTGTCCGTTTCACGCCCACGTGTAACCAAAATAGCTGGTTCGTTCGTCACTGCCAAGAACAAGTTCGGCCCGAACTCTTCACTGTTCCCGGCCCGAACTTCATTTTCTGCCCGAACTTCATCCTCGGCCCGAACTTCAACCTCGGCCCGAACTCCGACCTCGGCCCGAACTTCAACCTCGGCCCGAACATCATCCTTGGCCCGAACACGGAACTTCGGCCTGAACACCACTTCGGCCCGAACACCACTTCGGCCCGAACATCCCACTTCGGCCCGAACACCACTTCAGCCCGAACACTTCAATATCCAAGATTGTGTGACAAAAGGTGATATACTAAAACATTCATAACTTTCATCTCGGGTGTCCGTTTCACGCCCACGAGTAACCAAAATAGCTGGTTCGTTCGTCACTGCCAAGAACAAGTTCTGCCCGAACTCTTCACTGTTCCCGGCCCGAACTTCATTTTCGGCCCGAACTTCAATCTCGGCCCGAACTCCGACCTCGGCCCGAACTCCGACCTCGGCCCGAACATCATCCTCGGCCCGAACATCATCCTCGGCCCGAACACCGAACTTCGGCCCGAACACCACTTCGGCCCGAACGCCACTTCGGCCCGAACACCACTTCGGCCCGAACATCCCACTTCGGCAAGAACTCTTCAATATCCAAGATTGTGTGACAAAAGGTGCTATACTAAAACATTCATAACTTTCAGCTCGGCTGTCCGTTTCACGCTAACGAGTAACCAAAATAGCTGGTTCGTTCGTCACTGCCAAGAACAAGTTCGGCCCGAACTCTTCACTGTTCCCGGCCCGAACTTCATTTTCGGCCCGAACTTCAACCTCGGCCCGAACTCCGACCTCGGCCCGAACTTCAACCTCGGCCCGAATATCATCCTTGGCCCGAACACGGAACTTCGGCCCGAACACCACTTCGGCCCGAACATCCCACTTCGGCCCGAACACCACTTCAGCCCGAACACTTCAATATCCAAGATTGTGTGACAAAAGGTGATATACTAAAACATTCATAACTTTCAGCTCGGGTGTCCGTTTCACGCCCACGAGTAACCAAAATAGCTGGTTCGTTCGTCACTGCCAAGAACAAGTTCGGCCCGAACTCTTCACTGTTCCCGGCCCGAACTTCATTTTCGGCCCGAACTTCAATCTCGGCCCGAACTCCGACCTCGGCCCGAACTCCGACCTCGGCCCGAACATCATCCTCGGCCCGAACATCATCCTCGGCCCGAACACCGAACTTCGGCCCGAACACCACTTCGGCCCGAACATCCCACTTCGGCCCGAACACCACTTCGGCCCGAACATCCCTCTTCGGCCAGAACTCTTCAATATCCAAGATTGTGTGATAAAAGGTGCTATACTAAAACATTCATAACTTTCAGCTCGGCTGTCCGTTTCACGCCAACGAGTAACCAAAATAGCTGGTTCGTTCATCACTGCCAAGAACAAGTTCGGCCCAAACTCTTCCCTGTTCCCGGCCCGAACTTCATTTTCGGCCCGAACTTCAACCTCGGCCCGAACTCCGACCTCGGCCCGAACTTCAACCTCGGCCCGAACTTCAACCTCGGCCCGAACATCATCCTTGGCCCGAACACCGAACTTCGGCCCGATCACCACTTCGGCCCGAACACCACTTCGGCCCGAACATCCCACTTCGGCCCGAACACCACTTCGGCCCGAACACTTCAATATCCAAGATTGTGTGACAAAAGGTGCTATACTAAAACATTCATAACTTTCAGCTCGGGTGTCCGTTTCACGCCCACGAGTAACCAAAATAGCTGGTTCGTTCGTCACTGCCAAGAACAAGTTCGGCCCGAACTCTTCACTGTTCCTGGCCCGAAATTCATTTTCGGCCCGAACTTTATCCTCGGCCCGAACTTCAACCTCGGCCCGAACTCCGACCTCGTCCCGAACTTCAACCTCGGCCCGAACATCATCCTCGGCCCGAACACCAAACTTCGGCCCGAACACCACTTCGGCCCGAACATCCCACTTCGGCCCGAACACCACTTCGGCCCGAACATCCCTCTTCGGTCAGAACTCCTCAATATCCAAGATTGTGTGACAAAATGTGCTATACTAAAACATTCATAACTTTCAACTCGGCTGTCCGTTTCACGCCCACGAGTAACCAAAATAGCTGGTTCGTTCGTCACTGCCAAGAACAAGTTCGACCCGAACTCTTCACTGTTCCCGGCCCGAACTTCATTTTCGGCCCGAACTTCAACCTCGGCCTGAACTTCAACCTCGGCCCGAACTCCGACCTCGTCCCGAACTTCAACCTCGGCCCGAACATCCCTTTTCGGCCCGAACTCTTCAATATCCAAGATTGTGTGACAAAATGTGATATACTAAAACATTCATAACTTTCAGCTCGGGTGTCCGTTTCACGCCCACGAGTAACCAAAATAGCTGGTTCGTTCGTCACTGCCAAGAACAAGTTCGGCCCGAACTCTTCACTGTTCCCGGCCCGAACTTCATTTTCGGCCCGAACTTTAACCTCGGCCCGAACTTCAACCTCGGCCCGAACTCCGACCTCGTCCCGAACTTCAACCTCGGCCCGAACATCATCCTCGGCCCGAACACCAAACTTCGGCCCGAACACCACTTCGGCCCGAACATCCCACTTCGGCTCGAACACCACTTCGGCCCGAACATCCCTCTTCGGTCAGAACTCCTCAATATCCAAGATTGTGTGACAAAATGTGCTATACTAAAACATTCATAACTTTCAACTCGGCTGTCTGTTTCACGCCCACGAGTAACCAAAATAGCTGGTTCGTTCGTCAATGCCAAGAACAAGTTCGGCCCGAACTCTTCACTGTTCCCGGCCCGAACTTCATTTTCAGCCCGAACTTCAACCTCGGCCTGAACTTCAACCTCGGCCCGAACTCCGACCTCGTCCCGAACTTCAACCTCGGCCCGAACATCATCCTCGGCCCGAACACCAAACTTCGGCCCGAACACCACTTCGGCCCGAACATCCCACTTCGGCCCGAACACCACTTCGGCCCGAACATCCCTCTTCGGTCAGAACTCCTCAATATCCAAGATTGTGTGACAAAATGTGCTATACTAAAACATTCATAACTTTCAACTCGGTTGTCCGTTTCACGCCTACGAGTAACCAAAATAGCTGGTTCGTTCGTCACTGCCAAGAACAAGTTCGGCCCGAACTCTTCACTGTTCCCGGCCCGAACTTCAACCTCGGCCCGAACTCCGACCTCGGCCCGAACTTCAACCTCGGCCCGAACATCAACCTCGGCCCGAACACCGAACTTCGGCCCGAACATCCCTTTTCGGCCCGAACTCTTCAATATCCAAGATTGTGTGACAAAATGTGCTATACTAAAACATTCATAACTTTCAGCTCGGGTGTCCGTTTCACGCCCACGAGTAACCAAAATAGCTGGTTCGTTCGTCACTGCCAAGAACAAGTTCGGCCCGAACTCTTCACTGTTCCCGGCCCGAACTTCATTTTCGGCCCGAACTTTAACCTCGGCCCGAACTTCAACCTCGGCCCGAACTCCGACCTCGTCCCGAACTTCAACCTCGGCCCGAACATCATCCTCGGCCCGAACACCAAACTTCGGCCCGAACACCACTTCGGCCCGAACATCCCACTTCGGCCCGAACACCACTTCGGCCCGGACATCCCTCTTCGGTCAGAACTCCTCAATAACCAAGATTGTGTGACAAAATGTGCTATACTAAAACATTCATAACTTTCAACTCGGCTGTCCGTTTCACGCCCACGAGTAACCAAAATAGCTGGTTCGTTCGTCACTGCCAAGAACAAGTTCGGCCCGAACTCTTCACTGTTCCCGGCCCGAACTTCATTTTCGGCCCGAACTTCAACCTCGGCCTGAACTTCAACCTCGGCCCGAACTCCGACCTCGTCCCGAACTTCAACCTCGGCCCGAACATCATCCTCGGCCCGAACACCAAACTTCGGCCCGAACACCACTTCGGCCCGAACATCCCACTTCGGCCCGAACACCACTTCGGCCCGAACATCCCTCTTCGGTCAGAACTCCTCAATATCCAAGATTGTGTGACAAAATGTGCTATACTAAAACATTCATAACTTTCAACTCGGCTGTCCGTTTCACGCCTACGAGTAACCAAAATAGCTGGTTCGTTCGTCACTGCCAAGAACAAGTTCGGCCCGAACTCTTCACTGTTCCCGGCCCGAACTTCAACCTCGGCCCGAACTCCGACCTCGGCCCGAACTTCAACCTCGGCCCGAACATCATCCTCGGCCCGAAAACCGAACTTCGGCCCGAACATCCCTTTTCGGCCCGAACTCTTCAATATCCAAGATTGTGTGACAACATGTGCTATACTAAAACATTCATAACTTTCAGCTCGGGTGTCCGTTTCACGCCCACGAGTAACCAAAATAGCTGGTTCGTTCGTCACTGCCAAGAACAAGTTCGGCCAGAACTCTTCACTGTTCCCGGCCCGAACTTCATTTTCGGCCCGAACTTTAACCTCGGCCCGAACTTCAACCTCGGCCCGAACTCCGACCTCGTCCCGAACTTCAACCTCGGCCCGAACATCATCTTCGGCCCGAACACCAAACTTCGGCCCGAACACCACTTCGGCCCGAACATCCCACTTCGGCCCGAACACCACTTCGGCCCGAACATCCCTCTTCGGCCCGAACTCTTCAACATCCAAAATTGTGTGACAAAAGGTGCTATACTAAAACATTCATAACTTTCAGCTCGGGTGTCCGTTTCACGCCCACGAGTAACCAAAATAGCTGGTTCGTTCGTCACTGCCAAGAACAAGTTCGGCCCGAACTCTTCACTGTTCCCGGCCCGAACTTCATTTTCGGCCCGAACTTCAACCTCGGCCTGAACTTCAACCTCGGCCCGAACTCCGACCTCGTCCCGAACTTCAACCTCGGCCCGAACATCATCCTCGGCCCGAACACCAAACTTCGGCCCGAACACCACTTCGGCCCGAACATCCCACTTCGGCCCGAACACCACTTCGGCCCGAACATCCCTCTTCGGTCAGAACTCCTCAATATCCAAGATTGTGTGACAAAATGTGCTATACTAAAACATTCATAACTTTCAACTCGGCTGTCCGTTTCACGCCTACGAGTAACCAAAATAGCTGGTTCGTTCGTCACTGCCAAGAACAAGTTCGGCCCGAACTCTTCACTGTTCCCAGCCCGAACTTCAACCTCGGCCCGAACTCCGACCTCGGCCCGAACTTCAACCTCGGCCCGAACATCATCCTCGGCCCGAACACCGAACTTCGGCCCGAACATCCCTTTTCGGCCCGAACTCTTCAATATCCAAGATTGTGTGACAAAATGTGCTATACTAAAACATTCATAACTTTCAGCTCGGGTGTCCGTTTCACGCCCACGAGTAACCAAAATAGCTGGTTCGTTCGTCACTGCCAAGAACAAGTTCGGCCCGAACTCTTCACTGTTCCCGGCCCGAACTTCATTTTCGGCCCGAACTTTAACCTCGGCCCGAACTTCAACCTCGGCCCGAACTCCGACCTCGTCCCGAACTTCAACCTCGGCCCGAACATCATCTTCGGCCCGAACACCAAACTTCGGCCCGAACACCACTTCGGCCCGAACATCCCACTTCGGCCCGAACACCACTTCGGCCCGAACATCCCTCTTCGGCCCGAACTCTTCAACATCCAAAATTGTGTGACAAAAGGTGCTATACTAAAACATTCATAACTTTCAGCTCGGGTGTCCGTTTCACGCCCACGAGTAACCAAAATAGCTGTTTCGTTCGTCACTGCCAAGAACAAGTTCGACCCGAACTCTTCACTGTTCCCGGCCCGAACTTCATTTTCGGCCCGAACTTCAACCTCGGCCCGAACTCCGACCTCGGCCCGAACTTCAACCTCGGCCCGAACATCATCCTCAACCCGAACCCCGAACTTCGGCCCGAACACCACTTCGGCCCGAACACCACTTCGGCCCGAACACCACTTCGGCCCGAACACCACTTCGGCCCGAACATCCCACTTCGGCAAGAACTCTTCAATATCCAAGATTGTGTGACAAAAGGTGCTATACTAAAACATTCATAACTTTCAGCTCGGCTGTCCGTTTCACGCCAACGAGTAACCAAAATAGCTGGTTCGTTCGTCACTGCCAAGAACAAGTTCGGCCCGAACTCTTCACTGTTCCCGGCCCGAACTTCATTTTCGGCCCGAACTTCAACCTCGGCCCGAACTTCAACCTCGGCCCGAACTCCGACCTCGGCCCGAACTTCAACCTCGGCCCGAACATCATCCTCGGCCCGAACACGGAACTTCGGCCCGAACACCACTTCGGCCCGAACACCACTTCGGCCAGAACACCACTTCGGCCCGAACATCCCACTTCGGCCCGAACACCACTTCAGCCCGAACACTTCAATATCCAAGATTGTGTGACAAAAGGTGATATACTAAAACATTCATACCTTTCAGCTCGGGTGTCCGTTTCACGCCCACGAGTAACCAAAATAGCTGGTTCGTTCGTCACTGCCAAGAACAAGTTCGGCCCGAACTCTTCACTGTTCCCGGCCCGAACTTCATTTTCGGCCTGAACTTCAATCTCGGCCCGAACTCCGACCTCGGCCCGAACTCCGACCTCGGCCCGAACATCATCCTCGACCCGAACATCATCCTCGGCCCGAACACCGAACTTCGGCCCGAACACCACTTCGGCCCGAACACCACTTCGGCCCGAACATCCCACTTCGGCCCGAACACCACTTCGGCCCGAACATCCCTCTTCCGCCAGAACTCTTCAATATCCAAGATTGTGTGACAAAAGGTGCTATACTAAAACATTCATAACTTTCAGCTCGGATGTCCGTTTCACGCCAACGAGTAACCAAAATAGCTGGTTCGTTCGACACTGCCAAGAACAAGTTCGGCCCAAACTCTTCACTGTTCCCGGCCCGAACTTCATTTTCGGCCCGAACTTCAACCTCGGCCCGAACTTCAACCTCGGCCCGAACTCCAACCTCGGCCCGAACTTCAACCTCGGCCCGAACATCATCCTTGGCCCGAACACGGAACTTCGGCCCGAACACCACTTCGGCCCGAACATCCCACTTCGGCCCGAACACCACTTCGGCCCGAACACTTCAATATCCAAGATTGTGTGACAAAAGGTGCTATACTGAAACATTCATAACTTTCAGCTCGGGTGTCCGTTTCACGCCCACGAGTAACCAAAATAGCTGGTTCGTTCGTCACTGCCAAGAACAAGTTCGGCCCGAACTCTTCACTGTTCCCGGCCCGAACTTCATTTTCGGCCCGAACTTTAACCTCGGCCCGAACTTCAACCTCGGCCCGAACTCCGACCTCGTCCCGAACTTCAACCTCGGCCCGAACATCATCCTCGGCCCGAACACCAAACTTCGGCCCGAACACCACTTCGGCCCGAACATCCCACTTCGGCCCGATCACCACTTCGGCCCGAACATCCCTCTTCGGCCCGAACTCCTCAATATCCAAGATTGTGTGACAAAAGGTCCTATACTAAAACATTCATAACTTTCAGCTCGGCTGTCCGTTTCACGCCAACGAGTAACCAAAATAGCTGGTTCGTTCGTCACTGCCAAGAACAAGTTCGGCCCTAACTCTTCACTGTTCCCGGCCCGAACTTCATTTTCGGCCCGAACTTCAACCTCGGCCCGAACTTCAACCTCGGTCCGAACTCCGACCTCGGCCCGAACTTCAACCTCGGCCCGAACATCATCCTTGGCCCGAACACTGAACTTCGGCCCGAACACCACTTCGGCCCGAACACCACTTCGGCCCGAACACCACTTCGGCCCGAACATCCCACTTCGGCCCGAACACCACTTCGGCCCGAACACTTCAATATCCAAGATTGTGTGACAAAAGGTGCTATACTAAAACATTTATAACTTTCAGCTCGGGTGTCCGTTTCACGCCCACGAGTAACCAAAATAGCTGGTTCGTTCGTCACTGCCAAGAACAAGTTCGGCCCGAACTCTTCACTGTTCCCGGCCCGAACTTCATTTTCGGCCCGAACTTTAACCTCGCCCCGAACTTCAACCTCGGCCCGAACTCCGACCTCGTCCCGAACTTCAACCTCGGCCCGAACATCATCCTCGGCCCGAACACCAAACTTCGGCCCGAACACCACTTCGGCCCGAACATCCCACTTCGGCCCGAACACCACTTCGGCCCGAACATCCCTCTTCGGTCAGAACTCCTCAATATCCAAGATTGTGTGACAAAATGTGCTATACTAAAACATTCATAACTTTCAACTCGGCTGTCCGTTTCACGCCTACGAGTAACCAAAATAGCTGGTTCGTTCGTCACTGCCAAGAACAAGTTCGGCCCGAACTCTTCACTGTTCCCGGCCCGAACTTCAACCTCGGCCCGAACTCCGACCTCGGCCCGAACTTCAACCTCGGCCCGAACATCATCCTCGGCCCGAAAACCGAACTTCGGCCCGAACATCCCTTTTCGGCCCGAACTCTTCAATATCCAAGATTGTGTGACAACATGTGCTATACTAAAACATTCATAACTTTCAGCTCGGGTGTCCGTTTCACGCCCACGAGTAACCAAAATAGCTGGTTCGTTCGTCACTGCCAAGAACAAGTTCGGCCCGAACTCTTCACTGTTCCCGGCCCGAACTTCATTTTCGGCCCGAACTTTAACCTCGGCCCGAACTTCAACCTCGGCCCGAACTCCGACCTCGTCCCGAACTTCAACCTCGGCCCGAACATCATCTTCGGCCCGAACACCAAACTTCGGCCCGAACACCACTTCGGCCCGAACATCCCACTTCGGCCCGAACACCACTTCGGCCCGAACATCCCTCTTCGGCCCGAACTCTTCAACATCCAAAATTGTGTGACAAAAGGTGCTATACTAAAACATTCATAACTTTCAGCTCGGGTGTCCGTTTCACGCCCACGAGTAACCAAAATAGCTGGTTCGTTCGTCACTGCCAAGAACAAGTTCGGCCCGAACTCTTCACTGTTCCCGGCCCGAACTTCATTTTCGGCCCGAACTTCAACCTCGGCCTGAACTTCAACCTCGGCCCGAACTCCGACCTCGTCCCGAACTTCAACCTCGGCCCGAACATCATCCTCGGCCCGAACACCAAACTTCGGCCCGAACACCACTTCGGCCCGAACATCCCACTTCGGCCCGAACACCACTTCGGCCCGAACATCCCTCTTCGGTCAGAACTCCTCAATATCCAAGATTGTGTGACAAAATGTGCTATACTAAAACATTCATAACTTTCAACTCGGCTGTCCGTTTCACGCCTACGAGTAACCAAAATAGCTGGTTCGTTCGTCACTGCCAAGAACAAGTTCGGCCCGAACTCTTCACTGTTCCCAGCCCGAACTTCAACCTCGGCCCGAACTCCGACCTCGGCCCGAACTTCAACCTCGGCCCGAACATCATCCTCGGCCCGAACACCGAACTTCGGCCCGAACATCCCTTTTCGGCCCGAACTCTTCAATATCCAAGATTGTGTGACAAAATGTGCTATACTAAAACATTCATAACTTTCAGCTCGGGTGTCCGTTTCACGCCCACGAGTAACCAAAATAGCTGGTTCGTTCGTCACTGCCAAGAACAAGTTCGGCCCGAACTCTTCACTGTTCCCGGCCCGAACTTCATTTTCGGCCCGAACTTTAACCTCGGCCCGAACTTCAACCTCGGCCCGAACTCCGACCTCGTCCCGAACTTCAACCTCGGCCCGAACATCATCTTCGGCCCGAACACCAAACTTCGGCCCGAACACCACTTCGGCCCGAACATCCCACTTCGGCCCGAACACCACTTCGGCCCGAACATCCCTCTTCGGCCCGAACTCTTCAACATCCAAAATTGTGTGACAAAAGGTGCTATACTAAAACATTCATAACTTTCAGCTCGGGTGTCCGTTTCACGCCCACGAGTAACCAAAATAGCTGTTTCGTTCGTCACTGCCAAGAACAAGTTCGACCCGAACTCTTCACTGTTCCCGGCCCGAACTTCATTTTCGGCCCGAACTTCAACCTCGGCCCGAACTCCGACCTCGGCCCGAACTTCAACCTCGGCCCGAACATCATCCTCAACCCGAACCCCGAACTTCGGCCCGAACACCACTTCGGCCCGAACACCACTTCGGCCCGAACACCACTTCGGCCCGAACACCACTTCGGCCCGAACATCCCACTTCGGCAAGAACTCTTCAATATCCAAGATTGTGTGACAAAAGGTGCTATACTAAAACATTCATAACTTTCAGCTCGGCTGTCCGTTTCACGCCAACGAGTAACCAAAATAGCTGGTTCGTTCGTCACTGCCAAGAACAAGTTCGGCCCGAACTCTTCACTGTTCCCGGCCCGAACTTCATTTTCGGCCCGAACTTCAACCTCGGCCCGAACTTCAACCTCGGCCCGAACTCCGACCTCGGCCCGAACTTCAACCTCGGCCCGAACATCATCCTCGGCCCGAACACGGAACTTCGGCCCGAACACCACTTCGGCCCGAACACCACTTCGGCCAGAACACCACTTCGGCCCGAACATCCCACTTCGGCCCGAACACCACTTCAGCCCGAACACTTCAATATCCAAGATTGTGTGACAAAAGGTGATATACTAAAACATTCATACCTTTCAGCTCGGGTGTCCGTTTCACGCCCACGAGTAACCAAAATAGCTGGTTCGTTCGTCACTGCCAAGAACAAGTTCGGCCCGAACTCTTCACTGTTCCCGGCCCGAACTTCATTTTCGGCCTGAACTTCAATCTCGGCCCGAACTCCGACCTCGGCCCGAACTCCGACCTCGGCCCGAACATCATCCTCGACCCGAACATCATCCTCGGCCCGAACACCGAACTTCGGCCCGAACACCACTTCGGCCCGAACACCACTTCGGCCCGAACATCCCACTTCGGCCCGAACACCACTTCGGCCCGAACATCCCTCTTCCGCCAGAACTCTTCAATATCCAAGATTGTGTGACAAAAGGTGCTATACTAAAACATTCATAACTTTCAGCTCGGATGTCCGTTTCACGCCAACGAGTAACCAAAATAGCTGGTTCGTTCGACACTGCCAAGAACAAGTTCGGCCCAAACTCTTCACTGTTCCCGGCCCGAACTTCATTTTCGGCCCGAACTTCAACCTCGGCCCGAACTTCAACCTCGGCCCGAACTCCAACCTCGGCCCGAACTTCAACCTCGGCCCGAACATCATCCTTGGCCCGAACACGGAACTTCGGCCCGAACACCACTTCGGCCCGAACATCCCACTTCGGCCCGAACACCACTTCGGCCCGAACACTTCAATATCCAAGATTGTGTGACAAAAGGTGCTATACTGAAACATTCATAACTTTCAGCTCGGGTGTCCGTTTCACGCCCACGAGTAACCAAAATAGCTGGTTCGTTCGTCACTGCCAAGAACAAGTTCGGCCCGAACTCTTCACTGTTCCCGGCCCGAACTTCATTTTCGGCCCGAACTTTAACCTCGGCCCGAACTTCAACCTCGGCCCGAACTCCGACCTCGTCCCGAACTTCAACCTCGGCCCGAACATCATCCTCGGCCCGAACACCAAACTTCGGCCCGAACACCACTTCGGCCCGAACATCCCACTTCGGCCCGATCACCACTTCGGCCCGAACATCCCTCTTCGGCCCGAACTCCTCAATATCCAAGATTGTGTGACAAAAGGTCCTATACTAAAACATTCATAACTTTCAGCTCGGCTGTCCGTTTCACGCCAACGAGTAACCAAAATAGCTGGTTCGTTCGTCACTGCCAAGAACAAGTTCGGCCCTAACTCTTCACTGTTCCCGGCCCGAACTTCATTTTCGGCCCGAACTTCAACCTCGGCCCGAACTTCAACCTCGGTCCGAACTCCGACCTCGGCCCGAACTTCAACCTCGGCCCGAACATCATCCTTGGCCCGAACACTGAACTTCGGCCCGAACACCACTTCGGCCCGAACACCACTTCGGCCCGAACACCACTTCGGCCCGAACATCCCACTTCGGCCCGAACACCACTTCGGCCCGAACACTTCAATATCCAAGATTGTGTGACAAAAGGTGCTATACTAAAACATTTATAACTTTCAGCTCGGGTGTCCGTTTCACGCCCACGAGTAACCAAAATAGCTGGTTCGTTCGTCACTGCCAAGAACAAGTTCGGCCCGAACTCTTCACTGTTCCCGGCCCGAACTTCATTTTCGGCCCGAACTTTAACCTCGCCCCGAACTTCAACCTCGGCCCGAACTCCGACCTCGTCCCGAACTTCAACCTCGGCCCGAACATCATCCTCGGCCCGAACACCAAACTTCGGCCCGAACACCACTTCGGCCCGAACATCCCACTTCGGCCCGAACACCACTTCGGCCCGAACATCCCTCTTCGGTCAGAACTCCTCAATATCCAAGATTGTGTGACAAAATGTGCTATACTAAAACATTCATAACTTTCAACTCGGCTGTCCGTTTCACGCCCATGAGTAACCAAAATAGCTGGTTCGTTCGTCACTGCCAAGAACAAGTTCGGCCCGAACTCTTCACTGTTCCCGGCCCGAACTTCAACCTCGGCCCGAACTCCGACCTCGGCCCGAACTTCAACCTCGGCCCGAACATCATCCTCGGCCCGAACACCGAACTTCGGCCCGAACATCCCTTTTCGGCCCGAACTCTTCAATATCCAAGATTGTGTGACAAAATGTGCTATACTAAAACATTCATAACTTTCAGCTCGGGTGTCCGTTTCACGCCCACGAGTAACCAAAATAGCTGGTTCGTTCGTCACTGCCAAGAACAAGTTCGACCCGAACTCTTCACTGTTCCCGGCCCGAACTTCATTTTCGGCCCGAACTTCAACCTCGGCCCGAACTCCGACCTCGGCCCGAACTTCAACCTCGGCCCGAACATCATCCTCAGCCCGAACCCCGAACTTCGGCCCGAACACCACTTCGGCCCGAACATCCCACTTCGGCCCGAACACCACTTCGGCCCGAACATCCCTCTTCGGCCAGAACTCTTCAATATCCAAGATTGTGTGACAAAAGGTGCTATACTAAAACATTCATAACTTTCAGTTCGGCTGTCCGTTTCACGCCAACGAGTAACCAAAATAGCTGGTTCGTTCGTCACTGCCAAGAACAAGTTCGGCCCGAACTCTTCACTGTTCCCGGCCCGAACTTCATTTTCGGCCCGAACTTCAACCTCGGCCCGAACTTCAACCTCGGCCCGAACTCCGAACTCGGCCCGAACTTCAACCTCGGCCCGAACATCATCCTCGGCCCGAACACGGAACTTCGGCCCGAACACCACTTCGGCCCGAACACCACTTCGGCCCGAACATCCCACTTCGGCCCGAACACCACTTCAGCCCGAACACTTCAATATCCAAGATTGTGTGACAAAAGGTGATATACTAAAACATTCATAACTTTCAGCTCGGGTGTCCGTTTCACGCCCACGAGTAACCAAAATAGCTGGTTCGTTCGTCACTGCCAAGAACAAGTTCGGCCCGAACTCTTCACTGTTCCCGGCCCGAACTTCATTTTCGGCCCGAACTTCAATCTCGGCCCGAACTCCGACCTCGGCCCGAACTCCGACCTCGGCCCGAACATCATCCTCGGCCCGAACATCATCCTCGGCCCGAACACCGAACTTCGGCCCGAACACCACATCGGCCCGAACACCACTTCGGCCCGAACATCCCACTTCGGCCCGAACACCACTTCGGCCCGAACATCCCTCTTCGGCCAGAACTCTTCAATATCCAAGATTGTGTGACAAAAGGTGCTATACTAAAACATTCATAACTTTCAGCTCGGCTGTCCGTTTCACGCCAACGAATAACCAAAATAGCTGGTTCGTTCGTCACTGCCAAGAACAAGTTCGGCCCAAACTCTTCACTGTTCCCGGCCCGAACTTCATTTTCGGCCCGAACTTCAACCTCGGCCCGAACTTCAACCTCGGCCCGAACTCCAACCTCGGCCCGAACTTCAACCTCGGCCCGAACATCATCCTTGGCCCGAACACGGAACTTCGGCCCGAACACCACTTCGGCCCGAACACCACTTCGGCCCGAACATCCCACTTCGGCCCGAACACCACTTCGGCCCGATCACTTCAATATCCAAGATTGTGTGACAAAAGGTGCTATACTGAAACATTCATAACTTTCAGCTCGGGTGTCCGTTTCACGCCCACGAGTAACCAAAATAGCTGGTTCGTTCGTCACTGCCAAGAACAAGTTCGGCCCGAACTCTTCACTGTTCCCGGCCCGAACTTCATTTTCGGCCCGAACTTTAACCTCGGCCCGAACTTCAACCTCGGCCCGAACTCCGACCTCGTCCCGAACTTCAACCTCGGCCCGAACATCATCCTCGGCCCGAACACCAAACTTCGGCCCGAACACCACTTCGGCCCGAACATCCCACTTCGGCCCGAACACCACTTCGGCCCGAACATCCCTCTTCGGCCCGAACTCCTCAATATCCAAGATTGTGTGACAAAAGGTGCTATACTAAAACATTCAAAACTTTCAGCTCGGCTGTCCGTTTCACGCCAACGAGTAACCAAAATAGCTGGTTCGTTCGTCACTGCCAAGAACAAGTTCGGCCCAAACTCTTCACTGTTCCCGGCCCGAACTTCATTTTCGGCCCGAACTTCAACCTCGGCCCGAACTTCAACCTCGGCCCGAACTCCGACCTCGGCCCGAACTTCAACCTCGGCCCGAACATCATCCTGGGCTCGAACACGGAACTTCGGCCCGAACACCACTTCGGCCCGAACACCACTTCGGCCCGAACACCACTTCGGCCCGAACATCCCACTTCGGCCCGAACACCACTTCGGCCCGAACACTTCAATATCCAAGATTGTGTGACAAAAGGTGCTATACTAAAACATTTTTAACTTTCAGCTCGGGTGTCCGTTTCACGCCCACGAGTAACCAAAATAGCTGGTTCGTTCGTCACTGCCAAGAACAAGTTCGGCCCGAACTCTTCACTGTTCCCGGCCCGAACTTCATTTTCGGCCCGAACTTTAACCTCGGCCCGAACTTCAACCTCGGCCCGAACTCCGACCTCGTCCCGAACTTCAACCTCGGCCCGAACATCATCCTCGGCCCGAACACCAAACTTCGGCCCGAACACCACTTCGGCCCGAACATCCCACTTCGGCCCGAACACCACTTCGGCCCGAACATCCCACTTCGGTCAGAACTCCTCAATATCCAAGATTGTGTGACAAAATGTGCTATACTAAAACATTCATAACTTTCAACTCGGCTGTCCGTTTCACGCCCACGAGTAACCAAAATAGCTGGTTCGTTCGTCACTGCCAAGAACAAGTTCGGCCCGAACTCTTCACTGTTCCCGGCCCGAACTTCAACCTCGGCCCGAACTCAGACCTCGGCCCGAACTTCAACCTCGGCCCGAACATCATCCTCGGCTCGAACACCGAACTTCGGCCCGAACATCCCTTTTCGGCCCGAACTCTTCAATATCCAAGATTGTGTGACAAAATGTGCTATACTAAAACATTCATAACTTTCAGCTCGGGTGTCCGTTTCATGCCCACGAGTAACCAAAATAGCTGGTTCGTTCGTCACTGCCAAGAACAAGTTCGACTCGAACTCTTCACTGTTCCCGGCCCGAACTTCATTTTCGGCCCGAACTTCAACCTCGGCCCGAACTCCGACCTCGGCCCGAACTTCAACCTCGGCCCGAACATCATCCTCAGCCCGAACCCCGAACTTCGGCCCGAACACCACTTCGGCCCGAACATCCCACTTCGGCCCGAACACCACTTCGGCCCGAACATCCCTCTTCGGCCAGAACTCTTCAATATCCAAGATTGTGTGACAAAAGGTGCTATACTAAAACATTCATAACTTTCAGCTCGGCTGTCCGTTTCACGCCAACGAGTAACCAAAATAGCTGGTTCGTTCGTCACTGCCAAGAACAAGTTCGGCCCAAACTCTTCACTGTTCCCGGCCCGAACTTCATTTTCGGCCCGAACTTCAACCTCGGCCCGAACTTCAACCTCGGCCCGAACTCCAACCTCGGCCCGAACTTCAACCTCGGCCCGAACATCATCCTTGGCCCGAACACGGAACTTCGGCCCGATCACCACTTCGGCCCGAACGCCACTTCGGCCCGAACATCCCACTTCGGCCCGAACACCACTTCGGCCCGAACACTTCAATATCCAAGATTGTGTGACAAAAGGTGCTATACTGAAACATTCATAACTTTCAGCTCGGGTGTCCGTTTCACGCCCACGAGTAACCAAAATAGCTGGTTCGTTCGTCACTGCCAAGAACAAGTTCGGCCCGAACTCTTCACTGTTCCCGGCCCGAACTTCATTTTCGGCCCGAACTTTAACCTCGGCCCGAACTTCAACCTCGGCCCGAACTCCGACCTCGTCCCGAACTTCAACCTCGGCCCGAACATCATCCTCGGCCCGAACACCAAACTTCGGCCCGAACACCACTTCGGCCCGAACATCCCACTTCGGCCCGAACACCACTTCGGCCCGAACATCCCTCTTCGGCCCGAACTCCTCAATATCCAAGGTTGTGTGACAAAAGGTGCTATACTAAAACATTCATAACTTTCAGCTCGGCTGTCCGTTTCACGCCAACGAGTAACCAAAATAGCTGGTTCGTTCGTCACTGCCAAGAACAAGTTCGGCCCAAACTCTTCACTGTTCCCGGCCCGAACTTCATTTTCGGCCCGAACTTCAACCTCGGCCCGAACTTCAACCTCGGCCCGAACTCCGACCTCGGCCCGAACTTCAACCTCGGCCCGAACATCATCCTTTGCCCGAACATGGAACTTCGGCCCGAACACCACTTCGGCCCGAACACCACTTCGGCCCGAACACCACTTCGGCCCGAACATCCCACTTCGGCCCGAACACCACTTCGGCCCGAACACTTCAATACCCAAGATTGTGTGACAAAAGGTGCTATACTAAAACATTCATAACTTTCAGCTCGGGTGTCCGTTTCACGCCCACGAGTAACCAAAATAGCTGGTTCGTTCGTCACTGCCAAGAACAAGTTCGGCCCGAACTCTTCACTGTTCCCGGCCCGAACTTCATTTTCGGCCCGAACTTTAACCTCGGCCCGAACTTCAACCTCGGCCCGAACTCCGACCTCGTCCCGAACTTCAACCTCGGCCCGAACATCATCCTCGGCCCGAACACCAAACTTCGGCCCGAACACCACTTCGGCCCGAACATCCCACTTCGGCCCGAACACCACTTCGGCCCGAACATCCCTCTTCGGTCAGAACTCCTCAATATCCAAGATTGTGTGACTAAATGTGCTATACTAAAACATTCATAACTTTCAACTCGGCTGTCCGTTTCACGCCCACGAGTAACCAAAATAGCTGGTTCGTTCGTCACTGCCAAGAACAAGTTCGGCCCGAACTCTTCACTGTTCCCGGCCCGAACTTCAACCTCGGCCCGAACTCCGACCTCGGCCCGAACTTCAACCTCGGCCCGGACATCATCATCGGCCCGAACACCGAACTTCGGCCCGAAGTTCCCTTTTCGGCCCGAACTCTTCAATATCCAAGATTGTGTGACAAAATGTGCTATACTAAAACATTCATAACTTTCAGCTCGGGTGTCCGTTTCACGCCCACGAGTAACCAAAATAGCTGGTTCGTTCGTCACTGCCAAGAACAAATTCGACCCGAACTCTTCACTGTTCCCGGCCCGAACTTCATTTTCGGCCCGAACTTCAACCTCGGCCCGAACTCCGACCTCGGCCCGAACTTCAACCTCGGCCCGAACATCATCCTCAGCCCGAACCCCGAACTTCGGCCTGAACACCACTTCGGCCCGAACATCCCACTTCGGCCCGAACACCACTTCGGCCCGAACATCCCTCTTCGGCCAAAACTCTTCAATATCCAAGATTGTGTGACAAAAGGTGCTATACTAAAACATTCATAACTTTCAGCTCGGCTGTCCGTTTCACGCCAACGAGTAACCAAAATAGCTGGTTCGTTCGTCACTGCCAAGAACAAGTTCGGCCCGAACTCTTCACTGTTCCCGGCCCGAACTTCATTTTCGGCCCGAACTTCAACCTCGGCCCGAACTTCAACCTCGGCCCGAACTCCGACCTCGGCCCGAACTTCAACCTCGGCCCGAACATCATCCTTGGCCCGAACACGGAACTTCGGCCCGAACACCACTTCGGCCCGAACACCACTTCGGCCCGAACATCCCACTTCGGCCCGAACACCACTTCAGCCCGAACACTTCAATATCCAAGATTGTGTGACAAAAGGTGATATACTAAAACATTCATAACTTTCAGCTCGGGTGTCCGTTTCACGCCCACGAGTAACCAAAATAGCTGGTTCGTTCGTCACTGCCAAGAACAAGTTCTGCCCGAACTCTTCACTGTTCCCGGCCCGAACTTCATTTTCGGCCCGAACTTCAATCTCGGCCCGAACTCCGACCTCGGCCCGAACTCCGACCTCGGCCCGAACATCATCCTCGGCCCGAACATCATCCTCGGCCCGAACACCGAACTTCGGCCCGAACACCACTTCGGCCCGAACGCCACTTCGGCCCGAACACCACTTCGGCCGGAACACCACTTCGGCCCGAACATCCCACTTCGGCAAGAACTCTTCAATATCCAAGATTGTGTGACAAAAGGTGCTATACTAAAACATTCATAACTTTCAGCTCGGCTGTCCGTTTCACGCCAACGAGTAACCAAAATAGCTGGTTCGTTCGTCACTGCCAAGAACAAGTTCGGCCCGAACTCTTCACTGTTCCCGGCCCGAACTTCATTTTCGGCCCGAACTTCAACCTCGGCCCGAACTTCAACCTCGGCCCGAACTCCGACCTCGGCCCGAACTTCAACCTCGGCCCGAACATCATCCTTGGCCCGAACACGGAACTTCGGCCCGAACACCACTTCGGCCCGAACACCACTTCGGCCCGAACACTTCAATATCCAAGATTGTGTGACAAAAGGTGCTATACTAAAACATTCATAACTTTCAGCTCGGGTGTCCGTTTCACGTCCACGAGTAACCAAAATAGCTAGTTCGTTCGTCACTGCCAAGAACAAGTTCGGCCCGAACTCTTCACTGTTCCCGGCCCGAACTTCATTTTCGGCCCGAACTTTAACCTCGGCCCGAACTTCAACCTCGGCCCGAACTCCGACCTCGTCCCGAACTTCAACCTCGGCCCGAACATCATCCTCGGCCCGAACACCAAACTTCAGCCCGAACACCACTTCGGCCCGAACATCCCACTTCGGCCCGAACACCACTTCGGCCCGAACATCCCTCTTCGGTCAGAACTCCTCAATATCCAAGATTGTGTGACAAAATGTGCTATACTAAAACATTCATAACTTTCAACTCGGCTGTCCGTTTCACGCCCACGAGTAACCAAAATAGCTGGTTCGTTCGTCACTGCCAAGAACAAGTTCGGCCCGAACTCTTCACTGTTCCCGGCCCGAACTTCAACCTCGGCCCGAACTCCGACCTCGGCCCGAACTTCAACCTCGGCCCGAACATCATCCTCGGCCCGAACACCGAACTTCGGCCCGAACATCCCTTTTCGGCCCGAACTCTTCAATATCCAAGATTGTGTGACAAAATGTGCTATACTAAAACATTCATAACTTTCAGCTCGGGTGTCCGTTTCACGCCCACGAGTAACCAAAATAGCTGGTTCGTTCGTCACTGCCAAGAACAAGTTCGGCCCGAACTCTTCACTGTTCCCGGCCCGAACTTCATTTTCGGCCCGAACTTTAACCTCGGCCCGAACTTCAACCTCGGCCCGAACTCCGACCTCGTCCCGAACTTCAACCTCGGCCCGAACATCATCCTCGGCCCGAACACCAAACTTCGGCCCGAACACCACTTCGGCCCGAACATCCCACTTCGGCCCGAACACCACTTCGGCCCGAACATCCCTCTTCGGCCCGAACTCTTCAATATCCAAAATTGTGTGACAAAAGGTGCTATACTAAAACATTCATAACTTTCAGCTCGGGTGTCCGTTTCACGCCCACGAGTAACCAAAATAGCTGGTTCGTTCGTCACTGCCAAGAACAAGTTCGACCCGAACTCTTCACTGTTCCCGGCCCGAACTTCATTTTCGGCCCGAACTTCAACCTCGGCCCGAACTCCGACCTCGGCCTGAACTTCAACCTCGGCCCGAACATCATCCTCAGCCCGAACCCCGAACTTCGGTCCGAACACCACTCCGGCCCGAACACCACTTCGGCCCGAACACCACTTCGGCCCGAACATCCCACTTCGGCAAGAACTCTTCAATATCCAAGATTGTGTGACAAAAGGTGCTATACTAAAACATTCATAACTTTCAGCTCGGCTGTCCGTTTCACGCCAACGAGTAACCAAAATAGCTGGTTCGTTCGTCACTGCCAAGAACAAGTTCGGCCCGAACTCTTCACTGTTCCCGGCCCGAACTTCATTTTCGGCCCGAACTTCGATCTCGACCCGAACTTCAACCTCGGCCCGAACTCCGACCTCGGCCCGAACTTCAACCTCGGGCCGAACATCATCCTTGGCCCGAACACGGAACTTCGGCCCGAACACCACTTCGGCCCGAACACCACTTCGGCCCGAACATCCCACTTCGGCCCGAACACCACTTCAGCCCGAACACTTCAATATCCAAGATTGTGTGACAAAAGGTGATATACTAAAACATTCATAACTTTCAGCTCGGGTGTCCGTTTCACGCCCACGAGTAACCAAAATAGCTGGTTCGTTCGTCACTGCCAAGAACAAGTTCGGCCCGAACTCTTCACTGTTCCCGGCCCGAACTTCATTTTCGGCCCGAACTTCAATCTCGGCCCGAACTCCGACCTCGGCCCGAACTCCGACCTCGGCTCGAACATCATCCTCGGCCCGAACATCATCCTCGGCCCGAACACCGAACTTCGGCCCGAACACCACTTCGGCCCGAACACCACTTCGGCCCGAACATCCCACTTCGGCCCGAACACCACTTCGGCCCGAACATCCCTCTTCGGCCAGAACTCTTCAATATCCAAGATTGTGTGACAAAAGGTGCTATACTAAAACATTCATAACTTTCAGCTCGGCTGTCCGTTTCACGCCAACGAGTAACCAAAATAGCTGGTTCGTTCGTCACTGCCAAGAACAAGTTCGGCCCAAACTCTTCACTGTTCCCGGCCCGAACTTCATTTTCGGCCCGAACTTCAACCTCGGCCCGAACTTCAACCTCGGCCCGAACTCCAACCTCGGCCCGAACTTCAACCTCGGCCCGAACATCATCCTTGGCCCGAACACGGAACTTCGGCCCGAACACCACTTCGGCCCGAACACCACTTCGGCCCGAACATCCCACTTCGGCCCGAACACCACTTCGGCCCGAACACTTCAATATCCAAGATTGTGTGACAAAAGGTGCTATACTGAAACATTCATAACTTTCAGCTCGGGTGTCCGTTTCACGCCCACGAGTAACCAAAATAGCTGGTTCGTTCGTCACTGCCAAGAACAAGTTCGGCCCGAACTCTTCACTGTTCCCGGCCCGAACTTCATTTTCGGCCCGAACTTTAACCTCGGCCCGAACTTCAACCTCGGCCCGAACTCCGACCTCGTCCCGAACTTCAACCTCGGCCCGAACATCATCCTCGGCCCGAACACCAAACTTTGGCCCGAACACCACTTCGGCCCGAACATCCCACTTCGGCCCGAACACCACTTCGGCCCGAACATCCCTCTTCGGCCCGAACTCCTCAATATCCAAGATTGTGTGACAAAAGGTGCTATACTAAATCATTCATAACTTTGAGCTCGGGTGTCCGTTTCACGCCCACGAGTAACCAAAATAGCTGGTTCGTTCGTTACTGCCAAGAACAAGTTCGACCCGAACTCTTCACTGTTCCCGGCCCGAACTTCATTTTCGGCCCGAACTTCAACCTCGGCCCGAACTCCGACCTCGGCCCGAACTTCAACCTCGGCCCGAACATCATCCTCAGCCCGAACCCCGAACTTCGGCCCGAACACCACTTCGGCCCGAACACCACTTCGGCCCGAACACCACTTCGGCCCGAACATCCCACTTCGGCAAGAACTCTTCAATATCCAAGATTGTGTGACAAAAGGTGCTATACTAAAACATTCATAACTTTCAGCTCGGCTGTCCGTTTCACGCCAATGAGTAACCAAAATAGCTGGTTCGTTCGTCACTGCCAAGAACAAGTTCGGCCCGAACTCTTCACTGTTCCCGGCCCGAACTTCATTTTCGGCCCGAACTTCAACCTCGGCCCGAACTTCAACCTCGGCCCGAACTCCGACCTCGGCCCGAACTTCAACCTCGGCCCGAACTTCAACCTCGGCCCGAACTCCGACCTTGGCCCGAACTTCAACCTCGGCCCGAACATCATCCTTGGCCCGAACACGGAACTTCGGCCCGAACACCACTTCGGCCCGAACATCCCACTTCGGCCCGAACACCACTTCAGCCCGAACACTTCAATATCCAAGATTGTGTGACAAAAGGTGATATACTAAAACATTCATAACTTTCAGCTCGGGTGTCCGTTTCACGCCCACGAGTAACCAAAATAGCTGGTTCATTCGTCACTGCCAAGAACAAGTTCGGCCCGAACTCTTTACTGTTCCCGGCCCGAACTTCATTTTCGGCCCGAACTCCGACCTCGGCCCGAACTCCGACCTCGGCCCGATCATCATCCTCGGCCCGAACATCATCCTCGGCCCGAACACCGAACTTCGGCCCGAACACCACTTCGGCCCGAACATCCCACTTCGGCCCGAACACCACTTCGGCCCGAACACCCCTCTTCGGCCAGAACTCTTCAATATCCAAGATTGTGTGACAAAAGGTGCTATACTAAAACATTCATAACTTTCAGCTCGGGTGTCCGTTTCACGCCCACGAGTAACCAAAATAGCTGGTTCGTTCGTTACTGTCAAGAACAAGTTCGTCCCGAACTCTTCACTGTTCCCGGCCCGAACTTCATTTTCGGCCCGAACTTCAACCTCGGCCCGAACTCCGACCTCGGCCCGAACTTCAACCTCGGCCCGAACATCATCCTCAGCCCGAACCCCGAACTTCGGCCCGAACACCACTTCGGCCCGAACACCACTTCGGCCCGAACATCCCACTTCGGCAAGAACTCTTCAATATCCAAGATTGTGTGACAAAAGGTGCTATACTAAAACATTCATAACTTTCAGCTCGGCTGTCCGTTTCACGCCAATGAGTAACCAAAATAGCTGGTTCGTTCGTCACTGCCAAGAACAAGTTCGGCCCGAACTCTTCACTGTTCCCGGCCCGAACTTCATTTTCGGCCCGAACTTCAACCTCGGCCCGAACTTCAACCTCGGCCCGAACTCCGACCTCGGCCCGAACTTCAACCTCGGCCCGAACTTCAACCTCGGCCCGAACTCCGACCTCGGCCCGAACTTCAACCTCGGCCCGAACATCATCCTTGGCCCGAACACGGAACTTCGGCCCGAACACCACTTCGGCCCGAACATCCCACTTCGGCCCGAACACCACTTCAGCCCGAACACTTCAATATTCAAGATTGTGTGACAAAAGGTGATATACTAAAACATTCATAACTTTCAGCTCGACTGTCCGTTTCACGCCAACGAGTAACCAAAATAGCTGGTTCGTTCGTCACTGCCAAGAACAAGTTCGGCCCAAACTCTTCACTGTTCCCGGCCCGAACTTCATTTTCGGCCCGAACCTCAACCTCGGCCCGAACTTCAACCTCGGCCCGAACTCCGACCTCGGCCTGAACTTCAACCTCGGCCCGAACATCATCCTTGGCCCGAACACGGAACTTCGGCCCGAACACCACTTCGGCCCGAACACCACTTCGGCCCGAACATCCCACTTCGGCCCGAACACCACTTCGGCCCGAACACTTCAATATCCAAGATTGTGTGACAAAAGGTGCTATACTAAAACATTTATAACTTTCAGCTCGGGTGTCCGTTTCACGGCCACGAGTAACCAAAATAGCTGGTTCGTTCGTCACTGCCAAGAACAAGTTCGGCCCGAACTCTTCACTGTTCCCGGCCCGAACTTCATTTTCGGCCCGAACTTTAACCTCGGCCCGAACTTCAACCTCGGCCCGAACTCCGACCTCGTCCCGAACTTCAACCTCGGCCCGAACATCATCCTCGGCCCGAACACCAAACTTCGGCCCGAACACCACTTCGGCCCGAACATCCCACTTCGGCCCGAACACCACTTCGGCCCGAACATCCCTCTTCGGCCCGAACTCTTCAATATCCAAGATTGTGTGACAAAAGGTGCTATACTAAAACATTCATAACTTTCAGCTCGGGTGTCCGTTTCACGCCCACGAGTAACCAAAATAGCTGGTTCGTTCGTCACTGCCAAGAACAAGTTCGACCCGAACTCTTCACTGTTCCCGGCCCGAACTTCATTTTCGGCCCGAACTTCAACCTCGGCCCGAACTCCGACCTCGGCCCAAACTTCAACCTCGGCCCGAACATCATCCTCGGCCCGAACATCATCCTCAGCCCGAACCCCGAACTTCGGCCCGAACACCACTTCGGCCCGAACACCACTTCGGCCCGAACATCCCACTTCGGCCAGAACTCTTCAATATCCAAGATTGTGTGACAAAAGGTGCTATACTAAAACATTCATAACTTTCAGCTCGGCTGTCCGTTTCACGCCAACGAGTAACCAAAATAGCTGGTTCGTTCGTCACTGCCAAGAACAAGTTCGGCCCGAACTCTTCACTGTTCCCGGCCCGAACTTCATTTTCGGCCCGAACTTCAACCTCGGCCCGAACTTCAACCTCGGCCCGAACTTCAACCTCGGCCCGAACTCCGTCTTCGGCCCGAACTTCAACCTCGGCCCGAACATCATCCTTGGCCCGAACACGGAACTTCGGCCCGAACACCACTTCGGCCCGAACACCACTTCTGCCCGAACATCCCACTTCGGCCCGAACACCACTTCAGCCCGAACACTTCAATATCCAAGATTGTGTGACAAAAGGTGATATACTAAAACATTCATAACTTTCAGCTCGGGTGTCCGTTTCACGCCCACGAGTAACCAAAATAGCTGGTTCGTTCGTCACTGCCAAGAACAAGTTCGGCCCGAACTCTTCACTGTTCCCGGCCCGAACTTCATTTTCGGCCCGAACTTCAATCTCGGCCCGAACTCCGACCTCGGCCCGAACTCCGACCTCGGCCTTAACATCATCCTCGGCCCGAACATCATCCTCGGCCCGAACACCGAACTTCGGCCCGAACACCACTTCGGCCCGAACACCACTTCGGCCCGAACATCCCACTTCGGCCCGAACACCACTTCGGCCCGAACATCCCTCTTCGGCCAGAACTCTTCAATATCCAAGATTGTGTGACAAAAGGTGCTATACTAAAACATTCATAACTTTCAGCTCGGCTGTCCGTTTCACGCCAACGAGTAACCAAAATAGCTGGTTCGTTCGTCACTGCCAAGAACAAGTTCGGCCCGAACTCTTCACTGTTCCCGGCCCGAACTTCATTTTCGGCCCGAACTTCAACCTCGGCCCGAACTTCAACCTCGGCCCGAACTCCGACCTCGGCCTGAACTTCAACCTCGGCCCGAACATCATCCTTGGCCCGAACACGGAACTTCGGCCCGAACACCACTTCGGCCCGAACACCACTTCGGCCCGAACATCCCACTTCGGCCCGAACACCACTTCGGCCCGAACACTTCAATATCCAAGATTGTGTGACAAAAGGTGCTATACTAAAACATTTATAACTTTCAGCTCGGGTGTCCGTTTCACGGCCACGAGTAACCAAAATAGCTGGTTCGTTCGTCACTGCCAAGAACAAGTTCGGCCCGAACTCTTCACTGTTCCCGGCCCGAACTTCATTTTCGGCCCGAACTTTAACCTCGGCCCGAACTTCAACCTCGGCCCGAACTCCGACCTCGTCCCGAACTTCAACCTCGGCCCGAACATCATCCTCGGCCCGAACACCAAACTTCGGCCCGAACACCACTTCGGCCCGAACATCCCACTTCGGCCCGAACACCACTTCGGCCCGAACATCCCTCTTCGGCCCGAACTCTTCAATATCCAAGATTGTGTGACAAAAGGTGCTATACTAAAACATTCATAACTTTCAGCTCGGGTGTCCGTTTCACGCCCACGAGTAACCAAAATAGCTGGTTCGTTCGTCACTGCCAAGAACAAGTTCGACCCGAACTCTTCACTGTTCCCGGCCCGAACTTCATTTTCGGCCCGAACTTCAACCTCGGCCCGAACTCCGACCTCGGCCCAAACTTCAACCTCGGCCCGAACATCATCCTCGGCCCGAACATCATCCTCAGCCCGAACCCCGAACTTCGGCCCGAACACCACTTCGGCCCGAACACCACTTCGGCCCGAACATCCCACTTCGGCCAGAACTCTTCAATATCCAAGATTGTGTGACAAAAGGTGCTATACTAAAACATTCATAACTTTCAGCTCGGCTGTCCGTTTCACGCCAACGAGTAACCAAAATAGCTGGTTCGTTCGTCACTGCCAAGAACAAGTTCGGCCCGAACTCTTCACTGTTCCCGGCCCGAACTTCATTTTCGGCCCGAACTTCAACCTCGGCCCGAACTTCAACCTCGGCCCGAACTTCAACCTCGGCCCGAACTCCGTCTTCGGCCCGAACTTCAACCTCGGCCCGAACATCATCCTTGGCCCGAACACGGAACTTCGGCCCGAACACCACTTCGGCCCGAACACCACTTCTGCCCGAACATCCCACTTCGGCCCGAACACCACTTCAGCCCGAACACTTCAATATCCAAGATTGTGTGACAAAAGGTGATATACTAAAACATTCATAACTTTCAGCTCGGGTGTCCGTTTCACGCCCACGAGTAACCAAAATAGCTGGTTCGTTCGTCACTGCCAAGAACAAGTTCGGCCCGAACTCTTCACTGTTCCCGGCCCGAACTTCATTTTCGGCCCGAACTTCAATCTCGGCCCGAACTCCGACCTCGGCCCGAACTCCGACCTCGGCCTTAACATCATCCTCGGCCCGAACATCATCCTCGGCCCGAACACCGAACTTCGGCCCGAACACCACTTCGGCCCGAACACCACTTCGGCCCGAACATCCCACTTCGGCCCGAACACCACTTCGGCCCGAACATCCCTCTTCGGCCAGAACTCTTCAATATCCAAGATTGTGTGACAAAAGGTGCTATACTAAAACATTCATAACTTTCAGCTCGGCTGTCCGTTTCACGCCAACGAGTAACCAAAATAGCTGGTTCGTTCGTCACTGCCAAGAACAAGTTCGGCCCGAACTCTTCACTGTTCCCGGCCCGAACTTCATTTTCGGCCCGAACTTCAACCTCGGCCCGAACTTCAACCTCGGCCCGAACTCCGACCTCGGCCCGAACTTCAACCTCGGCCCGAACATCATCCTCGGCCCGAACACGGAACTTCGGCCCGAACACCACTTCGGCCCGAACACCACTTCGGCCCGAACACTTCAATATCCAAGATTGTGTGACAAAAGGTGATATACTAAAACATTCATAACTTTCAGCTCGGGTGTCCGTTTCACGCCCACGAGTAACCAAAATAGCTGGTTCGTTCGTCACTACCAAGAACAAGTTCGGCCCGAACTCTTCACTGTTCCCGGCCCGAACTTCATTTTCGGCCCGAACTTCAATCTCGGCCCGAACTCCGACCTCGGCCCGAACTCCGACCTCGGCCCGAACATCATCCTCGGCCCGAACATCATCCTCGGCCCGAACACCGAACTTCGGCCCGAACACCACTTCGGCCCGAACACCACTTCGGCCCGAACATCCCACTTCGGCCCGAACACCACTTCGGCCCGAACATCCCTCTTCGGCCAGAACTCTTCAATATCCAAGATTGTGTGACAAAAGGTGCTATACTAAAACATTCATAACTTTCAGCTCGGCTGTCCGTTTCACGCCCACGTGTAACCAAAATAGCTGGTTCGTTCGTCACTGCCAAGAACAAGTTCGGCCCGAACTCTTCACTGTTCCCGGCCCGAACTTCATTTTCTGCCCGAACTTCATCCTCGGCCCGAACTTCAACCTCGGCCCGAACATCATCCTCGGCCCGAACACGGAACTTCGGCCCGAACATCCCATTTCGGCCCGAACACCACTTCGGCCCGAACTCTTCAATATCCAAGATTGTGTGACAAAAGGTGCTATACTAAAACATTCATAACTTTCAGCTCGGGTGTCCGTTTCACGCCCACGAGTAACCAAAATAGCTGGTTCGTTCGTCACTGCCATGAACAAGTTCGGCCCGAACTCTTCACTGCTCCCGGCCCGAACTCTTCACTGCTCCCGGCCCGAACTTCATTTTTGGCCCGAACTTCAATCTCGGCCCGAACTTCAACCTCTGCCCGAACTCCGACCTCGGCCCGAACTTCAACCTCGGCCCGAACATCATCCTCGGCCCGAACACCGAACTTCGGCCCGAACACCACTTCGGCCCGAACATCCCACTTCGGCCCGAACACCACTTTGGCCCGAACATCCCTCTTCGGCCCGAACTCTTCAATATCCAAGATTGTGTGACAAAAGGTGCTATACTAAAACATTCATAACTTTCAGCTCGGGTGTCCGTTTCACGCCCACGAGTAACCAAAATAGCTGGTTCGTTCGTCACTGCCAAGTACAAGTTCGGCCCGAACTCTTCACTGTTCCCGGCCGAACTTCATTTTCGGCCCGAACTTCAACCTCGGCCCGAACTTCAACCTCGGCCGAACTCCGACCTCAGCCCGAACTTCAACCTCGGCCCGAACATCATCGTCGGCCCGAACACCAAACTTCGGCCCGAACACCACTTCAGCCCGAACACCACTTCGGCCCGAACATCCCACTTCGGCCCGAACATCCCTCTTCGGCCCGAACATCCCTCTTCGGCCCGAACTCTTCAATATCCAAGATTGTGTGACAAAAGGTGCTATACTAAAACATTCATAACTTTCAGCTCGGGTGTCCGTTTCACGCCCACGAGTAACCAAAATAGATGGTTCGTTCTTCACTGCCAAGAACAAGTTCGGCCCGAACTCTTCACTGTTCCCGGCCCGAACTTCATTTTCGGCCCGAACTCCGACCTCGGCCCGAACTCTGACCTCGGCTCGAATATCAACCTCGGCCCGAACACCGAACTTCGACCCGAACATCCCACTTCGGCCCGAACACCACTTTGGCCCGAACATCCCACTTCGGCCAGAACAGCACTTCGGCCCGAACATCCCACTACGGCCCGAACACCACTTCGACCCGAACATCCCTCTTCGGCACGAACTCTTCAATATCCAAGATTGTATGACAAAAGGTGCTATACTAAAACATTCATAACTTTCAGCTCGGGTGTCGGTTTCACGCCCACGAGTAACCAAAATAGTTGGTTCGTTCGTCACTGCCAAGAACAAGTTCGGCCCGAACTCTTCACTGTTCCCTGCCCGAACTTCATTTTCGGCCCGAACTTCAACCTCGGACAGAACTCCGACCTCGACCCGAACTACAACCTCGGCCCGAACATCAACCTCGGCCCGAACATCATCCTCGGCCCGAACACCGAACTTCGGCCCGAACACCACTTCGGCCCGAACATCCCACTTCGGCCCGAACACCACTTCGGCCCGAACATCCCTCTTCGGCCCGAACTCTTCAATATCCAAGATTGTGTGACAAAAGGTTCTATACTAAAACATTCATAACTTTCAGCTCGGTTGTCCGTTTCACGCCCACGAGTAACCAAAATAGCTGGTTCGTTCGTCACTGCCAAGAACAAGTTCGGCCCGAACTCTTCACTGTTCCCGGCCCGAACTTCATTTTCGACCCGAACTTCAACCTCGGCCCGAACTTCAACCTCGGCCCGAACTCCGACCTCGGCCCGAACTTCAACCTCGGCCCGAACATCATCCTCGGCCCGAACACCGAACTTCGGACCGAACACCACTTCGGCCCGAACACCACTTCGGCCCGAACACCACTTCGGCCCGAACATCCCTCTTCGGCCCGAACTCTTCAATATCCAAGATTGTGTGACAAAAGGTGCTATACTAAAACATTCATAAGTTTCAGCTCGGGTGTCCGTGTCACGCCCACGAGTAACAAAAATAGCTGGTTCGTTCGTCACTGCCAAGAACAAGTTCGGCCCGAACTCTTCACTTTTCCCGGCCCGAACTTCATTTTCGGCCCGAACTTCAACCTCGGCCCGAACTTCAACTTCGGTCCGAACTCAGACCTCGGCCCGAACTTCAACCTCGGCCCGAACATCATCCTCGGCCCGAACACCGAACTTCGGTCCGAACACCACTTCGACCCGAACATCCCACTTCGGCCCGAACACCACATCGGCCCGAACATCCCTCTTCGGCCCGAACTCTTCAATATCCAAGATTGTGTGACAAAAGGTGCTATACTAAAACATTCATAACTTTCAGCTCGGGTGTCCGTTTCACGCCCACGAGTAACCAAAATAGCTGGTTCGTTCGTCACTGCCAAGAACAAGTTCGGCCCGAACTCTTCACTGTTCCCGGCCTGAACTTCATTTTTGGCCCGAACTTCAACCTCGCCCGAACTTCAACCTCGGCCCGAACTCCGACCTCGGCCCGAACTTCAACCTCGGCCCGAACATCATCCTCGGCCCGAACACCGAACTTCGGCCCGAACACCACTTCGGCCCGAACACCACTTCGGCCCGAACATCCCACTTCGGCCCGAACACCACTTTGGCCCGAACATCCCTCTTCGGCCCGAACTCTTCAATATCCAAGATTGTGTGACAAAAGGTGCTATACTAAAACATTAATAACTTTCAGCTCGGGTGTCCGTTTCACGCCCACGAGTAACCAAAGTAGCTAGTTCGTTCGTCACTGCCAAGAACAAGTTCAGCCCGAAATCTTCACTGTTCCCGGCCCGAACTTCATTTTCGGCCCGAACTACAACCTCGGCCCGAACTTCAACCTCGGCCCGAACTCCGACCTCGGCCCGAACTTCAAGCTCGGCCCGAACATCATCCTCGGCCCGAACACCACTTCGGCCCGAACATCCCACTTCGGCCCGAACACCACTTCGGCTCGAACATTCCTCTTCGGCCCGAACTCTTCAATATCCAAGATTGTGTGACAAAATGTGCTATACTAAAACATTCATAACTTTCAGCTCGGGTGTCCGTTTCACGCCCACGAGTAACCAAAATAGCTGGTTCGTTCGTCACTGCCAAGAACAAGTTCGGCCCGAACTCTTCACTGTTCCCGGCCCGAACTTCATTTTCGGCCCGAACTTCAACCTCGTCCCGAACTTCAACCTCGGCCCGAACTCCGACCTCGGCCCGAACTTCAACCTTGGCCCAAACATCATCCCCGGCCCGAACACCGAACTTCGGCCCGAACACCACTTCGGCCCGAACACCACTTCGACCCGAACATCCCACTTCGCCCCGAACATCCCTCCTCGGCCCGAACTCTTCAATATCCAAGATTGTGTGACAAAAGGTGCTATACTAAAACATTCATAACTTTCAGCTCGGGTGTCCGTTTCACGCCCACGAGTAACCGAAATAGCTAGTTCGTTCGTCACTGCCAAGAACAAGTTCGGCCCGAACTCTTCACTTTTCCCGGCCCGAACTTCATTTTCGGCCCGAACTTCAACCTCGGCCCGAACTCCGACCTCGGCCCGAACATCATCCTCGGCCCGAACACCGAACTTCGGCCCGAACACCACTTCGGCCCGAACACCACTTCGGCCCGAACACCACTTCGGCCCGAACTTCCCACTTCGGCCCGAACACCACTTCGGCCCGAACATCCCTCTTCGGCCCGAACTCTTCAATATCCAAGATTGTGTGACAAAAGGTGCTATACTAAAACATTCATAACTTTCAGCTCTGGTGTCCGTTTCACGCCCACGAGTAACCAAAATAGCTGGTTCGTTCGTCACTGCCAAGAACAAGTTCGACCCGAACTCTTCACTGTTCCCGGCCCGAACTTCATTTTCGGCCCGAACTTCAACCTCGGCCCGAACTTCAACCTCGGCCCGAATTCCGACCTCAGCCCGAACTTCAAGCTCGGCCCGAACATCATCCTCGGCCCGAACACCGAACTTCGGCCCGAACACCACTTCGGCCCGAACATCCCACTTCGGCCCGAACACCACTTCGGCTCGAACATTCCTCTTCGGCCCGAACACTTCAATATCCAAGATTGTGTGACAAAAGGTGCTATACTAAAACATTCATAACTTTCAGCTTGGGTGTCCGTTTCACGCCCACGAGTAACCAAAATAGCTAGTTCGTTCGTCACTGCCAAGAACAAGTTCGGCCCGAACTCTTCACTGTTCCCTGCCAGAACTTCATTTTCAGCCCGAACTTCAACCTCGGCCCAAACTTCATTTTCGGCCCGAACTTCAACCTCGGCCCGAACTCCGACCTCGGCCCAAACTTCAACCTCGGCCCGAACATCATCCTCGGCCCGAACACCGAACTTCGGCCCGAACACCACTTCGGCCCGAACACCACTTCGGCCCGAACATCCCTCTTCGGCCCGAACACCACTTCGGCCCGAACATCCCTCTTTGGCCCGAACATCCCTCTTCAATATTCAAGATTGTGTGACAAAAGGTGCTATACTAAAACATTCATAAGTATCAGCTCGGGTGTCCGTTTCACGCCCACGAGTAACCAAAATAGCTGGTTCGTTTGTCACTGCCAAGAACAAGTTCGGCCCGAACTCTTCACTGTTCCCGGCCCGAACTTCATTTTCGGCCCGAACTTCAACCTCGGCCCGAACTTCAACCTCGGCCCGAACTCCGACCTCGGCCCGAACTTCAACCTCGGCCCGAACATCATCCTTGGCCCGAACACGGAACTTCGGCCCGAACACCACTTCGGCCCGAACACCACTTCGGCCCGAACATCCCACTTCGGCCCGAACACCACTTCAGCCCGAACACTTCAATATCCAAGATTGTGTGACAAAAGGTGATATACTAAAACATTCATAACTTTCAGCTCGGGTGTCCGTTTCACGCCCACGAGTAACCAAAATAGCTGGTTCGTTCGTCACTGCCAAGAACAAGTTCGGCCCGAACTCTTCACTGTTCCCGGCCCGAACTTCATTTTCGGCCCGAACTTCAATCTCGGCCCGAACTCCGACCTCGGCCCGAACTCCGACCTCGGCCTTAACATCATCCTCGGCCCGAACATCATCCTCGGCCCGAACACCGAACTTCGGCCCGAACACCACTTCGGCCCGAACACCACTTCGGCCCGAACATCCCACTTCGGCCCGAACACCACTTCGGCCCGAACATCCCTCTTCGGCCAGAATTCTTCAATATCCAAGATTGTGTGACAAAAGGTGCTATACTAAAACATTCATAACTTTCAGCTCGGCTGTCCGTTTCACGCCAACGAGTAACCAAAATAGCTGGTTCGTTCGTCACTGCCAAGAACAAGTTCGGCCCAAACTCTTCACTGTTCCCGGCCCGAACTTCATTTTCGGCCCGAACCTCAACCTCGGCCCGAACTTCAACCTCGGCCCGAACTCCGACCTCGGCCCGAACTTCAACCTCGGCCCGAACATCATCCTTGGCCCGAACACGGAACTTCGGCCCGAACACCACTTCGGCCCGAACATCCCACTTCGGCCCGAACACCACTTCGGCCCGAACACTTCAATATCCAAGATTGTGTGACAAAAGGTGCTATACTAAAACATTTATAACTTTCAGCTCGGGTGTCCGTTTCACGCCCACGAGTAACCAAAATAGCTGGTTCGTTCGTCACTGCCAAGAACAAGTTCGGCCCGAACTCTGCACTGTTCCCGGCCCGAACTTCATTTTCGGCCCGAACTTTAACCTCGGCCCGAACTTCAACCTCGGCCCGAACTCCGACCTCGTCCCGAACTTCAACCTCGGCCCGAACATCATCCTCGGCCCGAACACCAAACTTCGGCCCGAACACCACTTCGGCCCGAACATCCCACTTCGGCCCGAACACCACTTCGGCCCGAACATCCCTCTTCGGCCCGAACTCTTCAATATCCAAGATTGTGTGACAAAAGGTGCTATACTAAAACATTCATAACTTTCAGCTCGGGTGTCCGTTTCACGCCCACGAGTAACCAAAATAGCTGGTTCGTTCGTCACTGCCAAGAACAAGTTCGACCCGAACTCTTCACTGTTCCCGGCCCGAACTTCATTTTCGGCCCGAACTTCAACCCCGGCCCGAACTCCGACCTCGGCCCAAACTTCAACCTCGGGCCGAACATCATCCTCGGCCCGAACATCATCCTCAGCCCGAACCCCGAACTTCGGCCCGAACACCACTTCGGCCCGAACACCACTTCGGCCCGAACATCCCACTTCGGCCAGAACTCTTCAATATCCAAGATTGTGTGACAAAAGGTGCTATACTAAAACATTCATAACTTTCAGCTTGGCTGTCCGTTTCACGCCAACGAGTAACCAAAATAGCTGGTTCGTTCGTCACTGCCAAGAACAAGTTCGACCCGAACTCTTCACTGTTCCCGGCCCGAACTTCATTTTCGGCCCGAACTTCAACCTCGGCCCGAACTTCAACCTCGGCCCGAACTCCGACCTCGGCCCGAACTTCAACCTCGGCCCGAACATCATCCTTGGCCCGAACACAGAACTTCGGCCCGAACACCACTTCGACCCGAACACCACTTCGGCCCGAACATCCCACTTCGGCCCGAACACCACTTCGGCCCGAACACTTCAATATCCAAGATTGTGTGACAAAAGGTGATATACTAAAACATTCATAACTTTCAGCTCGGGTGTCCGTTTCACGCCCACGAGTAACCAAAATAGCTGGTTCGTTCGTCACTGCCAAGAACAAGTTCGGCCCGAACTCTTCACTGTTCCCGGCCCGAACTTCATTCTCGGCCCGAACTCCGACCTCGGCCCGAACTCCGACCTCGGCCTTAACATCATCCTCGGCCCGAACATCATCCTCGGCCCGAACACCGAACTTCGGCCCGAACACCACTTCGGCCCGAACATCCCACTTCGGCCCGAACACCACTTCGGCCCGAACATCCCTCTTCGGCCAGAACTCTTCAATATCCAAGATTGTGTGACAAAAGGTGCTATACTAAAACATTCATAACTTTCAGCTCGGCTGTCCGTTTCACGCCAACGAGTAACCAAAATAGCTGGTTCGTTCGTCACTGCCAAGAACAAGTTCGGCCCAAACTCTTCACTGTTCCCGGCCCGAACTTCATTTTCGGCCCGAACTTCAACCTCGGCACGAACTCCGACCTCGGCCCGAACTTCAACCTCGGCCCGAACATCATCCTTGGCCCGAACACGGAACTTCGGCCCGAACACCACTTCGGCCCGAACACCACTTCGGCCCGAACATCCCACTTCGGCCCGAACACCACTTCGGCCCGAACACTTCAATATCCAAGATTGTGTGACAAAAGGTGATATACTAAAATATTCATAACTTTCAGCTCGGGTGTCCGTTTCACGCCAACGAGTAACCAAAATAGCTGGTTCGTTCGTCACTGCCAAGAACAAGTTCGGCCCGAACTCTTCACTGTTCCCGGCCCGAACTTCATTTTCGGCCCGAACTTCAACCTCGGCCCGAACTCCGACCTCGGCCCGAACTTCAACCTCGGCCCGAACATCATCCTCGACCCGAACACGGAACTTCGGCCCGAACACCACTTCGGCCCGAACACCACTTCGGCCCGAACATCCCACTTCGGCCCGAACACCACTTCGGCCCGAACACCACTTCGGCCCGAACACTTCAATATCCAAGATTGTGTGACAAAAGGTGATATACTAAAACATTCATAACTTTCAGCTCGGGTGTCCGTTTCACGCCCACGAGTAACCAAAATAGCTGGTTCGTTCGTCACTACCAAGAACAAGTTCGGCCCGAACTCTTCACTGTTCCCGGCCCGAACTTCATTTTCGGCCCGAACTTCAATCTCGGCCCGAACTCCGACCTCGGCCCGAACTCCGACCTCGGCCCGAACATCATCCTCGGCCCGAACATCATCCTCGGCCCGAACACCGAACTTCGGCCCGAACACCACTTCGGCCCGAACACCACTTCGGCCCGAACATCCCACTTCGGCCCGAACACCACTTCGGCCCGAACACTTCAATATCCAAGATTGTGTGACAAAAGGTGCTATACTAAAACATTCATAACTTTCAGCTCGGCTGTCCGTTTCACGCCAACGAGTAACCAAAATAGCTGGTTCGTTCGTCACTGCCAAGAACAAGTTCGACCCGAACTCTTCACTGTTCCCGGCCCGAACTTCATTTTCGGCCCGAACTTCAACCTCGGCCCGAACTTCAACCTCGGCCCGAACTCCGACCTCGGCCCGAACTTCAACCTCGGCCCGAACATCATCCTTGGCCCGAACACGGAACTTCGGCCCGAACACCACTTCGGCCCGAACACCACTTCGGCCCGAACATCCCACTTCGGCCCGAACACCACTTCGGCCCGAACACTTCAATATCCAAGATTGTGTGACAAAAGGTGCTATAGTAAAACATTTATAACTTTCAGCTCGGGTGTCCGTTTCACGCCCACGAGTAACCAAAATAGCTGGTTCGTTCGTCACTGCCAAGAACAAGTTCGGCCCGAACTCTTCACTGTTCCCGGCCCGAACTTCATTTTCGGCCCGAACTTTAACCTCGGCCCAAACTTCAACCTCGGCCCGAACTCCGACCTCGTCCCGAACTTCAACCTCGGCCCGAACATCATCCTCGGCCCGAACACCAAACTTCGGCCCGAACACCACTTCGGCCCGAACATCCCACTTCGGCCCGAACACCACTTCGGCCCGAACATCCGTCTTCGGCCCGAACTCTTCAATATCCAAGATTGTGTGACAAAAGGTGCTATACTAAAACATTCATAACTTTCAGCTCGGGTGTCCGTTTCACGCCCACGAGTAACCAAAATAGCTGGTTCGTTCGTCACTGCCAAGAACAAGTTCGACCCGAACTCTTCACTGTTCCCGGCCCGAACTTCATTTTCGGCCCGAACTTCAACCTCGGCCCGAACTCCGACCTCGGCCCAAACTTCAACCTCGGCCCGAACATCATCCTCGGCCCGAACATCATCCTCAGCCCGAACCCCGAACTTCGGCCCGAACACCACTTCGGCCCGAACACCACTTCTGCCCAAACATCCCACTTCGGCCAGAACTCTTCAATATCCAAGATTGTGTGACAAAAGGTGCTATACTAAAACATTCATAACTTTCAGCTCGGCTGTCCGTTTCACGCCAACGAGTAACCAAAATAGCTGGTTCGTTCGTCACTGCCAAGAACAAGTTCGGCCCGAACTCTTCACTGTTCCCGGCCCGAACTTCATTTTCGGCCCGAACTTCAACCTCGGCCCGAACTTCAACCTCGGCCCGAACTCCGACCTCGGCCCGAACTTCAACCTCGGCCCGAACATCATCCTTTGCCCGAACACGGAACTTCGGCCCGAACACCACTTCGGCCCGAACACCACTTCGGCCCGAACATCCCACTTCGGCCCGAACACCACTTCAGCCCGAACACTTCAATATCCAAGATTGTGTGACAAAAGGTGATATACTAAAACATTCATAACTTTCAGCTCGGGTGTCCGTTTCACGCCCACGAGTAACCAAAATAGCTGGTTCGTTCGTCACTGCCAAGAACAAGTTCGGCCCGAACTCTTCACTGTTCCCGGCCCGAACTTCATTTTCGGCCCGAACTTCAATCTCGGCCCGAACTCCGACCTCGGCCCGAACTCCGACCTCGGCCTTAACATCATCCTCGGCCCGAACATCATCCTCGGCCCGAACACTGAACTTCGGCCCGAACACCACTTCGGCCCGAACACCACTTCGGCCCGAACATCCCACTTCGGCCCGAACACCACTTCGGCCCGAACATCCCTCTTCGGCCAGAACTCTTCAATATCCAAGATTGTGTGACAAAAGGTGCTATACTAAAACATTCATAACTTTCAGCTCGGCTGTCCGTTTCACGCCAACGAGTAACCAAAATAGCTGGTTCGTTCGTCACTGCCAAGAACAAGTTCGGCCCAAACTCTTCACTGTTCCCGGCCCGAACTTCATTTTCGGCCCGAACTTCAACCTCGGCCCGAACTCCGACCTCGGCCCGAACTTCAACCTCGGCCCGAACATCATCCTTGGCCCGAACACGGAACTTCGGCCCGAACACCACTTCGGCCCGAACACCAGTTCGGCCCGATCATCCCACTTCGGCCCGAACACCACTTCGGCCCGAACACTTCAATATCCAAGATTGTGTGACAAAAGGTGATATACTAAAATATTCATAACTTTCAGCTCGGGTGTCCGTTTCACGCCAACGAGTAACCAAAATAGCTGGTTCGTTCGTCACTGCCAAGAACAAGTTCGGCCCGAACTCTTCACTGTTCCCGGCCCGAACTTCATTTTTGGCCCGAACTTCAACCTCGGCCCGAACTCCGACCTCGGCCCGAACTTCAACCTCGGCCCGAACATCATCCTCGGCCCGAACACGGAACTTCGGCCCGAACACCACTTCGGCCCGAACACCACTTCGGCCCGAACATCCCACTTCTGCCCGAACACCACTTCGGCCCGAACACCACTTCGGCCCGAACACTTCAATATCCAAGATTGTGTGACAAAAGGTGATATACTAAAACATTCATAACTTTCAGCTCGGGTGTCCGTTTCACGCCCACGAGTAACCAAAATAGCTGGTTCGTTCGTCACTACCAAGAACAAGTTCGGCCCGAACTCTTCACTGTTCCCGGCCCGAACTTCATTTTCGGCCCGAACTTCAATCTCGGCCCGAACTCCGACCTCGGCCCGAACTCCGACCTCGGCCCGAACATCATCCTCGGCCCGAACATCATCCTCGGCCCGAACACCGAACTTCGGCCCGAACACCACTTCGGCCCGAACACCACTTCGGCCCGAACATCCCACTTCGGCCCGAACACCACTTCGGCCCGAACACTTCAATATCCAAGATTGTGTGACAAAAGGTGCTATACTAAAACATTCATAACTTTCAGCTCGGCTGTCCGTTTCACGCCAACGAGTAACCAAAATAGCTGGTTCGTTCGTCACTGCCAAGAACAAGTTCGACCCGAACTCTTCACTGTTCCCGGCCCGAACTTCATTTTCGGCCCGAACTTCAACCTCGGCCCGAACTTCAACCTCGGCCCGAACTCCGACCTCGGCCCGAACTTCAACCTCGGCCCGAACATCATCCTTGGCCCGAACACGGAACTTCGGCCCGAACACCACTTCGGCCCGAACACCACTTCGGCCCGAACATCCCACTTCGGCCCGAACACCACTTCGGCCCGAACACTTCAATATCCAAGATTGTGTGACAAAAGGTGCTATAGTAAAACATTTATAACTTTCAGCTCGGGTGTCCGTTTCACGCCCACGAGTAACCAAAATAGCTGGTTCGTTCGTCACTGCCAAGAACAAGTTCGGCCCGAACTCTTCACTGTTCCCGGCCCGAACTTCATTTTCGGCCCGAACTTTAACCTCGGCCCAAACTTCAACCTCGGCCCGAACTCCGACCTCGTCCCGAACTTCAACCTCGGCCCGAACATCATCCTCGGCCCGAACACCAAACTTCGGCCCGAACACCACTTCGGCCCGAACATCCCACTTCGGCCCGAACACCACTTCGGCCCGAACATCCGTCTTCGGCCCGAACTCTTCAATATCCAAGATTGTGTGACAAAAGGTGCTATACTAAAACATTCATAACTTTCAGCTCGGGTGTCCGTTTCACGCCCACGAGTAACCAAAATAGCTGGTTCGTTCGTCACTGCCAAGAACAAGTTCGACCCGAACTCTTCACTGTTCCCGGCCCGAACTTCATTTTCGGCCCGAACTTCAACCTCGGCCCGAACTCCGACCTCGGCCCAAACTTCAACCTCGGCCCGAACATCATCCTCGGCCCGAACATCATCCTCAGCCCGAACCCCGAACTTCGGCCCGAACACCACTTCGGCCCGAACACCACTTCTGCCCAAACATCCCACTTCGGCCAGAACTCTTCAATATCCAAGATTGTGTGACAAAAGGTGCTATACTAAAACATTCATAACTTTCAGCTCGGCTGTCCGTTTCACGCCAACGAGTAACCAAAATAGCTGGTTCGTTCGTCACTGCCAAGAACAAGTTCGGCCCGAACTCTTCACTGTTCCCGGCCCGAACTTCATTTTCGGCCCGAACTTCAACCTCGGCCCGAACTTCAACCTCGGCCCGAACTCCGACCTCGGCCCGAACTTCAACCTCGGCCCGAACATCATCCTTTGCCCGAACACGGAACTTCGGCCCGAACACCACTTCGGCCCGAACACCACTTCGGCCCGAACATCCCACTTCGGCCCGAACACCACTTCAGCCCGAACACTTCAATATCCAAGATTGTGTGACAAAAGGTGATATACTAAAACATTCATAACTTTCAGCTCGGGTGTCCGTTTCACGCCCACGAGTAACCAAAATAGCTGGTTCGTTCGTCACTGCCAAGAACAAGTTCGGCCCGAACTCTTCACTGTTCCCGGCCCGAACTTCATTTTCGGCCCGAACTTCAATCTCGGCCCGAACTCCGACCTCGGCCCGAACTCCGACCTCGGCCTTAACATCATCCTCGGCCCGAACATCATCCTCGGCCCGAACACTGAACTTCGGCCCGAACACCACTTCGGCCCGAACACCACTTCGGCCCGAACATCCCACTTCGGCCCGAACACCACTTCGGCCCGAACATCCCTCTTCGGCCAGAACTCTTCAATATCCAAGATTGTGTGACAAAAGGTGCTATACTAAAACATTCATAACTTTCAGCTCGGCTGTCCGTTTCACGCCAACGAGTAACCAAAATAGCTGGTTCGTTCGTCACTGCCAAGAACAAGTTCGGCCCAAACTCTTCACTGTTCCCGGCCCGAACTTCATTTTCGGCCCGAACTTCAACCTCGGCCCGAACTCCGACCTCGGCCCGAACTTCAACCTCGGCCCGAACATCATCCTTGGCCCGAACACGGAACTTCGGCCCGAACACCACTTCGGCCCGAACACCAGTTCGGCCCGATCATCCCACTTCGGCCCGAACACCACTTCGGCCCGAACACTTCAATATCCAAGATTGTGTGACAAAAGGTGATATACTAAAATATTCATAACTTTCAGCTCGGGTGTCCGTTTCACGCCAACGAGTAACCAAAATAGCTGGTTCGTTCGTCACTGCCAAGAACAAGTTCGGCCCGAACTCTTCACTGTTCCCGGCCCGAACTTCATTTTTGGCCCGAACTTCAACCTCGGCCCGAACTCCGACCTCGGCCCGAACTTCAACCTCGGCCCGAACATCATCCTCGGCCCGAACACGGAACTTCGGCCCGAACACCACTTCGGCCCGAACACCACTTCGGCCCGAACATCCCACTTCGGCCCGAACACCACTTCGGCCCGAACACCACTTCGGCCCGAACACTTCAATATCCAAGATTGTGTGACAAAAGGTGATATACTAAAACATTCATAACTTTCAGCTCGGGTGTCCGTTTCACGCCCACGAGTAACCAAAATAGCTGGTTCGTTCGTCACTACCAAGAACAAGTTCGGCCCGAACTCTTCACTGTTCCCGGCCCGAACTTCATTTTCGGCCCGAACTTCAATCTCGGCCCGAACTCCGACCTCGGCCCGAACTCCGACCTCGGCCCGAACATCATCCTCGGCCCGAACATCATCCTCGGCCCGAACACCGAACTTCGGCCCGAACACCACTTCGGCCCGAACACCACTTCGGCCCGAACATCCCACTTCGGCCCGAACACCACTTCGGCCCGAACATCCCTCTTCGGCCAGAACTCTTCAATATCCAAGATTGTGTGACAAAAGGTGCTATACTAAAACATTCATAACTTCCAGCTCGGGTGTCCGTTTCACGCCCACGAGTAACCAAAATAGCTGGTTCGTTCTTCACTGCCAAGAACAAGTTCGGCCCGAACTCTTCACTGTTCCCGGCCCGAACTTCATTTTCAGCCCGAACTCCGACCTCGGCCCGAACTCTGACCTCGGCCCGAACATCAATCACGGCCCGAACACCGAACTTCGGCCCGAACATCCCACTTCGGCCCGAACACCACTTCGGCCCGAACATCCCACTTCGGCCAGAACACCACTTCGCCCGAACATCCCACTACGGCCCGAACACCACTTCGGCCCGAACATCCCTCTTCGGCCCGAACTCTTCAATATCCAAGATTGTATGACAAAAGGTGCTATACTAAAACATTCATAACTTTCAGCTCGGGTGTCGGTTTCACGCCCACGAGTAACCAAAATAGCTGGTTCGTTCGTCACTGCCAAGAACAAGTTCGGCCCGAACTCTTCACTGTTCCCTGCCCGAACTTCATTTTCGGCCCGAACTTCAACCTCGGACAGAACTCCGACCTCGGCCCGAACTACAACCTCGGCCCGAACATCAACCTCGGCCCGAACATCATCCTCGGCCCGAACACCGAACTTCGGCCCGAACACCACTTCGGCCCGAACATCCCACTTCGGCCCGAACATCCCTCTTCGGCCCGAACTCTTCAATATCCAAGATTGTGTGACAAAAGGTGCTATACTAAAACATTCATAACTTTCAGCTCGGTTGTCCGTTTCACGCCCACGAGTAACCAAAATAGCTGGTTCGTTCGTCACTGCCAAGAACAAGTTCGGCCCGAACTCTTCACTGTTCCCGGCCCGAACTTCAACCTCGGCCCGAACTCCGACCTCGGCCCGAACTTCAACCTCGGCCCGAACATCATCCTCGGCCCGAACACGGAACTTCGGCCCGAACACCACTTCGGCCCGAACACCACTTCGGCCCGAACATCCCACTACGGCCCGAACACCACTTCGGCCCGAACATCCCTCTTCGGCCCGAACTCTTCAATATCCAAGATTGTATGACAAAAGGTGCTATACTAAAACATTCATAACTTTCAGCTCGGGTGTCGGTTTCACGCTCACGAGTAACCAAAATAGCTGGTTCGTTCGTCACTGCCAAGAACAAGTTCGGCCCGAACTCTTCACTGTTCCCTGCCCGAACTTCATTTTCGGCCCGAACTTCAACCTCGGACAGAACTCCGACCTCGGCCCGAACTACAACCTCGGCCCGAACATCAACCTCGGCCCGAACATCATCCTCGGCCCGAACACCGAACTTCGGCCCGAACACCACTTCGGCCCGAACATCCCACTTCGGCCCGAACACCACTTCGGCCCGAACATCCCTCTTCGGCCCGAACTCTTCAATATCCAAGATTGTGTGACAAAAGGTGCTATACTAAAACATTCATAACTTTCAGCTCGGTTGTCCGTTTCACGCCCACGAGTAACCAAAATAGCTGGTTCGTTCGTCACTGCCAAGAACAAGTTCGGCCCGAACTCTTCACTGTTCCCGGCCCGAACTTCATTTTTGGCCCGAACTTCAACCTCGCCCGAACTTCAACCTCGGCCCGAACTCCGACCTCGGCCCGAACTTCAACCTCGGCCCGAACATCATCCTCGGCCCGAACACCGAACCTCGGCCCGAACACCACTTCGGCCCGAACACCACTTCGGCCCGAACATCCCACTTCGGCCCGAACACCACTTTGGCCCGAACATCCCTCTTCGGCCCGAACTCTTCAATATCCAAGATTGTGTGACAAAAGGTGCTATACTAAAACATTAATAACTTTCAGCTCGGGTGTCCGTTTCACGCGCACGAGTAACCAAAGTAGCTAGTTCGTTCGTCACTGCCAAGAACAAGTTCAGCCCGAAATCTTCACTGTTCCCGGCCCGAACTTCATTTTCGGCCCGAACTACAACCTCGACCCGAACTTCAACCTCGGCCCGAACTCCGACCTCGGCCCGAACTTCAAGCTCGGCCCGAACATCATCCTCGGCCCGAACACCAAACTTCAGCCCGAACACCACTTCGGCCCGAACATCCCACTTCGGCCCGAACACCACTTCGGCTCGAACATTCCTCTTCGGCCCGAACTCTTCAATATCCAAGATTGTGTGACAAAATGTGCTATACTAAAACATTCATAACTTTCAGCTCGGGTGTCCGTTTCACGCCCACGAGTAACCAAAATAGCTGGTTCGTTCGTCACTGCCAAGAACAAGTTCGGCCCGAACTCTTCACTGTTCCCGGCCCGAACTTCATTTTCGGCCCGAACTTCAACCTCGTCCCGAACTTCAACCTCGGCCCGAACTCCGACCTCGGCCCGAACTTCATCCTTGGCCCAAACATCATCCCCGGCCCGAACACCGAACTTCGGCCCGAACACCACTTCGGCCCGAACACCACTTCGGCCCGAACATCCCACTTCGCCCCGAACATCCCTCTTCGACCCGAACTCTTCAATATCCAAGATTGTGTGACAAAAGGTGCTATACTAAAACATTCATAACTTTCAGCTCGGGTGTCCGTTTCACGCCCACGAGTAACCGAAATAGCTAGTTCGTTCGTCACTGCCAAGAACAAGTTCGGCCCGAACTCTTCACTGTTCCCGGCCCGAACTTCATTTTCGGCCCGAACTTCAACCTCGGCCCGAACTCCGACCTCGGCCCGAACATCATCCTCGGCCCGAACACCGAACTTCGGCACGAACACCACGTCGGCCCGAACATCCCACTTCGGCCTGAACACCACTTCGGCCCGAACATCCCTCTTCGGCCCGAACTCTTCAATATCCAAGATTGTGTGACAAAAGGTGTTATACTAAAACATTCATAACTTTCAGCTCGGGTGTCCGTTTCACGCCCACGAGTAACCAAAATAGCTGGTTCGTTCGTCACTGCCAAGAACAAGTTCGGCCCGAACTCTTCACTGTTCCCGGCCGGAACTTCATTTTCGGCCCGAACTTCAACCTCGGCCCGAACTTCAACCTCGGCCCGAATTCCGACCTCGGCCCGAACTTCAAGCTCGGCCCGAACATCATCCTCGGCCCGAACACCGAACTTCGGCCCGAACACCACTTCGGCCCGAACACCACTTCGGCCCGAACATCCCACTTCGGCCCGAACACCACTTCGGCTCGAACATTCCTCTTCGGCCCGAACACTTCAATATCCAAGATTGTGTGACAAAAGGTGCTATACTAAAACATTCATAACTTTCAGCTTGGGTGTCCGTTTCACGCCCACGAGTAACCAAAATAGCTAGTTCGTTCGTCACTGCCAAGAACAAGTTCGGCCCGAACTCTTCACTGTTCCCTGCCAGAACTTCATTTTCAGCCCGAACTTCAACCTCGGCCCAAACTTCATTTTCGGCCCGAACTTCAACCTCGGCCCGAACTCCGACCTCGGCCCGAACTTCAACCTCGGCCCGAACATCATCCTCGGCCCGAACACCGAACTTCGGCCCGAACACCACTTCGGCCCGAACACCACTTCGGCCCGAACATCCCTCTTCGGCCCGAACACCACTTCGGCCCGAACATCCCTCTTTGGCCCGAACATCCCTCTTCAATATTCAAGATTGTGTGACAAAAGGTGCTATACTAAAACATTCATAAGTTTCAGCTCGGGTGTCCGTTTCACGCCCACGAGTAACCAAAATAGCTGGTTCGTTTGTCACTGCCAAGAACAAGTTCGGCCCGAACTCTTCACTGTTCCCGGCCCGAACTTCATTTTCGGCCCGAACTCCGACCTCGGCCCAAACTTCAACCTCGGCCCGAACATCATCCTCGGCCCGAACACCGAACTTCGGCCCGAACACCACTTCGGCCCGAACACCACTTCGGCCCGAACATCCCACTTCGGCCCGAACACCAGTTCGGCCCGAACATCCCTCTTCGGCCCGGCCTCTTCAATATCCAAGATTGTGTGACAAAAGGTGCTATACTAAAACATTCATAACTTTCAGCTCGGGTGTCCGTTTCACGCCCACGAGTAACCAACATAGCTGGTTCGTTCGTCACTGCCAAGAACAAGTTCGGCCCGAACTCTTCACTGTTCCCGGCCCGAACTTCATTTTCGGCCCGAACTTCAACCTCGGCCCGAACTTCAACCTCGGCCCGAACTCCGACCTCGGCCCGAACTTCAACCTCGGCCCGAACATCATCGTCGGCCCGAACACCAAACTTCGGCCCGAACACCACTTCAGCCCGAACACCACTTCGGCCCGAACATCCCACTTCGGCCCGAACATCCCTCTTCGGCCCGAACATCCCTCTTCGGCCCGAACTCTTCAATATCCAAGATTGTGTGACAAAAGGTGCTATACTAAAACATTCATAACTTTCAGCTCGGGTGTCCGTTTCACGCCCACGAGTAACCAAAATAGCTGGTTCGTTCTTCACTGCCAAGAACAAGTTCGGCCCGAACTCTTCACTGTTCCCGGCCCGAACTTCATTTTCGGCCCGAACTCCGACCTCGGCCCGAACTCTGACCTCGGCCCGAACATCAACCTCGGCCCGAACACCGAACTTCGGCCCGAACATCCCACTTCGGCCCGAACACCACTTCGGCCCGAACATCCCACTTCGGCCAGAACACCACTTCGGCCCGAACATCCCACTACGGCCCGAACACCACTTCGGCCCGAACATCCCTCTTCGGCCCGAACTCTTCAATATCCAAGATTGTATGACAAAAGGTGCTATACTAAAACATTCATAACTTTCAGCTCGGGTGTCGGTTTCACGCCCACGAGTAACCAAAATAGCTGGTTCGTTCGTCACTGCCAAGAACAAGTTCGGCCCGAACTCTTCACTGTTCCCTGCCCGAACTTCATTTTCGGCCCGAACTTCAACCTCGGACAGAACTCCGACCTCGGCCCGAACTACAACCTCGGCCCGAACATCAACCTCGGCCCGAACATCATCCTCGGCCCGAACACCGAACTTCGGCCCGAACACCACTTCGGCCCGAACATCCCACTTCGGCCCGAACACCACTTCGGCCCGAACATCCCTCTTCGGCCCGAACTCTTCAATATCCAAGATTGTGTGACAAAAGGTGCTATACTAAAACATTCATAACTTTCAGCTCGGTTGTCCGTTTCACGCCCACGAGTAACCAAAATAGCTGGTTCGTTCGTCACTGCCAAGAACAAGTTCGGCCCGAACTCTTCACTGTTCCCGGCCCGAACTTCATTTTCGACCCGAACTTCAACCTCGGCCCGAACTTCAACCTCGGCCCGAACTCCGACCTCGGCCCGAACTTCAACCTCGGCCCGAACATCATCCTCGGCCCGAACACCGAACTTCGGACCGAACACCACTTCGGCCCGAACACCACTTCGGCCCGAACATCCCTCTTCGGCCCGAACTCTTCAATATCCAAGATTGTGTGACAAAAGGTGCTATACTAAAACATTCATAAGTTTCAGCTCGGGTGTCCGTGTCACGCCCACGAGTAGCCAAAATAGCTGGTTCGTTCGTCACTGCCAAGAACAAGTTCGGCCCGAACTCTTCACTGTTCCCGGCCCGAACTTCATTTTCGGCCCGAACTTCAACCTCGGCCCGAACTTCAACCTCGGTCCGAACTCAGACCTCGGCCCGAACTTCAACCTCGGCCCGAACATCATCCTCGGCCCGAACACCGAACTTCGGTCCGAACACCACTTCGACCCGAACATCCCACTTCGGCCCGAACACCACATCGGCCCGAACATCCCTCTTCGGCCCGAACTCTTCAATATCCAAGATTGTGTGACAAAAGGTGCTATACTAAAACATTCATAACTTTCAGCTCGGGTGTCCGTTTCACGCCCACGAGTAACCAAAATAGCTGGTTCGTTCGTCACTGCCAAGAACAAGTTCGGCCCGAACTCTTCACTGTTCCCGGCCCGAACTTCATTTTTGGCCCGAACTTCAACCTCGCCCGAACTTCAACCTCGGCCCGAACTCCGACCTCGGCCCGAACTTCAACCTCGGCCCGAACATCATCCTCGGCCCGAACACCGAACTTCGGCCCGAACACCACTTCGGCCCAAACACCACTTCGGCCCGAACATCCCACTTCGGCCCGAACACCACTTTGGCCCGAACATCCCTCTTCGGCTCGAACTCTTCAATATCCAAGATTGTGTGACAAAAGGTGCCATACTAAAACATTAATAACTTTCAGCTCGGGTGTCCGTTTCACGCCCACGAGTAACCAAAGTAGCTAGTTCGTTCGTCACTGCCAAGAACAAGTTCAGCCCGAAATCTTCACTGTTCCCGGCCCGAACATCATTTTCGGCCCGAACTACAACCTCGACCCGAACTTCAACCTCGGCCCGAACTCCGACCTCGGCCCGAACTTCAAGCTCGGCCCGAACATCATCCTCGGCCCGAACACCAAACTTCAGCCCGAACACCACTTCGGCCCGAACATCCCACTTCGGCCCGAACACCACTTCGGCTCGAACATTCCTCTTCGGCCCGAACTCTTCAATATCCAAGATTGTGTGACAAAATGTGCTATACTAAAACATTCATAACTTTCAGCTCGGGTGTCCGTTTCACGCCCACGAGTAACCAAAATAGCTGGTTCGTCCGTCACTGCCAAGAACAAGTTCGGCCCGAACTCTTCACTGTTCCCGGCCCGAACTTCATTTTCGGCCCGAACTTCAACCTCGTCCCGAACTTCAACCTCGGCCCGAACTCCGACCTCGGCCCGAACTTCATCCTTGGCCCAAACATCATCCCCGGCCCGAACACCGAACTTCGGCCCGAACACCACTTCGGCCCGAACACCACTTCGGCCCGAACATCCCACTTCGCCCCGAACATCCCTCTTCGACCCGAACTCTTCAATATCCAAGATTGTGTGACAAAAGGTGCTATACTAAAACATTCATAACTTTCAGCTCGGGTGTCCGTTTCACGCCCACGAGTAACCGAAATAGCTAGTTCGTTCGTCACTGCCAAGAACAAGTTCGGCCCGAACTCTTCACTGTTCCCGGCCCGAACTTCATTTTCGGCCCGAACTTCAACCTCGGCCCGAACTCCGACCTCGGCCCGAACATCATCCTCGGCCCGAACACCGAACTTCGGCCCGAACACCACTTCGGCCCGAACACCACTTCGGCCCGAACATCCCACTTCGGCCCGAACACCACTTCGGCCCGAACATCCCTCTTCAGCCCGAACTCTTCAATATCCAAGATTGTGTGACAAAAGGTGCTATACTAAAACATTCATAACTTTCAGCTCGGGTGTCCGTTTCACGCCCACGAGTAACCAAAATAGCTGGTTCGTTCGTCACTGCCAAGAACAAGTTCGGCCCGAACTCTTCACTGTTCCCGGCCCGAACTTCATTTTCGGCCCGAACTTCAACCTCGGCCCGAACTTCAACCTCGGCCCGAATTCCGACCTCGGCCCGAACTTCAAGCTCGGCCCGAACATCATCCTCGGCCCGAACACCGAACTTCGGCCCGAACACCACTTCGGCCCGAACACCACTTCGGCCCGAACATCCCACTTCGGCCCGAACACCACTTCGGCTCGAACATTCCTCTTCGGCCCGAACACTTCAATATCCAAGATTGTGTGACAAAAGGTGCTATACTAAAACATTCATAACTTTCAGCTTGGGTGTCCGTTTCACGCCCACGAGTAACAAAAATAGCTAGTTCGTTCGTCACTGCCAAGAACAAGTTCGGCCTGAACTCTTCACTGTTCCCTGCCAGAACTTCATTTTCAGCCCGAACTTCAACCTCGGCCCAAACTTCATTTTCGGCCCGAACTGCAACCTCGGCCCGAACTCCGACCTCGGCCCGAACTTCAACCTCGGCCCGAACATCATCCTCGGCCCGAACACCGAACTTCGGCCCGAACACCACTTCGGCCCGAACACCACTTCGGCCCGAACACCACTTCGGCCCGAACATCCCTCTTCGGCCCGAACACCACTTCGGCCCGAACATCCCTCTTTGGCCCGAACAACCCTCTTCAATATTCAAGATTGTGTGACAAAAGGTGCTATACTAAAACATTCATAAGTTTCAGCTCGGGTGTCCGTTTCACGCCCACGAGTAACCAAAATAGCTGGTTCGTTCGTCACTGCCAAGAACAAGTTCGGCCCGAACTCTTCACTGTTCCCGGCCCGAACTTCATTTTCGACCCGAACTTCAACCTCGGCCCGAACTTCAACCTCGGCCCGAACTCCGACCTCGGCCCGAACTTCAACCTCGGCCCGAACATCATCCTCGGCCCGAACACCGAACTTCGGACCGAACACCACTTCGGCCCGAACACCACTTCGGCCCGAACATCCCTCTTCGGCCCGAACTCTTCAATATCCAAGATTGTGTGACAAAAGGTGCTATACTAAAACATTCATAAGTTTCAGCTCGGGTGTCCGTGTCACGCCCACGAGTAACCAAAATAGCTGGTTCGTTCGTCACTGCCAAGAACAAGTTCGGCCCGAACTCTTCACTGTTCCCGGCCCGAACTTCATTTTCGGCCCGAACTTCAACCTCGTCCCGAACTTCAACCTCGGCCCGAACTCCGACCTCGGCCCGAACTTCATCCTTGGCCCAAACATCATCCCCGGCCCGAACACCGAACTTCGGCCCGAACACCACTTCGGCCCGAACACCACTTCGGCCCGAACATCCCACTTCGCCCCGAACATCCCTCTTCGACCCGAACTCTTCAATATCCAAGATTGTGTGACAAAAGGTGCTATACTAAAACATTCATAACTTTCAGCTCGGGTGTCCGTTTCACGCCCACGAGTAACCGAAATAGCTAGTTCGTTCGTCACTGCCAAGAACAAGTTCGGCCCGAACTCTTCACTGTTCCCGGCCCGAACTTCATTTTCGGCCCGAACTTCAACCTCGGCCCGAACTCCGACCTCGGCCCGAACATCATCCTCGACCCGAACACCGAACTTCGGCCCGAACACCACTTCGGCCCGAACACCACTTCGGCCCGAACATCCCACTTCGGCCCGAACACCACTTCGGCTCGAACATTCCTCTTCGGCCCGAACACTTCAATATCCAAGATTGTGTGACAAAAGGTGCTATACTAAAACATTCATAACTTTCAGCTTGGGTGTCCGTTTCACGCCCACGAGTAACCAAAATAGCTAGTTCGTTCGTCACTGCCAAGAACAAGTTCGGCCTGAACTCTTCACTGTTCCCTGCCAGAACTTCATTTTCAGCCCGAACTTCAACCTCGGCCCAAACTTCATTTTCGGCCCGAACTTCAACCTCGGCCCGAACTCCGACCTCGGCCCGAACTTCAACCTCGGCCCGAACATCATCCTCGGCCCGAACACCGAACTTCGGCCCGAACACCACTTCGGCCCGAACACCACTTCGGCCCGAACATCCCTCTTCGGCCCGAACACCACTTCGGCCCGAACATCCCTCTTTGGCCCGAAATCCCTCTTCAATATTCAAGATTGTGTGACAAAAGGTGCTATACTAAAACATTCATAAGTTTCAGCTCGGGTGTCCGTTTCACGCCCACGAGTAACCAAAATAGCTGGTTCGTTCGTCACTGCCAAGAACAAGTTCGGCCCGAACTCTTCACTGTTCCCGGCCCGAACTTCATTTTCGACCCGTACTTCAACCTCGGCCCGAACTTCAACCTCGGCCCGAACTCCGACCTCGGCCCGAACTTCAACCTCGGCCCGAACATCATCCTCGGCCCGAACACCGAACTTCGGACCGAACACCACTTCGGCCCGAACACCACTTCGGCCCGAACATCCCTCTTCGGCCCGAACTCTTCAATATCCAAGATTGTGTGACAAAAGGTGCTATACTAAAACATTCATAAGTTTCAGCTCGGGTGTCCGTGTCACGCCCACGAGTAACCAAAATAGCTGGTTCGTTCGTCACTGCCAAGAACAAGTTCGGCCCGAACTCTTCACTGTTCCCGGCCCGAACTTCATTTTCGGCCCGAACTTCAACCTCGGCCCGAACTTCAACCTCGGTCCGAACTCAGACCTCGGCCCGAACTTCAACCTCGGCCCGAACATCATCCTCGGCCCGAACACCGAACTTCGGTCCGAACACCACTTCGACCCGAACATCCCACTTCGGCCCGAACACCACATCGGCCCGAACATCCCTCTTCGGCCCGAACTCTTCAATATCCAAGATTGTGTGACAAAAGGTGCTATACTAAAACATTCATAACTTTAAGCTCGGGTGTCCGTTTCACGCCCACGAGTAACCAAAATAGCTGGTTCGTTCGTCACTGCCAAGAACAAGTTCGGCCCGAACTCTTCACTGTTCCCGGCCCGAACTTCATTTTTGGCCCGAACTTCAACCTCGCCCGAACTTCAACCTCGGCCCGAACTCCGACCTCGGCCCGAACTTCAACCTCGGCCCGAACATCATCCTCGGCCCGAACACCGAACTTCGGCCCGAACACCACTTCGGCCCAAACACCACTTCGGCCCGAACATCCCACTTCGGCCCGAACACCACTTTGGCCCGAACATCCCTCTTCGGCTCGAACTCTTCAATATCCAAGATTGTGTGACAAAAGGTGCTATACTAAAACATTAATAACTTTCAGCTCGGGTGTCCGTTTGACGCCCACGAGTAACCAAAGTAGCTAGTTCGTTCGTCACTGCCAAGAACAAGTTCAGCCCGAAATCTTCACTGTTCCCGGCCCGAACATCATTTTCGGCCCGAACTACAACCTCGACCCGAACTTCAACCTCGGCCCGAACTCCGACCTCGGCCCGAACTTCAAGCTCGGCCCGAACATCATCCTCGGCCCGAACACCAAACTTCAGCCCGAACACCACTTCGGCCCGAACATCCCACTTCGGCCCGAACACCACTTCGGCTCGAACATTCCTCTTCGGCCCGAACTCTTCAATATCCAAGATTGTGTGACAAAATGTGCTATACTAAAACATTCATAACTTTCAGCTCGGGTGTCCGTTTCACGCCCACGAGTAACCAAAATAGCTGGTTCGTTCGTCACTGCCAAGAACAAGTTCGGCCCGAACTCTTCACTGTTCCCGGCCCGAACTTCATTTTCGGCCCGAACTTCAACCTCGTCCCGAACTTCAACCTCGGCCCGAACTCCGACCTCGGCCCGAACTTCATCCTTGGCCCAAACATCATCCCCGGCCCGAACACCGAACTTCGGCCCGAACACCACTTCGGCCCGAACACCACTTCGGCCCGAACATCCCACTTCGCCCCGAACATCCCTCTTCGACCCGAACTCTTCAATATCCAAGATTGTGTGACAAAAGGTGCTATACTAAAACATTCATAACTTTCAGCTCGGGTGTCCGTTTCACGCCCACGAGTAACCGAAATAGCTAGTTCGTTCGTCACTGCCAAGAACAAGTTCGGCCCGAACTCTTCACTGTTCCCGGCCCGAACTTCATTTTCGGCCCGAACTTCAACCTCGGCCCGAACTCCGACCTCGGCCCGAACATCATCCTCGGCCCGAACACCGAACTTCGGCCCGAACACCACTTCGGCCCGAACACCACTTCGGCCCGAACATCCCACTTCGGCCCGAACACCACTTCGGCTCGAACATTCCTCTTCGGCCCGAACACTTCAATATCCAAGATTGTGTGACAAAAGGTGCTATACTAAAACATTCATAACTTTCAGCTTGGGTGTCCGTTTCACGCCCACGAGTAACCAAAATAGCTAGTTCGTTCGTCACTGCCAAGAACAAGTTCGGCCTGAACTCTTCACTGTTCCCTGCCAGAACTTCATTTTCAGCCCGAACTTCAACCTCGGCCCAAACTTCATTTTCGGCCCGAACTTCAACCTCGGCCCGAACTCCGACCTCGGCCCGAACTTCAACCTCGGCCCGAACATCATCCTCGGCCCGAACACCGAACTTCGGCCCGAACACCACTTCGGCCCGAACACCACTTCGGCCCGAACATCCCTCTTCGGCCCGAACACCACTTCGGCCCGAACATCCCTCTTTGGCCCGAACATCCCTCTTCAATATTCAAGATTGTGTGACAAAAGGTGCTATACTAAAACATTCATAAGTTTCAGCTCGGGTGTCCGTTTCACGCCCACGAGTAACCAAAATAGCTGGTTCGTTCGTCACTGCCAAGAACAAGTTCGGCCCGAACTCTTCACTGTTCCCGGCCCGAACTTCATTTTCGACCCGAACTTCAACCTCGGCCCGAACTTCAACCTCGGCCCGAACTCCGACCTCGGCCCGAACTTCAACCTCGGCCCGAACATCATCCTCGGCCCGAACACCGAACTTCGGACTGAACACCACTTCGGCCCGAACACCACTTCGGCCCGAACATCCCTCTTCGGCCCGAACTCTTCAATATCCAAGATTGTGTGACAAAAGGTGCTATACTAAAACATTCATAAGTTTCAGCTCGGGTGTCCGTGTCACGCCCACGAGTAACCAAAATAGCTGGTTCGTTCGTCACTGCCAAGAACAAGTTCGGCCCGAACTCTTCACTGTTCCCGGCCCGAACTTCATTTTCGGCCCGAACTTCAACCTCGGCCCGAACTTCAACCTCGGTCCGAACTCAGACCTCGGCCCGAACTTCAACCTCGGCCCGAACATCATCCTCGGCCCGAACACCGAACTTCGGTCCGAACACCACTTCGACCCGAACATCCCACTTCGGCCCGAACACCACATCGGCCCGAACATCCCTCTTCGGCCCGAACTCTTCAATATCCAAGATTGTGTGACAAAAGGTGCTATACTAAAACATTCATAACTTTCAGCTCGGGTGTCCGTTTCACGCCCACGAGTAACCAAAATAGCTGGTTCGTTCGTCACTGCCAAGAACAAGTTCGGCCCGAACTCTTCACTGTTCCCGGCCCGAACTTCATTTTTGGCCCGAACTTCAACCTCGCCCGAACTTCAACCTCGGCCCGAACTCCGACCTCGGCCCGAACTTCAACCTCGGCCCGAACATCATCCTCGGCCCGAACACCGAACTTCGGCCCGAACACCACTTTGGCCCAAACACCACTTCGGCCCGAACATCCCTCTTCGGCTCGAACTCTTCAATATCCAAGATTGTGTGACAAAAGGTGCTATACTAAAACATTAATAACTTTCAGCTCGGGTGTCCGTTTCACGCCCACGAGTAACCAAAGTAGCTAGTTCGTTCGTCACTGCCAAGAACAAATTCAGCCCGAAATCTTCACTGTTCCCGGCCCGAACATCATTTTCGGCCCGAACTACAACCTCGACCCGAACTTCAACCTCGGCCCGAACTCCGACCTCGGCCCGAACTTCAAGCTCGGCCCGAACATCATCCTCGGCCCGAACACCAAACTTCAGCCCGAACACCACTTCGGCCCGAACATCCCACTTCGGCCCGAACACCACTTCGGCTCGAACATTCCTCTTCGGCCCGAACTCTTCAATATCCAAGATTGTGTGACAAAATGTGCTATACTAAAACATTCATAACTTTCAGCTCGGGTGTCCGTTTCACGCCCACGAGTAACCAAAATAGCTGGTTCGTTCGTCACTGCCAAGAACAAGTTCGGCCCGAACTCTTCACTGTTCCCGGCCCGAACTTCATTTTCGGCCCGAACTTCAACCTCGTCCCGAACTTCAACCTCGGCCCGAACTCCGACCTCGGCCCGAACTTCATCCTTGGCCCAAACATCATCCCCGGCCCGAACACCGAACTTCGGCCCGAACACCACTTCGGCCCGAACACCACTTCGGCCCGAACATCCCACTTCGCCCCGAACATCCCTCTTCGACCCGAACTCTTCAATATCCAAGATTGTGTGACAAAAGGTGCTATACTAAAACATTCATAACTTTCAGCTCGGGTGTCCGTTTCACGCCCACGAGTAACCGAAATAGCTAGTTCGTTCGTCACTGCCAAGAACAAGTTCGGCCCGAACTCTTCACTGTTCCCGGCTCGAACTTCATTTTCGGCCCGAACTTCAACCTCGGCCCGAACTCCGACCTCGGCCCGAACATCATCCTCGGCCCGAACACGGAACTTCGGCCCGAACACCACTTCGGCCCGAACACCACTTCGGCCCGAACATCCCACTTCGGCCCGAACACCACTTCGGCCCGAACATCCCTCTTCGGCCCGAACTCTTCAATATCCAAGATTGTGTGACAAAAGGTGCTATACTAAAACATTCATAACTTTCAGCTCGGGTGTCCGTTTCACGCCCACGAGTAACCAAAATAGCTGGTTCGTTCGTCACTGCCAAGAACAAGTTCGGCCCGAACTCTTCACTGTTCCCTGCCAGAACTTCATTTTCAGCCCGAACTTCAACCTCGGCCCAAACTTCATTTTCGGCCCGAACTTCAACCTCGGCCCGAACTCCGACCTCGGCCCGAACTTCAACCTCGGCCCGAACATCATCCTCGGCCCGAACACCGAACTTCGGCCCGAACACCACTTCGGCCCGAACACCACTTCGGCCCGAACATCCCTCTTCGGCCCGAACACCACTTCGGCCCGAACATCCCTCTTTGGCCCGAACATCCCTCTTCAATATTCAAGATTGTGTGACAAAAGGTGCTATACTAAAACATTCATAAGTTTCAGCTCGGGTGTCCGTTTCACGCCCACGAGTAACCAAAATAGCTGGTTCGTTTGTCACTGCCAAGAACAAGTTCGGCCCGAACTCTTCACTGTTCCCGGCCCGAACTTCATTTTCGGCCCGAACTCCGACCTCGGCCCAAACTTCAACCTCGGCCCGAACATCATCCTCGGCCCGAACACCGAACTTCGGCCCGAACACCACTTCGGCCCGAACACCACTTCGACCCGAACATCCCACTTCGGCCCGAACACCAGTTCGGCCCGAACATCCCTCTTCGGCCCGGACTCTTCAATATCCAAGATTGTGTGACAAAAGGTGCTATACTAAAACATTCATAACTTTCAGCTCGGGTGTCCGTTTCACGCCCACGAGTAACCAACATAGCTGGTTCGTTCGTCACTGCCAAGAACAAGTTCGGCCCGAACTCTTCACTGTTCCCGGCCCGAACTTCATTTTCGGCCCGAACTTCAACCTCGGCCCGAACTTCAACCTCGGCCCGAACTCCGACCTCGGCCCGAACTTCAACCTCGGCCCGAACATCATCCTCGGCCCGAACACCGAACTTCGGCCCGAACACCACTTCGGCCTGAACACCACTTCGGCCCGAACATCCCTCTTCGGCCCGAACTCTTCAATCTCCAAGATTGTGTGACAAAAGGTGCTATACTAAAACATTCATAACTTTCAACTCGGGTGTCCGTTTCACGCCCACGAGTAACCAAAATTGCTGGTTCGTTCGTCACTGCCAAGAACAAGTTCGGCCCGAACTCTTCACTGTTCCCGGCCCGAACATCATTTTCGGCCCGAACTTCAACCTCGGCCCCTAACTCCGACCTCGGCCCGAACTTCAACCTCGGCCCGAACATCATCCATGGCCCAAACACCGAACTTCGGCCCGAACACCACTTCGGCCCGAACACCACTTCGGCCCGAACACCACTTCGGCCCGAACATCCCTCTTCGGCCCGAACTCTTCAATATTCAAGATTGTGTGACAAAAGGTACTATACTAAAACATTCATAAGTTTCAGCTCGGGTGTCCGTTTCACGCCCACGAGTAACCAAAATAGCTGGTTCGTTTGTCACTGCCAAGAACAAGTTCGGCCCGAACTCTTCACTGTTCCCGGCCGGAACTTCATTTTCGGCCCGAACTCCGACCTCGGCCCAAACTTCAACCTCGGCCCGAACGTCATCCTCGGTCCGAACACCGAACTTCGGCCCGAACACCACTTCGGCCCGAACACCACTTCGGCCCGAACATCCCACTTCGGCCCGAACACCACTTCGGCCCGAACATCCCTCTTCAGCCCGAACTCTTCAATATCCAAGATTGTGTGACAAAAGGTGCTATACTAAAACATTCATAACTTTCAACTCGGGTGTCCGTTTCACGCCCACGAGTAACCAACATAGCTGGTTCGTTCGTCACTGCCAAGAACAAGTTCGGCCCGAACTCTTCACTGTTCCCGGCCCGAACTTCATTTTCGGCCCGAACTTCAACCTCGGCCCGAACTTCAACCTCGGCCCGAACTCCGACTTCGGCCCGAACTTCAACCTCAGCCCGAACATCATCCTCGGCCCGAACACCGAACTTCGGCCCGAACACCACTTCGGCCTGAACACCACTCCGAACTCTTCAATATCCAAGATTGTGTGACAAAAGGTGCTATACTAAAACATTCATAACTTTCAGCTTGGGTGTCCGTTTCACGCCCACAAGTAACCAAAATAGCTAGTTCGTTCGTCACTGCCAAGAACAAGTTCGGCCCGAACTCTTCACTGTTCCCGGCCCGAACTTCATTTTCAGCCCGAACTTCAACCTCGGCCCGAACTTCATCCTCGGCCCGAACTTCAACCTCGGCCAGAACTCCGACCTTGGCCCGAACTTCGACCTCGGCCCGAACATCATCCTCGGCCCGAACACCAAACTTCGGCCCGAACTCCGCTTTGGCCCGAACACCACTTCGGCCCGAACATCCCACTTCGGCCTGAACACCACTTCGGCCCGAACATCCCTCTTCGGCCCGAACTCTTCAATATCCAAGATTGTGTGACAAAAGGTGCTATACTAAAACATTCATAACTTTCAGCTCGGGGGTCCGTTTCACGCCCACGAGTAACCAAAATAGCTGGTTCGTTCGTCACTGCCAAGAACAAGTTCGGCCCGAACTCTTAACTGTTCCCGGCCCGAACTTCATTTTCGGCCCGAACATCAACCTCGGCCCGAACTCCGACCTCGGCCTGAACTTCAACCTTGGCCCGAACATCATCCTCGGCCCGAACACCGAACTTCGGCCGGAACCCCACTTCGGCCGGAACACCACTTCGGCCCGAACATCCCACTTCGGCCCGAACACCACTTCGACCCGAACATCCCTCTTCGGCCCAAACTCTTCAATATCCAAGATTGTGTGACAAAAGGTGCTATACTAAAACATTCATTACTTTCAGCTCGGGTGTCCGTTTCACGCCCACGAGTAACCAACATAGCTGGTTCGTTCGTCACTGCCAAGAACAAGTTCGGCCCGAACTCTTCACTGTTCCCGGCCCGAACTTCATTTTCGGCCCGAACATCAACCTCGGCCCGAACTCCGACCTCGGCCTGAACTTCAACCTTGGCCCGAACATCATCCTCGGCCCGAACACCGAACTTCGGCCGGAACCCCACTTCGGCCGGAACACCACTTCGGCCCGAACATCCCACTTCGGCCCGAACACCACTTCGACCCGAACATCCCTCTTCGGCCCGAACTCTTCAATATCCAAGATTGTGTGACAAAAGGTGCTATACTAAAACATTCATTACTTTCAGCTCGGGTGTCCGTTTCACGCCCACGAGTAACCAACATAGCTGGTTCGTTCGTCACTGCCAAGAACAAGTTCGGCCCGAACTCTTCACTGTTCCCGGCCCGAACTTCATTTTCGGCCCGAACTTCAACCTCGGCCCGAACTTCAACCTCGGCCCGAACTCCGACCTCGGCCCGAACTTCAACCTCGGCCCGAACATCATCCTCGGCCCGAACACCGAACTTCGGCCCGAACACCACTTCGGCCTGAACACCACTTCGGCCCGAACATCCCTCTTCGGCCCGAACTCTTCAATCTCCAAGATTGTGTGACAAAAGGTGCTATACTAAAACATTCATAACTTTCAACTCGGGTGTCCGTTTCACGCCCACGAGTAACCAAAATAGCTGGTTCGTTCGTCACTGCCAAGAACAAGTTCGGCCCGAACTCTTCACTGTTCCCGGCCCGAACTTCATTTTCGGCCCGAACTTCAACCTCGGCCCCTAACTCCGACCTCGGCCCGAACTTCAACCTCGGCCCGAACATCATCCACGGCCCAAACACCGAACTTCGGCCCGAACACCACTTCGGCCCGAACACCACTTCGGCCAGAACATCCCACTTCGGCCCGAACACCACTTCGGCTCGAACATCCCTCTTCGGCCCGAACTCTTCAATATCCTAGATTGTGTGACAAAAGGTGCTATACTAAAACATTCATAACTTTCAGCTCGGGTGTCCGTTTCACGCCCACGAGTAACCAAAATAGCTGGTTCGTTCGTCACTGCCAAGAACAAGTTCGGCCCGAACTCTTCACTGTTCCCGGCCCGAACTTCATTTTCGGCCCGAACTTCAACCTCGGCCCGAACTCCGACCTCGGCCCGAACTTCAACCTCGGCCCGAACATCATCCTCGGCCCGAACACCGAACTTCGGCCCGAACACCACTTCGGCCCGAACACCACTTCGGCCCGAACATCCCTCTTCGGCCCGAACTCTTCAATATTCAAGATTGTGTGACAAAAGGTACTATACTAAAACATTCATAAGTTTCAGCTCGGGTGTCCGTTTCACGCCCACGAGTAACCAAAATAGCTGGTTCGTTTGTCACTGCCAAGAACAAGTTCGGCCCGAACTCTTCACTGTTCCCGGCCGGAACTTCATTTTCGGCCCGAACACCACTTCGGCCCGAACACCACTTCGGCCCGAACATCCCACTTCGGCCCGAACACCACTTCGGCCCGAACATCCCTCTTCAGCCCGAACTCTTCAATATCCAAGATTGTGTGACAAAAGGTGCTATACTAAAACATTCATAACTTTCAGCTTGGGTGTCCGTTTCACGCCCACAAGTAACCAAAATAGCTAGTTCGTTCGTCACTGCCAAGAACAAGTTCGGCCCGAACTCTTCACTGTTCCCGGCCCGAACTTCATTTTCAGCCCGAACTTCAACCTCGGCCCGAACTTCAACCTCGGCCCGAACTTCAACCTCGGCCAGAACTCCGACCTTGGCCCGAACTTCGACCTCGGCCCGAACATCATCCTCGGCCCGAACACCGAACTTCGGCCCGAACACCGCTTTGGCCCGAACACCACTTCGGCCCGAACATCCCACTTCGGCCTGAACACCACCTCGGCCCGAACATCCCTCTTCGGCCCGAACTCTTCAATATCCAAGATTGTGTGACAAAAGGTGCTATACTAAAACATTCATAACTTTCAGCTCGGGCGTCCGTTTCACGCCCACGAGTAACCAAAATAGCTGGTTCGTTCGTCACTGCCAAGAACAAGTTCGGCCCGAACTCTTAACTGTTCCCGGCCCGAACTTCATTTTCGGCCCGAACATCAACCTCGGCCCGAACTCCGACCTCGGCCTGAACTTCAACCTTGGCCCGAACATCATCCTCGGCCCGAACACCGAACTTCGGCCGGAACCCCACTTCGGCCGGAACACCACTTCGGCCCGAACATCCCACTTCGGCCCGAACACCACTTCGGCCCGAACATCCCTCTTCGGCCCGAACTCTTCAATATCCAAGATTGTGTGACAAAAGGTGCTATACTAAAACATACATAACTTTCAGCTAGGGTGTCCGTTTCACGCCAACGAGTAACCAAAATAGCTGGTTCGTTCGTCACTGCCAAGAACATGTTCGGCCCGAACTCTTCACTGTTCCCGGCCCGAACTTCATTTTCGGCCCGAACTTCAACCTCGGCCCGAACTTCAACCTCGGCCCGAACTCCGACCTCGGCCCGAACTCCGACCTCGGCCCGAACTTCAACCTCGGCCCGAACATCATCCTCGGCCCGAACACCGAACTTCGGCCCAAACACCACTTCGGCCCGAACACCGCTTCGGCCCGAACATCCCACTTCGGCCCGAACACCACTTCGGCCCGAACATCCCTCTTCGGCCCGAACTCTTCAATATCCAAGATTGTGTGACAAAAGGTGCTATACTAAAACATTCATAACTTTCAGCTCGGGTGTCCGTTTCACGCCCACGAGTAACCAAAATAGCTTGTTCGTTCGTCACTGCCAAGAACAAGTTCGGCCCGAACTCTTCACTGTTCCCGGCCCGAACTTCAACCTCGGCCCGAACTTCAACCTCGGCCCGAACTCCGAACTCGGCCCGAACTTCAACCTCGGCCCGAACATCATCCTCGGCCCGAACACCGAAACTCGGCCCGAACACCACTTCGGCCCGAACACCACTTCGGCCCGAACATCCCTCTTCGGCCCGAACTCTTCAATATCCAAGATTGTGTGACAAAAGGTGCTATACTAAAACATTCATAACTTTCAGCTCGGGTGTCCGTTTCACGCCCACAAGTAACCAAAATAGCTTGTTCGTTCGTCACTGCCAAGAACAAGTTCGGCCCGAACTCTTCACTGTTCCCGGCCCGAACTTCATTTTCGGCCCGAACTTCAACCTCGGCCCGAACTTCAACCTCGGCCCGAACTCCGACCTCGGCCCGAACTTCAACCTCGGCCCGAACATCATCCTCGGCCCGAACACCGAACTTCGGCCCGAACACCACTTCGGCCCGAACACCACTTCGGCCCGAACATCCCACTTCGGCCCGAACACCACTTTGGCCCGAACATCCCTCTTCGGCCCGAACTCTTCAATATCCAAGATTGTGTGACAAAAGGTGGTATACTAAAACATTCATAACTATCAGCTCGGGTGTCCGTTTCACGCCCACGAGTATCCAAAATAGCTGGTTCGTTCGTCACTGCCAAGAACAAGTTCGGCCCGACTCTTCACTGTTCCCAGGCCCGAACTTCATTTTCGGCTCGAACTTCAACCTCGGCACGAACTTCATCCTCGGCCCGAACTCCGACCTCGGCCCGAACTTCAATCTCGGCCCGAACATCATCCTCGGCCCGAACACCGAACTTTGACCCGAACACCACTTCGGCCCGAACACCACTTCGGCCCGAACATCCCACTTCAGCCCGAACACCACTCTGGCCCGAACACCACTTCGGCCCGAACATCCCTCTTCGGCCCGAACTCTTCCATATCCAAGATTGTGTGACAAAAGGTGCTATACTAAAACATTCATAACTTTCAGCTCGGGTGTCCGTTTCACGCCCACGAGTAACCAAAATAGCTGGTTCGTTTGTCACTGCCAAGAACAAGTTCGGCCCGAACTCTTCACTGTTCCCGGCCCGAACTCCGACCTCGGCCCGAACTTCAACCTCGGCCCGAACATCATCCTCGGCCCGAACACCGAACTTCGGCCCGAACACCACTTCGGCCCGAACACCACTTCGGCCCGAACACCACTTCGGCCCGAACATCCCTCTTCGGCCCTAACTCTTCAATATCCAAGATTGTGTGACAAAAGGTGCTATACTAAAACATTCATAAGTTTCAGCTCGGGTGTCCTTTTCACGCCCACAAGTAACCAAAATAGCTTGTTCGTTCGTCACTGCCAAGAACAAGTTCGGCCCGAACTCTTCACTGTTCCCGGCCCGAACTTCATTTTCGGCCCGAACTTCAACCTCGGCCCGAACTTCAACCTCGGCCCGAACTCCGACCTCGGCCCAAACTTCAACCTCGGCCCGAACATCATCCTCGGCCCGAACACCGAACTTCGGCCCGAACACCACTTCGGCCCGAACACCACTTCGGCCCGAACATCCCACTTCGGGCCGAACACCACTTTGGCCCGAACATCCCTCTTCGGCCCGAACTCTTCAATATCCAAGATTGTGTGACAAAAGGTGGTATACTAAAATATTCATAACTTTCAGCTCGGGTGTCCGTTTCACGCCCACGAGTATCCAAAATAGCTGGTTCGTTCGTCACTGCCAAGAACAAGTTCGGCCCGACTCTTCACTGTTCCCAGGCCCGAACTTCATTTTCGGCTCGAACTTCAACCTCGGCCCGAACTTCAACCTCGGACCGAACTCCGACCTCGGCCCGAACTTCAATCTCGGCCCGAACATCATCGTCGGCCCGAACACCGAACTTTGACCCGAACACCACTTCGGCCCGAACACCACTTCGGCCCGAACATCCCACTTCGGCCCGAACACCACTTTGTCCCGAACACCACTTCGGCCCGAACATCCCTCTTCGGCCCGAACTCTTCCATATCCAAGATTGTGTGACAAAAGGTGCTATACTAAAACATTCATAACTTTCAGCTCGGGTGTCCGTTTCACGCCCACTAGTAACCAAAATAGCTGGTTCGTTTGTCACTACCAAGAACAAGTTCGGCCCGAACTCTTCACTGTTCCCGGCCCGAACTTCATTTTCGGCCCGAACTTCAACCTCGGCCCCTAACTCCGACCTCGGCCCGAACTTCAACCTCGGCCCGAACATCATCCACGGCCCGAACACCGAACTTCGGCCCGAACACCACTTCGGCCCGAACACCACTTCGGCCAGAACATCCCACTTCGGCCCGAACACCACTTCGGCCAGAACATCCCACTTCGGCCCGAACTCTTCAATATCCAAGATTGTGTAACAAAAGGTGCTATACTAAAACATTCATAACTTTCAACTCGGGTGTCCGTTTCACGCCCACGAGTAACCAAAATAGCTGGTTCGTTCGTCACTGCCAAGAACAAGTTCGGCCTGAACTCTTCACTATTCCCGGCCCGAACTTCATTTTCGCCCCCCACTCTTTAACCTCGGCCCGAACTTCAACCTCGGCCCGAACTCCGACCTCGGCCCGAACTTCAACCTCGGCCCGAACATCATCCTCGGCCCGAACACCGAACTTCGGCCCGAACACCACTTAGGCCCGAACACCACTTCGGCCCGAACACCACTTCGGCCCGAACATCCCTCTTCGGCCCGAACTCTTCAATATCCAAGATTGTGTGACAAAAGGTGGTATACTAAAACATTCATAAGTTTCAGCTCGGGTGTCCGTTTCACGCCCACGAGTAACCAAAATAGCTGGTTCTTTCGTCACTGCCAAGAACAAGTTCGGCCCGAACTCTTCACTGTTCCAGGCCCGAACTTCATTTTCGGCCCGAACTTCAACCTCGGCCCGAACTTCAACCTCGGCCCGAACTCAGACCTCGGCCCGAACTTCAACCTCGGCCCGAACATCATCCTCGGCCCGAACACCGAACTTCGGCCCGAACACCACTTCGGCCCGAACATCCCACTTCGGCCCGAACACCACATCGGCCCGAACATCCCTCTTCGGCCCGAACTCTTCAATATCCAAGATTGTGTGACAAAAGGTGCTATACTAAAACATTCATAACTTTCAGCTCGGGTGTCCGTTTCACGCCCACAAGTAACCAAAATAGCTTGTTCGTTCGTCACTGCCAAGAACAAGTTCGGCCCGAACTCTTCACTGTTCCCGGCCCGAACTTCATTTTCGGCCCGAACTTCAACCTCGGCCCGAACTTCAACCTCGGCCCGAACTCCGACCTCGGCCCGAACTTCAACCTCGGCCCGAACATCATCCTCGGCCCGAACACCGAACTTCGGCCCGAACACCACTTCGGCCCGAACACCACTTCGGCCAGAACATCCCACTTCGGCCCGAACTCTTCAATATCCAAGATTGTGTGACAAAAGGTGGTATACTAAAACATTCATAACTTTCAGCTCGGGTGTCCGTTTCACGCCCACGAGTATCCAAAATAGCTGGTTCGTTCGTCACTGCCAAGAACAAGTTCGGCCCGACTCTTCACTGTTCCCAGGCCCGAACTTCATTTTCGGCTCGAACTTCAACCTCGGCCCGAACTTCAACCTCGGCCCGAACTCCGACCTCGGCCCGAACTTCAATCTCGGCCCGAACATCATCGTCGGCCCGAACACCGAACTTTGACCCGAACACCACTTCGGCCCGAACACCACTTCGGCCCGAACATCCCACTTCGGCCCGAACACCACTTTGGACCGAACACCACTTCGGCCCGAACATCCCTCTTCGGCCCGAACTCTTCCATATCCAAGATTGTGTGACAAAAGGTACTATACTAAAACATTCATAACTTTCAGCTCGGGTGTCCGTTTCACGCCCACGAGTAACCAAAATAGCTGGTTCGTTTGTCACTGCCAAGAACAAGTTCGGCCCGAACTCTTCACTGTTCCCGGCCCGAACTTCATTTTCGGCCCGAACTTCAACCTCGGCCCCTAACTCCGACCTCGGCCCGAACTTCAACCTCGGCCCGAACATCATCCACGGCCCGAACACCGAACTTCGGCCCGAACACCACTTCGGCCCGAACACCACTTCGGCCAGAACATCCCACTTCGGCCCGAACACCACTTCGGCCCGAACATCCCACTTCGGCCCGAACTCTTCAATATCCAAGATTGTGTAACAAAAGGTGCTATACTAAAACATTCATAACTTTCAACTCGGGTGTCCGTTTCACGCCCACGAGTAACCAAAATAGCTGGTTCGTTCGTCACTACCAATAACAAGTTCGGCCTAAACTCTTCACTATTCCCGGCCCGAACTTTATTTTCGGCCCGAACTTCAACCTCGGCCCGAACTTCAACCTCGGCCCGAACTCGGACCTCGGCCCGAACTTCAACCTCGGCCCGAACATCATCCTCGGCCCGAACATCATCCTCGGCCCGAACACCGAACTTCGGCCCGAACACCACTTCGGCCCGAACATCCCTCTTCGGCCCGAACTCTTCAATATCCAAGATTGTGTGACAAAAGGTGCTATACTAAAACATTCTTAAGTTTCAGCTCGGGTGTCCGTTTCACGCCCACGAATAACCAAAATAGATGGTTCGTTCGTCACTGCCAAGAACAAGTTCGGCCCGAACTCTTCACTGTTCCCGGCCCGAACTTCATTTTCGGCCCGAACTTCAACCTCGGCCCGAACTCAGACCTCGGCCCGAACTTCAACCTCGGCCCGAACATCATCCTCGGCCCGAACACCGAACTTCGGCCCGAACACCACTTCGGCCCGAACATCCCACTTCGGCCCGAACACCACATCGGCCCGAACATCCCTCTTCGGCCCGAACTCTTCAATATCCAAGATTGTGTGACAAAAGGTGCTATACTAAAACATTCATAACTTTCAGCTCGGGTGTCCGTTTCACGCCCACAAGTAACCAAAATAGCTTGTTCGTTCGTCACTGCCAAGAACAAGTTCGGCCCGAACTCTTCACTGTTCCCGGCCCGAACTTCATTTTCGGCCCGAACTTCAACCTCGGCCCGAACTTCGACCTCGGCCCGAACTCCGCCTCGGCCCGAACTTCAACCTCGGCCCGAACATCATCCTCGGCCCGAACACCGAACTTCGGCCCGAACACCGCTTCGGCCCGAACGCCACTTCGGCCCAAACATCCCACTTCGGGCCGAACACCACTTTGGCCCGAACATCCCTCTTCGGCCCGAACTCTTCAATATCCAAGATTGTGTGACAAAAGGTGGTATACTAAAACATTCGTAACTTTCAGCTCGGGTGTCTGTTTCACGCCCACGAGTATCCAAAATAGCTGGTTCGTTCGTCACTGCCAAGAACAAGTTCGGCCCGACTCTTCACTGTTCCCAGGCCCGAACTTCATTTTCGGCTCGAACTTCAACCTCGGCCCTAATTTCAACCTCGGCCTGAACTCCGACCTCGGCCCGAACTTCAATCTCGGCCCGAACATCATCCTCGGCCCGAACACCGAACTTTGACCCGAACACCACTTCGGCCCGAACATCCCACTTCGGCCAGAAAATCCCACTTCGGCCCGAACACCACTTCGGCCCGAACATCCCACTTCGGTTCGAACTCTTCCATATCCAAGATTGTGTGACAAAAGGTGCTATACTAAAACATTCATAACTTTCAGCTCGGGTGTCCGTTTCACGCCCACGAGTAACCAAAATAGCTGGTTCGTTTGTCACTGCCAAGAACAAGTTCGGCCCGAACTCTTCACTGTTCCCGGCCCGAACTCCGACCTCGGCCCGAACTTCAACCTCGGCCCAAACTCCGACCTCGGCCCGAACTTCAACCTCGGCCCGAACATCATCCTCGGCCCGAACACCGAACTTCGGCCCGAACACCACTTCGGCCCGAACACCACTTCGGCCCGAACACCACTTCGGCCCGAACATCCCTCTTCGGCCCGAACTCTTCAATATCCAAGATTGTGTGACAAAAGGTGTTATACTAAAACATTCATAAGTTTCAGCTCGGGTGTCCGTTTCACGCCCACGAGTAACCAAAATAGCTGGTTCGTTCGTCACTGCCAAGAACAAGTTCGGCCCGAACTCTTCACTGTTCCCGGCCCGAACTTCATTTTCGGCCCGAACTCAACCTCGGCCCGAACTTCAACCTCGGCCCGAACTCAGACCTCGGCCCGAACTTCAACCTCGGCCCGAACATCATCCTCGGCCCGAACACCGAACTTCGGCCCGAACACCACTTCGGCCCGAACATCCCACTTCGGCCCGAACACCACATCGGCCCGAACATCCCTCTTCGGCCCGAACTCTTCAATATCCAAGATTGTGTGACAAAAGGTGCTATACTAAAACATTCATAACTTTCAGCTCGGGTGTCCGTTTCACGCCCACAAGTAACCAAAATAGCTTGTTCGTTCGTCACTGCCAAGAACAAGTTCGGCCCGAACTCTTCACTGTTCCCGGCCCGAACTTCATTTTCGGCCCGAACTTCAACCTCGGCCCGAACTTCAACCTCGGCCCGAACTCCGACCTCGGCCCGAACTTCAACCTCGGCCCGAACATCATCCTCGGCCCGAACACCGAACTTCAGCCCGAACACCACTTCGGCCCGAACACCACTTCGGCCCGAACATCCCACTTCGGCCCGAACACCACTTTGGCCCGAACATCCCTCTTCGGCCCGAACTCTTCAATATCCAAGATTGTGTGACAAAAGGTGGTATACTAAAACATTCATAACTTTCAGCTCGGGTGTCCGTTTCACACCCACGAGTATCCAAAATAGCTGGTTCGTTCGTCACTGCCAAGAACAAGTTCGGCCCGAACTCTTCACTGTTCCCGGCCCGAACTTCATTTTCGGCCCGAACTTCAACCTCGGCCCCTAACTCCGACCTCGGCCCGAACTTCAACCTCGGCCCGAACATCATCCACGGCCCGAACACCGAACTTCGGCCCGAACACCACTTCGGCCCGAACACCACTTCGGCCAGAACATCCCACTTCGGCCCGAACACCACTTCGGCCCGAACATCCCACTTCGGCCCGAACTCTTCAATATCCAAGATTGTGTAACAAAAGGTGCTATACTAAAACATTCATAACTTTCAACTCGGGTGTCCGTTTCACGCCCACGAGTAACCAAAATAGCTGGTTCGTTCATCACTACCAATAACAAGTTCGGCCTGAACTCTTCACTATTCCCGGCCCGAACTTTATTTTCGGCCCGAACTTCAACCTCGGCCCGAACTTCAACCTCGGCCCGAACTCGGACCTCGGCCCGAACTTCAACCTCGGCCCGAACATCATCCTCGGCCCGAACATCATCCTCGGCCCGAACACCGAACTTCGGCCCGAACACCACTTCGGCCCGAACATCCCTCTTCGGCCCGAACTCTTCAATATCCAAGATTGTGTGACAAAAGGTGCTATACTAAAACATTCTTAAGTTTCAGCTCGGGTGACCGTTTCACGCCCACGAATAACCAAAATAGATGGTTCGTTCGTCACTGCCAAGAACAAGTTCGGCCCGAACTCTTCACTGTTCCCGGCCCGAACTTCATTTTCGGCCCGAACTTCAACCTCGGCCCGAACTTCAACCTCGGCCCGAACTCAGACCTCGGCCCGAACTTCAACCTCGGCCCGAACATCATCCTCGGCCCGAACACCGAACTTCGGCCCGAACACCACTTCGGCCCGAACATCCCACTTCGGCCCGAACACCACATCGGCCCGAACATCCCTCTTCGGCCCGAACTCTTCAATATCCAAGATTGTGTGACAAAAGGTGCTATACTAAAACATTCATAACTTTCAGCTCGGGTGTCCGTTTCATGCCCACAAGTAACCAAAATAGCTTGTTCGTTCGTCACTGCCAAGAACAAGTTCGGCCCGAACTCTTCACTGTTCCCGGCCCGAACTTCATTTTCGGCCCGAACTTCAACCTCGGCCCGAACTTCGACCTCGGCCCGAACTCCGCCTCGGCCCGAACTTCAACCTCGGCCCGAACATCATCCTCGGCCCGAACACCGAACTTCGGCCCGAACACCGCTTCGGCCCGAACGCCACTTCGGCCCAAACATCCCACTTCGGGCCGAACACCACTTTGGCCCGAACATCCCTCTTCGGCCCGAACTCTTCAATATCCAAGATTGTGTGACAAAAGGTGGTATACTAAAACATTCGTAACTTTCAGCTCGGGTGTCCGTTTCACGCCCACGAGTATCCAAAATAGCTGGTTCGTTCGTCACTGCCAAGAACAAGTTCGGCCCGACTCTTCACTGTTCCCAGGCCCGAACTTCATTTTCGGCTCGAACTTCAACCTCGGCCCGAATTTCAACCTCGGCCTGAACTCCGACCTCGGCCCGAACTTCAATCTCGGCCCGAACATCATCCTCGGCCCGAACACCGAACTTTGACCCGAACACCACTTCGGCCCGAACATCCCACTTCGGCCAGAAAATCCCACTTCGGCCCGAACACCACTTCGGCCCGAACATCCCACTTCGGTTCGAACTCTTCCATATCCAAGATTGTGTGACAAAAGGTGCTATACTAAAACATTCATAACTTTCAGCTCGGGTGTCCGTTTCACGCCCACGAGTAACCAAAATAGCTGGTTCGTTTGTCACTGCCAAGAACAAGTTCGGCCCGAACTCTTCACTGTTCCCGGCCCGAACTCCGACCTCGGCCCGAACTTCAACCTCGGCCCAAACTCCGACCTCGGCCCGAACTTCAACCTCGGCCCGAACATCATCCTCGGCCCGAACACCGAACTTCGGCCCGAACACCACTTCGGCCCGAACACCACTTCGGCCCGAACACCACTTCGGCCCGAACATCCCTCTTCGGCCCGAACTCTTCAATATCCAAGATTGTGTGACAAAAGGTGTTATACTAAAACATTCATAAGTTTCAGCTCGGGTGTCCGTTTCACGCCCACGAGTAACCAAAATAGCTGGTTCGTTCGTCACTGCCAAGAACAAGTTCGGCCCGAACTCTTCACTGTTCCCGGCCCGAACTTCATTTTCGGCCCGAACTCAACCTCGGCCCGAACTTCAACCTCGGCCCGAACTCAGACCTCGGCCCGAACTTCAACCTCGTCCCGAACATCATCCTCGGCCCGAACACCGAACTTCGGCCCGAACACCACTTCGGCCCGAACATCCCACTTCGGCCCGAACACCACATCGGCCCGAACATCCCTCTTCGGCCCGAACTCTTCAATATCCAAGATTGTGTGACAAAAGGTGCTATACTAAAACATTCATAACTTTCAGCTCGGGTGTCCGTTTCACGCCCACAAGTAACCAAAATAGCTTGTTCGTTCGTCACTGCCAAGAACAAGTTCGGCCCGAACTCTTCACTGTTCCCGGCCCGAACTTCATTTTCGGCCCGAACTTCAACCTCGGCCCGAACTTCAACCTCGGCCCGAACTCCGACCTCGGCCCGAACTTCAACCTCGGCCCGAACATCATCCTCGGCCCGAACACCGAACTTCAGCCCGAACACCACTTCGGCCCGAACACCACTTCGGCCCGAACATCCCACTTCGGCCCGAACACCACTTTGGCCCGAACATCCCTCTTCGGCCCGAACTCTTCAATATCCAAGATTGTGTGACAAAAGGTGGTATACTAAAACATTCATAACTTTCAGCTCGGGTGTCCGTTTCACACCCACGAGTATCCAAAATAGCTGGTTCGTTCGTCACTGCCAAGAACAAGTTCGGCCCGACTCTTCACTGTTCCCTGGCCCGAACTTCATTTTCGGCTCGAACTTCAACCTCGGCCCGAACTTCAACCTCGGCCCGAACTCCGTCCTCGGCCCGAACTTCAATCTCGGCCCGAACATCATCCTCGGCCCGAACACCGAACTTTGACCCGAACACCACTTCGGCCCGAACACCACTTCGGCCCGAACATCCCACTTCGGCCCGAACACCACTTTGGCCCGAACACCACTTCGGCCCGAACATCCCTCTTCGGCCCGAACTCTTCCATATCCAAGATTGTGTGACAAAAGGTGCTATACTAAAACATTCATAACTTTCAGCTCGGGTGTCCGTTTCACGCCCACGAGTAACCAAAATAGCTGGTTCGTTTGTCACTGCCAAGAACAAGTTCAGCCCGAACTCTTCACTGTTCCCGGCCCGAACTTCATTTTCGGCCCGAACTTCAACCTCGGCCCCTAACTACGACCTCGGCCCGAACTTCAACCTCGGCCCGAACATCATCCACGGCCCGAACACCGAACTTCGGCCCGAACACCACTTCGGCCCGAACACCACTTCGGCCAGAACATCCCACTTCGGCCCGAACACCACTTCGGCCCGAACATCCCACTTCGGTTCGAACTCTTCAATATCCAAGATTGTGTAACAAAAGGTGCTGTACTAAAACATTCATAACTTTCAGCTCGGGTGTCCGTTTCACGCCCACGAGTAACCAAAATAGCTGGTTCGTTCGTCACTGCCAAGAACAAGTTCGGCCTGAACTCTTCACTATTCCCGGCCCGAACTTCATTTTCGGCCCGAACTTGAACCTCGGCCCGAACTCCGACCTCGGCCCGAACTTCAACCTCGGCCCGAACATCATCCTCGGCCCGAACACCGAACTTCGGCCCGAACACCACTTCGGCCCGAACACCACTTCGGCCCGAACATCCCTCTTCGGCCCGAACTCTTCAATATCCAAGATTGTGTGACAAAAGGTGCTATACTAAAACATTCATAAGTTTCAGCTCGGGTGTCCGTTTCACGCCCACGAGTAACCAAAATAGATGGTTCGTTCGTCACTGCCAAGAACAAGTTCGGCCCGAACTCTTCACAGTTCCCGACCCGAACTTCATTTTCGGCCCGAACTTCAACCTCGGCCCGAACTCAGACCTCGGCCCGAACTTCAACCTCGGCCCGAACATCATCCTCGGCCCGAACACCGAACTTCGGGCCGAACACCACTTCGGCCCGAACATCCCACTTCGGCCCGAACACCACATCGGCCCGAACATCCCTCTTCGGCCCGAACTCTTCAATATCCAAGATTGTGTGACAAAAGGTGCTATACTAAAACATTCATAACTTTCAGCTCGGGTGTCCGTTTCACGCCCACAAGTAACCAAAATAGCTTGTTTGTTCGTCACTGCCAAGAACAAGTTCGGCCCGAACTCTTCACTGTTCCCGGCCCGAACTTCATTTTCGGCCCGAACTGCAACCTCGGCCCGAACTCCGACCTCGGCCCGAAGTTTAACCTCAGCCCGAACATCATCCTCGGCCCGAACACCGAACTTCGGCCCGAACACCACTTCGGCCCGAACACCACTTCGGCCCGAACATCCCACTTCGGCCCGAACACCACTTTGGCCCGAACATCCCTCTTCGGCCCGAACTCTTCAATATCCAAGATTGTGTGACAAAAGGTGGTATACTAAAACATTCATAACTTTCAGCTCGGGTGTCCGTTTCACGCCCACGAGTATCCAAAATAGCTGGTTCGTTCGTCACTGCCAAGAACAAGTTCGGCCCGACTCTTCACTGTTCCCAGGCCCGAACTTCATTTTCGGCTCGAACTTCAACCTCGGCCCGAACTTCCACCTCGGCCCGAACTCCGACCTCGGCCCGAACTTCAATCTCGGTCCGAACATCATCCTCGGCCCGAACACCGAACTTTGACCCGAACACCACTTCGGCCCGAACACCACTTCGGCCCGAACACCATTTCGGCCCGAACATCCCTCTTCGGCCCGAACGCTTCAATATCCAAGATTGTGTGACAAAAGGTGCTATACTAAAACATTCATAACTTTCAGCTTGGGTGTCCATTTCACGCCCACAAGTAACCAAAATAGCTAGTTCGTTCGTCACTGCCAAGAACAAGTTCGGCCTGAACTCTTCACTGTTCCCGGCCCGAACTTCATTTTCAGCCCGAACTTCAACCTCGGCCCGAACTTCAACCTCGGCCCGAACTTCAACCTCGGCCCGAACTCCGACCTTGGCCCGAACTTCAACCTCGGCCCGAACATCATCCTCGGCCCGAACACCGAACTTCGGCCCGAACACCACTTTGGCCCGAACACCACTTCGGCCCGAACATCCTACTTCGGCCTGAACACCACTTCGGCCCGAACATCCCTCTTCGGCCCGAACTCTTCAATATCCAAGATTGTGTGACAAAAGGTGCTATACTAAAACATTCATAACTTTCAGCTAGGGTGTCCGTTTCACGCCCACGAGTAACCAAAATAGCTGGTTCGTTCGTCACTGCCAAGAACATGTTCGGCCCGAACTCTTCACTGTTCCCGGCCCGAACTTCATTTTCGGCCCGAACTTCAACCTCGGCCCGAACTTCAACCTCGGCCCGAACTCCGACCTCGGCCCGAACTCCGACCTCGGCCCGAACTTCAACCTCGGCCTGAACATCATCCTCGGCCCGAACACCGAACTTCGGCCCGAACACCACTTCGGCCCGAACACCGCTTCGGCCCGAACATCCCACTTCGGCCCGAACATCCCTCTTCGGCCCGAACTCTTCAATATCCAAGATTGTGTGACAAAAGGTGCTATACTAAAACATTCAAAACTTTCAGCTCGGGTGTCCGTTTCACGCCCACAAGTAACCAAAATAGCTTGTTCGTTCGTCACTGCCAAGAACAAGTTCGGCCCGAACTCTTCACTGTTCCCGGCCCGAACTTCATTTTCGGCCCGAACTTCAACCTCGACCCGAACTGCAACCTCGGCCCGAACTCCGACCTCGGCCCGAACTTCAACCTCAGCCCGAACATCATCCTCGGCCCGAACACCGAACCTCGGCCCGAACACCACTTCGGCCCGAACATCCTACTTCGGCCCGAACACCACTTTGGCCCGAACATCCCTCTTCGGCCCGAACTCTTCAATATCCAAGATTGTGTGACAAAAGGTGGTATACTAAAACATTCATAACTTTCAGCTCGGGTGTCCGCTTCACGCCCACGAGTATCCAAAATAGCTGGTTCGTTCGTCACTGCCAAGAACAAGTTCGGCCCGACTCTTCACCGTTCCCAGGCCCGAACTTCATTTTCGGCTCGAACTTCAACCTCGGCCCGAACTTCAACCTCGGCCCGAACTCCGACCTCGGCCCGAACTTCAATCTCGGCCCGAACATCATCCTCGGCCCGAACACCGAACTTTGACCCAACACCACTTCGGCCCGAACACCACTTCGGCCCGAACATCCCTCTTCGGCCCGAACGCTTCAATATCCAAGATTGTGTTACAAAAGGTGCTATACTAAAACATTCATAACTTTCAGCTTGGGTGTCCGTTTCACGCCCACAAGTAACCAAAATAGCTAGTTCGTTCGTCACTGCCAAGAACAAGTTCGGCCCGAACTCTTCACTGTTCCCGGCCCGAACTTCATTTTCAGCCCGAACTTCAACCTCGGCCCGAACTTCAACCTCGACCCGAACTTCAACCTCGGCCCGAACTCCGACCTTGGCCCGAACTTCAACCTCGGCCCGAACATCATCCTCGGCCCGAACACCGAACTTCGGCCCGAACACCACTTTGGCCCGAACACCACTTCGGCCCGAACATCCCACTTCGGCCTGAACACCACTTCGGCCCGAACATCCCTCTTCGGCCCGAACTCTTCAATATCCAAGATTGTGTGACAAAAGGTGCTATACTAAAACATTCATAACTTTCAGCTCGGGTGTCCGTTTCACGCCCACGAGTAACCAAAATAGCTGGTTCGTTCGTCACTGCCAAGAACAAGTTCGGCCCGAACTCTTAACTGTTCCCGGCCCGAACTTCATTTTCGGCCCGAACGTCAACCTCGGCCCGAACTCCGACCTCGGCCTGAACTTCAACCTCGGCCCGAACATCATCCTCGGCCCGAACACCGAACTTCGGCCGGAACCCCACTTCGGCCGGAACAACACTTCGGCCCGAACACCACTTCGGCCCGAACATCCCTCTTCGGCCCGAACTCTTCAATATCCAAGATTGTGTGACAAAAGGTGTTATACTAAAACATTCATAACTTTCAGCTAGGGTGTCCGTTTCACGCCCACGAGTAACCAAAATAGCTGGTTCGTTCGTCAATGCCAAGAACATGTTCGGCCCGAACTCTTCACTGTTCCCGGCCCGAACTTCATTTTCGGCCCGAACTTCAACCTCGGCCCGAACTTCAACCTCGGCCCGAACTCCGACCTCGGCCCGAACTCCGACCTCGGCCTGAACATCATCCTCGGCCCGAACACCGAACTTCGGCCCAAACACCACTTCGGCCCGAACACCGCTTCGGCCCGAACATCCCACTTCGGCCCGAACACCACTTCGGCCCGAACATCCCTCTTCGGCCCGAACTCTTCAATATCCAAGATTGTGTGACAAAAGGTGCTATACTAAAACATTCATAACTTTCAGCTCGGGTGTCCGTTTCACGCCCACGAGTAACCAAAATAGCTTGTTCGTTCGTCACTGCCAAGAACAAGTTCGGCCCGAACTCTTCACTGTTCCCGGCCCGAACTTCAACCTCGGCCCGAACTTCAACCTCGGCCCGAACTCCGAACTCGGCCCGAACTTCAACCTCGGCCCGAACATCATCCTCGGCCCGAACACCGAATTTCGGCCCGAACACCACTTCGGCCCGAACACCACTTCGGCCCGAACATCCCTCTTCGGCCCGAACTCTTCAATATCCAAGATTGTGTGACAAAAGGTGCTATACTAAAACATTCATAACTTTCAGCTCGGGTGTCCGTTTCACGCCCACAAGTAACCAAAATAGCTTGTTCGTTCGTCACTGCCAAGAACAAGTTCGGCCCGAACTCTTCACTGTTCCCGGCCCGAACTTCATTTTCGGCCCGAACTTCAACCTCGGCCCGAACTCCGACCTCGGCCCGAACTTCAACCTCGGCCCGAACATCATCCTCGGCCCGAACACCGAACTTCGGCCCGAACACCACTTCGGCCCGAACACCACTTCGGCCCGAACATCCCACTTCGGCCCGAACACCACTTTGGCCCGAACATCCCTCTTCGGCCCGAACTCTTCAATATCCAAGATTGTGTGACAAAAGGTGGTATACTAAAACATTCATAACTTTCAGCTCGGGTGTCCGTTTCACGCCCACGAGTATCCAAAATAGCTGGTTCGTTCGTCACTGCCAAGAACAAGTTCGGCCCGACTCTTCACTGTTCCCAGGCCCGAACTTCATTTTCGGCTCGAACTTCAACCTCGGCACGAACTTCATCCTCGGCCCGAACTCCGACCTCGGCCCGAACTTCAATCTCGGCCCGAACATCATCCTCGGCCCGAACACCGAACTTTGACCCGAACACCACTTCGGCCCGAACACCACTTCGGCCCGAACATCCCACTTCAGCCCGAACACCACTTTGGCCCGAACACCACTTCGGCCCGAACATCCCTCTTCGGCCCGAACTCTTCCATATCCAAGATTGTGTGACAAAAGGTGCTATACTAAAACATTCATAAGTTTCAGCTAGGGTGTCCGTTTCACGCCCACAAGTAACCAAAATAGCTTGTTCGTTCGTCACTGCCAAGAACAAGTTCGGCCCGAAATCTTCACTGTTCCCGGCCCGAACTTCATTTTCGGCCCGAACTTCAACCTCGGCCCGAACTTCAACCTCGGCCCGAACTTCAACCTCGGCCCGAACATCATCCTCGGCCCGAACACCGAACTTCGGCCCGAACACCACTTCGGCCCGAACACCACTTCGGCCCGAACATCCCTCTTCGGCCCGAACTCTTCAATATCCAAGATTGTGTGACAAAAGGTGCTATACTAAAACATTCATAAGTTTCAGCTCGGGTGTCCGTTTCACGCCCACAAGTAACCAAAATAGCTTGTTCGTTCGTCACTGCCAAGAACAAGTTCGGCCCGAAATCTTCACTGTTCCCGGCCCGAACTTCATTTTCGGCCCGAACTTCAACCTCGGCCCGAACTTCAACCTCGGCCCGAACTCCGACCTCGGCCCGAACTTCATCCTCGGCCCGAACATCATCCTCGGCCCGAACACCGAACTTCGGCCCAAACACCACTTCGGCCCGAACACCACTTCGGCCCGAACATCCCACTTCGGGCCGAACACCACTTTGGCCCGAACATCCCTCTTCGGCCCGAACTCTTCAATATCCAAGATTGTGTGACAAAAGGTGGTATACTAAAACATTCATAACTTTCAGCTCGGGTGTCCGTTTCACGCCCACGAGTAACCAAAATAGCTGGTTCGTTCGTCACTGCCAATAACAAGTTCGGCCTGAACTCTTCACTATTCCCGGCCCGAACTTTATTTTCGGCCCGAACTTCAACCTCGGCCCGAACTTCAACCTCGGCCCGAACTCGGACCTCGGCCCGAACTTCAACCTCGGCCCGAACATCATCCTCGGCCCGAACACCAAACTTCGGCCCGAACACCACTTCGGCCCGAACACCACTTCGGCCCGAACATCCCTCTTCGGCCCGAACTCTTCAATATCCAAGATTGTGTGACAAAAGGTGCTATACTAAAACATTTTTAAGTTTCAGCTCGGGTGTCCGTTTCACGCCCACGAATAACCAAAATAGATGGTTCGTTCGTCACTGCCAAGAACAAGTTCGGCCCGAACTCTTCACTGTTCCCGGCCCGAACTTCATTTTCGGCCCGAACTTCAACCTCGGCCCGAACTTCAACCTCGGCCCGAACTCAGACCTCGGCCCGAACTTCAACCTCGGCCCGAACATCATCCTCGGCCCGAACACCGAACTTCGGCCCGAACACCACTTCGGCCCGAACATCCCACTTCGGCCCGAACACCACATCGGCCCGAACATCCCTCTTCGGCCCGAACTCTTCAATATCCAAGATTGTGTGACAAAAGGTGCTATACTAAAACATTCATAACTTTCAGCTCGGGTGTCCGTTTCACGCCCACAAGTAACCAAAATAGCTTGTTCGTTCGTCACTGCCAAGAACAAGTTCGGCCCGAACTCTTCACTGTTCCCGGCCCGAACTTCATTTTCGGCCCGAACTTCAACCTCGGCCCGAACTTCGACCTCGGCCCGAACTCCGACCTCGGCCCGAACTTCAACCTCGGCCCGAACATCATCCTCGGCCCGAACACCGAACTTCGGCCCGAACACCACTTCGGCCCGAACGCCACTTCGGCCCGAACATCCCACTTCGGGCCGAACACCACTTTGGCCCGAACATCCCTCTTCGGCCCGAACTCTTCAATATCCAAGATTGTGTGACAAAAGGTGGTATACTAAAACATTCGTAACTTTCAGCTCGGGTGTCCGTTTCACGCACACGAGTATCCAAAATAGCTGGTTCGTTCGTCACTGCCAAGAACAAGTTCGGCCCGACTCTTCACTGTTCCCAGGCCCGAAATTCATTTTCGGCTCGAACTTCAACCTCGGCCCGAATTTCAACCTCGGCCCGAACTCCGACCTCGGCCCGAACTTCAATCTCGGCCCGAACATCATCCTCGGCCCGAACACCGAACTTTGACCCGAACACCACTTCGGCCCGAACATCCCACTTCGGCCAGAACATCCCACTTCGGCCCGAACACCACTTCGGCCCGAACATCCCACTTCGGTTCGAACTCTTCCATATCCAAGATTGTGTGACAAAAGGTGCTATACTAAAACATTCATAACTTTCAGCTCGGGTGTCCGTTTCACGCCCACGAGTAACCAAAATAGCTGGTTCGTTTGTCACTGCCAAGAACAAGTTCGGCCCGAACTCTTCACTGTTCCCGGCCCGAACTCCGACCTCGGCCCGAACTTCAACCTCGGCCCAAACTCCGACCTCGGCCTGAACTTCAACCTCGGCCCGAACATCATCCTCGGCCCGAACACCGAACTTCGGCCCGAACACCACTTCGGCCCGAACACCACTTCGGCCCGAACACCACTTCGGCCCGAACATCCCTCTTCGGCCCGAACTCTTCAATATCCAAGATTGTGTGACAAAAGGTGCTATACTAAAACATTCATAAGTTTCAGCTCGGGTGTCCGTTTCACGCCCACGAGTAACCAAAATAGCTGGTTCGTTCGTCACTGCCAAGAACAAGTTCGGCCCGAACTCTTCACTGTTCCCGGCCCGAACTTCATTTTCGGCCCGAACTCAACCTCGGCCCGAACTTCAACCTCGGCCCGAACTCAGACCTCGGCCCGAACTTCAACCTCGGCCCGAACATCATCCTCGGCCCGAACACCGAACTTCGGCCCGAACACCACTTCGGCCCGAACATCCCACTTCGGCCCGAACACCACATCGGCCCGAACATCCCTCTTCGGCCCGAACTCTTCAATATCCAAGATTGTGTGACAAAAGGTGCTATACAAAAACATTCATAACTTTCAGCTCGGGTGTCCGTTTCACGCCCACAAGTAACCAAAATAGCTTGTTCGTTCGTCACTGCCAAGAACAAGTTCGGCCCGAACTCTTCACTGTTCCCGGCCCGAACTTCATTTTCGGCCCGAACTTCAACCTCGGCCCGAACTTCAACCTCGGCCCGAACTCCGACCTCGGCCCGAACTTCAACCTCGGCCCGAACATCATCCTCGGCCCGAACACCGATCTTCAGCCCGAACACCACTTCGGCCCGAACACCACTTCGGCCCGAACATCCCACTTCGGCCCGAACACCACTTTGGCCCGAACATCCCTCTTCGGCCCGAACTCTTCAATATCCAAGATTGTGTGACAAAAGGTGGTATACTAAAACATTCATAACTTTCAGCTCGGGTGTCCGTTTCACGCCCACGAGTATCCAAAATAGCTGGTTCGTTCGTCACTGCCAAGAACAAGTTCAGCCCGACTCTTCACTGTTCCCAGGCCCGAACTTCATTTTCGGCTCGAACTTCAACCTCGGCCCGAACTTCAACCTCGGCCCGAACTCCGTCCTCGGCCCGAACTTCAATCTCGGCCCGAACATCATCCTCGGCCCGAACACCGAACTTTGACCCGAACACCACTTCGGCCCGAACACCACTTCGGCCCGAACATCCCACTTCGGCCCGAACACCACTTTGGCCCGAACACCACTTCGGCCCGAACATCCCTCTTCGGCCCGAACTCTTCCATATCCAAGATTGTGTGACAAAAGGTGCTATACTAAAACATTCATAACTTTCAGCTCGGGTGTCCGTTTCACGCCCACGAGTAACCAAAATAGCTGGTTCGTTTGTCACTGCAAAGAACAAGTTCAGCCCGAACTCTTCACTGTTCCCGGCCCGAACTTCATTTTCGGCCCGAACTTCAACCTCGGCCCCTAACTACGACCTCGGCCCGAACTTCAACCTCGGCCCGAACATCATCCACGGCCCGAACACCGAACTTCGGCCCGAACACCACTTCGGCCCGAACACCACTTCGGCCAGAACATCCCACTTCGGCCCGAACACCACTTCGGCCCGAACATCCCACTTCGGTTCGAACTCTTCAATATCCAAGATTGTGTAACAAAAGGTGTTGTACTAAAACATTCATAACTTTCAGCTCGGGTGTCCGTTTCACGCCCACGAGTAACCAAAATAGCTGTTTCGTTCGTCACTGCCAAGAACAAGTTCGGCCTGAACTCTTCACTATTCCCGGCCCGAACTTCATTTTCGGCCCGAACTTCAACCTCGGCCCGAACTTCAACCTCGGCCCGAACTCCGACCTCGGCCCGAACTTCAACCTCGGCCCGAACATCATCCTCGGCCCGAACACCGAACTTCGGCCCGAACACCACTTCGGCCCGAACACCACTTCGGCCCGAACATCCCTCTTCGGCCCGAACTCTTCAATATCCAAGATTGTGTGACAAAAGGTGCTATACTAAAACATTCATAAGTTTCAGCTCGGGTGTCCGTTTCACGCCCACGAGTAACCAAAATAGATGGTTCGTTCGTCACTGCCAAGAACAAGTTCGGCCCGAACTCTTCACAGTTCCCGACCCGAACTTCATTTTCGGCCCGAACTTCAACCTCGGCCCGAACTTCAACCTCGGCCCGAACTCCGACCTCGGCCCGAACTCCGACCTCGGCCCGAACTCAGACCTCGGCCCGAACTTCAACCTCGGCCCGAACATCATCCTCGGCCCGAACACCGAACTTCGGCCCGAACACCACTTCGGCCCGAACATCCCACTTCGGCCCGAACACCACATCGGCCCGAACATCCCTCTTCGGCCCGAACTCTTCAATATCCAAGATTGTGTGACAAAAGGTGCTATACTAAAACATTCATAACTTTCAGCTCGGGTGTCCGTTTCACGCCCACATGTAACCAAAATAGCTTGTTCGTTCGTCACTGCCAAGAACAAGTTCGGCCCGAACTCTTCACTGTTCCCGGCCCGAACTTCATTTTCGGCCCGAACTGCAACCTCGGCCCGAACTCCGACCTCGGCCCGAACTTCAACCTCAGCCCGAACATCATCCTCGGCCCGAACACCGAACTTCGGCCCGAACACCACTTCGGCCCGAACACCACTTCGGCCCGAACATCCCACTTCGGCCCGAACACCACTTTGGCCCGAACATCCCTCTTCGGCCCGAACTCTTCAATATCCAAGATTGTGTGACAAAAGGTGGTATACTAAAACATTCATAACTTTCAGCTCGGGTGTCCGTTTCACGCCCACGAGTATCCAAAATAGCTGGTTCGTTCGTCACTGCCAAGAACAAGTTCGGCCCGACTCTTCACTGTTCCCAGGCCCGAACTTCATTTTCGGCTCGAACTTCAACCTCGGCCCGAACTTCAACCTCGGCCCGAACTCCGACCTCGGCCCGAACTTCAATCTCGGCCCGAACATCATCCTCGGCCCGAACACCGAACTTTGACCCGAACACCACTTCGGCCCGAACACCACTTCGGCCCGAACACCATTTCGGCACGAACATCCCTCTTCGGCCCGAACGCTTCAATATCCAAGATTGTGTGACAAAAGGTGCTATACTAAAACATTCATAACTTTCAGCTTGGGTGTCCGTTTCACGCCCACAAGTAACCAAAATAGCTAGTTCGTTCGTCACTGCCAAGAACAAGTTCGGCCCGAACTCTTCACTGTTCCCGGCCCGAACTTCATTTTCAGCCCGAACTTCAACCTCGGCCCGAACTTCAACCTCGGCCCGAACTCCAACCTCGGCCCGAACTCCGACCTTGGCCCGAACTTCAACCTCGGCCCGAACATCATCCTCGGCCCGAACACCGAACTTCGGCCCGAACACCACTTTGGCCCGAACACCACTTCGGCCCGAACATCCCACTTCGGCCTGAAAACCACTTCGGCCCGAACATCCCTCTTCGGCCCGAACTCTTCAATATCCAAGATTGTGTGACAAAAGGTGCTATACTAAAACATTCATAACTTTCAGCTCGGGTGTCCGTTTCACGCCCACGAGTAACCAAAATAGCTGGTTCGTTCGTCACTGCCAAGAACAAGTTCGGCCCGAACTCTTAACTGTTCCCGGCCCGAACTTCATTTTCGGCCCGAACATCAACCTCGGCCCGAACTCTGACCTCGGCCTGAACTTCAACCTCGGCCCGAACATCATCCTCGGCCCGAACACCGAACTTCGGCCGGAACCCCACTTCGGCCGGAACACCACTTCGGCCCGAACATCCCACTTCGGCCCGAACACCACTTCGGCCCGAACATCCCTCTTCGGCCCGAACATCCCTCTTCGGCCCGAACTCTTCAATATCCAAGATTGTGTGACAAAAGGTGCTATACTAAAACATTCATAACTTTCAGCTAGGGTGTCCGTTTCACGCCCACGAGTAACCAAAATAGCTGGTTCGTTCGTCACTGCCAAGAACATGTTCGGCCCGAACTCTTCACTGTTCCCGGCCCGAACTTCATTTTCGGCCCGAACTTCAACCTCGGCCCGAACTTCAACCTCGGCCCGAACTCCGACCTCGGCCCGAACTCCGACCTCGGCCCGAACTTCAACCTCGGCCTGAACATCATCCTCGGCCCGAACACCGAACTTCAGCCCAAACACCACTTCGGCCCGAACACCGCTTCGGCCCGAACATCCCACTTCGGCCCGAACACCACTTCGGCCCGAACATCCCTCTTCGGCCCGAACTCTTCAATATCCAAGATTGTGTGACAAAAGGTGCTATACTAAAACATTCATAACTTTCAGCTCGGGTGTCCGTTTCACGCCCACAAGTAACCAAAATAGCTTGTTCGTTCGTCACTGCCAAGAACAAGTTCGGCCCGAACTCTTCACTGTTCCCGGCCCGAACTTCATTTTCGGCCCGAACTTCAACCTCGACCCGAACTGCAACCTCGGCCCGAACTCCGACCTCGGCCCGAACTTCAACCTCAGCCCGAACATCATCCTCGGCCCGAACACCGAACTTCGGCCCGAACACTACTTCGGCCCGAACATCCCACTTCGGCCCGAACACCACTTTGGCCCGAACATCCCTCTTCGGCCCGAACTCTTCAATATCCAAGATTGTGTGACAAAAGGTGGTATACTAAAACATTCATAACTTTCAACTCGGGTGTCCGCTTCACGCCCACGAGTATCCAAAATAGCTGGTTCGTTCGTCACTGCCAAGAACAAGTTCGGCCCGACTCTTCACCGTTCCCAGGCCCGAACTTCATTTTCGGCTCGAACTTCAACCTCGGCCCGAACTCCGACCTCGGCCCGAACTCCGACCTCGGCCCGAACTTCAATCTCGGCCCGAACATCATCCTCGGCCCGAACACCGAACTTTGACCCGAACACCACTTCGGCCCGAACACCACTTCGGCCCGAACACCACTTCGGCCCGAACATCCCTCTTCGGCCCGAACGCTTCAATATCCAAGATTGTGTGACAAAAGGTGCTATACTAAAACATTCATAACTTTCAGCTTGGGTGTCCGTTTCACGCCCACAAGTAACCAAAATAGCTAGTTCGTTCGTCACTGCCAAGAACAAGTTCGGCCCGAACTCTTCACTGTTCCCGGCCCGAACTTCATTTTCAGCCCGAACTTCAACCTCGGCCCGAACTTCAACCTCGGCCCGAACTTCAACCTCGGCCCGAACTCCGACCTTGGCCCGAACTTCAACCTCGGCCCGAACATCATCCTCGGCCCGAACACCGAACTTCGGCCCGAACACCACTTTGGCCCGAACACCACTTCGGCCCGAACATCCCACTTCGGCCTGAACACCACTTCGGCCCGAACATCCCTCTTCGGCCCGAACTCTTCAATATCCAAGATTGTGTGACAAAAGGTGCTACACTAAAACATTCATAACTTTCAGCTCGGGTGTCCGTTTCACGCCCACGAGTAACCAAAATAGCTGGTTCGTTCGTCACTGCCAAGAACAAGTTCGGCCCGAACTCTTAACTGTTCCCGGCCCGAACTTCATTTTCGGCCCGAACGTCAACCTCGGCCCGAACTCCGACCTCGGCCTGAACTTCAACCTCGGCCCGAACATCATCCTCGGCCCGAACACCGAACTTCGGCCGGAACCCCACTTCGGCCGGAACAACACTTCGGCCCGAACATCCCACTTCGGCCCGAACACCACTTCGGCCCGAACATCCCTCTTCGGCCCGAACTCTTCAATATCCAAGATTGTGTGACAAAAGGTGCTATACTAAAACATTCATAACTTTCAGCTAGGGTGTCCGTTTCACGCCCACGAGTAACCAAAATAGCTGGTTCGTTCGTCACTGCCAAGAACATGTTCGGCCCGAACTCTTCACTGTTCCCGGCCCGAACTTCATTTTCGGCCCGAACTTCAACCTCGGCCCGAACTTCAACCTCGGCCCGAACTCCGACCTCGGCCCGAACTCCGACCTCGGCCCGAACTCCGACCTCGGCCCGAACTTCAACCTCGGCCTGAACATCATCCTCGGCCCGAACACCGAACTTCGGCCCCAACACCACTTCGGCCCGAACACCGCTTCGGCCCGAACATCCCACTTCGGCCCGAACACCACTTCGGCCCGAACATCCCTCTTCGGCCCGAACTCTTCAATATCCAAGATTGTGTGACAAAAGGTGCTATACTAAAACATTCATAACTTTCAGCTCGGGTGTCCGTTTCACGCCCACGAGTAACCAAAATAGCTTGTTCGTTCGTCACTGCCAAGAACAAGTTCGGCCCGAACTCTTCACTGTTCCCGGCCCGAACTTCAACCTCGTCCCGAACTTCAACCTCGGCCCGAACTCCGAACTCGGCCCGAACTTCAACCTCGGCCCGAACATCATCCTCGGCCCGAACACCGAATTTCGGCCCGAACACCACTTCGGCCCGAACACCACTTCGGCCCGAACACCACTTCGGCCCGAACATCCCTCTTCGGCCCGAACTCTTCAATATCCAAGATTGTGTGACAAAAGGTGCTATACTAAAACATTCATAACTTTCAGCTCGAGTGTCCGTTTCACGCCCACAAGTAACCAAAATAGCTTGTTCGTTCGTCACTGCCAAGAACAAGTTCGGCCCGAACTCTTCACTGTTCCCGGCCCGAACTTCATTTTCGGCCCGAACTTCAACCTCGGCCCGAACTTCAACCTCGGCCCGAACTCCGACCTCGGCCCGAACTTCAACCTCGGCCCGAACATCATCCTCGGCCCGAACACCGAACTTCGGCCCGAACACCACTTCGGCCCGAACACCACTTCGGCCCGAACATCCCACTTCGGCCCGAACACCACTTTGGCCCGAACATCCCTCTTCGGCCCGAACTCTTCAATATCCAAGATTGTGTGACAAAAGGTGGTATACTAAAACATTCATAACTTTCAGCTCGGGTGTCCGTTTCACGCCCACGAGTATCCAAAATAGCTGGTTCGTTCGTCACTGCCAAGAACAAGTTCGGCCCGACTCTTCACTGTTCCCAGGCCCGAACTTCATTTTCGGCTCGAACTTTAACCTCGGCACGAACTTCATCCTCGGCCCGAACTCCGACCTCGGCCCGAACTTCAATCTCGGCCCGAACATCATCCTCGGCCCGAACACCGAACTTTGACCCGAACACCACTTCGGCCCGAACACCACTTCGGCCCGAACATCCCACTTCAGCCCGAACACCACTTTGGCCCGAACACCACTTCGGCCCGAACATCCCTCTTCGGCCCGAACTCTTCCATATCCAAGATTGTGTGACAAAAGGTGCTATACTAAAACATTCATAAGTTTCAGCTCGGGTGTCCGTTTCACGCCCACAAGTAACCAAAATAGCTTGTTCGTTCGTCACTGCCAAGAACAACTTCGGCCTGAAATCTTCACTGTTCCCGGCCCGAACTTCATTTTCGGCCCGAACTTCAACCTCGGCCCGAACTTCAACCTCGGCCCGAACTTCAACCTCGGCCCGAACATCATCCTCGGCCCGAACACCGAACTTCGGCCCGAACACCACTTCGGCCCGAACACCACTTCGGCCCGAACATCCCTCTTCGGCCCGAACTCTTCAATATCCAAGATTGTGTGACAAAAGCTGCTATACTAAAACATTCATAAGTTTCAGCTCGGGTGTCCGTTTCACGCCCACAAGTAACCAAAATAGCTTGTTCGTTCGTCACTGCCAAGAACAAGTTCGGCCCGAAATCTTCACTGTTCCCGGCCCGAACTTCATTTTCGGCCCGAACTTCAACCTCGGCCCGAACTTCAACCTCGGCCCGAACTTCAACCTCGGCCCGAACATCATCCTCGGCCCGAACACCGAACTTCGGCCCGAACTCCACTTCGGCCCGAACACCACTTCGGCCCGAACATCCCTCTTCGGCCCGAACATCCCACTTCGGCCCGAACACCACTTTGGCCCGAACATCCCTCTTCGGCCCGAACTCTTCAATATCCAAGATTGTGTGACAAAAGGTGGTACACTAAAACATTCATAACTTTCAGCTCGGGTGTCCGTTTCACGCCCACGAGTAACCAAAATAGCTTGTTCGTTCGTCACTGCCAAGAACAAGTTCGGCCCGAACTCTTCACTGTTCCCGGCCCGAACTTCAGCCTCGGCCCGAATTTCAACCTCGGCCCGAACTCCGAACTCGGCCCGAACTTCAACCTCGGCCCGAACATCATCCTCGGCCCGAACACCGAATTTCGGCCCGAACACCACTTCGGCCCGAACACCACTTCGGCCCGAACACCACTTCGGCCCGAACATCCCTCTTCGGCCCGAACTCTTCAATATCCAAGATTGTGTGACAAAAGGTGCTATACTAAAACATTCATAACTTTCAGCTCGGGTGTCCGTTTCACGCCAACAAGTAACCAAAATAGCTTGTTCGTTCGTCACTGCCAAGAACAAGTTCGGCCCGAACTCTTCACTGTTCCCGGCCCGAACTTCATTTTCGGCCCGAACTTCAACCTCGGCCCGAACTTCAACCTCGGCCCGAACTCCGACCTCGGCCCGAACTTCAACCTCGGCCCGAACATCATCCTCGGCCCGAACACCGAACTTCGGCCCGAACACCACTTCGGCCCGAACACCACTTCGGCCCGAACATCCCACTTCGGCCCGAACACCACTTTGGCCCGAACATCCCTCTTCGGCCCGAACTCTTCAATATCCAAGATTGTGTGACAAAAGGTGGTATACTAAAACATTTATAACTTTCAGCTCGGGTGTCCGTTTCACGCCCACGAGTATCCAAAATAGCTGGTTCGTTCGTCACTGCCAAGAACAAGTTCGGCCTGACTCTTCACTGTTCCCAGCCCCGAACTTCATTTTCGGCCCGAACTTAAACCTCGGCCCGAACTTCAACCTCGGCCCGAACTCCGACCTCGGCCCGAACTTCAACATCGGCCCGAACATCATCCTCGGCCCGAACACCGAACTTCGGCCCGAACACCACTTCGGCCCGAACATCCCACTTCGGCCCGAACACCACTTTGGCCCGAACATCCCTCTTCGGCCCGAACTCTTCAATATCCAAGATTGTGTGACAAAAGGTGGTATACTAAAACATTCATAACTTTCAGCTCGGGTGTCCGTTTCACGCCCACGAGTATCCAAAATAGCTGGTTCGTTCGTCACTGCCAAGAACAAGTTCGGCCCGACTCTTCACTGCTCCCAGGCCCGAACTTCATTTTCGGCTCGAACTTCAACCTCGGCACGAACTTCATCCTCGGCCCGAACTCCGACCTCGGCCCGAACTTCAATCTCGGCCCGAACATCATCCTCGGCCCGAACACCGAACTTTGACCCGAACACCACTTCGGCCCGAACATCACACTTCAGCCCGAACACCACTTTGGCCCGAACACCACTTCGGCCCGAACATCCCTCTTCGGCCCGAACTCTTCCATATCCAAGATTGTGTGACAAAAGGTGCTATACTAAAACATTCATAAGTTTCAGCTCGGGTGTCCGTTTCACGCCCACAAGTAACCAAAATAGCTTGTTCGTTCGTCACTGCCAAGAACAAGTTCGGCCCGAAATCTTCACTGTTCCCGGCCCGAACTTCATTTTCGGCCCGAACTTCAACCTCGGCCCGAACTTCAACCTCGGCCCGAACTTCAACCTCGGCCCGAACATCATCCTCGGCCCGAACACCGAACTTCGGCCCGAACTCCACTTCGGCCCGAACACCACTTCGGCCCGAACATCCCTCTTCGGCCCGAACTCTTCTATATCCAAGATTGTGTGACAAAAGGTGCTATACTAAAACATTCATAAGTTTCAGCTCGGGTGTCCGTTTCACGCCCACAAGTAACCAAAATAGCTGGTTCGTTCGTCACTGCCAAGAACAAGTTCGGCCCGACTCTTCACTGTTCCCAGGCCCGAACTTCATTTTCGGCCCGAACTTAAACCTCGGCCCGAACTTCAACCTCGGCCCGAACTCCGACCTCGGCCCGAACTTCAACCTCGGCCCGAACATCATCCTCGGCCCGAACACCGAACTTCGGCCCGAACACCACTTCGGCCCGAACACCACTTCGGCCCGAACATCCCACTTCGGCCCGAACACCACTTTGGCCCGAACATCCCTCTTCGGCCCGAACTCTTCAATATCCAAGATTGTGTGACAAAAGGTGGTATACTAAAACATTCATAACTTTCAGCTCGGGTGTCCGTTTCACGCCCACGAGTAACCAAAATAGCTTGTTCGTTCGTCACTGCCAAGAACAAGTTCGGCCCGAACTCTTCACTGTTCCCGGCCCGAACTTCAGCCTCGGCCCGAACTTCAACCTCGGCCCGAACTCCGAACTCGGCCCGAACTTCAACCTCGGCCCGAACATCATCCTCGGCCCGAACACCGAATTTCGGCCCGAACACCACTTCGGCCCGAACACCACTTCGGCCCGAACACCACTTCGGCCCGAACATCCCTCTTCGGCCCGAACTCTTCAATATCCAAGATTGTGTGACAAAAGGTGCTATACTAAAACATTCATAACTTTCAGCTCGGGTGTCCGTTTCACGCCAACAAGTAACCAAAATAGCTTGTTCGTTCGTCACTGCCAAGAACAAGTTCGGCCCGAACTCTTCACTGTTCCCGGCCCGAACTTCATTTTCGGCCCGAACTTCAACCTCGGCCCGAACTTCAACCTCGGCCCGAACTCCGACCTCGGCCCGAACTTCAACCTCGGCCCGAACATCATCCTCGGCCCGAACACCGAACTTCGGCCCGAACACCACTTCGGCCCGAACACCACTTCGGCCCGAACATCCCACTTCGGCCCGAACACCACTTTGGCCCGAACATCCCTCTTCGGCCCGAACTCTTCAATATCCAAGATTGTGTGACAAAAGGTGGTATACTAAAACATTTATAACTTTCAGCTCGGGTGTCCGTTTCACGCCCACGAGTATCCAAAATAGCTGGTTCGTTCGTCACTGCCAAGAACAAGTTCGGCCCGACTCTTCACTGTTCCCAGGCCCGAACTTCATTTTCGGCTCGAACTTCAACCTCGGCACGAACTTCATCCTCGGCTCGAACTCCGACCTCGGCCCGAACTTCAATCTCGGCCCGAACATCATCCTCGGCCCGAACACCGAACTTTGACCCGAACACCACTTCGGCCCGAACACCACTTCGGCCCGAACATCCCACTTCAGCCCGAACACCACTTTGGCCCGAACACCACTTCGGCCCGAACATCCCTCTTCGGCCCGAACTCTTCCATATCCAAGATTGTCTGACAAAAGGTGCTATACTAAAACATTCATAAGTTTCAGCTCGGGTGTCCGTTTCACGCCCACAAGTAACCAAAATAGCTTGTTCGTTCGTCACTGCCAAGAACAAGTTCGGCCCGAAATCTTCACTGTTCCCGGCCCGAACTTCATTTTCGGCCCGAACTTCAACCTCGGCCCGAACTTCAACCTCGGCCCGAACTTTAACCTCGGCCCGAACATCATCCTCGGCCCGAACCCCGAACTTCGGCCCGAACACCACTTCGGCCCGAACACCACTTCGGCCCGAACATCCCTCTTCGGCCCGAACTCTTCAATATCCAAGGTTGTGTGACAAAAGGTGCTATACTAAAACATTCATAAGTTTCAGCTCGGGTGTCCGTTTCACGCCCACAAGTAACCAAAATAGCTTGTTCGTTCGTCACTGCCAAGAACAAGTTCGGCCCGAAATCTTCACTGTTCCCGGCCCGAACTTCATTTTCGGCCCGAACTTCAACCTCGGCCCGAACTTCAACCTCGGCCCGAACTCCGACCTCGGCCCGAACTTCAACCTCGGCCCGAACATCATCCTCGGCCCGAACACCGAACTTCGGCCCGAACACCACTTCGGCCCGAACACCACTTCGGCCCGAACATCCCACTTCGGGCCGAACACCACTTAGGCCCGAACATCCCTCTTCGGCCTGAACTCTTCAATATCCAAGATTGTGTGACAAAAGGTGGTATACTAAAACATTCATAACTTTCAGCTCGGGTGTCCGTTTCACGCCCACGAGTATCCAAAATAGCTGGTTCGTTCGTCACTGCCAAGAACAAGTTCGGCCCGACTCTTCACTGTTCCCAGGCCCGAACTTCATTTTCGGCCCGAACTTAAACCTCGGCCCGAACTTCAACCTCGGCCCGAACTCCGACCTCGGCCCGAACTTCAACCTCGGCCCGAACATCATCCTCGGCCCGAACACCGAACTTCGGCCCGAACACCACTTCGGCCCGAACACCACTTCGGCCCGAACATCCCACTTCGGCCCGAACACCACTTTGGCCCGAACATCCCTCTTCGGCCCGAACTCTTCAATATCCAAGATTGTGTGACAAAAGGTGGTATACTAAAACATTCATAACTTTCAGCTCGGGTGTCCGTTTCACGCCCACGAGTAACCAAAATAGCTTGTTCGTTCGTCACTGCCAAGAACAAGTTCGGCCCGAACTCTTCACTGTTCCCGGCCCGAACTTCAACCTCGGCCCGAACTTCAACCTCGGCCCGAACTCCGAACTCGGCCCGAACTTCAACCTCGGCCCGAACATCATCCTCGGCCCGAACACCGAATTTCGGCCCGAACACCACTTCGGCCCGAACACCACTTCGGCCCGAACACCACTTCGGCCCGAACATCCCTCTTCGGCCCGAACTCTTCAATATCCAAGATTGTGTGACAAAAGGTGCTATACTAAAACATTCATAACTTTCAGCTCGGGTGTCCGTTTCACGCAAACAAGTAACCAAAATAGCTTGTTCGTTCGTCACTGCCAAGAACAAGTTCGGCCCGAACTCTTCACTGTTCCCGGCCCGAACTTCATTTTCGGCCCGAACTTCAACCTCGGCCCGAACTTCAACCTCGGCCCGAACTCCGACCTCGGCCCGAACTTCAACCTCGGCCCGAACATCATCCTCGGCCCGAACACCGAACTTCGGCCCGAACACCACTTCGGCCCGAACACCACTTCGGCCCGAACATCCCACTTCGGCCCGAACACCACTTTGGCCCGAACATCCCTCTTCGGCCCGAACTCTTCAATATCCAAGATTGTGTGACAAAAGGTGGTATACTAAAACATTTATAACTTTCAGCTCGGGTGTCCGTTTCACGCCCACGAGTATCCAAAATAGCTGGTTCGTTCGTCACTGCCAAGAACAAGTTCGGCCCGACTCTTCACTGTTCCCAGGCCCGAACTTCATTTTCGGCTCGAACTTCAACCTCGGCACGAACTTCATCCTCGGCTCGAACTCCGACCTCGGCCCGAACTTCAATCTCGGCCCGAACATCATCCTCGGCCCGAACACCGAACTTTGACCCGAACACCACTTCGGCCCGAACACCACTTCGGCCCGAACATCCCACTTCAGCCCGAACACCACTTTGGCCCGAACACCACTTCGGCCCGAACATCCCTCTTCGGCCCGAACTCTTCCATATCCAAGATTGTCTGACAAAAGGTGCTATACTAAAACATTCATAAGTTTCAGCTCGGGTGTCCGTTTCACGCCCACAAGTAACCAAAATAGCTTGTTCGTTCGTCACTGCCAAGAACAAGTTCGGCCCAAAATCTTCACTGTTCCCGGCCCGAACTTCATTTTCGGCCCGAACTTCAACCTCGGCCCGAACTTCAACCTCGGCCCGAACTTTAACCTCGGCCCGAACATCATCCTCGGCCCGAACCCCGAACTTCGGCCCGAACACCACTTCGGCCCGAACACCACTTCGGCCCGAACATCCCTCTTCGGCCCGAACTCTTCAATATCCAAGGTTGTGTGACAAAAGGTGCTATACTAAAACATTCATAAGTTTCAGCTCGGGTGTCCGTTTCACGCCCACAAGTAACCAAAATAGCTTGTTCGTTCGTCACTGCCAAGAACAAGTTCGGCCCGAAATCTTCACTGTTCCCGGCCCGAACTTCATTTTCGGCCCGAACTTCAACCTCGGCCCGAACTTCAACCTCGGCCCGAACTCCGACCTCGGCCCGAACTTCAACCTCGGCCCGAACATCATCCTCGGCCCGAACACCGAACTTCGGCCCGAACACCACTTCGGCCCGAACATCCCACTTCGGGCCGAACACCACTTTGGCCCGAACATCCCTCTTCGGCCCGAACTCTTCAATATCCAAGATTGTGTGACAAAAGGTGGTATACTAAAACATTCATAACTTTCAGCTCGGGTGTCCGTTTCACGCCCACGAGTATCCAAAATAGCTGGTTCGTTCGTCACTGCCAAGAACAAGTTCGGCCTGACTCTTCACTGTTCCCAGGCCCGAACTTCATTTTCGGCCCGAACTTCAACCTCGGCCCGAACTTCAACCTCGGCCCGAACTCCGACCTTGGCCCGAACTTCAACATCGGCCCGAACATCATCCTCGGCCCGAACACCGAACTTCGGCCCGAACACCACTTCGGCCCGAACACCACTTCGGCCCGAACATCCCACTTCGGCCCGAACACCACTTTGGCCCGAACATCCCTCTTCGGCCCGAACTCTTCAATATCCAAGATTGTGTGACAAAAGGTGCTATACTAAAACATTCATAACTTTCAGCTCGGGTGTCCGTTTCACGCCCACGAGTATCCAAAATAGCTGGTTCGTTCGTCACTGCCAAGAACAAGTTCGGCCCGACTCTTCACTGTTCCCAGGCCCGAACTTCATTTTCGGCTCGAACTTCAACCTCGGCACGAACTTCATCCTCGGCCCGAACTCCGACCTCGGCCCGAACTTCAATCTCGGCCCGAACATCATCCTCGGCCCGAACACCGAACTTTGACCCGAACACCACTTCGGCCCGAACACCACTTCGGCCCGAACATCCCACTTCAGCCCGAACACCACTTTGGCCCGAACACCACTTCGGCCCGAACATCCCTCTTCGGCCCGAACTCTTCCATATCCAAGATTGTGTGACAAAAGGTGCTATACTAAAACATTCATAAGTTTCAGCTCGGGTGTCCGTTTCACGCCCACAAGTAACCAAAATAGCTTGTTCGTTCGTCACTGCCAAGAACAAGTTCGGCCCGAAATCTTCACTGTTCCCGGCCCGAACTTCATTTTCGGCCCGAACTTCAACCTCGGCCCGAACTTCAACCTCGGCCCGAACTTCAACCTCGGCCCGAACATCATCCTCGGCCCGAACACCGAACTTCGGCCCGAACACCACTTCGGCCCGAACACCACTTCGGCCCGAACATCCCTCTTCGGCCCGAACTCTTCAATATCCAAGATTGTGTGACAAAAGGTGCTATACTAAAACATTCATAAGTTTCAGCTCGGGTGTCCGTTTCACGCCCACAAGTAACCAAAATAGCTTGTTCGTTCGTCACTGCCAAGAACAAGTTCGGCCCGAAATCTTCACTGTTCCCGGCCCGAACTTCATTTTCGGCCCGAACTTCAACCTCGGCCCGAACTTCAACCACGGCCCGAACTCCGACCTCGGCCCGAACTTCAACCTCGGTCCGAACATCATCCTCGGCCCGAACACCGAACTTCGGCCCGAACACCACTTCGGCCCGAACACCACTTCGGCCCGAACATCCCACTTCGGGCCGATCACCACTTTGGCCCGAACATCCCTCTTCGGCCCGAACTCTTCAATATCCAAGATTGTGTGACAAAAGGTGGTATACTAAAACATTCATAACTTTCAGCTGGGGTGTCCGTTTCACGCCCACGAGTATCCAAAATAGCTGGTTCGTTCGTCACTGCCAAGAACAAGTTCGGCCCGACTCTTCACTGTTCCCAGGCCCGAACTTCATTTTCGGCCCGAACTTCAACCTCGGCCCGAACTTCAACCTCGGCCCGAACTCCGACCTCGGCCCGAACTTCAACCTCGGCCCGAACATCATCCTCGGCCCGAACACCGAACTTCGGCCCGAACACCACTTCGGCCCAAACACCACTTCGGCCCGAACATCCCACTTCGGCCCGAACACCACTTTGGCCCGAACATCCCTCTTCGGCCCGAACTCTTCAATATCCAAGATTGTGTGACAAAAGGTGGTATACTAAAACATTCATAACTTTCAGCTCGGGTGTCCGTTTCACGCCCACGAGTATCCAAAATAGCTGGTTCGTTCGTCACTGCCAAGAACAAGTTCGGCCCGACTCTTCACTGTTCCCAGGCCCGAACTTCATTTTCGGCTCGAACTTCAACCTCGGCACGAACTTCATCCTCGGCCCGAACTCCGACCTCGGCCCGAACTTCAATCTCGGCCCGAACATCATCCTCGGCCCGAACACCGAACTTTGACCCGAACACCACTTCGGCCCGAACACCACTTCGGCCCGAACATCCCACTTCAGCCCGAACACCACTTTGGCCCGAACACCACTTCGGCCCGAACATCCCTCTTCGGCCCGAACTCTTCCATATCCAAGATTGTGTGACAAAAGGTGCTATACTAAAACATTCATAACTTTCAGCTCGGGTGTCCGTTTCACGCCCACGAGTAACCAAAATAGCTGGTTCGTTTGTCACTGCCAAGAACAAGTTCGGCCCGAACTCTTCACTGTTCTGGGCCCGAACTCCGACGTCGGCCCGAACTTCAACCTCGGCCCAAACTCCGACCTCGGCCCGAACTTCAACCTCGGCCCGAACATCATCCTCGGCCCGAACACAGAACTTCGGCCCGAACACCACTTCGGCCCGAACACCACTTCGGCCCGAACATCCCTCTTCGGCCCGAACTCTTCAATATCCAAGATTGTGTGACAAAAGGTGCTATACTAAAACATTCATAAGTTTCAGCTCGGGTGTCCGTTTCACGCCCACAAGTAACCAAAATAGCTTGTTCGTTCATCACTGCCAAGAACAAGTTCGGCCCGAACTCTTCACTGTTCGCGGCCCGAACTTCATTTTCGGCCCGAACTTCAACCTCGGCCCGAACTTCAACCTCGGCCCGAACTCCGACCTCGGCCCGAACTTCAACCTCGGACCGAACATCATCCTCGGCCCGAACACCGAACTTCGGCCCGAACACCACTTCGGCCCGAACACCACATCGGCCCGAACATCCCACTTCGGGCCGAACACCACTTTGGCCCGAACATCCCTCTTCGGCCCGAACTCTTCAATATCCAAGATTGTGTGACAAAAGGTGGTATACTAAAACATTCATAACTTTCAGCTCGGGTGTCCGTTTCACGCCCACGAGTATCCAAAATAGCTGGTTCGTTCGTCACTGCCAAGAACAAGTTCGGCCCGACTCTTCACTGTTCCCAGGCCCGAACTTCATTTTCGGCTCGAACTTCAACCTCGGCCCGAACTTCCACCTCGGCCCGAACTCCGGCCTCGGCCCGAACTTCAATCTCGGCTCGAACATCATCGTCGGCCCGAACACCGAACTTTGACCCGAACACCACTTCGGCCCGAACACCACTTCGGCCCGAACATCCCACTTCGGCCCGAACACCACTTTGGCCCGAACACCACTTCGGCCCGAACATCCCTCTTCGGCCCGAACTCTTCCATATCCAAGATTGTGTGACAAAAGGTGCTATACTAAAACATTCATAACTTTCAGCTCGGGTGTCCGTTTCACGCCCACGAGTAACCAAAATAGCTGGTTCGTTTGTCACTGCCAAGAACAAGTTCGGCCCGAACTCTTCACTGTTCCCGGCCCGAACTTCATTTTCGGCCCGAACTTCAACCTCGGCCCCTAACTCCGACCTCGGCCCGAACTTCAACCTCGGCCCGAACATCATCCACGGCCCGAACACCGAACTTCGGCCCGAACACCACTTCGGCCCGAACACCACTTCGGCCAGAACATCCCACTTCGGCCCGAACACCACTTCGGCCCGAACATCCCACTTCGGCCCGAACTCTTCAATATCCAAGATTGTGTAACAAAAGGTGCTATACTAAAACATTCATAACTTTCAACTCGGGTGTCCGTTTCACGCCCACGAGTAACCAAAATAGCTGGTTTGTTCGTCACTGCCAAGAACAAGTTCGGCCTGAACTCTTCACTATTCCCGGCCCGAACTTCATTTTCGGCCCGAACTTCAACCTCGGCCCGAACTTCAACCTCGGCCCGAACTCCGACCTCGGCCCGAACTTCAACCTCGGCCCGAACATCATCCTCGGCCCGAACACCGAACTTCGGCCCGAACACCACTTCGGCCCGAACACCACTTCGGCCCGAACACCACTTCGGCCCGAACACCACTTCGGCCCGAACACCACTTCGGCCCGAACATCCCTCTTCGGCCCGAACTCTTCAATATCCAAGATTGTGTGACAAAAGGTGGTATACTAAAACATTCATAAGTTTCAGCTCGGGTGTCCGTTTCACGCCCACGAGTAACCAAAATAGCTGGTTCGTCACTGCCAAGAACAAGTTCGGCCCGAACTCTTCACTGTTCCCGGCCCGAACTTCATTTTCGGCCCGAACTTCAACCTCGGCCCGAACTTCAACCTCGGCCCGTACTCAGACCTCGGCCCGAACTTCAACCTCGGCCCGAACATCATCCTCGGCCCGAACACCGAACTTCGGCCCGAACACCACTTCGGCCCGAACATCCCACTTCGGCCCGAACACCACATCGGCCCGAACATCCCTCTTCGGCCCGAACTCTTCAATATCCAAGATTGTGTGACAAAAGGTGCTATACTAAAGCATTCATAACTTTCAGCTCGGGTGTCCGTTTCACGCCCACAAGTAACCAAAATAGCTTGTTCGTTCGTCACTGCCAAGAACAAGTTCGGCCCGAACTCTTCACTGTTCCCGGCCCGAACTTCATTTTCGGCCCGAACTTCAACCTCGGCCCGAACTCCGACCTCGGCCCGAACTTCAACCTCGGCCCGAACATCATCCTCGGTCCAAACACCGAACTTCGTCCCGAACACCACTTCGGCCCGAACATCCCACTTCGGGCCGAACACCACTTTGGCCCGAACATCCCTCTTCGGCCCGAACTCTTCAATATCCAAGATTGTGTGACAAAAGGTGGTATACTAAAACATTCATAACTTTCAGCTCGGGTGTCCGTTTCACGCCCACGAGTATCCAAAATAGCTGGTTCGTTCGTCACTGCCAAGAACAAGTTCGGCCCGACTCTTCACTGTTCCCAGGCCCGAACTTCATTTTCGGCTCGAACTTCAACCTCGGCACGAACTTCATCCTCGGCCCGAACTCCGACCTCGGCCCGAACTTCAATCTCGGCCCGAACATCATCCTCGGCCCGAACACCGAACTTTGACCCGAACACCACTTCGGCCCGAACACCACTTCGGCCCGAACATCCCACTTCAGCCCGAACACCACTTTGGCCCGAACACCACTTCGGCCCGAACATCCCTCTTCGGCCCGAACTCTTCCATATCCAAGATTGTGTGACAAAAGGTGCTATACTAAAACATTCATAACTTTCAGCTCGGGTGTCCGTTTCACGCCCACGAGTAACCAAAATAGCTGGTTCGTTTGTCACTGCCAAGAACAAGTTCGGCCCGAACTCTTCACTGTTCTCGGCCCGAACTCCGACGTCGGCCCGAACTTCAACCTCGGCCCAAACTCCGACCTCGGCCCGAACTTCAACCTCGGCCCGAACATCATCCTCGGCCCGAACACAGAACTTCGGCCCGAACACCACTTCGGCCCGAACACCACTTCGGCCCGAACATCCCTCTTCGGCCCGAACTCTTCAATATCCAAGATTGTGTGACAAAAGGTGCTATACTAAAACATTCATAAGTTTCAGCTCGGGTGTCCGTTTCACGCCCACAAGTAACCAAAATAGCTTGTTCGTTCATCACTGCCAAGAACAAGTTCGGCCCGAACTCTTCACTGTTCGCGGCCCGAACTTCATTTTCGGCCCGAACTTCAACCTCGGCCCGAACTTCAACCTCGGCCCGAACTCCGACCTCGGCCCGAACTTCAACCTCGGACCGAACATCATCCTCGGCCCGAACACCGAACTTCGGCCCGAACACCACTTCGGCCCGAACACCACATCGGCCCGAACATCCCACTTCGGGCCGAACACCACTTTGGCCCGAACATCCCTCTTCGGCCCGAACTCTTCAATATCCAAGATTGTGTGACAAAAGGTGGTATACTAAAACATTCATAACTTTCAGCTCGGGTGTCCGTTTCACGCCCACGAGTATCCAAAATAGCTGGTTCGTTCGTCACTGCCAAGAACAAGTTCGGCCCGACTCTTCACTGTTCCCAGGCCCGAACTTCATTTTCGGCTCGAACTTCAACCTCGGCCCGAACTTCAACCTCGGCCCGAACTCCGACCTCGGCCCGAACTTCAATCTCGGCTCGAACATCATCGTCGGCCCGAACACCGAACTTTGACCCGAACACCACTTCGGCCCGAACACCACTTCGGCCCGAACATCCCACTTCGGCCCGAACACCACTTTGGCCCGAACACCACTTCGGCCCGAACATCCCTCTTCGGCCCGAACTCTTCCATATCCAAGATTGTGTGACAAAAGGTGCTATACTAAAACATTCATAACTTTCAGCTCGGGTGTCCGTTTCACGCCCACGAGAAACCAAAATAGCTGGTTCGTTTGTCACTGCCAAGAACAAGTTCGGCCGAATTCTTCACTGTTCCCGGCCCGAACTTCATTTTCGGCCCGAACTTCAACCTCGGCCCCTAACTCCGACCTCGGCCCGAACTTCAACCTCGGCCCGAACATCATCCACGGCCCGAACACCGAACTTCGGCCCGAACACCGAACTTCGGCCCGAACACCACTTCGGCCCGAACACCACTTCGGCCAGAACATCCCACTTCGGCCCGAACACCACTTCGGCCCGAACATCCCACTTCGGCCCGAACTCTTCAATATCCAAGATTGTGTAACAAAAGGTGCTATACTAAAACATTCATAACTTTCAACTCGGGTGTCCGTTTCACGCCCACGAGTAACCAAAATAGCTGGTTCGTTCGTCACTGCCAAGAACAAGTTCGGCCTGAACTCTTCACTATTCCCGGCCCGAACTTCATTTTCGGCCCGAACTTCAACCTCGGCCCGAACTTCAACCTCGGCCCGAACTCCGACCTCGGCCTGAACTTCAACCTCGGCCCGAACATCATCCTCGGCCCGAACACCGAACTTCGGCCCGAACACCACTTCGGCCCGAACACCACTTCGGCCCGAACACCACTTCGGCCCGAACATCCCTCTTCGGCCCGAACTCTTCAATATCCAAGATTGTGTGACAAAAGGTGGTATACTAAAACATTCATAAGTTTCAGCTCGGGTGTCCGTTTCACGCCCACGAGTAACCAAAATAGCTGGTTCGTCACTGCCAAGAACAAGTTCGGCCCGAACTCTTCACTGTTCCCGGCCCGAACTTCATTTTCGGCCCGAACTTCAACCTCGGCCCGAACTTCAACCTCGGCCCGAACTCAGACCTCGGCCCGAACTTCAACCTCGGCCCGAACATCATCCTCGGCCCGAACACCGAACTTCGGCCCGAACACCACTTCGGCCCGAACATCCCACTTCGGCCCGAACACCACATCGGCCCGAACATCCCTCTTCGGCCCGAACTCTTCAATATCCAAGATTGTGTGACAAAAGGTGCTATACTAAAGCATTCATAACTTTCAGCTCGGGTGTCCGTTTCACGCCCACAAGTAACCAAAATAGCTTGTTCGTTCGTCACTGCCAAGAACAAGTTCGGCCCGAACTCTTCACTGTTCCCGGCCCGAACTTCATTTTCGGCCCGAACTTCAACCTCGGCCCGAACTCCGACCTCGGCCCGAACTTCAACCTCGGCCCGAACATCATCCTCGGTCCAAACACCGAACTTCGTCCCGAACACCACTTCGGCCCGAACACCACTTCGGCCCGAACATCCCACTTCGGGCCGAACACCACTTTGGCCCGAACATCCCTCTTCGGCCCGAACTCTTCAATATCCAAGATTGTGTGACAAAAGGTGGTATACTAAAACATTCATAACTTTCAGCTCGGGTGTCCGTTTCACGCCCACGAGTATCCAAAATAGCTGGTTCGTTCGTCACTGCCAAGAACAAGTTCGGCCCGACTCTTCACTGTTCCCAGGCCCGAACTTCATTTTCGGCTCGAACTTCAACCTCGGCCCGAACTTCAACCTCGGCCCGAACTCCGACCTCGGCCCGAACTTCAATCTCGGCCCGAACATCATCATCGGCCCGAACACCGAACTTTGACCCGAACACCACTTCGGCCCGAACACCACTTCGGCCCGAACATCCCACTTCGGCCCGAACACCACTTTGGCCCGAACACCACTTCGGCCCGAACATCCCTCTTCGGCCCGAACTCTTCCATATCCAAGATTGTGTGACAAAAGGTGCTATACTAAAACATTCATAACTTTCAGCTCGGGTGTCCGTTTCACGCCCACGAGTAACCAAAATAGCTGGTTCGTTTGTCACTGCCAAGAACAAGTTCGGCCCGAACTCTTCACTGTTCCCGGCCCGAACTTCATTTTCGGCCCGAACTTCAACCTCGGCCCCTAACTCCGACCTCGGCCCGAACTTCAACCTCGGCCCGAACATCATCCACGGCCCGAACACCGAACTTCGGCCCGAACACCACTTCGGCCCGAACACCACTTCGGCCAGAACATCCCACTTCGGCCCGAACACCACTTCGGCCCGAACATCCCACTTCGGCCCGAACACTTCAATATCCAAGATTGTGTAACAAAAGGTGCTATACTAAAACATTCATAACTTTCAACTCGGGTGTCCGTTTCACGCCCACGAGTAACCAAAATAGCTGGTTCGTTCGTCACTGCCAAGAACAAGTTCGGCCTGAACTCTTCACTACCCCGGCCCGAACTTCATTTTCGGCCCGAACTTCAACCTCGGCCCGAACTTCAACCTCGGCCCGAACTCCGACCTCGGCCCGAACTTCAACCTCGGCCCGAACATCATCCTCGGCCCGAACACCGAACTTCGGCCCGAACACCACTTCGGCCCGAACACCACTTCGGCCCGAACACCACTTCGGCCCGAACATCCCTCTTCGGCCCGAACTCTTCAATATCCAAGATTGTGTGACAAAAGGTGCTATACTAAAACATTCATAAGTTTCAGCTCGGGTGTCCGTTTCACGCCCACGAATAACCAAAATAGCTGGTTCGTTCGTCACTGCCAAGAACAAGTTCGGCCCGAACTCTTCACTATTCCCGGCCCGAACTTCATTTTCGGCCCGAACTTCAACCTCGGCCCGAACTTCAACCTCGGCCCGAACTCAGACCTCGGCCCGAACTTCAACCTCGGCCCGAACATCATCCTCGGCCCGAACACCGAACTTCGGCCCGAACACCACTTCGGCCCGAACATCCCACTTCGGCCCGAACACCACATCGGCCCGAACATCCCTCTTCGGCCCGAACTCTTCAATATCCAAGATTGTGTGACAAAAGGTGCTATACTAAAGCATTCATAACTTTCAGCTCGGGTGTCCGTTTCACGCCCACAATTAACCAAAATAGCTTGTTCGTTCGTCACTGCCAAGAACAAGTTCGGCCCGAACTCTTCACTGTTCCCGGCCCGAACTTCATTTTCGGCCCGAACTTCAACCTCGGCCCGAACTCCGACCTCGGCCCGAACTTCAACCTCGGCCCGAACATCATCCTCGGTCCAAACACCGAACTTCGTCCCGAACACCACTTCGGCCCGAACACCACTTCGGCCCGAACATCCCACTTCGGGCCGAACACCACTTTGGCCCGAACATCCCTCTTCGGCCCGAACTCTTCAATATCCAAGATTGTGTGACAAAAGGTGGTATACTAAAACATTCATAACTTTCAGCTCGGGTGTCCGTTTCACGCCCACGAGTATCCAAAATAGCTGGTTCGTTCGTCACTGCCAAGAACAAGTTCGGCCCGACTCTTCACTGTTCCCAGGCCCGAACTTCATTTTCGGCTCGAACTTCAACCTCGGCCCGAACTTCAACCTCGGCCCGAACTCCGACCTCGGCCCGAACTTCAATCTCGGCCCGAACATCATCATCGGCCCGAACACCGAACTTTGACCCGAACACCACTTCGGCCCGAACACCACTTCGGCCCGAACATCCCACTTCGGCCCGAACACCACTTTGGCCCGAACACCACTTCGGCCCGAACATCCCTCTTCGGCCCGAACTCTTCCATATCCAAGATTGTGTGACAAAAGGTGCTATACTAAAACATTCATAACTTTCAGCTCGGGTGTCCGTTTCACGCCCACGAGTAACCAAAATAGCTGGTTCGTTTGTCACTGCCAAGAACAAGTTCGGCCCGAACTCTTCACTGTTCCCGGCCCGAACTTCATTTTCGGCCCGAACTTCAACCTCGGCCCCTAACTCCGACCTCGGCCCGAACTTCAACCTCGGCCCGAACATCATCCACGGCCCGAACACCGAACTTCGGCCCGAACACCACTTCGGCCCGAACACCACTTCGGCCAGAACATCCCACTTCGGCCCGAACACCACTTCGGCCCGAACATCCCACTTCGGCCCGAACACTTCAATATCCAAGATTGTGTAACAAAAGGTGCTATACTAAAACATTCATAACTTTCAACTCGGGTGTCCGTTTCACGCCCACGAGTAACCAAAATAGCTGGTTCGTTCGTCACTGCCAAGAACAAGTTCGGCCTGAACTCTTCACTACCCCGGCCCGAACTTCATTTTCGGCCCGAACTTCAACCTCGGCCCGAACTTCAACCTCGGCCCGAACTCCGACCTCGGCCCGAACTTCAACCTCGGCCCGAACATCATCCTCGGCCCGAACACCGAACTTCGGCCCGAACACCACTTCGGCCCGAACACCACTTCGGCCCGAACACCACTTCGGCCCGAACATCCCTCTTCGGCCCGAACTCTTCAATATCCAAGATTGTGTGACAAAAGGTGCTATACTAAAACATTCATAAGTTTCAGCTCGGGTGTCCGTTTCACGCCCACGAATAACCAAAATAGCTGGTTCGTTCGTCACTGCCAAGAACAAGTTCGGCCCGAACTCTTCACTGTTCCCGGCCCGAACTTCATTTTCGGCCCGAACTTCAACCTCGGCCCGAACTTCAACCTCGGCCCGAACTCAGACCTCGGCCCGAACTTCAACCTCGGCCCGAACATCATCCTCGGCCCGAACACCGAACTTCGGCCCGAACACCACTTCGGCCCGAACATCCCACTTCGGCCCGAACACCACATCGGCCCGAACATCCCTCTTCGGCCCGAACTCTTCAATATCCAAGATTGTGTGACAAAAGGTGCTATACTAAAACATTCATAACTTTCAGCTCGGGTGTCCGTTTCACGCCCACAAGTAACCAAAATAGCTTGTTCGTTCGTCACTGCCAAGAACAAGTTCGGCCCGAACTCTTCACTGTTCCCGGCCCGAACTTCATTTTCGGCCCGAACTTCAACCTCGGCCCGAACTTCAACCTCGGCCCGAACTTCAACCTCGGCCCGAACATCATCCTCGGCCCGAACACCGAACTTCGGCCCGAACACCACTTCGGCCCGAACATCCCACTTCGGGCCGAACACCACTTTGGCCCGAACATCCCTCTTCGGCCCGAACTCTTCAATATCCAAGATTGTGTGACAAAAGGTGGTATACTAAAACATTCGTAACTTTCAGCTCGGGTGTCCGTTTCACGCCCACGAGTATCCAAAATAGCTGGTTCGTTCGTCACTGCCAAGAACAAGTTCGGCCCGACTCTTCACTGTTCCCAGGCCCGAACTTCATTTTCGGCTCGAACTTCAACCTCGGCCCGAATTTCAACCTCGGCCCGAACTCCGACCTCGGCCCGAACTTCAATCTCGGCCCGAACATCATCCTCGGCCCGAACACCGAACTTTGACCCGAACACCACTTCGGCCCGAACATCCCACTTCGGCCCGAACACCACTTCGGCCCGAACATCCCTCTTCGGCCCGAACTCTTCCATATCCAAGATTGTGTGACAAAAGGTGCTATACTAAAACATTCATAACTTTCAGCTCGGGTGTCCGTTTCATGCCCACGAGTAACCAAAATAGCTGGTTCGTTTGTCACTGCCAAGAACAAGTTCGGCCCGAACTCTTCACTGTTCCCGGCCCGAACTCCGACCTCGGCCCGAACTTCAACCTCGGCCCAAACTCCGACCTCGGCCCGAACTTCAACCCCGACCCGAACATCATCCTCGGCCCGAACACCGAACTTCGGCCCGAACACCACTTCGGCCCGAACACCACTTCGGCCCGAACATCCCTCTTCGGCCCGAACTCTTCAATATCCAAGATTGTGTGACAAAAGGTGCTATACTAAAACATTCATCAGTTTCAGCTCGGGTGTCCGTTTCACGCCCACGAGTAACCAAAATAGCTGGTTCGTTCGTCACTGCCAAGAACAAGTTCGGCCCGAACTCTTCACTGTTCCCGGCCCGAACTTCATTTTCGGCCCGAACTTCAACCTCGGCCCGAACTTCAACCTCGGCCCGAACTCAGACCTCGGCCCGAACTTCAACCTCGGCCCGAACATCATCCTCGGCCCGAACACCGAACTTCGGCCCGAACACCACTTCGGCCCGAACATCCCACTTCGGCCCGAACATCACATCGGCCCGAACATCCCTCTTCGGCCCGAACTCTTCAATATCCAAGATTGTGTGACAAAAGGTGCTATACTAAAACATTCATAACTTTCAGCTCGGGTGTCCGTTTCACGCCCACAAGTAACCAAAATAGCTTGTTCGTTCGTCACTGCCAAGAACAAGTTCGGCCCGAACTCTTCACTGTTCCCGGCCCGAACTTCATTTTCGGCCCGAACTTCAACCTCGGCCCGAACTCCGACCTCGGCCCGAACTCCGACCTCGGCCCGAACTTCAACCTCGGCCCGAACATCATCCTCGGCCCGAACACCGAACTTCAGCCCGAACACCACTTCGTCCCGAACACCACTTCGGCCCGAACATCCCACTTCGGCCCGAACACCACTTTGGCCCGAACATCCCTCTTCGGCCCGAACTCTTCAATATCCAAGATTGTGTGACAAAAGGTGGTATACTAAAACATTCATAACTTTCAGCTCGGGTGTCCGTTTCACGCCCACGAGTATCCAAAATAGCTGGTTCGTTCGTCACTGCCAAGAACAAGTTCGGCCCGACTCTTCACTGTTCCCAGGCCCGAACATCATTTTCGGCTCGAACTTCAACCTCGGCCCGAACTTCAACCTCGGCCCGAACTCCGACCTCGGCCCGAACTTCAATCTCGGCCTGAACATCATCCTCGGCCCGAACACCGAACTTTGACCCGAACACCACTTCGGCCCGAACATCCCACTTCGGCCCGAACACCACTTTGGCCCGAACACCACTTCGGCCCGAACATCCCTCTTCGGCCCGAACTCTTCCATATCCAAGATTGTGTGACAAAAGGTGCTATACTAAAACATTCATAACTTTCAGCTCGGGTGTCCGTTTCACGCCCACGAGTAACCAAAATAGCTGGTTCGTTTGTCACTGCCAAGAACAAGTTCAGCCCGAACTCTTCACTGTTCCCGGCCCGAACTTCATTTTCGGCCCGGACTTCAACCTCGGCCCCTAACTCCGACCTCGGCCCGAACTTCAACCTCGGCCCGAACATCATCCACGGCCCGAACACCACTTCGGCCCGAACACCACTTCGGCCAGAACATCCCACTTCGGCCCGAACACCACTTCGACCCGAACATCCCACTTCGGTTCGAACTCTTCAATATCCAAGATTGTGTAACAAAAGGTGCTGTACTAAAACATTCATAACTTTCAGCTCGGGTGTCCGTTTCACGCCCACGAGTAACCAAAATAGCTGGTTCATTCGTCAATGCCAAGAAAAAGTTCGGCCTGAACTCTTCACTATTCCCGGCCCGAACTTCATTTTCGGCCCGAACTTCAACCTCGGCCCGAACTTCAACCTCGGCCCAAACTCCGACCTCGGCCCGAACTTCAACCCCGGCCCGAACATCATCCTCGGCCCGAACACCGAACTTCGGCCCGAACACCACTTCGGCCCGAACACCACTTCGGCCCGAACACCCCTCTTCGGCCCGAACTCTTCAATATCCAAGATTGTGTGACAAAAGGTGCTATACTAAAACATTCATAAGTTTCAGCTCGGGTGTCCGTTTCATGCCCACGAGTAACCAAAATAGATGGTTCGTTCGTCACTGCCAAGAACAAGTTCGGCCCGAACTCTTCACAGTTCCCGGCCCGAACTTTATTTTCGGCCCGAACTTCAACCTCGGCCCGAACTTCAACCTCGGCCCGAACTCAGACCTCGGCCCGAACTTCAACCTCGGCCCGAACATCATCCTCGGCCCGAACACAGAACTTCGGCCCGAACACCACTTCGGCCCGAACATCCCACTTCGGCCCGAACACCACATCGGCCCGAACATCCCTCTTCGGTCCGAACTCTTCAATATCCAAGATTGTGTGACAAAAGGTGCTATACTAAAACATTCATAACTTTCAGCTCGGGTGTCCGTTTCACGCCCACAAGCAACCAAAATAGCTTGTTCGTTCGTCACTGCCAAGAACAAGTTCGGCCCGAACTCTTCACTGTTCCCGGCCCGAACTTCATTTTCGGCCCGAACTTCAACCTCGGCCCGAACTGCAACCTCGGCCCGAACTCCGACCTCGGCCCGAACTTCAACCTCAGCCCGAACATCATCCTCGGCCCGAACACCGAACTTCGGCCCGAACACCACTTCGGCCCGAACACCACTTCGGCCCGAACATCCCACTTCGGCCCGAACACCACTTTGGCCCGAACATCCCTCTTCGGCCCGAACTCTTCAATATCCAAGATTGTGTGACAAAAGGTGGTATACTAAAACATTCATAACTTTCAGCTCGGGTGTCCGTTTCACGCCCACGAGTATCCAAAATAGCTGGTTCGTTCGTCACTGCCAAGAACAAGTTCGGCCCGACTCTTCACTGTTCCCAGGCCCGAACTTCATTTTCGGCTCGAACTTCAACCTCGGCCCGAACTTCAACCTCGGCCCGAACTTCAATCTCGGCCCGAACATCATCCTCGGCCCGAACACCGAACTTTGACCCGAACACCACTTCGGCCCGAACACCACTTCGGCCCGAATATCCCACTTCGGCCCGAACACCACTTTGGCCCGAACACCACTTCGGCCCGAACATCCCTCTTCGGCCCGAACTCTTCCATATCCAAGATTGTGTGACAAAAGGTGCTATACTAAAACATTCATAACTTTCAGCTCGGGTGTCCGTTTCACGCCCACGAGTAACCAAAATAGCTGGTTCGTTTGTCACTGCCAAGAACAAGTTCGGCCCGAACTCTTCACTATTCCCGGCCCGAACTTCATTTTCGGCCCGAACTTCAACCTCGGCCCGAACATCATCCTCGGCCCGAACACCGAACTTCGGCCCGAACACCACTTCGGCCCGAACATCCCACTTCGGCCCGAACACCACCTTGGCCCGAACATCCCTCTTCGGCCCGAACTCTTCAATATCCAAGATTGTGTGACAAAAGGTGTTATACTAAAACATTCATAACTTTCAGCTCGGGTGTCCGTTTCACGCCCACGAGTATCCAAAATAGCTGCTTCGTTCGTCACTGCCAAGAACAAGTTCGGCCCGACTCTTCACTGTTCCCAGGCCCGAACTTCATTTTCGGCTCGAACTTCAACCTCGGCCCGAACTTCAACTTCGGCCCGAACTCCGACCTCGGCCTGAACTTCAATCTCGGCCCGAACATCATCCTCGGCCCGAACACCGAACTTTGACCCGAACACCACTTCGGCCCGAACACCACTTCGGCCCGAACATCCCACTTCGGCCCGAACACCACTTTGTCCCGAACACCACTTCGGCCCGAACATCCCTCTTCGGCCCGAACTCTTCCATATCCAAGATTGTGTGACAAAAGGTGCTATACTAAAACATTCATAACTTTCAGCTCGGGTGTCCGTTTCACGCCCACGAGTAACCAAAATAGCTGGTTCGTTTGTCACTGCCAAGAACAAGTTCGGCCCGAACTCTTCACTGTTCCCGGCCCGAACTTCATTTTCGGCCCGAACTTCAACCTCGGCCCGAACTTCAACCTCGGCCCCGAACTCCGACCTCGGCCCGAACTTCAACCTCGACCCGAACATCATCCACGGCCCGAACACCGAACTTCGGCCCGAACACCACTTCGGCCTGAACACCACTTCGGCCAGAACATCCCACTTCGGCCCGAACACCACTTCGGCCCGAACATCCCTCTTCGGCCCGAACTCTTCAATATCCAAGATTGTGTGACAAAAGGTGCTATACTAAAACATTCATAAGTTTCAGCTCGGGTGTCCGTTTCACGCCCACGAGTAACCAAAATAGATGGTTCGTTCGTCACTGCCAAGAACAAGTTCGGCCGGAACTCTTCACAGTTCCCGGCCCGAACTTCATTTTCGGCCCGAACTTCAACCTCGGCCCGAACTTCAACCTCGGCCCGAACTCAGACCTCGGCCCGAACTTCAACCTCGGCCCGAACATCATCCTCGGCCCGAACACCGAACTTCGGCCCGAACACCACTTCGGCCCGAACATCCCACTTCGGCCCGAACACCACATCGGCCCGAACATCCCTCTTCGGCCTGAACTCTTCAATATCCAAGATTGTGTGACAAAAGGTGCTATACTAAAACATTCATAACTTTCAGCTCGGGTGTCCGTTTCATGCCCACAAGTAACCAAAATAGCTTGTTCGTTCGTCACTGCCAAGAACAAGTTCGGCCCGAACTCTTCACTGTTCCCGGCCCGAACTTCATTTTCGGCCCGAACTTCAACCTCGGCCCGAACTGCAACCTCGGCCCGAACTCCGACCTCGGCCCGAACTTCAACCTCAGCCCGAACATCATCTCGGCCCGAACACCGAACTTCGGCCCGAACACCACTTCGGCCCGAACACCACTTCGGCCCGAACATCCCACTTCAGCCCGAACACCACTTTGGCCCGAACATCCCTCTTCGGCCCGAACTCTTCAATATCCAAGATTGTGTGACAAAAGGTGGTATACTAAAACATTCATAACTTTCAGCTCGGGTGTCCGTTTCACGCCCACGAGTATCCAAAATAGCTGGTTCGTTCGTCACTGCCAAGAACAAGTTCGGCCCGACTCTTCACTGTTCCCAGGCCCGAACTTCATTTTCGGCTCGAACTTCAACCTCGGCCGAACTTCGACCTCGGCCCGAACTGTTAGGTCACAACAACCCTGGTTTATAATGTTAATTGATAGAATATTATACTTATAGAAATATTAAAGTGATTAATGGTGATTTTCGGTTATTACAAGTAACAAAACGCAGCGGAAAGATTTAATCACCATGAACGGATCTTGATATCAATCATACAATTAAACTATAAGAAAATCAAAGAGATTGGATGAACATTTCATACCCTTGAAGCCTTTGATCTTGTTGTGGATTCGGATGGATTTGATGATGGATTGAAACTAAGTATTCAATTAGAATACCTCTAAAAGAAATCCACACAACACAAGCAAGAACACCAATGGAGGATGCTAGTCCTTGAATCTTGAGAGCAAAAAGAAACAAAAACACATACAAGTGTGTGTTGGGGATTGCCAAAATGGGTGGTCAAGAGTGAGTTTATGGAGCCATTCAACACTCTTAATGGTGCCATAAAGACCCATCAATGATTTCCATAAACCATTGTTCCATTTTCACTTTAGTCCCTAGTCATTTGTTTCTTCCATTTTGCTCACAATAAAGTTTCAATATTAACAATTAATATTAAACTTATTATACACAAGCTTATAGCTTATATATTAATAATTAATGTAATTACACTAATTACACTAATTATATAATGGTGTTTAGTGTTTAAGTGTGTGACCCTTTAGGCTCACAAACAACTAGCCATATAACTATATGTTATACGCGTGAAGCATATTCCAACAGCTCCCACTTGCGCACGTGATAACATCAAGTAGTTATACAAGCAAAGGTTAGAGTCTAGCAACCCGCCAATGCCCCTAGGAGTATATGAGGAGTTTCATAAAATCTTTGTTCAAAGTTTTTCAAGCAGTTATCCTTTTGTTACTGATACTATGTTGAATTTTAGACAAGGATCAATGTCAATCTAAAACTTCAACGATTCTGTTTCTCGATCTATATAATGAAATAGATTACCAAAACCAATCAAGATTCATCTTGATTACCTTTTGGGTGTGGCCACACATACATCTATTCAAAATCATCGAGGGGCCCAGTAGTATCTAATCCACATACGTGGAGGAACAAATTCTATATTGACTGCACGTGTCTGTCATATGCTTAATGATAAACCCGATAATGGTTGTTATAGCAGCCTTATTCAGGTCAGCGTTTAACCACATCAAAGTTTGCCCCTCTACATACACAAACCAACTTGCATCTCAAGTCAGAGGATAAGTGACAAAGCCTTTGTGAGATTCACTTGTGACATAAATCCAAGAAGTGATTTCTCATAGTTTGGGTCAGTCCAATCGTGCATCGTTATGAGCGACATGTGAGTTTGATTTCATCATCCTTAGTCATACTAAGATAATGTCATCAATGCCCTCAGATTTGTCTTAATAATATTCCCATATTATCAATATGACAATGGACAATTTAGAATATAAAACACAGTAAATATTCAAGGATATAAACATGCAAATATAGAACACAGTAGATATTCATATAAAAACGATCATATCAAATATATCAATTTATTCCAATATAAACTGCTCACAGTTCCATTATCCAAATACTAAAACAGATTTACATGAAACTACTAGCTTGTCGAAGTCCAATGTTCCATTCATATTCAAGATGTTTGGTACAAGACATTGAGTTCGATAAAGCGTCAGCTAGTTAGTTATCTGTTTGAACTTTAAGTGTACGAATTTCACATATCTCGATAAATCATTCGAATGTAGTGAACCTTCGTAAATAGGATCCAGCGTCATCACGCCCTATTTCAAAACCAACATAAGTATAGCAAGTATACTTAGTTTCAGTTCAGTATCTCCACCATGACCAAGAAACATATCTCCAGTACTTTAAAATACTTCAATGTGTTCTTAACAGCAATCCAGTGACCTCTCATGAATTCTGTTGGTATTTTCTAGTAAGGTCCCCTAAGGATGTTACATTTGGCCTAGTGCTCCTTACAGCGTACATGATGAATACAATAGCCGATTCATAGGGGATTACATTCATCCGCTTCACCACATCAGGTGTGGAAGGTCCTTGAGTCTCACTCAAGTTTACATTGTGTGGCATACGAGGACTTCCTCGTTTGGGAGTACCACTCTAAACCATTTAGAATTTTGTCAATGTAAGCACTTTGACTTAAACCAATTAACCGCTTTGATCTATCATTATAGATCTTTACTTTAAGTATGTATGTCGTGTCCCTACAATCCATCATGTCGAAACATTTTCCAAGCCAGGATTTTCATCTTGTAGCATGGTATATTGTTTCACATGAGTGACATGTCATCAACATGTATGACTTGAGAAACGACAACGCTCCCACTAGCTTTCATATATACACATACTCAGTTTGGGTTTTAGGTGAAACAAACGATTTGATTTCATCATCAACCAAATTTCGTAGTCATAGTACACTACTTTGGCTATAAGAATCCTAATGTCTTTAGTAACAGGCGAGAAGGTTTCATCATTGTCAATCCAGTAGGATTGAGTGTAACCTTTTGCTACTATGAGAGATTTATAGGTGTGTATATTTTCATCCATGTCAACAGTCTTACTGTTTTGAGAAAGATCAACTAAGTTCAAAACTTGATTGTCTCTCATGGATTTTATTTTCGCATTCATAGCTTCAAGTCATTTTTCAAATACAAAATTCGATAATGCAACTTGATAGTTAGGGGGTTCATAATGATCCTCGAAACTTGCTCCTCAGCATCGACATAAATCTATATCGTTCAGGTGCATGAAGTGTCCTTGCGGATCTATGAATGGGAACAACATCATCCTGTGGTCCAACATCTATATGTCCAGCCTCAGAATGATATTTGCTAGTGTTACCAGAAGGTTGTGTATCTTCACTTTGAATCTTGTCAAAGTCTATAGTGCTCCCACTTGCTTTGTGAAATGAGACTGTTCTCAAGAAACTCAGCATACCGAGTAACAACCATTTGTTCTCAGTTGGGAAGTAAAATAGTAATCGAAGATATACTTGATAGATATGGGCTCAAGTTTGTTCGGCATGTCTCGTTCCACGAGATCCTCACAACCCCAGATCCTCAAGTAAGACAAATTGGGACTTTCCCACGCCATATCTCATATGGTGTCTTTTTAACCTTTTGGTCGGAACCATATCAAGTATTCGAGCAGCAGACTTCAGTGCATGCCCCTCAAAAGGATAGTGTAAGAGTAGTAGGACTCATCATAGATCGCACCATGTCATACAGGGTCCGATATCTCTTTCCAGACGCACCATTATCTTGTGGAGTGTATGAAAGAGTGAATTGTGAGACAATCTCACGATGTGAGGGATGATCCAGAAACTCTTGACTCATGTACTTTCATCCGTAATCAGGACTGAAAGCCTTTGTTGTCTTGCTAAGTTGATTTTATACTTTTACTTTAGAAAGCTTTGAACGTTTCAAAGATTTCATGTTTATGTCTAATCAAGTAAACATAACCATAGCGACTGATATCATTAAAGCTTCCATGTTGATGTTTAATCAAGTAAACATAACCACATCGAATGATATCATCAGTGAAAGTAGGTGGCACCTTCCCTAGTCTTAGTTCTAAAAGGGCCACATACATCAGTATGTATGAGTCCAAGTATATTTTTAGCTCTTTTGCCAACATGGGAGAAAAGCTTTCTTGTTATCTTTCCATAATATACAAGAGAGGCATTTTAAATGATTCATAATCATTTGTAAAGAAGCCCGTCGAGTTGCTTATGTGGAAAAGATGACGATGCTCTAGGTAAGTAGAATCCAAACCAATTTGGATTCTTGAGTGCTACATTTGTATATAGAACTATCGTTTGAATTAGGATCATGCATATTAATTTCAAACATACTATTATAAGGAATAGTAATAAAAAATGTTATTTTTCATAAAACAAGATATCATAATCCCTTATTCAACAAACGATAAAGCTAAACAATGCATAATTGACAATTATTCAAAACAATAATTAACGCATTAGGAAGGATAAGATCACAGCTTCCATTCATTTAGCTTTCTACTTCACATTCAATCTTGCACATTTGTGTAAATGTGAGTTCCACAACTAGTGTCATACACTCAAGATTTATCACGAAAAGTATGGAGTTCTATAATGAAGATACCTAATGTGCTAACTAGAACACATTTGTCCTTCATCAACTCTGCCACGTAGGCAGGACAATTCCTCCTTCAATGGCCAGTTTCATCGCAATGATGGCAAGAAATATCCTTTGCAGGGTGCTCCTTTTTAGCAGGTGGGGGAATCGTAGGTTTGGAAAAGTAAACTAGCTTACCCTTACCTAGACTCTTGCCTTGTGCTTGCGGTTTACCTTCCCTAATTGCAAGAAAAGTATTGGGTAACCCTTGCTCAACCAGTTTTACCATAGCATGTTCAACGATTGTCTTCCCCATGCTATGTACTTTTAAAACACTTTTCAAACTGGTCATAGTCCTTGGATAGTGAGGTAAGAATCAAGCTCATTCCAAGAACTTGTGGTAAGGGGTAACCAAGACGTTCCATTGGATCAAGATAGCATTGCATATTCAAGATGTAAGTGCTAACTGATTGGCCGTCCTCCTGATTGCAAGCATGGAATGCTTTAACTGTTTTGAACAGTTCAAGTTCTGCCTTTTGTTGAAATATTATTTTCAACTCGCTTATCATGTCATATGCTGTGAGTTCCTCGAAGTACTTTCGAATCTCGGGGTTCATGCTCACAAGCATATGAGTAGCAACTTCTTGGTGTTCGTTAAACGTTTCGGTAAAGGCTTGACGAACAGCAGCAGAATCACTGACAGGAGGTGCCTCAGGTAAGGCCTCTTATAGGTATATCAACTTTCTCATCTCTAAGGACAATCCTTAGAATTCGATATCAGAAGATAAAGTTGATATTAGTCAGTTTCAGTTTTCAAGAACTGATTTTTGAGTGGAGATACTTAGGTTTTGATGTTGTTGTTATCTGTATAACAACCAAAGTTCAAAAAATAGTATTTTCAATAATAATTTCTTTTAATCAATTAACTACCCAATTAATTTTAATTAAAAGCTAAGATCCCATTGAGCTTCTATCACCGCATCAGTTGATCTGCTAGAGGTGATAGATCCAATAGGTAGGTGACGATCAACAATTGCATTACAAGTGCAACTCTTAGAGGTATGGGACTTCATGGCACCTAGTGAACAAGCATCTAGGGTCAAGTGGCATGTCTGTCGCATCGTCGCCTCGAGTCAAGGTCTCACCGTTAACTCGATTAAGTCATCCAATGTGAAATCATGTCAAAATAGCTCTAGGTCTCACGCGTAGAGAATAATGACCTCGGATCTATATTCAAACCACGTCTCACGTGAATTCAAAAATAGAAGCAAGTGATTTACAACCGATTGGACAGCGTGACTTCAATTTTAGGTATGTTAAATTTTAATTAATAAAATTTTATTAAGATATGAATGAATCATGTACTTCATTCATATCACTTCATAAGTCGTTTAATAAACGGTAAAAACATTTAACGATTATTAAGGTTTAAGTTTCAAATCGTATTTAAACTTAGTTTAATCTCAAAACAATTTTAGATTAAAGGTTTAATCATCAATGATTAACTATTATTTTAAGTTTCAAATCATATTTAAACTTAGTTTAATCTCAAAACAATTTTAGATTAAAGGTTTAATCATCAATGATTAACTAGTAATTATCGATGATTAAATGTTTGGATGTTTTAATGTTTGTGTCAAAAAACCATTTTTAATTGTTTTATTTACTTGTATCTAATAGGAAAAGAAAACAACCACAAACATAAATAAAACATGCAACAAATTTTGTGCAAACCTCGACCGATGAAATCCTAGGTTCGGTCACGTGAGTCATCACGACGGACCGAAGGGTCAAACTAGGGGACGGGCCAACATGAACCTAAACGGGCCTACATAAACCCAATGGGCTCCCACTTGCTCCAAGACATTCTTGAGCAAGTAGAACCCAAAATTGTGAAAAAGTGTAATCTGCCAGAAAATTCCAGCAGACTTTGAAGCCCGAAAAGTCACTGAAGGAGTCGTCGTTGGTCTTCCCGGCCTTCTGGAAAGTTGTAGCCCACGACTTTGCAAGCATTTTAGGCTTTTGAATCGCCCAAAACGGAGTCCGTATGCCTCTGGAAAACCTGTTTTCGTACAGCCCTCGCTTTTGTGACGGAAATTTGTTGTTTTCTTCATTAGTCTTCAATATTTTTTGTCAACAATTTACAATAAGAAGATAAAATAAGTACAATCTATTCTATTACTTTTACATTACAAATTGCCCCAAAAATGGCACCAAAAATAAAAGAAAAAAAAAAATGAAACAAATTACAACAATTAAGCCAAAAAACAAGGCTTTTCCCAAAACAACCAAACAACCAAACATCAACCACATTCATTCACAAACGGTCTAGGCTTTCATCGGTTTGCACAAACAAGCAACAATTGACAAGGCTTTGGCTTGGGATATGGCAAAAATACATGTTTTGCCATATCAACAAAATGGAATTAAAAATTAAATTCCAAGCCAAATAATCAAAAAAACAATAACAAGATTAATTTTTTGATATGATTTTGTAACAAGTGACAATAGGGTTCCAAAAATACCATATTTTAACCCATATTTTTATAAAAATCCGAAAATTAAATTAAAAAACCCGTAGGGTTTTTGTGTTTGGTCCGATCGGAATTTTAAAAAACACAAAAAAGATTGGTTTTTGCCACTTTTCACAAAATCTAGCTAATTATATGATTAATATAATGACTCGTGATACCACTAATGGTGATTTTCGGTTATTACAAGTAACAAAACGCAGCGGAAAGATTTAATCACCATGAACGGATCTTGATATCAATCATACAATTAAACTATAAGAAAATCAAAGAGATTGGATGAACATTTCATACCCTTGAAGCCTTTGATCTTGTTGTGGATTCGGATGGATTTGATGATGGATTGAAACTAAGTATTCAATTAGAATACCTCTAAAAGAAATCCACACAACACAAGCAAGAACACCAATGGAGGATGCTAGTCCTTGAATCTTGAGAGCAAAAAGAAACAAAAACACATACAAGTGTGTGTTGGGGATTGCCAAAATGGGTGGTCAAGAGTGAGTTTATGGAGCCATTCAACACTCTTAATGGTGCCATAAAGACCCATCAATGATTTCCATAAACCATTGTTCCATTTTCACTTTAGTCCCTAGTCATTTGTTTCTTCCATTTTGCTCACAATAAAGTTTCAATATTAACAATTAATATTAAACTTATTATACACAAGCTTATAGCTTATATATTAATAATTAATGTAATTACACTAATTACACTAATTATATAATGGTGTTTAGTGTTTAAGTGTGTGACCCTTTAGGCTCACAAACAACTAGCCATATAACTATATGTTATACGCGTGAAGCATATTCCAACAGTGATAACACAAGAATATAGTCAATGTATAAATCCACTAAGTGTGGCTTGTTGCGGAATAACAAGACCACTGATCAATTACAAAAGATGTGAATGTGTAAAGTAAATTGGTAAGTACTCCTTTGCAAGATGATCTCTATTTATAATGTTATAGAGATCTTACATAATGAGCAAAGGAGTAACCGAAGGACTAAGCAAGGAAAATGACTAAGATCAAGGGATTTGATCTTAGTCCGTTACTATACTGAGTATCACTCAGTCCTTCTACTCAGTATCACTATCTGATACTGAGTACTGATACTGAGTTCTAATACTGATCACTCAGTATCAGACCTAAACTTAGCTATATTATTCTACATATTAATCAAAGCTAGTCTAGGTTGTTTTGTTATCTTAAGATCCAAAGGGGTAAGGCTTTTTGCCTTAACAATCTCCCCCTATCTAATGATAACAAAATAATTACAAAGAAAAACTAAACAAAATAAGCTACAGGCTGCAAAGTCTTCTTCTTTAGTCTTTGTTGATCGATTCAAACTCGTAGAAGACTTCTTTCTTCACATGGATGAACTCTTCTCTTTTCTTCAGTTCATCTTGCCTGTTGTTTAGTACAGCAACTATCTTTTTTCTAAACCAAGCATCTTCTTTCTTGGTTATCATCCATTTAAGGCCCACCAAATGGCTGATAGGAGCTGTTGCCAAATCTGCTTCAGTAATGAAGCATTCCCTGTCATCTGAGTCAGTATACATGTATCCAGATGTTGGATATATGGTACTCTTTTGATCCTGAAAAATGAGATTAGGGGGAACAGTATATGTGGGAATTATTCTGAAAGTATTAAGACACTCAGGTTTGTTGTTCCTCATAGCTTCAGTCATCACACTGAGTGCCCTGTATTCTGCTGCATAAAGAATGCCTTTTTCATAGCATATAGCAGATACAGCCCAGATTTCATCCATCATCACTTGGGCTTCAGAAGATCTTGAAGGCATTTCCTTGATCAGTCTAGCAATTTTTATCCAATCATGAAGTCCCATATTTTGAATGTCATGGAGGAGAAACTTCATTGGAGGACTGACTGGCCCAGTACAAGTTGCAACAATTGATTTATCAACAGTTTTGACCTTTATTTTGTTGACAAACTCATTTAGCCAGTATATGTCTCTTACAGTTAGAAATGCTTTCTTCCTCAGCATACTCATCCTTTTTTCCCTATATCTTGTTCTTTGTGCCACAATGTTCCAATACTGTTCAAGTAATTCATCTCCAGTTCTTCTTACAGTATGAGATCTTCTTGGAACATCTTCAGACTCAGATTCAGGTTCTTCCTTAACAGGGAAGAACTTTTGGGCCTCAATCTCATCCTCAGCTTCACTCTTTTCCTCAGTAAACTGAGCAGATCTTCTAGGTCTTGAGATCAGAGGAGCTGGATCTTGTTCTTCACTAGATTCTGAGGACATAACCACATTTGTCATTCTTCTGGTTATTGGTCTTCTAGAAATTCTAGAAGGTCCTTCAGCTTGAGATGAGATAGATTTTCTTGTATGCTTTTCATCATCTGAGAATGATGATGAAGAGGTTTCTTTATTTGCTTCATCCAGTGCAAAGTTTAAAAAATCTTCTGATTCCACTGGATGTTCTTCATCTTCATCATCAGCAATGGGCCACACAAAAGGTCTATAGACCACAATTTGCAAGTTATTTTCTTCTAGAGCAGATGGCTCAGTATAAGCTTGCTGTGGTTGATCAGTATGAGTCTCCCCCTGAGCAGATGGCTCAAGAGGGTCTTGAACTTGTAATGCTGACCTAGTTCTTTGTCTTCTTCTCTCATACTGAATCCGAATTGGCTCAGTATGAGGGCTTTGCTGATGTTGTTGTTCTTGTTGTGGAGGTTGATCTTCATTCAATCTTCTTCTTTTCTCCCCCTGAGCAGATGGCTCAGTTTGATCAACCTCAGTATCACTTTGTCTCTTCTCCCCCTTTTTGTTATCATTTGATGAGGAGGGAAGAGGATCAGTATCACCACCCATGTCCCCTTCAGGTTGTTCAAGAGTAGGGGAGGGCATGGGCTCAGTTGCAGCATCAGTATCACCAGCACCTCCTTCTCCTTCTCCTTCTTCATTGTGGTCACCATGTGAACCTGGTGGAGTTTGTGGAGGCTGCTGTGGTTGTTGAAGGAGTGATACTGACTGTTTTATTAAATCAATATCACCACTCATCTTGTCCATTCTGGCTAGTATTACATTTTGAGTTTGTTGGATGGCCAGAATGTGCTGCATGATTGCTTGCAGAGTCACTTGGTCTGCTGCAGCTTGAGATGCCTGAATGCCCTGCACAGATGGTGCTAAAGAAACAAAAATATAAAACTGGTTAGAAAGAAAGGTTTATCAAATAGAATTGTGTTGTTGTTTAATTCTATAATCATATAAACAGAGTTTGTGAAGTCTGTATTTCATCTGGTATAGGATGAAATATTGTGGACTTGTGCATAGCATGTGTAAGAAGATTTTAGTAAAGGTGAGTGTGAAAATTTAAGTAGCTCAGTATAGGATAAGTCACATTTACTAAAAGGTTTGGGTGTGGGAATTCGAAGCCTGGGATGTGCTTCTTGTTATTTTCAATGTTTATCACTCGGTATGAGAGTGATAACAGAAATGTGGCTAAACCCCATTGGATATTTTTTGGATTTTGTGGCTTAAGGGTTTGGGATCATTTCTTGAATGATGCTACCCAACTCAAAAATAAGTTGGACATTATTCAAGCAGCACCAGTGGGTGTCAGTATGACATCAACCACCATTGTCTCTTTAAATGTTGAGACAACTGTAGACTGACAATGATCAATTTAGTGTGCTCAGTATATGAATTTTGCATAGCAGCAGTGGGCTAGCTATGTTGGCCATAAGAGGATATATATTTGAAAGATCGTTTGAGACTTTGGTCAGTATTGAGTTGGTACTGGCCAATACTTAGTCTCTATTTGGGAATGAAATATATATATATATAAGTTTAAGGGTTTTTAAAAATTCATACCTGAGACTCTGTCGGATTCCCTTCGAGCATCTGCAGAGGTCGGTGCAGGATCATGTGTTTGTTGATGTGCAGCACCAACATCTTCAATACCGACCCCTCTGTCATGCTGAGCACCTTCCAGTGCAGTTTGTGCATATTGAATCTCCACATCAAGAGGAACATGAGGTTCCTCAATTGGTTGAGCAGGTGGAGCTTGTTCTGGACCTGGAAGGTCAGCGGTGGCTGCAATAAAGCTTTGGGCTTGAATAGATGCAGTTAATGATGGAACATTTGCAGGCTGCACCTCCTCAGATGATAAGTTGCCCATAATGATAGGAGAAACATTCCTTCTTCTTCTTCGAAGGACCAGTGGTGTGTCTTCTGAGGACTCAGTTTCACGATCGGTTTCAATATGAGGAGCAGCAAGATCTTGTGCAGGTGGAGAGATAGTTGGTTCATACATCATCATTATTATCATCATCATCATTGTCTGACTCAGTATCAGACATGTGTTCTACATCATCAATGTGTTCTTGAACAATGGCCCACATAGGAGGACTTAGAAGAGGTTCTCCTTCTCTTGGTCTGTAAAAGAAAATCTTCTCACTGAGTGGAGGAAGATCAACTCTTGGGCTGTGAAATTCATCATAAATGTGTGTGGGCATTGAGTGTTGAAATATGAGTGATAGAAATCTGCAGAAAGGGACATTGCATTCCCTTGTGTTTGCTCGGACCAGAGTAGCTAATTCATTGAAGATTAGGCGAGCAAAATCAATGTTTCTTCCATAGTACAGAGCATGTACTATTTGCATCCCAAATTCGTTTATTTGGTCCAAAGCTCCCGTCTTGTGGGTCATACATCGAATTATTGTTGTGATAAGAATACCCCACATAGGACCAAATTCATTTCTTTTGATTGTGCCCGTTGTTCCTCTTCGACCCAGAAAAGGCAGTACAGAGCGTGCCTCTGATCGATCAACAAATGGGTCATACTGAGCTTGGGCGGGAAGTCTCAGTGCTTCACGAATGATTGCAGTAGAAACAAATGCCCTTCTTTGATCTCTAATTACCCACCCAGCAATCATATCTGGAGAATCGAGTGTAGCAGAGTACCAAAAAGATGTGTTAGGTCACAACAACCCTGGTTTATAATGTTAATTGATAGAATATTATACTTAGAGAAATATTAAAGTGATAACACAAGAATATAGTCAATGTATAAATCCACTAAGTGTGGCTTGTTGCGGAATAACAAGACCACTGATCAATTACAAAAGATGTGAATGTGTAAAGTAAATTGGTAAGTACTCCTTTGCAAGATGATCTCTATTTATAATGTTATAGAGATCTTACATAATGAGCAAAGGAGTAACCGAAGGACTAAGCAAGGAAAATGACTAAGATCAAGGGATTTGATCTTAGTCCGTTACTATACTGAGTGTCACTCAGTCCTTCTACTCAGTATCACTATCTGATACTGAGTACTGATACTGAGTTCTAATACTGATCACTCAGTATCAGACCTAAACTTAGCTATATTATTCTACATATTAATCAAAGCTAGTCTAGGTTGTTTTGTTATCTTAAGATCCAAAGGGGTAAGGCTTTTTGCCTTAACACGAACTTCAATCTCGGCCCGAACATCATCCTCGGCCCGAACACCGAACTTTGACCCGAACACCACTTCGGCCCGAACACCACTTCGGCCCGAACATCCCACTTCGGCCCGAACACCACTTTGGCCCGAACACCACTTCGGCCCGAACATCCCTCTTCGGCCCGAACTCTTCCATATCCAAGATTGTGTGACAAAAGGTGCTATACTAAAACATTCATAACTTTCAGCTCGGGTGTCCGTTTCACGCCCACGAGTAACCAAAATAACTAGTTCGTTTGTCACTGCCAAGAACAAGTTCGGCCCGAACTCTTCACTATTCCCGGCCCGAACTTCATTTTCGGCCCGAACTCGGCCCGAACTTCAACCTCGGCCCGAACTCCGACCTCGGCCCGAACTTCAACCTCGGCCCGAACATCATCCTCGGCCCGAACATCCCACTTCGGCCCGAACACCACCTTGGCCCGAACATCCCTCTTCGGCCCGAACTCTTCAATATCCAAGATTGTGTGACAAAAGGTGTTATACTAAAACATTCATAACTTTCAGCTCGGGTGTCCGTTTCACGCCCACGAGTATCCAAAATAGCTGGTTCGTTCGTCACTGCCAAGAACAAGTTCGGCCCGACTCTTCACTGTTCCCAGGCCCGAACTTCATTTTCGGCTCGAACTTCAACCTCGGCCCGAACTTCAACTTCGGCCCGAACTCCGACCTCGGCCCGAACTTCAATCTCGGCCCGAACATCATCCTCGGCTCGAACACCGAACTTTGACCCGAACACCACTTCGGCCCGAACACCACTTCGGCCCGAACATCCCACTTCGGCCCGAACACCACTTTGGCCCGAACACCACTTCGGCCCGAACATCCCTCTTCGGCCCGAACTCTTCCATATCCAAGATTGTGTGACAAAAGGTGCTATACTAAAACATTCATAACTTTCAGCTCGGGTGTCCGTTTCACGCCCACGAGTAACCAAAATAGCTGGTTCGTTTGTCACTGCCAAGAACAAGTTCGGCCCGAACTCTTCACTGTTCCCGGCCCGAACTTCATTTTCGGCCCGAACTTCAACCTCGGCCCGAACTTCAACCTCGGCCCCGAACTCCGACCTCGGCCCGAACTTCAACCTCGACCCGAACATCATCCACGGCCCGAACACCGAACGTCGGCCCGAACACCACTTCGGCCCGAACACCACTTCGGCCAGAACATCCCACTTCGGCCCGAACACAACTTCGGCCCGAACATCCCTCTTCGGCCCGAACTGTTCAATATCCAAGATTGTGTGACAAAAGGTGCTATACTAAAACATTCATAACTTTCAGCTCGGGTGTCCGTTTCACGCCCACGAGTAACCAAAATAGCTGGTTCGTTTGTCACTGCCAAGAACAAGTTCGGCCCGAACTCTTCACTGTTCCCGGCCCGAACTTCATTTTCGGCCCGAACTTCAACCTCGGCCCGAACTTCAACCTCGGCCCCGAACTCCGACCTCGGCCCGAACTTCAACCTCGACCCGAACATCATCCACGGCCCGAACACCGAACTTCGGCCCGAACACCACTTCGGCCCGAACACCACTTCGGCCAGAACATCCCACTTCGGCCCGAACACCACTTCGGCCCGAACATCCCTCTTCGGCCCGAACTGTTCAATATCCAAGATTGTGTGACAAAAGGTGCTATACTAAAACATTCATAACTTTCAGCTCGGGTGTCCGTTTCACGCCCACGAGTAACCAAAATAGCTGGTTCGTTTGTCACTGCCAAGAACAAGTTCGGCCCGAACTCTTCACTATTCCCGGCCCGAACTTCATTTTCGGCCCGAACTTCAACCTCGGCCCGAACTTCAACCTCGGCCCGAACTCCGACCTCGGCCCGAACTTCAACCTCGGCCCGAACATCATCCGCGGCCCGAACACCGAACTTCGGCCCGAACACCACTTCGGCCCGAACATCCCACTTCGGCCCGAACACCACCTTGGCCCGAACATCCCTCTTCGGCCCGAACTCTTCAATATCCAAGATTGTGTGACAAAAGGTGTTATACTAAAACATTCATAACTTTCAGCTCGGGTGTCCGTTTCACGCCCACGAGTATCCAAAATAGCTGGTTCGTTCGTCACTGCCAAGAACAAGTTCGGCCCGACTCTTCACTGTTCCCAGGCCCGAACTTCATTTTCGGCTCGAACTTCAACCTCGGCCCGAACTTCAACTTCGGCCCGAACTCCGACCTCGGCCCGAACTTCAATCTCGGCCCGAACATCATCCTCGGCCCGAACACCGAACTTTGACCCGAACACCACTTCGGCCCGAACACCACTTCGGCCCGAACATCCCACTTCGGCCCGAACACCACTTTGGCCCGAACACCACTTCGGCCCGAACATCCCTCTTCGGCCCGAACTGTTCAATATCCAAGATTGTGTGACAAAAGGTGCTATACTAAAACATTCATAACTTTCAGCTCGGGTGTCCGTTTCACGCCCACGAGTAACCAAAATAGCTGGTTCGTTTGTCACTGCCAAGAACAAGTTCGGCCCGAACTCTTCACTGTTCCCGGCCCGAACTTCATTTTCGGCCCGAACTTCAACCTCGGCCCGAACTTCAACCTCGGCCCCGAACTCCGACCTCGGCCCGAACTTCAACCTCGACCCGAACATCATCCACGGCCCGAACACCGAACTTCGGCCCGAACACCACTTCGGCCCGAACACCACTTCGGCCAGAACATCCCACTTCGGCCCGAACACCACTTCGGCCCGAACATCCCTCTTCGGCCCGAACTGTTCAATATCCAAGATTGTGTGACAAAAGGTGCTATACTAAAACATTCATAACTTTCAGCTCGGGTGTCCGTTTCACGCCCACGAGTAACCAAAATAGCTGGTTCGTTTGTCACTGCCAAGAACAAGTTCGGCCCGAACTCTTCACTATTCCCGGCCCGAACTTCATTTTCGGCCCGAACTTCAACCTCGGCCCGAACTTCAACCTCGGCCCGAACTCCGACCTCGGCCCGAACTTCAACCTCGGCCCGAACATCATCCGCGGCCCGAACACCGAACTTCGGCCCGAACACCACTTCGGCCCGAACATCCCACTTCGGCCCGAACACCACCTTGGCCCGAACATCCCTCTTCGGCCCGAACTCTTCAATATCCAAGATTGTGTGACAAAAGGTGTTATACTAAAACATTCATAACTTTCAGCTCGGGTGTCCGTTTCACGCCCACGAGTATCCAAAATAGCTGGTTCGTTCGTCACTGCCAAGAACAAGTTCGGCCCGACTCTTCACTGTTCCCAGGCCCGAACTTCATTTTCGGCTCGAACTTCAACCTCGGCCCGAACTTCAACTTCGGCCCGAACTCCGACCTCGGCCCGAACTTCAATCTCGGCCCGAACATCATCCTCGGCCCGAACACCGAACTTTGACCCGAACACCACTTCGGCCCGAACACCACTTCGGCCCGAACGTCCCACTTCGGCCCGAACACCACTTTGGCCCGAACACCACTTCGGCCCGAACATCCCTCTTCGGCCCGAACTGTTCAATATCCAAGATTGTGTGACAAAAGGTGCTATACTAAAACATTCATAACTTTCAGCTCGGGTGTCCGTTTCACGCCCACGAGTAACCAAAATAGCTGGTTCGTTTGTCACTGCCAAGAACAAGTTCGGCCCGAACTCTTCACTATTCCCGGCCCGAACTTCATTTTCGGCCCGAACTTCAACCTCGGCCCGAACTTCAACCTCGGCCCGAACTCCGACCTCGGCCCGAACTTCAACCTCGGCCCGAACATCATCCGCGGCCCGAACACCGAACTTCAGCCCGAACACCACTTCGGCCCGAACATCCCACTTCGGCCCGAACACCACCTTGGCCCGAACATCCCTCTTCGGCCCGAACTCTTCAATATCCAAGATTGTGTGACAAAAGGTGTTATACTAAAACATTCATAACTTTCAGCTCGGGTGTCCGTTTCACGCCCACGAGTATCCAAAATAGCTGGTTCGTTCGTCACTGCCAAGAACAAGTTCGGCCCGACTCTTCACTGTTCCCAGGCCCGAACTTCATTTTCGGCTCGAACTTCAACCTCGGCCCGAACTTCAACTTCGGCCCGAACTCCGACCTCGGCCCGAACTTCAATCTCGGCCCGAACATCATCCTCGGCCCGAACACCGAACTTTGACCCGAACACCACTTCGGCCCGAACACCACTTCGGCCCGAACATCCCACTTCGGCCCGAACACCACTTTGGCCCGAACACCACTTCGGCCCGAACATCCCTCTTCGGCCCGAACTGTTCAATATCCAAGATTGTGTGACAAAAGGTGCTATACTAAAACATTCATAACTTTCAGCTCGGGTGTCCGTTTCACGCCCACGAGTAACCAAAATAGCTGGTTCGTTTGTCACTGCCAAGAACAAGTTCGGCCCGAACTCTTCACTATTCCCGGCCCGAACTTCATTTTCGGCCCGAACTTCAACCTCGGCCCGAACTTCAACCTCGGCCCGAACTCCGACCTCGGCCCGAACTTCAACCTCGGCCCGAACATCATCCGCGGCCCGAACACCGAACTTCGGCCCGAACACCACTTCGGCCCGAACATCCCACTTCGGCCCGAACACCACCTTGGCCCGAACATCCCTCTTCGGCCCGAACTCTTCAATATCCAAGATTGTGTGACAAAAGGTGTTATACTAAAACATTCATAACTTTCAGCTCGGGTGTCCGTTTCACGCCCACGAGTATCCAAAATAGCTGGTTCGTTCGTCACTGCCAAGAACAAGTTCGGCCCGACTCTTCACTGTTCCCAGGCCCGAACTTCATTTTCGGCTCGAACTTCAACCTCGGCCCGAACTTCAACTTCGGCCCGAACTCCGACCTCGGCCCGAACTTCAATCTCGGCCCGAACATCATCCTCGGCCCGAACACCGAACTTTGACCCGAACACCACTTCGGCCCGAACACCACTTCGGCCCGAACATCCCACTTCGGCCCGAACACCACTTTGGCCCGAACACCACTTCGGCCCGAACATCCCTCTTCGGCCCGAACTGTTCAATATCCAAGATTGTGTGACAAAAGGTGCTATACTAAAACATTCATAACTTTCAGCTCGGGTGTCCGTTTCACGCCCACGAGTAACCAAAATAGCTGGTTCGTTTGTCACTGCCAAGAACAAGTTCGGCCCGAACTCTTCACTGTTCCCGGCCCGAACTTCATTTTCGGCCCGAACTTCAACCTCGGCCCGAACTTCAACCTCGGCCCCGAACTCCGACCTCGGCCCGAACTTCAACCTCGACCCGAACATCATCCACGGCCCGAACACCGAACTTCGGCCCGAACACCACTTCGGCCCGAACACCACTTCGGCCAGAACATCCCACTTCGGCCCGAACACCACTTCGGCCCGAACATCCCTCTTCGGCCCGAACTGTTCAATATCCAAGATTGTGTGACAAAAGGTGCTATACTAAAACATTCATAACTTTCAGCTCGGGTGTCCGTTTCACGCCCACGAGTAACCAAAATAGCTGGTTCGTTTGTCACTGCCAAGAACAAGTTCGGCCCGAACTCTTCACTATTCCCGGCCCGAACTTCATTTTCGGCCCGAACTTCAACCTCGGCCCGAACTTCAACCTCGGCCCGAACTCCGACCTCGGCCCGAACTTCAACCTCGGCCCGAACATCATCCGCGGCCCGAACACCGAACTTCGGCCCGAACACCACTTCGGCCCGAACATCCCACTTCGGCCCGAACACCACCTTGGCCCGAACATCCCTCTTCGGCCCGAACTCTTCAATATCCAAGATTGTGTGACAAAAGGTGTTATACTAAAACATTCATAACTTTCAGCTCGGGTGTCCGTTTCACGCCCACGAGTATCCAAAATAGCTGGTTCGTTCGTCACTGCCAAGAACAAGTTCGGCCCGACTCTTCACTGTTCCCAGGCCCGAACTTCATTTTCGGCTCGAACTTCAACCTCGGCCCGAACTTCAACTTCGGCCCGAACTCCGACCTCGGCCCGAACTTCAATCTCGGCCCGAACATCATCCTCGGCCCGAACACCGAACTTTGACCCGAACACCACTTCGGCCCGAACACCACTTCGGCCCGAACGTCCCACTTCGGCCCGAACACCACTTTGGCCCGAACACCACTTCGGCCCGAACATCCCTCTTCGGCCCGAACTGTTCAATATCCAAGATTGTGTGACAAAAGGTGCTATACTAAAACATTCATAACTTTCAGCTCGGGTGTCCGTTTCACGCCCACGAGTAACCAAAATAGCTGGTTCGTTTGTCACTGCCAAGAACAAGTTCGGCCCGAACTCTTCACTATTCCCGGCCCGAACTTCATTTTCGGCCCGAACTTCAACCTCGGCCCGAACTTCAACCTCGGCCCGAACTCCGACCTCGGCCCGAACTTCAACCTCGGCCCGAACATCATCCGCGGCCCGAACACCGAACTTCGGCCCGAACACCACTTCGGCCCGAACATCCCACTTCGGCCCGAACACCACCTTGGCCCGAACATCCCTCTTCGGCCCGAACTCTTCAATATCCAAGATTGTGTGACAAAAGGTGTTATACTAAAACATTCATAACTTTCAGCTCGGGTGTCCGTTTCACGCCCACGAGTATCCAAAATAGCTGGTTCGTTCGTCACTGCCAAGAACAAGTTCGGCCCGACTCTTCACTGTTCCCAGGCCCGAACTTCATTTTCGGCTCGAACTTCAACCTCGGCCCGAACTTCAACTTCGGCCCGAACTCCGACCTCGGCCCGAACTTCAATCTCGGCCCGAACATCATCCTCGGCCCGAACACCGAACTTTGACCCGAACACCACTTCGGCCCGAACACCACTTCGGCCCGAACATCCCACTTCGGCCCGAACACCACTTTGGCCCGAACAACACTTCGGCCCGAACATCCCTCTTCGGCCCGAACTCTTCCATATCCAAGATTGTGTGACAAAAGGTGCTATACTAAAACATTCATAACTTTCAGCTCGGGTGTCCGTTTCACGCCCACGAGTAACCAAAATAGCTGGTTCGTTTGTCACTGCCAAGAACAAGTTCGGCCCGAACTCTTCACTGTTCCCGGCCCGAACTTCATTTTCGGCCCGAACTTCAACCTCGGCCCGAACTTCAACCTTGGCCCCGAACTCCGACCTCGGCCCGAACTTCAACCTCGACCCGAACATCATCCACGGCCCGAACACCGAACTTCGGCCCGAACACCACTTCGGCCCGAACACCACTTCGGCCAGAACATCCCACTTCGGCCCGAACACCACTTCGGCCCGAACATCCCTCTTCGGCCCGAACTGTTCAATATCCAAGATTGTGTGACAAAAGGTGCTATACTAAAACATTCATAACTTTCAGCTCGGGTGTCCGTTTCACGCCCACGAGTAACCAAAATAGCTGGTTCGGTCGTCACTGCCAAGAACAAGTTCGGCACCCACTCTTCACTGTTCCCGGCCCGAACTTCATTTTCGGCCCGAACTTCAACCTCTGCCCGAACTTCAACCTCGGCCCGAACTCCGACCTCGGCCCGAACTTCAACCTCGGCCCGAACATCATCCTCGGCCCGAACACTGAACTTCGGCCCGAACACCACTTCGGCCCGAACACCACTTCGGCCCGAACATCCCACTTCGGCCCGAACACCACTTCGGCCCGAACATCCCTCTTCGGCCCGAACTGTTCAATATCCAAGATTGTGTGACAAAAGGTGCTATACTAAAACATTCATAACTTTCAGCTTGGGTGTCCGTTTCACGCCCACGAGTAACCAAAATAGCTGGTTCGTTTGTCACTGCCAAGAACAAGTTCGGCCCGAACTCTTCACTGTTCCCGGCCCGAACTTCATTTTCGGCCCGAACTTCAACCTCGGCCCGAACTTCAACCTCGGCCCCGAACTCCGACCTCGGCCCGAACTTCAACCTCGACCCGAACATCATCCACGGCCCGAACACCGAACTTCGGCCCGAACACCACTTCGGCCCGAACACCACTTCGGCCAGAACATCCCACTTCGGCCCGAACACCACTTCGGCCCGAACATCCCTCTTCGGCCCGAACTGTTCAATATCCAAGATTGTGTGACAAAAGGTGCTATACTAAAACATTCATAACTTTCAGCTCGGGTGTCCGTTTCACGCCCACGAGTAACCAAAATAGCTGGTTCGTTTGTCACTGCCAAGAACAAGTTCGGCCCGAACTCTTCACTGTTCCCAGCCCGAACTTCATTTTCGGCCCGAACTTCAACCTCGGCCCGAACTTCAACCTCGGCCCCGAACTCCGACCTCGGCCCGAACTTCAACCTCGACCCGAACATCATCCACGGCCCGAACACCGAACTTCGGCCCGAACACCACTTCGGCCCGAACACCACTTCGGCCAGAACATCCCACTTCGGCCCGAACACCACTTCGGCCCGAACATCCCTCTTCGGCCCGAACTGTTCAATATCCAAGATTGTGTGACAAAAGGTGCTATACTAAAACATTCATAACTTTCAGCTCGGGTGTCCGTTTCACGCCCACGAGTAACCAAAATAGCTGGTTCGTTTGTCACTGCCAAGAACAAGTTCGGCCCGAACTCTTCACTATTCCCGGCCCGAACTTCATTTTCGGCCCGAACTTCAACCTCGGCCCGAACTTCAACCTCGGCCCGAACTCCGACCTCGGCCCGAACTTCAACCTCGGCCCGAACATCATCCGCGGCCCGAACACCGAACTTCGGCCCGAACACCACTTCGGCCCGAACATCCCACTTCGGCCCGAACACCACCTTGGCCCGAACATCCCTCTTCGGCCCGAACTCTTCAATATCCAAGATTGTGTGACAAAAGGTGTTATACTAAAACATTCATAACTTTCAGCTCGGGTGTCCGTTTCACGCCCACGAGTATCCAAAATAGCTGGTTCGTTCGTCACTGCCAAGAACAAGTTCGGCCCGACTCTTCACTGTTCCCAGGCCCGAACTTCATTTTCGGCTCGAACTTCAACCTCGGCCCGAACTTCAACTTCGGCCCGAACTCCGACCTCGGCCCGAACTTCAATCTCGGCCCGAACATCATCCTCGGCCCGAACACCGAACTTTGACCCGAACACCACTTCGGCCCGAACACCACTTCGGCCCGAACATCCCACTTCGGCCCGAACACCACTTTGGCCCGAACACCACTTCGGCCCGAACATCCCTCTTCGGCCCGAACTCTTCCATATCCAAGATTGTGTGACAAAAGGTGCTATACTAAAACATTCATAACTTTCACCTCGGGTGTCCGTTTCACGCCCACGAGTAACCAAAATAGCTGGTTCGTTTGTCACTGCCAAGAACAAGTTCGGCCCGAACTCTTCACTGTTCCCGGCCCGAACTTCATTTTCGGCCCGAACTTCAACCTCGGCCCGAACTTCAACCTCGGCCCCGAACTCCGACCTCGGCCCGAACTTCAACCTCGACCCGAACATCATCCACGGCCCGAACACCGAACTTCGGCCCGAACACCACTTCGGCCCGAACACCACTTCGGCCAGAACATCCCACTTCGGCCCGAACACCACTTCGGCCCGAACATCCCTCTTCGGCCCGAACTGTTCAATATCCAAGATTGTGTGACAAAAGGTGCTATACTAAAACATTCATAACTTTCAGCTCGGGTGTCCGTTTCACGCCCACGAGTAACCAAAATAGCTGGTTCGGTCGTCACTGCCAAGAACAAGTTCGGCACCCACTCTTCACTGTTCCCGGCCCGAACTTCATTTTCGGCCCGAACTTCAACCTCTGCTCGAACTTCAACCTCGGCCCGAACTCCGACCTCGGCCCGAACTTCAACCTCGGCCCGAACATCATCCTCGGCCCGAACACCGAACTTCGGCCCGAACACCACTTCGGCCCGAACACCACTTCGGCCCGAACATCCCACTTCGGCCCGAACACCACTTCGGCCCGAACATCCCTCTTCGGCCCGAACTCTTCAATATCCAAGATTGTGTGACAAAAGGTGCTATACTAAAACATTCATAACTTTCAGCTTGGGTGTCCGTTTCACGCCCACGAGTAACCAAAATAGCTGGTTCGTTTGTCACTGCCAAGAACAAGTTCGGCCCGAACTCTTCACTGTTCCCGGCCCGAACTTCATTTTCGGCCCGAACTTCAACCTCGGCCCGAACTTCAACCTCGGCCCCGAACTCCGACCTCGGCCCGAACTTCAACCTCGACCCGAACATCATCCACGGCCCGAACACCGAACTTCGGCCCGAACACCACTTCGGCCCGAACACCACTTCGGCCAGAACATCCCACTTCGGCCCGAACACCACTTCGGCCCGAACATCCCTCTTCGGCCCGAACTGTTCAATATCCAAGATTGTGTGACAAAAGGTGCTATACTAAAACATTCATAACTTTCAGCTCGGGTGTCCGTTTCACGCCCACGAGTAACCAAAATAGCTGGTTCGTTTGTCACTGCCAAGAACAAGTTCGGCCCGAACTCTTCACTGTTCCCGGCCCGAACTTCATTTTCGGCCTGAACTTCAACCTCGGCCCGAACTTCAACCTCGGCCCCGAACTCCGACCTCGGCCCGAACTTCAACCTCGACCCGAACATCATCCACGGCCCGAACACCGAACTTCGGCCCGAACACCACTTCGGCCAGAACATCCCACTTCGGCGCGAACACCACTTCGGCCCGAACATCCCTCTTCGGCCCGAACTGTTCAATATCCAAGATTGTGTGACAAAAGGTGCTATACTAAAACATTCATAACTTTCAGCTCGGGTGTCCGTTTCACGCCCACGAGTAACCAAAATAGCTGGTTCGTTTGTCACTGCCAAGAACAAGTTCGGCCCGAACTCTTCACTATTCCCGGCCCGAACTTCATTTTCGGCCCGAACTTCAACCTCGGCCCGAACTTCAACCTCGGCCCGAACTCCGACCTCGGCCCGAACTTCAACCTCGGCCCGAACATCATCCTCGGCCCGAACACCGAACTTCGGCCCGAACACCTCTTCGGCCCGAACACCACTTCGGCCCGAACATCCCACTTCGGCCCGAACACCACTTTGGCCCGAACACCACTTCGGCCCGAACATCCCTCTTCGGCCCGAACTCTTCCATATCCAAGATTGTGTGACAAAAGGTGTTATACTAAAACATTCATAACTTTCAGCTCGGGTGTCCGTTTCACGCCCACGAGTATCCAAAATAGCTGGTTCGTTCGTCACTGCCAAGAACAAGTTCGGCCCGACTCTTCACTGTTCCCAGGCCCGAACTTCATTTTCGGCTCGAACTTCAACCTCGGCCCGAACTTCAACTTCGGCCCGAACTCCGACCTCGGCCCGAACTTCAATCTCGGCCCGAACATCATCCTCGGCCCGAACACCGAACTTTGACCCGAACACCACTTCGGCCCGAACACCACTTCGGCCCGAACATCCCACTTCGGCCCGAACACCACTTTGGCCCGAACACCACTTCGGCCCGAACATCCCTCTTCGGCCCGAACTCTTCCATATCCAAGATTGTGTGACAAAAGGTGCTATACTAAAACATTCATAACTTTCACCTCGGGTGTCCGTTTCACGCCCACGAGTAACCAAAATAGCTGGTTCGTTTGTCACTGCCAAGAACAAGTTCGGCCCGAACTCTTCACTGTTCCCGGCCCGAACTTCATTTTCGGCCCGAACTTCAACCTCGGCCCGAACTTCAACCTCGGCCCCGAACTCCGACCTCGGCCCGAACTTCAACCTCGACCCGAACATCATCCACGGCCCGAACACCGAACTTCGGCCCGAACACCACTTCGGCCCGAACACCACTTCGGCCAGAACATCCCACTTCGGCCCGAACACCACTTCGGCCCGAACATCCCTCTTCGGCCCGAACTGTTCAATATCCAAGATTGTGTGACAAAAGGTGCTATACTAAAACATTCATAACTTTCAGCTCGGGTGTCCGTTTCACGCCCACGAGTAACCAAAATAGCTGGTTCGGTCGTCACTGCCAAGAACAAGTTCGGCACCCACTCTTCACTGTTCCCGGCCCGAACTTCATTTTCGGCCCGAACTTCAACCTCTGCCCGAACTTCAACCTCGGCCCGAACTCCGACCTCGGCCCGAACTTCAACCTCGGCCCGAACATCATCCTCGGCCCGAACACCGAACTTCGGCCCGAACACCTCTTCGGCCCGAACACCACTTCGGCCCGAACATCCCACTTCGGCCCGAACACCACTTCGGCCCGAACATCCCTCTTCGGCCCGAACTCTTCAATATCCAAGATTGTGTGACAAAAGGTGCTATACTAAAACATTCATAACTTTCAGCTCGGGTGTCCGTTTCACGCCCACGAGTAACCCAAATAGCTGGTTCGTTCGTCACTGCCAAGAACAAGTTCGGCCCTAACTCTGCACTGTTCCCGGCCCGAACTTAATTTTCGGCCCGAACTTCAACCTCGACCCGAACTTCAACCTCGGCCCGAACTCCGACCTCGGCCCGAACTCCGACCTCGGCCCGAACTTCAACCTCGGCCCGAACATCATCCTCGGCCCGAACACCGAACTTCGGCCCGTACACCACTTCGGCCCGGACACCACTTCAGCCTGAACATCCCACTTCGGCCCGAACACCACTTCGGCCCGAACATCCCTCTTCGGCCCGAACTCTTCAATATCCAAGATTGTGTGACAAAAGGTGGTATACTAAAACATTCATAACTTTCAGCTCGGGTGTCCGTTTCACGCCCACGAGAAGCCAAAATAGCTGGTTCGTTCGTCACTGCCAAGAACAAGTTCGGCCCGAACTCTTCACTGTTCCCGGCCCGAACTTTATTTTCGGCTCGAACTTCAACCTCGGTCCGAACTTCAACCTCGGCCCGAACTCCGACCTCGGCCCGAACTTCAATCTCGGCCCGAACATCATCCTCGGCCCGAACACCGAACTTTGACCCGAACACCACTTCGGCCCGAACATCCCACTTCGGCCCGAACACCACTTTGGCCCGAACACCACTTCGGCCCGAACATCCCTCTTCGGCCCGAACTCTTCCGTATCCAAGATTGTGTGACAAAAGGTGCTATACTAAAAACATTCATAACTTTCAGCTCGGGTGTCCATTTCACGCCCACGAGTAACCAAAATAGCTGGTTCGTTTGTCACTGCCAAGAACAAGTTCGGCCCGAACTCTTCACTGTTCCCGGCCCGAACTTCATTTTCGGCCCGAACTTCAACCTCGGCCCCTAACTCCGACCTCGGCCCGAACTTCAACCTCGGCCCGAACATCATCCACGGCCCGAACACCGAACTTCGGCCCGAACACCACTTCGGCCCGAACACCACTTCGGCCAGAACATCCCACTTCGGCCCGAACACCACTTAGGCCCGAACATCCCTCTTCGGCCCGAACTCTTCAATATCCAAGATTGTGTAACAAAAGGTGCTATACTAAAACATTCAAAACTTTCAGCTCGGGTGTCCGTTTCACGCCCACGAGTAACCAAAATAGCTGGTACGTTCGTCACTGCCAAGAACAAGTTCGGCCCGAACTCTTCACTATTCCCGGCCCGAACTTCATTTTCGGACCGAACTTCAACCTCGGCATGAACTTCAACCTCGGCCCGAACTCCGACCTCGGCCCGAACTTCAACCTCGGCCCGAACATCATCCTCCGCCCGAACACCGAACGTCGGCCCGAACACCACTTCGGCCCGAACACCACTTCGGCCCGAACATCCCTCTTCGGCCCAAACTCTTCAATATCCAAGATTGTGTGACAAAAGGTGCTATACTAAAACATTCATAAGTTTCAGCTCGGGTGTCTGTTTCACGCCCACGAGTAACCAAAATAGCTGGTTCGTTCGTCATTGCCAAGAACAAGTTCGGCCCGAATTCTTCACTGTTCCCGGCCTGAATTTCATTTTCGGCCCGAACTTCAACCTCGGCCCGAACTCAGACCTCGGCCCGAACTTCAACCTCGGCCCGAACATCATCCTCGGCCCGAACTCAGACCTCGGCCTGAACTTCAACCTCGGCCCGAACTTCAACCTCGGCCCGAACTCAGACCTCGGCCCGAACTTCAACCTCGGCCCGAACATCATCCTCGGCCCAAACACCGAACTTCGGCCCGAACACCACTTCGGCCCGAACATCCCACTTCGGCCCGAACACCACATCGGCCCGAACATCCCTCTTCGGCCCGAACTCTTCAATATCCAAGATTGTGTGACAAAAGGTGCTATACTAAAACATTCATAACTTTCAGCTCGGGTGTCCGTTTCACGCCCAGGAGTAAGCAAAATAGTTGGTTCGTTCGTCACTGCCAAGAACAAGTTCGGCCCGAACTCTTCACTGTTCCCGGCCCGAACTTCATTTTCGGCCCGAACTTCAACCTCGGTCCGAACTTCAACCTCGGCCGGAACATCATCCTCGGCCCGAACACCGAACTTCGGCCCGAACATCACTTCGGCCCGAACACCACTTCGGCCCGAAGATCACTTCGGCCCGAACATCCCACTTCGGCCCGAACACCACTTCGGCCCGAACATCCCACTTCGGCCCCAACACCACTTTGGCCCGAACACCACTTCGGCCCGAACATTCCTCTTCGGCCCGAACTCTTCCATATCCAAGATTGTGTGACAAAAGGTGCTATACTAAAACATTCATAACTTTCAGCTCGGGTGTCCGTTTCACGCCCACGAGTAACCAAAATAGCTGGTTCGTTTGTCACTGCCAAGAACAAGTTCGGCCCGAACTCTTCAGTGTTCCCGGCCCGAACTTCATTTTCGGCCCGAACTTCAACCTCGGCCCAAACTTCAACCTCGGCCCGAACTTCAACCTCGGCCCGAACTCCGACCTCGGCCCGAACTTCAAGCTCGGCCCGAACACCACATCGGCCCGAACACCACTTCGGCCAGAATATCCCACTTCGGCCCGAACACCACTTCGGCCCGAACATCCCTCTTCGGCCCGAACTCTTCAATATCCAAGATTGTGTAACAAAAGGTGCTATACTAAAACATTAATAACTTTCAGCTCGGTTGTCCGTTTCACGCCCACGAGTAACCAAAATAGTTGGTTCGTTCGTCACTGCCAAGAACAAGTTCGGCCCGAACTCTTCACTATTCCGGCCCGAACTTCATTTTCGGCCCGAACTTCAACCTCGGCATGAACTTCAACCTCGGCCCGAACTCCGACCTCGGCCCGAACTTCAACCTCGGCCCGAACATCATCCTCGGTCAGAACACCGAACTTCGGCCCGAACACCACTTCGGCCCGAACACCACTTCGGCCCGAACATCTCTCTTCGGCCCGAACTCTTCAATATCCAAGATTGTGTGACAAAAGGTGCTATACTAAAACATTCATAAGTTTCAGCTCGGGTGTCCGTTTCACGCCCACGAGTAACCAAAATAGCTGGTTCGTTCGTCACTGCCAAGAACAAGTTCGGCCCGAACTCTTCACTGTTCCCGGCCCGAACTTCATTTTCGACCCGAACTTCAACCTCGGCCCGAACTACGACCTCGACCCAAACTTCAACCTCGGCCCGAACATCAACCTCGGCCCGAACTTCATCCTCGGCCCGAACACCGAACTTTGACCCGAACACCACTTCGGCCCGAACATCCCACTTCGGCCCGAACACCACTTCGGCCCGAACACCACTTCGGCCCGAACATCCCTCTTCGGCCCGAACTCTTCAATATCCAAGATTGTGTGACAAAAGGTGCGATACTAAAACATTCATAACTTTCAGCTCGGGTGTCCGTTTCACGCCCACGAGTAACCAAAGTAGCTAGTTCGTTCGTCACTGCCAAAGAACAAGTTCGGCCCGGACTCTTCACTGTTCCCGGCCCGAACTTCATTTTCGGCCCCAACTTCAACCTCGGCCCAAACTTCAACCTCGGCCCGAACTTCAACCTCGGCCCGAACTCCGACCTCGGCCCGAACTTCAAGCTCGGCCCGAGCATCATCCTCGGCCCGAACACCGAACTTCGGCCCGAACACCACTTCGGCCCGAACATCCCTCTTCGGCCCGAACTCTTCAATATCCAAGATTGTGTGACAAAATGTGCTATACTAAAACATTCATAACTTTCAGCTCGGGTGTCCGTTTCACGCCCACGAGTAACCAAAATAGCTGGTTCGTTCGTCACTGCCAAGAACAAGTTCGGCCCGAACTCTTCACTGTTCCCGGCCCGAACTTCATTTTCGACCCGAACTTCAACCTCGGCACGAACTACGACCTCGGCCCAAACTTCAACCTCGGCCCGAACATCAACCTCGGCCCGAACATCATCCTCGGCCCGAACACCGAACTTTGACCCGAACACCACTTCGGCCCGAACACCACTTCGGCCCGAACATCCCACTTCGGCCCGAACACCACTTTGGCCCGAACACCACTTCGGCCCGAACATCCCTCTTCGGCCCGAACTCTTCAATATCCAAGATTGTGTGACAAAAGGTGCTATACTAAAACATTCATAACTTTCAGCTCGGGTGTCCGTTTCACGCCCACGAGTAACCAAAGTAGCTAGTTCGTTCGTCACTGCCAAAGAACAAGTTCGGCCCGAACTTCAACCTCGACCCGAACATCATCCACGGCCCGAACACCGAACTTCGGCCCGAACACCTCTTCGGCCCGAACACCACTTCGGCCAGAACATCCCACTTCGGCCCGAACACCACTTCGGCCCGAACATCCCTCTTCGGCCCGAACTGTTCAATATCCAAGATTGTGTGACAAAAGGTGCTATACTAAAACATTCATAACTTTCAGCTCGGGTGTCCGTTTCACGCCCACGAGTAACCAAAATAGCTGGTTCGGTCGTCACTGCCAAGAACAAGTTCGGCACCCACTCTTCACTGTTCCCGGCCCGAACTTCATTTTCGGCCCGAACTTCAACCTCCGCCCGAACTTCAACCTCGGCCCGAACTCCGACCTCGGCCCGAACTTCAACCTCGGCCCGAACATCATCCTCGGCCCGAACACCGAACTTCGGCCCGAACACCACTTCGGCCCGAACATCCCACTTCGGCCCGAACACCACTTCGGCCCGAACATCCCTCTTCGGCCCGAACTCTTCAATATCCAAGATTGTGTGACAAAAGGTGCTATACTAAAACATTCATAACTTTCAGCTCGGGTGTCCGTTTCACGCCCACGAGTAACCAAAATAGCTGGTTCGTTCGTCACTGCCAAGAACAAGTTCGGCCCTAACTCTGCACTGTTCCCGGCCCGAACTTAATTTTCGGCCCGAACTTCAACCTCGACCCGAACTTCAACCTCGGCCCGAACTCCGACCTCGGCCCGAACTCCGACCTCGGCCCGAACTTCAACCTCGGCCCGAACATCATCCTCGGCCCGAACACCGAACTTCGGCCCGAACACCACTTCGGCCCGAACACCACTTCAGCCTGAACATCCCACTTCGGCCCGAACATCCCTCTTCGGCCCGAACTCTTCAATATCCAAGATTGTGTGACAAAAGGTGGTATACTAAAACATTCATAACTTTCAGCTCGGGTGTCCGTTTCACGCCCACGAGAAGCCAAAATAGCTGGTTCGTTCGTCACTGCCAAGAACAAGTTCGGCCCGAACTCTTCACTGTTCCCGGCCCGAACTTTATTTTCGGCTCGAACTTCAACCTCGGTCCGAACTTCAACCTCGGCCCGAACTCCGACCTCGGCCCGAACTTCAATCTCGGCCCGAACATCATCCTCGGCCCGAACACCGAACTTTTACCCGAACACCACTTCGGCCCGAACATCCCACTTCGGCCCGAACATCCCACTGCGGCCCGAACACCACTTTGGCCCGAACACCACTTCGGCCCGAACATCCCTCTTCGGCCCGAACTCTTCCGTATCCAAGATTGTGTGACAAAAGGTGCTATACTAAAAACATTAATAACTTTCAGCTCGGGTGTCCATTTCACGCCCACGAGTAACCAAAATAGCTGGTTCGTTTGTCACTGCCAAGAACAAGTTCGGCCCGAACTCTTCACTGTTCCCGGCCCGAACTTCATTTTCGGCCCGAACTTCAACCTCGGCCCCTAACTCCGACCTCGGCCCGAACTTCAACCTCGGCCCAAACATCATCCACGGCCCGAACACCGAACTTCGGCCCGAACACCACTTCGGCCCGAACACCACTTCGGCCAGAACATCCCACTTCGGCCCGAACACCACTTCGGCCCGAACATCCCTCTTCGGCCCGAACTCTTCAATATCCAAGATTGTGTAACAAAAGGTGCTATACTAAAACATTCAAAACTTTCAGCTCGGGTGTCCGTTTCACGCCCACGAGTAACCAAAATAGCTGGTTCGTTCGTCACTGCCAAGAACAAGTTCGGCCCGAACCCTTCACTATTCCCGACCCGAACTTCATTTTCGGACCGAACTTCAACCTCGGCATGAACTTCAACCTCGGCCCGAACTCCGACCTCGGCCCGAACTTCAACCTCGGCCCGAACATCATCCTCCGCCCGAACACCGAACTTCGGCCCGAACACCACTTCGGCCCGAACACCACTTCGGCCCGAACATCCCTCTTCGGCCCGAACTCTTCAATATCCAAGATTGTGTGACAAAAGGTGCTATACTAAAACATTCATAAGTTTCAGCTCGGGTGTCTGTTTCACGCCCACGAGTAACCAAAATAGCTGGTTCGTTCGTCATTGCCAAGAACAAGTTCGGCCCGAATTCTTCACTGTTCCCGGCCCGAACTTCATTTTCGGCCCGAACTTCAACCTCGGCCCGAACTTCAACCTCGGCCCGAACTCAGACCTCGGCCCGAACTTCAACCTCGGCCCGAACATCATCCTCGGCCCGAACACCGAACTTCGGCCCGAACACCACTTCGGCCCGAACATCCCACTTCGGCCCGAACACCACATCGGCACGAACATCCCTCTTCGGCCCGAACTCTTCAATATCCAAGATTGTGTGACAAAAGGTGCTATACTAAAACATTCATAACTTTCAGCTCGGGTGTCCGTTTCACGCCCACGAGTAAGCAAAATAGCTGGTTTGTTCGTCACTGCCAAGAACAAGTTCGGCCCGAACTCTTCACTGTTCCCGGCCCGAACTTCATTTTCGGCCCGAACTTCAACCTCGGCCCGAACTTCAACTTCGGCCCGAACTCCGACCTCGGCCCGAACTTCAACCTCGGCCCGAACTTCAACCTCGGCCCGAACATCATCCTCGGCCCGAACACCGAACTTCGGCCCGAACACCACTTCGGCCCGAAGACCACTTCGGCCCGAACATCCCACTTCGGCCCGAACACCACTTCGGCCCGAACATACCACTTCGGCCCGAACACCACTTTGGCCCGAACACCACTTCGGCCCGAACATCCCTCTTCGGCCCGAACTCTTCCATATCCAAGATTGTGTGACAAAAGGTGCTATACTAAAACATTCATAACTTTCAGCTCGGGTGTCCGTTTCACGCCCACGAGTAACCAAAATAGCTGGTTCGTTTGTCACTGCCAAGAACAAGTTCGGCCCGAACTCTTCAGTGTTCCCGGCCCGAACTTCATTTTCGGCCCGAACTTCAACCTCGGCCCAAACTTCAACCTCGGCCCGAACTTCAACCTCGGCCCGAACTCCGACCTCGGCCCGAACTTCAAGCTCGGCCCGAACACCACTTCGGCCCGAACACCACTTCGGCCAGAACATCCCACTCCGGCCCGAACACCACTTCGGCCCGAACATCCCTCTTCGGCCCGAACTCTTCAATATCCAAGATTGTGTAACAAAAGGTGCTATACTAAAACATTCATAACTTTCAGCTCGGTTGTCCGTTTCACGCCCACGAGTAACCAAAATAGCTGGTTCGTTCGTCACTGCCAAGAACAAGTTCGGCCCGAACTCTTCACTATTCCCGGCCCGAACTTCATTTTCGGCCCGAACTTCAACCTCGACATGAACTTCAACCTCGGCCCGAACTCCGACCTCGGCCCGAACTTCAACCTCGGCCCGAACATCATCCTCGGCCCGAACACCGAACTTCGGCCCGAACACCACTTCGGCCCGAACACCACTTCGGCCCGAACATCTCTCTTCGGCTCGAACTCTTCAATATCCAAGATTGTGTGACAAAAGGTGCTATACTAAAACATTCATAAGTTTCAGCTCGGGTGTCCGTTTCACGCCCACGAGTAACCAAAATAGCTGGTTCGTTCGTCACTGCCAAGAACAAGTTCGGCCCGAACTCTTCACTGTTCCCGGCCCGAACTTCATTTTCGACCCGAACTTCAACCTCGGCCCGAACTACGACCTCGGCCCAAACTTCAACCTCGGCCCGAACATCAACCTCGGCCCGAACATCATCCTCCGCCCGAACACCGAACTTCGGCCCGAACACCACTTCGGCCCGAACATCCCTCTTCGGCCCGAACTCTTCAATATCCAAGATTGTGTGACAAAAGGTGCTATACTAAAACATTCATAAGTTTCAGCTCGGGTGTCTGTTTCACGCCCACGAGTAACCAAAATAGCTGGTTCGTTCGTCATTGCCAAGAACAAGTTCGGCCCGAATTCTTCACTGTTCCCGGCCCGAACTTCATTTTCGGCCCGAACTTCAACCTCGGCCCGAACTTCAACCTCGGCCCGAACTCAGACCTCGGCCCGAACTTCAACCTCGGCCCGAACATCATCCTCGGCCCGAACACCGAACTTCGGCCCGAACACCACTTCGGCCCGAACATCCCACTTCGGCCCGAACACCACATCGGCCCGAACATCCCTCTTCGGCCCGAACTCTTCAATATCCAAGATTGTGTGACAAAAGGTGCTATACTAAAACATTCATAACTTTCAGCTCGGGTGTCCGTTTCACGCCCACGAGTAAGCAAAATAGCTGGTTCGTTCGTCACTGCCAAGAACAAGTTCGGCCCGAACTCTTCACTGTTCCCGGCCCGAACTTTATTTTCGGCTCGAACTTCAACCTCGGTCCGAACTTCAACGTCGGCCCCAACTCCGACCTCGGCCCGAACTTCAATCTCGGCCCGAACATCATCCTCGGCCCGAACACCGAACTTTGACCCGAACACCACTTCGGCCCGAACATCCCACTTCGGCCCGAACATCCCACTGCGGCCCGAACACCACTTTGGCCCGAACACCACTTCGGCCCGAACATCCCTCTTCGGCCCGAACTCTTCCGTATCCAAGATTGTGTGACAAAAGGTGCTATACTAAAAACATTCATAACTTTCAGCTCGGGTGTCCATTTCACGCCCACGAGTAACCAAAATAGCTGGTTCGTTTGTCACTGCCAAGAACAAGTTCGGCCCGAACTCTTCACTGTTCCCGGCCCGAACTTCATTTTCGGCCCGAACTTCAACCTCGGCCCCTAACTCCGACCTCGGCCCGAACTTCAACCTCGGCCCAAACATCATCCACGGCCCGAACACCGAACTTCGGCCCGAACACCACTTCGGCCCGAACACCACTTCGGCCAGAACATCCCACTTCGGCCTGAACACCACTTCGGCCCGAACATCCCTCTTCGGCCCGAACTCTTCAATATCCAAGATTGTGTAACAAAAGGTGCTATACTAAAACATTCAAAACTTTCAGCTCGGGTGTCCGTTTCACGCCCACGAGTAACCAAAATAGCTGGTTCGTTCGTCACTACCAAGAACAAGTTCGGCCCGAACTCTTCACTATTCCCGACCCGAACTTCATTTTCGGACCGAACTTCAACCTCGGCATGAACTTCAACCTCGGCCCGAACTCCGACCTCGGCCCGAACTTCAACCTCGGCCCGAACATCATCCTCCGCCCGAACACCGAACTTCGGCCCGAACACCACTTCGGCCCGAACACCACTTCGGCCCAAACATCCCTCTTCGGCCCGAACTCTTCAATATCCAAGATTGTGTGACAAAAGGTGCTATACTAAAACATTCATAAGTTTCAGCTCGGGTGTCTGTTTCACGCCCACGAGTAACCAAAATAGCTGGTTCGTTCGTCATTGCCAAGAACAAGTTCGGCCCGAATTCTTCACTGTTCCCGGCCCGAACTTCATTTTCGGCCCGAACTTCAACCTCGGCCCGAACTTCAACCTCGGCCCGAACTCAGACCTCGGCCCGAACTTCAACCTCGGCCCGAACATCATCCTCGGCCCGAACACCGAACTTCGGCCCGAACACCACTTCGGCCCGAACATCCCACTTCGGCCCGAACACCACATCGGCCCGAACATCCCTCTTCGGCCCGAACTCTTCAATATCCAAGATTGTGTGACAAAAGGTGCTATACTAAAACATTCATAACTTTCAGCTCGGGTGTCCGTTTCACGCCCACGAGTAAGCAAAATAGCTGGTTCGTTCGTCACTGCCAAGAACAAGTTCGGCCCGAACTCTTCACTGTTCCCGGCCCGAACTTCATTTTCGGCCCGAACTTCAACCTCGGCCCGAACTTCAACTTCGGCCCGAACTCCGACCTCGGCCCGAACTTCAACCTCGGCCCGAACTTCAACCTCGGCCCGAACATCATCCTCGGCCCGAACACCGAACTTCGGCCCGAACACCACTTCGGCCCGAAGACCACTTCGGCCCGAACATCCCACTTCGGCCCGAACACCACTTCGGCCCGAACATCCCACTTCGACCCGAACACCACTTTGGCCCGAACACCACTTCGGCCCGAACATCCCTCTTCGGCCCGAACTCTTCCATATCCAAGATTGTGTGACAAAAGGTGCTATACTAAAACATTCATAACTTTCAGCTCGGGTGTCCGTTTCACGCCCACGAGTAACCAAAATAGCTGGTTCGTTTGTCACTGCCAAGAACAAGTTCGGCCCGAACTCTTCAGTGTTCCCGGCCCGAACTTCATTTTCGGCCCGAACTTCAACCTCGGCCCAAACTTCAACCTCGGCCCGAACTTCAACCTCGGCCCGAACTCCGACCTCGGCCCGAACTTCAAGCTCGGCCCGAACACCACTTCGGCCCGAACACCACTTCGGCCCGAACATCCCTCTTCGGCCCGAACTCTTCAATATCCAAGATTGTGTAACAAAAGGTGCTATACTAAAACATTCATAACTTTCAGCTCGGTTGTCCGTTTCACGCCCACGAGTAACCAAAATAGCGGGTTCGTTCGTCACTGCCAAGAACAAGTTCGGCCCGAACTCTTCACTATTCCTGGCCCGAACTTCATTTTCGGCCCGAACTTCAACCTCGGCATGAACTTCAACCTCGGCCCGAACTCCGACCTCGGCCCGAACTTCCTCCTCGGCCCGAACATCATCCTCGGCCCGAACACCGAACTTCGGCCCGAACACCACTTCGGCCCGAACACCACATCGGCCCGAACATCTCTCTTCGGCCCGAACTCTTCAATATCCAAGATTGTGTGACAAAAGGTGCTATACTAAAACATTCATAAGTTTCAGCTCGGGTGTCCGTTTCACGCCCACGAGTAACCAAAATAGCTGGTTCGTTCGTCACTGCCAAGAACAAGTTCGGCCCGAACTCTTCACTGTTCCCGGCCCGAACTTCATTTTTGACCCGAACTTCAACCTCGGCCCGAACTACGACCTCGGCCCAAACTTCAACCTCGGCCCGAACATCAACCTCGGCCCGAACATCATCCTCCGCCCGAACACCGAACTTCGGCCCGAACACCACTTCGACCCGAAACCCACTTCGGCCCGAACATCCCTCTTCGGCCCGAACTCTTCAATATCCAAGATTGTGTGACAAAAGGTGCTATACTAAAACATTCATAAGTTTCAGCTCGGGTGTCTGTTTCACGCCCACGAGTAACCAAAATAGCTGGTTCGTTCGTCATTGCCAAGAACAAGTTCGGCCCGAATTCTTCACTGTTCCCGGCCCGAACTTCATTTTCGGCCCGAACTTCAACCTCGGCCCGAACTTCACCCTCGGCCCGAACTCAGACCTCGGCCCGAACTTCAACCTCGGCCCGAACATCATCCTCGGCCCGAACACCGAACTTCGGCCCGAACACCACTTCGGCCCGAACATCCCACTTCGGCCCGAACACCACATCGGCCCGAACATCCCTCTTCGGCCCGAACTCTTCAATATCCAAGATTGTGTGACAAAAGGTGCTATACTAAAACATTCATAACTTTCAGCTCGGGTGTCCGTTTCACGCCCACGAGTAAGCAAAATAGCTGGTTCGTTCGTCACTGCCAAGAACAAGTTCGGCCCGAACTCTTCACTGTTCCCGGCCCGAACTTCATTTTCGGCCCGAACTTCAACCTCGGCCCGAACTTCAACTTCGGCCCGAACTCCGACCTCGGCCCGAACTTCAACCTCGGCCCGAACATCATCCTCGGCCCGAACACCGAACTTCGGCCCGAACACCACTTCGGCCCGAAGACCACTTCGGCCCGAACATCCCACTTCGGCCCGAACACCACTTCGGCCCGAACATCCCACTTCGGCCCGAACACCACTTTGGCCCGAACACCACTTCGGCCCGAACATCCCTCTTCGGCCCGAACTCTTCCATATCCAAGATTGTGTGACAAAAGGTGCTATACTAAAACATTCATAACTTTCAGCTCGGGTGTCCGTTTCACGCCCACGAGTAACCAAAATAGCTGGTTCGTTTGTCACTGCCAAGAACAAGTTCGGCCCGAACTCTTCAGTGTTCCCGGCCCGAACTTCATTTTCGGCCCGAACTTCAACCTCGGCCCAAACTTCAACCTCGGCCCGAACTTCAACCTCGGCCCGAACTCCGACCTCGGCCCGAACTTCAAGCTCAGCCCGAACACCACTTCGGCCCGAACACCACTTCGGCCAGAACATCCCACTTCGGCCCGAACACCACTTCGGCCCGAACATCCCTCTTCGGCCCGAACTCTTCAATATCCACGATTGTGTAACAAAAGGTGATATACTAAAACATTCATAACTTTCAGCTCGGTTGTCCGTTTCACGCCCACGAGTAACCAAAATAGCTGGTTCGTTCGTCACTGCCAAGAACAAGTTCGGCCCGAACTCTTCACTATTCCCGGCCCGAACTTCATTTTCGGCCCGAACTTCAACCTCGGCATGAACTTCAACCTCGGCCCGAACTCCGACCTCGGCCCGAACTTCAACCTCGGCCCGAACATCATCCTCGGCCCGAACACCAAACTTCGGCCCGAACACCACTTCGGCCCGAACACCACTTCGGCCCGAACATCTCTCTTCGGCCCGAACTCTTCAATATCCAAGATTGTGTGACAAAAGGTGCTATACTAAAACATTCATAAGTTTCAGCTCGGGTGTCCGTTTCACGCCCACGAGTAACCAAAATAGCTGGTTCGTTCGTCACTGCCAAGAACAAGTTCGGCCCGAACTCTTCACTGTTCCCGGCCCGAACTTCATTTTCGACCCGAACTTCAACCTCGGCCCGAACTACGACCTCGGCCCAAACTTCAACCTCGGCCCGAAAATCAACCTCGGCCCGAACATCATCCTCGGCCCGAACACCGAACTTTGACCCGAACACCACTTCGGCCCGAACATCCCACTTCGGCCCGAACACCACTTCGGCCCGAACACCACTTCGGCCCGAACATCCCTCTTCGGCCCGAACTCTTCAATATCCAAGATTGTGTGACAAAAGGTGCTATACTAAAACATTCATAACTTTCAGCTCGGGTGTCCGTTTCACGCCCACGAGTAACCAAAGTAGCTAGTTCGTTCGTCACTGCCAAAGAACAAGTTCGGCCCGGACTCTTCACTGTTCCCGGCCCGAACTTCATTTTCGGCCCGAACTTCAACCTCGGCCCAAACTTCAACCTCGGCCCGAACTTCAACCTCGGCCCGAACTTCAAGCTCGGCCCGAACATCATCCTCGGCCCGAACACCGAACTTCGGCCCGAACATCCCTCTTCGGCCCGAACTCTTCAATATCCAAGATTGTGTGACAAAATGTGCTATACTAAAACATTCATAACTTTCAGCTCGGGTGTCCGTTTCACGCCCACGAGTAACCAAAATAGCTGGTTCGTCCGTCACTGCCAAGAACAAGTTCGGCCCGAACTCTTCACTGTTCCCGGCCCGAACTTCATTTTCGACCCGAACTTCAACCTCGGCCCGAACTACGACCTCGGCCCAAACTTCAACCTCGGCCCGAACATCAACCTCGGCCCGAACATCATCCTCGGCCCGAACACCGAACTTTGACCCGAACACCACTTCGGCCTGAACACCACTTCGGCCCGAACACCACTTCGGCCCGAACATCCCACTTCGGCCCGAACACCACTTTGGCCCGAACACCACTTCGGCCCGAACATCCCTCTTCGGCCCGAACTCTTCAATATCCAAGATTGTGTGACAAAAGGTGCTATACTAAAACATTCATAACTTTCAGCTCGGGTGTCCGTTTCACGCCCACGAGTAACCAAAGTAGCTAGTTCGTTCGTCACTGCCAAAGAACAAGTTCGGCCCGAACTTCAACCTCGACCCGAACATCATCCACGGCCCGAACACCGAACTTCGGCCCGAACACCACTTCGGCCCGAACACCACTTCGGCCAGAACATCCCACTTCGGCCCGAACACCACTTCGGGCCGAACATCCCTCTTCGGCCCGAACTGTTCAATATCCAAGATTGTGTGACAAAAGGTGCTATACTAAAACATTCATAACTTTCAGCTCGGGTGTCCGTTTCACGCCCACGAGTAACCAAAATAGCTGGTTCGGTCGTCACTGCCAAGAACAAGTTCGGCACCCACTCTTCACTGTTCCCGGCCCGAACTTCATTTTCGGCCCGAACTTCAACCTCCGCCCGAACTTCAACCTCGGCCCGAACTCCGACCTCGGCCCGAACTTCAACCTCGGCCCGAACATCATCCTCGGCCCGAACACCAAACTTCGGCCCGAACACCACTTCGGCCCGAACACCACTTCGGCCCGAACATCCCACTTCGGCCCGAACACCACTTCGGCCCGAACATCCCTCTTCGGCCCGAACTCTTCAATATCCAAGATTGTGTGACAAAAGGTGCTATACTAAAACATTCATAACTTTCAGCTCGGGTGTCCGTTTCACGCCCACGAGTAACCAAAATAGCTGGTTCGTTCGTCACTGCCAAGAACAAGTTCGGCCCTAACTCTGCACTGTTCCCGGCCCGAACTTAATTTTCGGCCCGAACTTCAACCTCGGCATGAACTTCAACCTCGGCCCGAACTCCGACCTCGGCCCGAACTTCAACCTCGGCCCGAACATCATCCTCGGCCCGAACACCGAACTTCGGCCCGAACACCACTTCGGCCCGAACACCACTTCGGCCCGAACATCTCTCTTCGGCCCGAACTCTTCAATATCCAAGATTGTGTGACAAAAGGTGCTATACTAAAACATTCATAAGTTTCAGCTCGGGTGTCCGTTTCACGCCCACGAGTAACAAAAATAGCTGGTTCGTTCGTCACTGCCAAGAACAAGTTCGGCCCGAACTCTTCACTGTTCCCGGCCCGAACTTCATTTTCGACCCGAACTTCAACCTCGGCCCGAACTACGACCTCGGCCCAAACTTCAACCTCGGCCCGAACATCAACCTCGGCCCGAACATCATCCTCGGCCCGAACACCGAACTTTGACCCGAACACCACTTCGGCCCGAACATCCCACTTCGGCCGGAACACCACTTCGGCCCGAACACCACTTCGGCCCGAACATCCCTCTTCGGCCCGAACTCTTCAATATCCAAGATTGTGTGACAAAAGGTGCTATACTAAAACATTCATAACTTTCAGCTCGGGTGTCCGTTTCACGCCCACGAGTAACCAAAGTAGCTAGTTCGTTCGTCACTGCCAAAGAACAAGTTCGGCCCGGACTCTTCACTGTTCCCGGCCCGAACTTCATTTTCGGCCCGAACTTCAACCTCGGCCCAAACTTCAACCTCGGCCCGAACTTCAACCTCGGCCCGAACTTCAAGCTCGGCCCGAACATCATCCTCGGCCCGAACACCGAACTTCGGCCCGAACACCACTTCGGCCCGAACATCCCTCTTCGGCCCGAACTCTTCAATATCCAAGATTGTGTGACAAAATGTGCTATACTAAAACATTCATAACTTTCAGCTCGGGTGTCCGTTTCACGCCCACGAGTAACCAAAATAGCTGGTTCGTTCGTCACTGCCAAGAACAAGTTCGGCCCGAACTCTTCACTGTTCCCGGCCCGAACTTCATTTTCGACCCGAACTTCAACCTCGGCCCGAACTACGACCTCGGCCCAAACTTCAACCTCGGCCCGAACATCAACCTCGGCCCGAACATCATCCTCGGCCCGAACACCGAACTTTGACCCGAACACCACTTCGGCCCGAACACCACTTCGGCCCGAACACCACTTCGGCCCGAACATCCCACTTCGGCCCGAACACCACTTTGGCCCGAACACCACTTCGGCCCGAACATCCCTCTTCGGCCCGAACTCTTCAATATCCAAGATTGTGTGACAAAAGGTGCTATACTAAAACATTCATAACTTTCAGCTCGGGTGTCCGTTTCACGCCCACGAGTAACCAAAGTAGCTAGTTCGTTCATCACTGCCAAAGAACAAGTTCGGCCCGAACTTCAACCTCGACCCGAACATCATCCACGGCCCGAACACCGAACTTCGGCCCGAACACCACTTCGGCCCGAACACCACTTCGGCCAGAACATCCCACTTCGGCCCGAACACCACTTCGGCCCGAACATCCCTCTTCGGCCCGAACTGTTCAATATCCAAGATTGTGTGACAAAAGGTGCTATACTAAAACATTCATAACTTTCAGCTCGGGTGTCCGTTTCACGCCCACGAGTAACCAAAATAGCTGGTTCGGTCGTCACTGCCAAGAACAAGTTCGGCACCCACTCTTCACTGTTCCCGGCCCGAACTTCATTTTCGGCCCGAACTTCAACCTCCGCCCGAACTTCAACCTCGGCCCGAACTCCGACCTCGGCCCGAACTTCAACCTCGGCCCGAACATCATCCTCGGCCCGAACACCGAACTTCGGCCCGAACACCACTTCGGCCCGAACACCACTTCGGCCCGAACATCCCACTTCGGCCCGAACACCACTTTGGCCCGAACATCCCTCTTCGGCCCGAACTCTTCAATATCCAAGATTGTGTGACAAAAGGCGCTATACTAAAACATTCATAACTTTCAGCTCGGGTGTCCGTTTCACGCCCACGAGTAACCAAAATAGCTGGTTCGTTCGTCACTGCCAAGAACAAGTTCGGCCCTAACTCTGCACTGTTCCCGGCCCGAACTTAATTTTCGGCCCGAACTTCAACCTCGACCCGAACTTCAACCTCGGCCCGAACTCCGACCTCGGCCCGAACTCCGACCTCGGCCCGAACTTCAACCTCGGCCCGAACATCATCCTCGGCCCGAACACCGAACTTCGGCCCGAACACCACTTCGGCCCGAACACCACTTCAGCCTGAACATCCCACTTCGGCCCGAACACCACTTCGGCCCGAACATCCCTCTTCGGCCCGAACTCTTCAATATCCAAGATTGTGTGACAAAAGGTGGTATACTAAAACATTCATAACTTTTAGCTCGGGTGTCCGTTTCACGCCCACGAGAAGCCAAAATAGCTGGTTCGTTCGTCACTGCCAAGAACAAGTTCGGCCCGAACTCTTCACTGTTCCCGGCCCGAACTTTATTTTCGGCTCGAACTTCAACCTCGGTCCGAACTTCAACCTCGGCCCGAACTCCGACCTCGGCCCGAACTTCAATCTCGGCCCGAACATCATCCTCGGCCCGAACACCGAACTTTGACCCGAACACCACTTCGGCCCGAACATCCCACTTCGGCCCGAACATCCCACTTCGGCCCGAACACCACTTTGGCCCGAACACCACTTCGGCCCGAACATCCCTCTTCGGCCCGAACTCTTCCGTATCCAAGATTGTGTGACAAAAGGTGCTATACTAAAAACATTCATAACTTTCAGCTCGGGTGTCCATTTCACGCCCACGAGTAACCAAAATAGCTGGTTCGTTTGTCACTGCCAAGAACAAGTTCGGCCCGAACTCTTCACTGTTCCCGGCCCGAACTTCATTTTCGGCCCGAACTTCAACCTCGGCCCCTAACTCCGACCTCGGCCCGAACTTCAACCTCGGCCCGAACATCATCCACGGCCCGAACACCGAACTTCGGCCCGAACACCACTTCGGCCCGAACACCACTTCGGCCAGAACATCCCACTTCGGCCCGAACACCACTTCGGCCCGAACATCCCTCTTCGGCCCGAACTCTTCAATATCCAAGATTGTGTAACAAAAGGTGCTATACTAAAACATTCAAAACTTTCAGCTCGGGTGTCCGTTTCACGCCTACGAGTAACCAAAATAGCTTGTTCGTTCGTCACTGCCAAGAACAAGTTCGGCTCGAACTCTTCACTATTCCCGGCCCGAACTTCATTTTCGGACCGAACTTCAACCTCGGCATGAACTTCAACCTCGGCCCGAACTCCGACCTCGGCCCGAACTTCAACCTCGGCCCGAACATCATCCTCCGCCCGAACACCGAACTTCGGCCCGAACACCACTTCGGCCCGAACACCACTTCGGCCCGAACATCCCTCTTCGGCCCGAACTCTTCAATATCCAAGATTGTGTGACAAAAGGTGCTATACTAAAACATTCATAAGTTTCAGCTCGGGTGTCTGTTTCACGCCCACGAGTAACCAAAATAGCTGGTTCGTTCGTCATTGCCAAGAACAAGTTCGGCCCGAATTCTTCACTGTTCCCGGCCCGAACTTCATTTTCGGCCCGAACTTCAACCTCGGCCCGAACTTCAACCTCGGCCCGAACTCAGACCTCGGCCCGAACTTCAACCTCGGCCCGAACATCATCCTCGGCCCGAACACCGAACTTCGGCCCGAACACCACTTCGGCCCGAACATCCCACTTCGGCCCGAACACCACATCGGCCCGAACATCCCTCTTCGGCCCGAACTCTTCAATATCCAAGATTGTGTGACAAAAGGTGCTATACTAAAACATTCATAACTTTCAGCTCGGGTGTCCGTTTCACGCCCACGAGTAAGCAAAATAGCTGGTTCGTTCGTCACTGCCAAGAACAAGTTCGGCCCGAACTCTTCACTGTTCCCGACCCGAACTTCATTTTCGGCCCGAACTTCAACCTCGGCCCGAACTTCAACTTCGGCCCGAACTCCGACCTCGGCCCGAACTTCAACCTCGGCCCGAACATCATCCTCGGCCCGAACACCGAACTTCGGCCCGAACACCACTTCGGCCCGAAGACCACTTCGGCCCGAACATCCCACTTCGGCCCGAACACCACTTCGGCCCGAACATCCCACTTCGGCCCGAACACCACTTTGGCCCGAACACCACTTCGGCCCGAACATCCCTCTTCGGCCCGAACTCTTCCATATCCAAGATTGTGTGACAAAAGGTGCTATACTAAAACATTCATAACTTTCAGCTCGGGTGTCCGTTTCACGCCCACGAGTAACCAAAATAGCTGGTTCATTTGTCACTGCCAAGAACAAGTTCGGCCCGAACTCTTCAGTGTTCCCGGCCCGAACTTCATTTTCGGCCCGAACTTCAACCTCGGCCCAAACTTCAACCTCGGCCCGAACTTCAACCTCGGCCCGAACTCCGACCTCGGCCCGAACTTCAAGCTCGGCCCGAACACCACTTCGGCCCGAACACCACTTCGGCCAGAACATCCCACTTCGGCCCGAACACCACTTCGGCCCGAACATCCCTCTTCGGCCCGAACTCTTCAATATCCAAGATTGTGTAACAAAAGGTGCTATACTAAAACATTCATAACTTTCAGCTCAGGTGTCCGTTTCACGCCCACGAGTAACCAAAATAGCTGGTTCGTTCGTCACTGCCAAGAACAAGTTCGGCCCGAACTCTTCACTATTCCCGGCCCGAACTTCATTTTCGGCCCGAACTTCAACCTCGGCATGAACTTCAACCTCGGCCCGAACTCCGACCTCGGCCCGAACTTCAACCTCGGCCCGAACATCATCCTCGTCCCGAACACCGAAATTCGGCCCGAACACCACTTCGGCCCGAACACCACTTCGGCCCGAACATCCCTCTTCGGCCCGAACTCTTCAATATCCAAGATTGTGTGACAAAAGGTGCTATACTAAAACATTCATAAGTTTCAGCTCGGGTGTCCGTTTCACGCCCACGAGTAACCAAAATAGCTGGTTCGTTTGTCACTGCCCAGTGTTCCCGGCCCGAACTTCATTTTCGGCCCGAACTCTTCACTGTTCCCGGCCCGAACTTCATTTTCGACCCGAACTTCAACCTCGGCCGAACTACGACCTCGGCCCAAACTTCAACCTCGGCCCGAACATCAACCTCGGCCCGAACATCATCCTCGGCCCGAACACCGAACTTTGACCCGAACACCACTTCGGCCCGAACACCACTTCGGCCCGAACATCCCACTTCGGCCCGAACACCACTTCGGCCCGAACACCACTTCGGCCCGAACATCCCTCTTCGGCCCGAACTCTTCAATATCCAAGATTGTGTGACAAAAGGTGCTATACTAAAACATTCATAACTTTCAGCTCGGGTGTCCGTTTCACGCCCACGAGTAACAAAAGTAGCTAGTTCGTTCGTCACTGCCAAAGAACAAGTTCGGCCCGGACTCTTCACTGTTCCCGGCCCGAACTTCATTTTCGGCCCGAACTTCAACCTCGGCCCAAACTTCAACCTCCGCCCGAACTTCAACCTCGGCCCGAACTCCGACCTCGGCCCGAACTTCAAGCTCGGCCCGAACATCATCCTCGGCCCGAACACCGAACTTCGGCCCGAACACCACTTCGGCCCGAACACCACTTCGGCCAGAACATCCCTCTTCGGCCCGAACTCTTCAATATCCAAGATTGTGTGACAAAATGTGCTATACTAAAACATTCATAACTTTCAGCTCGGGTGTCGTTTCACGCCCACGAGTAACCAAAATAGCTGGTTCGTTCGTCACTGCCAAGAACAAGTTCGGCCCGAACTCTTCACTGTTCCCGGCCCGAACTTCATTTTCGACCCGAACTTCAACCTCGGCCCGAACTACGACCTCGGCCCAAACTTCAACCTCGGCCCGAACATCAACCTCGGCCCGAACATCATCCTCGGCCCGAACACCGAACTTTGACCCGAACACCACTTCGGCCCGAACACCACTTCGGCCCGAACACCACTTCGGCCCGAACATCCCACTTCGGCCCGAACACCACTTTGGCCCGAACACCACTTCGGCCCGAACATCCCTCTTCGGCCCGAACTCTTCAATATCCAAGATTGTGTGACAAAAGGTGCTATACTAAAACATTCATAACTTTCAGCTCGGGTGTCCGTTTCACGCCCACGAGTAACCAAAGTAGCTAGTTCGTTCGTCACTGCCAAAGAACAAGTTCGGCCCGGACTCTTCACTGTTCCCGGCCCGAACTTCATTTTCGGCCCGAACTTCAACCTCGGCCCAAACTTCAACCTCGGCCCGAACTTCAACCTCGGCCCGAACTCCGACCTCGGCCCGAACTTCAAGCTCGGCCCGAACATCATCCTCGGCCCGAACACCGAACTTCGGCCCGAACACCACTTCGGCCCGAACACCACTTCGGACCGAACATTCCTCTTCGGCCCGAACTCTTCAATATCCAAGATTGTGTGACAAAATGTGCTATACTAAAACATTCATAACTTTCAGCTCGGGTGTCCGTTTCACGCCCATGAGTAACCAAAATAGCTAGTTCGTTCGTCACTGCCAAGAACAAGTTCGGCCCGAACTCTTCACTGTTCCCGGCCCGAACTTCATTTTCGGCCCGAACTTCAACCTCGGCCCGAACTTCAACATCAGCCCGAACTCCGACCTCGGCCCGAACTTCAACCTCGGCCCGAACATCATCCCCGGCCCGAACACCGAACTTCGGCCCGAACACGACTTCGGCCCGAACATCCCACTTCGCCCCGAACATCCCTTCGGCCCGAACATCCCTCTTCGGCCCGAACTCTTCAATATCCAAGATTGTGTGACAAAAGGTGTTATACTAAAACATTCATAACTTTCAGCTCGGGTGCTCGTTTCACGCCCACGAGTAACCGAAATAGCTAATTCGTTCGTCACTGCCAAGAACAAGTTCGGCCCGAACTCTTCACTGTTCCCGGCCCGAACTTCATTTTCGGCCCGAACTTCAACCTCGGCCCGAACTACGACCTCGGCCCAAACTTCAACCTCGGCCCGAACATCAACCTCGGCCCGAACATCATCCTCGGCCCGAACACCGAACTTTGACCCGAACACCACTTCGGCCCGAACACCACTTCGGCCCGAACATCCCACTTCGGCCCGAACACCACTTTGGCCCGAACACCACTTCTGCCCGAACATCCCTCTTCGGCCCGAACTCTTCCATATCCAAGATTGTGTGACAAAAGGTGTTATACTAAAACATTCATAACTTTCAGCTCGGGTGTCCGTTTCACGCCCACGAGTAACCAAAATAGCTGGTTCGTTTGTCACTGCCAAGAACAAGTTCGGCCCGAACTCTTCACTGTTCCCGGCCCGAACTTCATTTTCGGCCCGAACTTCAACCTCGGCCCAAACTTCAACCTCGGCCCCGAACTCCGACCTCAACCCGAACTTCAACCTCGACCCGAACATCATCCACGGCCCGAACACCGAACTTCGGCCGGAACACCACTTCGGCCCGAACACCACTTCGGCCAGAACATCCCACTTCGGCCCGAACACCACTTCGGCCCGAACATCCCTCTTCGGCCCGAACTCTTCAATATCCAAGATTGTGTGACAAAAGGTGCTATACTAAAACATTCATAACTTTCAGCTCGGGTGTCCGTTTCACGCCCACGAGTAACCAAAATAGCTGGTTCGGTCGTCACTGCCAAGAACAAGTTCGGCACCCACTCTTCACTGTTCCCGGCCCGAACTTCATTTTCGGCCCGAACTTCAACCTCCGCCCGAACTTCAACCTCGGCCCGAACTCCGACCTCGGCCCAAACTTCAACCTCAGCCCGAACATCATCCTCGGCCCGAACACCGAACTTCGGCCCGAACACCACTTCGGCCCGAACACCACTTCGGCCCGAACATCCCACTTCGGCCCGAACACCACTTCGGCCCGAACATCCCTCTTCGGCCCGAACTCTTCAATATCCAAGATTGTGTGACAAAAGGTGCTATACTAAAACATTCATAACTTTCAGCTCGGGAGTCCGTTTCACGCCCACGAGTAACCAAAATAGCTGGTTCGTTCGTCACTGCCAAGAACAAGTTCGGCCCTAACTCTGCACTGTTCCCGACCCGAACTTAATTTTCGGCCCGAACTTCAACCTCGACCCGAACTTCAACTTCGGCCCGAACTCCGACCTCGGCCCGAACTCCGACCTCGGCCCGAACTTCAACTTCGGCCCGAACATCATCCTCGGCCCGAACACCGAACTTCGGCCCGAACACCACTTCGGCCCGAACACCACTTCGGCCTGAACATCCCACTTCGGCCCGAACACCACTTCGGCCCGAACATCCCTCTTCGGCCCGAACTCTTCAATATCCAAGATTGTGTGACAAAAGGTGGTATACTAAAACATTCATAACTTTCAGCTCGGGTGTCCGTTTCAGTCCGTTTCACGCCCACGAGTAGCCAAAATAGCTGGTTCGTTCGTCACTGCCAAGAACAAGTTAGGCCCGAACTCTTCACTGTTCCCGGCCCGAACTTTATTTTCGGCTCGAACTTCAACCTCGGTCCGAACTTCAACCTCGGCCCGAACTCCGACCTCGGCCCGAACTTCAATCTCGGCCCGAACATCTTCCTCGGCCCGAACACCGAACTTTGACCCGAACACCACTTCGGCATGAACATCCCACTTCGGCCCGAACACCACTTTGGCCCGAACACCACTTCGGCCCGAACATCCCTCTTCGGCCCGAACTCTTCCGTATCCAAGATTGTGTGACAAAAGGTGCTATACTAAAACATTCATAACTTTCAGCTCGGGTGTCCGTTTCACGCCCACGAGTAACCAAAATAGCTGGTTCGTTTGTCACTGCCAAGAACAAGTTCGGCCCGAACTCTTCACTGTTCCCGGCCCGAACTTCATTTTCGGCCCGAACTTCAACCTCGGCCCCTCACTCCGACCTCGGCCCGAACTTCAACCTCGGCCCGAACATCATCCACGGCCCGAACACCGAACTTCGGCCCGAACACCACTTCGGCCCGAACACCACTTCGGCCAGAACATCCCACTTCGGCCCGAACACCGCTTCGGCCCGAACATCCCTCTTCGGCCCGAACTCTTCAATATCCAAGATTGTGTAACAAAAGGTGCTATACTAAAACATTCATAACTTTCAGCTCGGGTGTCCGTTTCACGCCCACGAGTAACCAAAATAGCTGGTTCGTTCGTCACTGCCAAGAACAAGTTCGGCCCGAACTCTTCACTATTCCCGGCCCGAACTTCATTTTCGGCCCGAACTTCAACCTCGGCATGAACTTCAACCTCGGCCCGAACTCCGACCTCGGCCCGAACTTCAACCTCGGCCCGAACATCATCCTCGGCCCGAACACCGAACTTCGGCCCGAACACCACTTCGGCCCGAACACCACTTCGGCCCGAACACCACTTCGGCCCGAACATCCCTCTTCGGCCCGAACTCTTCAATATCCAAGATTGTGTGACAAAAGGTGCTATACTAAAACATTCATAAGTTTCAGCTCGGGTGTCCGTTTCACCCCCACGAGTAACCAAATTAGCTGGTTCGTTCGTCACTGCCAAGAACAAGTTCGGCCCGAACTCTTCACTATTCCCGGCCCGAACTTCATTTTCGACCCGAACTTCAACCTCGGCCCGAACTTCAACCTCGGCCCGAACTCAGACCTCGGCCCGAACTTCAACCTCGGCCCGAACATCATCCTCGGCCCGAACACCGAACTTCGGCCCGAACACCACTTCGGCCCGAACATCCCACTTCGGCCCGAACACCACATCGGCCCGAACATCCCTCTTCGGCCCGAACTTTTCAATATCCAAGATTGTGTGACAAAAGGTGTTATACTAAAACATTCATAACTTTCAGCTCGGGTGTCCGTTTCACGCCCACAAGTAACCAAAATAGCTTGTTCGTTCGTCACTGTCAAGAACAAGTTCGGCCCGAACTCTTCACTGTTCCCGGCCCGAACTTCATTTTCGGCCCGAACTTCAACCTCGGCCCGAACTTCAACCTCGGCCCGAACTCCGACCTCGGCCCGAACTTCAACCTCGGCCCGAACATCATCCTCGGCCCGAACACCGAACTTCGGCCCGAACACCACTTCGGCCCGAACACCACTTCGGCCCGAACATCCCACTTCGGCCCGAACACCACTTTGGCCCGAACATCCCTCTTCGGCCCGAACTCTTCAATATCCAAGATTGTGTGACAAAAGGTGGTATACTAAAACATTCATAACTTTCAGCTCGGGTGTCCGTTTCACGCCCACGAGTATCCAAAATAGCTGGTTCGTTCGTCACTGCCAAGAACAAGTTCGGCCCGACTCTTCACTGTTCCCAGGCCCGAATTTCATTTTCGGCTTGAACTTCAACCTCGGCCCGAACTTCAACCTCGGCCCGAACTTCGACCTCGGCCCGAACTTCAATCTCGGCCCGAACATCATCCTCGTCCCGAACACCGAACTTTGACCCGAACACCACTTCGGCCCGAACACCACTTCGGCCCGAAAATCCCACTTCGGCCCGAACACCACTTTGGCCCGAACACCACTTCGGCCCGAACATCCCTCTTCGGCCCGAACTCTTCCATATCCAAGATTGTGTGACAAAAGGTGCTATACTAAAACATTCATAACTTTCAGCTCGGGTGTCCGTTTCACGCCCACGAGTAACCAAAATAGCGGGTTCGTTTGTCACTGCCAAGAACAAGTTCGGCCCGAACTCTTCACTGTTCCCGGCCCGAACTTCATTTTCGGCCCGAACTTCAACCTCGGCCCGAACTTCAACCTCGACCCCGAACTCCGACCTCGGCCCGAACTTCAACCTCGGCCCGAACATCATCCACGGCCCGAACACCGAACTTCGGCCCGAACACCACTTCGGCCCGAACACCACAACGGCCAGAACATCCCACTTCGGCCCGAACACCACTTCGGCCCGAACATCCCTCTTCGGCCCGAACTCTTCAATATCCAAGATTGTGTGACAAAAGGTGCTATACTAAAACATTCATAACTTTCAGCTCGGGTGTCCGTTTCACGCCCACGAGTAACCAAAATAGCTGGTCCGTTCGTCACTGCCAAGAACAAGTTCGGCCCGAACTCTTCACTGTTCCCGGCCCGAACTTCATTTTCGGCCCGAACTTCAACCTCGGCCCGAACTTCAACCTCGGCCCGAGCTCCGACCTCGGCCCGAACTTCAACCTCGGCTCGAACATCATCCTCGGCCCGAACACCGAACTTCGGCCCGAACACCACTTCGGCCCGAACACCACTTCGGCCCGAACACCACTTCGGCTCGAACATCCCTCTTCGGCCCGAACTCTTCAATATCCAAGATTGTGTGACAAAAGGTGTTAAACTAAAACATTCATAACTTTCAGCTCGGGTGTCCGTTTCACGCCCACAAGTAACCAAAATAGCTTGTTCGTTCGTCACTGTCAAGAACAAGTTCGGCCCGAACTCTTCACTGTTCCCGGCCCGAACTTCATTTTCGGCCCGAACTTCAACCTCGGCCCGAACTTCAACCTCGGCCCGAACTCCGACCTCGGCCCGAACTTCAACCTCGGCCCGAACATCATCCTCGGCCCGAACACCGAACTTCGGCCCGAACACCACTTCGGCCCGAACACCACTTCGGCCCGAACAACCCACTTCGGCCCGAACACCACTTTGGCCCGAACATCCCTCTTCGGCCCGAACTCTTCAATATCCAAGATTGTGTGACAAAAGGTGGTATACTAAAACATTCATAACTTTCAGCTCGGGTGTCCGTTTCATGCCCACGAGTATCCAAAATAGCTGGTTCGTTCGTCACTGCCAAGAACAAGTTCGGCCCGACTCTTCACTGTTCCCAGGCCCGAATTTCATTTTCGGCTCGAACTTCAACCTCGGCCCGAACTTCAACCTCGGCCCGAACTCCGACCTCGGCCCGAACTTCAATCTCGGCCCGAACATCATCCTCGTCCCGAACACCGAACTTTGACCCGAACACCACTTCGGCCCGAACACCACTTCGGCCCGAACATCCAACACCACTTTGGCCCGAACACCACTTCGGCCCGAACATCCCTCTTCGGCCCGAACTCTTCCATATCCAAGATTGTGTGACAAAAGGTGCTATACTAAAACATTCATAACTTTCAGCTCGGGTGTCCGTTTCACGCCCACGAGTAACCAAAATAGCTGGTTCGTTTGTCACTGCCAAGAACAAGTTCGGCCCGAACTCTTCACTGTTCCCGGCCCGAACTTCATTTTCGGCCCGAACTTCAACCTCGGCCCGAACTTCAACCTCGACCCCGAACTCCGACCTCGGCCCGAACTTCAACCTCGGCCCGAACATCATCCACGGCCCGAACACCGAACTTCGGCCCGAACACCACTTCGGCCCGAACACCACAACGGCCAGAACATCCCACTTCGGCCCGAACACCACTTCGGCCCGAACATCCCTCTTCCGCCCGAACTCTTCAATATCCAAGATTGTGTGACAAAAGGTGCTATTCTAAAACATTCATAACTTTCAGCTCGGGTGTCCGTTTCACGCCCACGAGTAACCAAAATAGCTGGTCCGTTCGTCACTGCCAAGAACAAGTTCGGCCCGAACTCTTCACTGTTCCCGGCCCGAACTTCATTTTCGGCCCGAACTTCAACCTCGGCCCGAACTTCAACCTCGGCCCGAACTCCGACCTCGGCCCGAACTTCAACCTCGGCCCGAACATCATCCTCGGCCCGAACACCGAACTTCGGCCCGAACACCACTTCGGCCCGAACACCACTTCGGCTCGAACATCCCTCTTCGGCCCGAACTCTTCAATATCCAAGATTGTGTGACAAAAGGTGCTATAGTAAAACATTCATAAGTTTCAGCTCGGGTGTCTGTTTCACGCCCACGAGTAACCAAAATAGCTGGTTCGTTCGTCATTGCCAAGAACAAGTTCGGCCCGAACTCTTCACTGTTCCCGGCCCGAACTTCATTTTCGGCCCGAACTTCAACCTCGGCCCGAACTTCAACCTCGGCCCGAACTCAGACCTCGGCCCGAACTTCAACCTCGGCCCGAACATCATCCTCGGCCCGAACACCGAACTTCGGCCCGAACACCACTTCGGCCCGAACATCCCACTTCGGCCCGAACACCACATCGGCCCGAACATCCCTCTTCGGCCCGAACCCTTCAATATCCAAGATTGTGTGACAAAAGGTGCTATACTAAAACATTCATAACTTTCAGCTCGGGTGTCCGTTTCACGCCCACGAGTAACCAAAATAGCTGGTTCGTTCGTCACTGCCAAGAACAAGTTCGGCCCGAACTCTTCACTGTTCCCGGCCCGAACTTCATTTTCGGCCCGAACTTCAACCTCGGCCCGAACTCCGACCTCGGCCCGAACTTCAACCTCGGCCCGAACACCGAACTTCGGCCCGAACACCACTTCGGCCCGAAGACCACTTCGGCCCGAACATCCCACTTCGGCCCGAACACCAATTTGGCACGAACATCCCTCTTCGGCCCTAACTCTTCAATATCCAAGATTGTGTGACAAAAGGTGCTATACTAAAACATTCATAACTTTCAGCTCGGGTGTCCGTTTCACGCCCACGAGTAACCAAAGTAGCTAGTTCGTTCGTCACTGCCAAAGAACAAGTTCGGCCCGGACTCTTCACTGTTCCCGGCCCGAACTTCATTTTCGGCCCGAACTTCAACCTCGGCCCGAACATCATCCTCGGCCCGAACACCGAACTTCGGCCCGAACACCGAACTTCGGCCCGAACACCACTTCGGCCCGAACACCACTTCGGCCCGAACATTCCTCTTCGGCCCGAACTCTTCAATATCCAAGATTGTGTGACAAAATGTGCTATACTAAAACATTCATAACTTTCAGCTCGGGTGTCCGTTTCACGCCCATGAGTAACCAAAATAGCTGGTTCGTTCGTCACTGCCAAGAACAAGTTCGGCCCGAACTCTTCACTGTTCCCGGCCCGAACTTCATTTTCGGCCCGAACTTCAACCTCGGCCCGAACTTCAACATCGGCCCGAACTCCGACCTCGGCCCGAACTTCAACCTCGGCCCGAACTTCAACATCGGCCCGAACTCCGACCTCGGCCCGAACATCATCCCCGGCCCGAACACCGAACTTCGGCCCGAACACGACTTCGGCCCGAACATCCCACTTCGCCCCGAACACCACTTCGGCCCGAACATCCCTCTTCGGCCCGAACTCTTCAATATCCAAGATTGTGTGACAAAAGGTGCTATACTAAAACATTCATAACTTTCAGCTCGGGTGCCCGTTTCACGCCCACGAGTAACCGAAATAGCTAGTTCGTTCGTCAATGCCAAGAACAAGTTCGGCCCGAACTCTTCACTGTTCCCGGCCCGAACTTCATTTTCGGCCCGAATTTCAACCTCGGCCCGAACTACGACCTCGGCCCAAACTTCAACCTCGGCCCGAACATCATCCTCGGCCCGAACACCGAACTTCGGCCCGAACACCACTTCGGCCCGGACACCACTTCGGCCCGCACATCCCACTTCGGCCCGAACACCACTTCGGCCCAAACATCCCTCTTCGGCCCGAACTCTTCAATATCCAAGATTGTGTGACAAAAGGTGCTATACTAAAACATTCATAACTTTCAGCTCGGGTGTCCGTTTCACGCCCACGGGTAACCAAAATAGCTGGTTCGTTCGTCACTGCCAAGAACAAGTTCGGCCCGAACTCTTCACTGTTCCCGGCCCGAACTTCATTTTCGGCCCGAACTTCAACCTCGGCCCGAACTTCAACCTCGGCCCGAACTCCGACCTCGGCCCGAACTTCAACCTCGGCCCGAACATCATCCTCGGCCCGAACACCGAACTTCGGCCCGAACACCACTTCGGCCCGAACACCACTTCGGCCCAAACATCCCACTTCGGCCCGAACATCCCTCTTCGGCCCGAACTCTTCAATATCCAAGATTGTGTGACAAAAGGTCCTATACTAAAACATTCATAACTTTCAGCTTGGGTGTCCGTTTCACGCCCACGAGTAAGCAAAATATCTAGTTCGTTCGTCACTGCCAAGAACAAGTTCGGCCCGAACTCTTCACTGTTCCCGGCCCGAACTTCATTTCGGCCCGAACTTCAACCTCGGCCCGAACTTCAACCTCGGCCCGAACTCAGACCTCGGCCCGACCTTCAACCTCGGCCCGAACATCATCCTCGGCCCGAACACCGAACTTCGGCCCGAACACCACTTCAGCCCGAACATCCCACTTCGGCCCGAACACCACATCGGCCCGAACATCCCTCTTCGGCCCGAACTCTTCAATATCCAAGATTGTGCGACAAAAGGTGCTATACTAAAACATGCATAACTTTCAGCTCGGGTGTCCGTTTCACGCCCACGAGTAACCAAAATAGCTGGTTCGTTCGTCACTGCCAAGAACAAGTTCGGCCCGAACTCTTCACTGTTCCCGGCCCGAACTTCATTTTCGGCCCGAACTTCAACCTCGGCCCGAACTCCGACCTCGGCCCGAACTTCAACCTCGGCCCGAACATCATCCTCGGCCCGAACACCGAACTTCGGCCCGAACACCACTTCGGCCCGAAGACCACTTCGGCCCGAACATCCCACTTCGGCCCGAACACCAATTTGGCACGAACATCCCTCTTCGGCCCTAACTCTTCAATATCCAAGATTGTATGACAAAAGGTGCTATACTAAAACATTCATAACTTTCAGCTCGGGTGTCCGTTTCAGGCCCACGAGTAACCAAAGTAGCTAGTTCGTTCGTCACTGCCAAAGAACAAGTTCGGCCCGGACTCTTCACTGTTCCCGGCCCGTACTTCATTTTCGGCCCGAACTTCAACCTCGGCCCGAACTTCAACCTCGGCCCGAACTTCAACCTCGGCCCGAACTCCGACCTCGGCCCGAACTTCAAGCTCGGCCCGAACATCATCCTCGGCCCGAACACCGAACTTCGGCCCGAACACCACTTCGGCCCGAACACCACTTCGGCCCGAACATTCCTCTTCGGCCCGAACTCTTCAATATCCAAGATTGTGTGACAAAATGTGCTATACTAAAACATTCATAACTTTCAGCTCGGGTGTCCGTTTCACGCCCATGATTAACCAAAATAGCTGGTTCGTTCGTCACTGCCAAGAACAAGTTCGGCCCGAACTCTTCACTGTTCCCGGCCCGAACTTCATTTTCGGCCCGAACTTCAACCTCGGCCCGAACTTCAACATCGGCCCGAACTCCGACCTCGGCCCGAACTTCAACCTCGGCCCGAACATCATCCCCGGCCCGAACACCGAACTTCGGCCCGAACACGACTTCGGCCCGAACATCCCACTTCGCCCCGAACACCACTTCGGCCCGAACATCCCTCTTCGGCCCGAACTCTTCAATATCCAAGATTGTGTGACAAAAGTTGCTATACTAAAACATTCATAACTTTCAGCTCGGGTGCCCGTTTCACGCCCACGAGTAACCGGAATAGCTAGTTCGTTCGTCACTGCCAAGAACAAGTTCGGCCCGAACTCTTCACTATTCCCGGCCCGAACTTCATTTTCGGCCCGAACTTCAACTTCGGCCCGAACTACGACCTCGGCCCAAACTTCAACCTCGGCCCGAACATCATCCTCGGCCCGAACACCGAACTTCGGCCCGAACACCACTTCGGCCCGAACATCCCACTTCGGCCCGAACACCACTTCGGCCCGAACATCCCTCTTTGGCCCGAACTCTTCAATATCCAAGATTGTGTGACAAAAGGTGCTATACTAAAACATTCATAACTTTCAGCTCGGGTGTCCGTTTCACGCCCACGGGTAACCAAAATAGCTGGTTCGTTCGTCACTGCCAAGAACAAGTTCGACCCGAACTCTTCACTGTTCCCGGCTCGAACTTCATTTTCGGCCCGAACTTCAACCTCGGCCCGAACTTCAACCTCGGCCCGAACTCCGACCTCGGCCCGAACTTCAACCTCGGCCCGAACATCATCCTCGGCCCGAATACCGAACTTTGGCCCGAACACCACTTCGGCCCGAACACCACTTCGGCCCGAACACCACTTCGGCCCAAACATCCCACTTCGGCCTGAACACCACTTCGGCCCGAACATCCCTCTTCGGCCCGAACTCTTCAACATCCAAGATTGTGTGACAAAAGGTGCTATACTAAAACATTCATAACTTTCAGCTTGGGTGTCCGTTTCACGCCCACGAGTAAGCAAAATATCTAGTTCGTTCGTCACTACCAAGAACAAGTTCGGCCCGAACTCTTCACTGTTCCCGGCCCGAACTTCATTTCGGCCCGAACTTCAACCTCGGCCCGAACTTCAACCTCGGCCCGAACTCAGACCTCGGCCCGAACTTCAACCTCGGCCCGAACATCATCCTCGGCCCGAACACCGAACTTCGGCCCGAACACCACTTCAGCCCGAACATCCCACTTCGGCCCGAACACCACATCGGCCCGAACATCCCTCTTCGGCCCGAACTCTTCAATATCCAAGATTGTGTGACAAAAGGTGCTATACTAAAACATGCATAACTTTCAGCTCGGGTGTCCGTTTCACGCCCACGAGTAACCAAAATAGCTGGTTCGTTCGTCACTGCCAAGAACAAGTTCGGCCCGAACTCTTCACTGTTCCCGGCCCGAACTTCATTTTCGGCCCGAACTTCAACCTCGGCCCGAACTCCGACCTCGGCCCGAACTTCAACCTCGGCCCGAACATCATCCTCGGCCCGAACACCTAACTTCGGCCCGAACACAACTTCGGCCCGAAGACCACTTCGGCCCGAACATCCCACTTCGGCCCGAACACCAATTTGGCACGAACATCCCTCTTCGTCCCTAACTCTTCAATATCCAAGATTGTGTGACAAAAGGTGCTATACTAAAACATTCATAACTTTCAGCTCGGGTGTCCGTTTCACGCCCACGAGTAACCAAAGTAGCTAGTTCGTTCGTCACTGCCAAAGAACAAGTTCGGCCCGGACTCTTCACTGTTCCCGGCCCGTACTTCATTTTCGGCCCGAACTTCAACCTCGGCCCGAACTTCAACCTCGGCCCGAACTTCAACCTCGGCCCGAACTCTGACCTCGGCCCGAACTTCAAGCTCGGCCCGAACATCATCCTCGGCCCGAACACCGAACTTCGGCCCGAACACCACTTCGGCCCGAACACCACTTCGGCCCGAACATTCCTCTTCGGCCCGAACTCTTCAATATCCAAGATTGTGTGACAAAATGTGCTATACTAAAACATTCATAACTTTCAGCTCGGGTGTCCGTTTCACGCCCATGATTAACCAAAATAGCTGGTTCGTTCGTCACTGCCAAGAACAAGTTCGGCCCGAACTCTTCACTGTTCCCGGCCCGAACTTCATTTTCGGCCCGAACTTCAACCTCGGCCCGAACTTCAACATCGGCCCGAACTCCGACCTCGGCCCGAACTTCAACCTCAGCCCGAACATCATCCCCGGCCCGAACACCGAACTTCGGCCCGAACACGACTTCGGCCCGAACATCCCACTTCGCCCCGAACACCACTTCGTCCCGAACATCCCTCTTCGGCCCGAACTCTTCAATATCCAAGATTGTGTGACAAAAGTTGCTATACTAAAACATTCATAACTTTCAGCTCGGGTGCCCGTTTCACGCCCACGAGTAACCGGAATAGCTAGTTCGTTCGTCACTGCCAAGAACAAGTTCGGCCCGAACTCTTCACTGTTCCCGGCCCGAACTTCATTTTCGGCCCGAACTTCAACTTCGGCCCGAACTACGACCTCGGCCCAAACTTCAACCTCGGCCCGAACATCATCCTCGGCCCGAACACCGAACTTCGGCCCGAACACCACTTCGGCCCGAAACCACTTCGGCCCGAACATCCCACTTCGGCCCGAACACCACTTCGGCCCGAACATCCCTCTTTGGCCCGAACTCTTCAATATCCAAGATTGTGTGACAAAAGGTGCTATACTAAAACATTCATAACTTTCAGCTCGGGTGTCCGTTTCACGCCCACGGGTAACCAAAATAGCTGGTTCGTTCGTCACTGCCAAGAACAAGTTCGACCCGAACTCTTCACTGTTCCCGGCTCGAACTTCATTTTCGGCCCGAACTTCAACCTCGGCCCGAACTTCAACCTCGGCCCGAACTCCGACCTCGGCCCGAACTTCAACCTCGGCCCGAACATCATCCTCGGCCCGAATACCGAACTTCGGCCCGAACAGCACTTCGGCCCGAACACCACTTCGGCCCGAACACCACTTCGGCCCAAACATCCCACTTCGGCCTGAACACCACTTCGGCCCGAACATCCCTCTTCGGCCCGAACTCTTCAACATCCAAGATTGTGTGACTAAAGGTGCTATACTAAAACATTCATAACTTTCAGCTTGGGTGTCCGTTTCACGCCCACGAGTAAGCAAAATATCTAGTTCGTTCGTCACTGCCAAGAACAAGTTCGACCCGAACTCTTCACTGTTCCCGGCCCGAACTTCATTTTCGGCCCGAACTTCAACCTCGGCCCGAACTTCAACCTCGGCCCGAACTCAGACCTCGGCCCGAACTTCAACCTCGGCCCGAACATCATCCTCGGCCCGAACACCGAACTTCGGCCCGAACACCACTTCGGCCCGAACATCCCACTTCGGCCCGAACACCACATCGGCCCGAACATCCCTCTTCGGCCCGAACTCTTCAATATCCAAGATTGTGTGACAAAAGGTGCTATACTAAAACATGCATAACTTTCAGCTCGGGTGTCCGTTTCACGCCCACGAGTAACCAAAATAGCTGGTTCGTTCATCACTGCCAAGAACAAGTTCGGCCCGAACTCTTCACTGTTCCCGGCCCGAACTTCATTTTCGGCCCGAACTTCAACCTCGGCCCGAACTTCAACCTCGGCCCGAACTCCGACCTCGGCCCGAACTTCAACCTCGGCCCGAACATCATCCTCGGCCCGAACACCGAACTTCGGCCCGAACACCACTTCGGCCCGAAGTCCACTTCGGCCCGAACACCAATTTGGCCCGAACATCCCTCTTCGGCCCTAACTCTTCAATATCCAAGATTGTGTGACAAAAGGTGCTATACTAAAACATTCATAACTTTCAGCTCGGGTGTCCGTTTCACGCCCACGAGTAACCAAAGTAGCTAGTTCGTTCGTCACTGCCAAAGAACAAGTTCGGCCCGGACTCTTCACTGTTCCCGGCCCGAACTTCATTTTCGGCCCGAACTTCAACCTCGGCCCGAACTTCAACCTCGGCCCGAACTCAGACCTCGGCCCGAACTTCAACCTCGGCCCGAACATCATCCTCGGCCCGAACACCGAACTTCGGCCCGAACACCACTTCGGCCCGAACATCCCACTTCGGCCCGAACACCACATCGGCCCGAACATCCCTCTTCGGCCCGAACTCTTCAATATCCAAGATTGTGTGACAAAAGGTGCTATACTAAAACATGCATAAGTTTCAGCTCGGGTGTCCGTTTCACGCCCACGAGTAACCAAAATAGCTGGTTCGTTCGTCACTGGCAAGAACAAGTTCGGCCCGAACTCTTCACTGTTCCCGGCCCGAACTTCATTTTCGGCCCGAACTTCAACCTCGGCCCGAACTTCAACCTCGGCCTGAACTCCGACCTCGGCCCGAACTTCAACCTCGGCCCGAACATCATCCTCGGCCCGAACACCGAACTTCGGCCCGAACACCACTTCGGCCCGAACATCCCACTTCGGCCCGAACACCACATCGGCCCGAACATCCCTCTTCGGCCCGAACTCTTCAATATCCAAGATTGTGTGACAAAAGGTGCTATACTAAAACATGCATAAGTTTCAGCTCGGGTGTCCGTTTCACGCCCACGAGTAACCAAAATAGCTGGTTCGTTCGTCACTGCCAAGAACAAGTTCGGCCCGAACTCTTCACTGTTCCCGGCCCGAACTTCATTTTCGGCCCGAACTTCAACCTCGGCCCGAACTTCAACCTCGGCCTGAACTCCGACCTCGGCCCGAACTTCAACCTCGGCCCGAACATCATCCTCGGCCCGAACACCGAACTTCGGCCCGAACACCACATCGGCCCGAAGACCACTTCGGCCCGAACACCAATTTGGCCCGAACATCCCTCTTCGGCCCTAACTCTTCAATATCCAAGATTGTGTGACAAAAGGTGCTATACTAAAACATGCATAACTTTCAGCTCGGGTGTCCGTTTCACGCCCACGAGTAACCAAAATAGCTGGTTCGTTCGTCACTGCCAAGAACAAGTTCGGCCCGAACTCTTCACTGTTCCCGGCCCGAACTTCATTTTCGGCCCGAACTTCAACCTCGGCCCGAACTTCAACCTCGGCCTGAACTCCGACCTCGGCCCGAACTTCAACCTCGGCCCGAACATCATCCTCGGCCCGAACACCGAACTTCGGCCCGAACACCACATCGGCCCGAAGACCACTTCGGCCCGAACACCAATTTGGCCCGAACATCCCTCTTCGGCCCTAACTCTTCAATATCCAAGATTGTGTGACAAAAGGTGCTATACTAAAACATGCATAACTTTCAGCTCGGGTGTCCGTTTCACGCCCACGAGTAACCAAAGTAGCTAGTTCGTTCGTCACTGCCAAAGAACAAGTTCGGCCCGGACTCTTCACTGTTCCCGGCCCGAACTTCATTTTCGGCCCGAACTTCAACCTCGGCCCGAACATCATCCTCGGCCCGAACACCGAACTTCGGCCCGAACACCACTTCGGCCCGAACACCACTTCGGCCCGAACATTCCTCTTCGGCCCGAACTCTTCAATATCCAAGATTGTGTGACAAAATGTGCTATACTAAAACATTCATAACTTTCAGCTCGGGTGTCCGTTTCACGCCCATGAGTAACCAAAATAGCTGGTTCGTTCGTCACTGCCAAGAACAAGTTCGGCCCGAACTCTTCACTGTTCCCGGCCCGAACTTCATTTTCGGCCCGAATTTCAACCTCGGCCCGAACTACGACCTCGGCCCAAACTTCAACCTCGGCCCGAACATAATCCTCGGCCCGAACACCGAACTTCGGCCCGAACACCACTTCGGCCCGAACACCACTTCAGCCCGCACATCCCACTTCGGCCCGAACACCACTTCGGCCCGAACATCCCTCTTCGGCCCGAACTCTTCAATATCCAAGATTGTGTGACAAAAGGTGCTATACTAAGACATTCATAACTTTCAGCTCGGGTGTCCGTTTCACGCCCACGGGTAACCAAAATAGCTGGTTCGTTCGTCACTGCCAAGAACAAGTTCGGCCCGAACTCTTCACTGTTCCCGGCCCGAACTTCATTTTCGGCCCGAACTTCAACCTCGGCCCGAACTCCGAACTCGGCCCGAACTTCAACCTCGGCCCGAACATCATCCTCGTCCCGAACACCGAACTTCGGCCCGAACACCACTTCGGCCCGAACACCACTTCGGCCCGAACACCACTTCGGCCCAAACATCCCACTTCGGCCTGAACACCACTTCGGCCCGAACATCCCTCTTCGGCCCGAACTCTTCAATATCCAAGATTGTGTGACAAAAGGTGCTATACAAAAACATTCATAACTTTCAGCTTGGGTGTCCGTTTCACGCCCACGAGTAAGCAAAATATCTAGTTCGTTCGTCACTGCCAAGAACAAGTTCGGCCCGAACTCTTCACTGTTCCCGGCCCGAACTTCATTTTCGGCCCGAACTTCAACCTCGGCCCGAACTTCAACCTCGGCCCGAACTCAGACCTCGGCCCGAACTTCAACCTCGGCCCGAACATCATCCTCGGCCCGAACACCGAACTTCGGCCCGAACACCACTTCGGCCCGAACATCCCACTTCGGCCCGAACACCACATCGGCCCGAACATCCCTCTTCGGCCCGAACTCTTCAATATCCAAGATTGTGTGACAAAAGGTGCTATACTAAAACATGCATAACTTTCAGCTCGGGTGTCCGTTTCACGCCCACGAGTAACCAAAATAGCTGGTTCGTTCGTCACTGCCAAGAACAAGTTCGGCCCGAACTCTTCACTGTTCCCGGCCCGAACTTCATTTTCGGCCAGACCTTCAACCTCGGCCCGAACTTCAACCTCGGCCCGAACTCCGACCTCGGCCCGAACTCCGACCTCGGCCCGAACATCATCCTCGGCCCGAACATCATCCTCGGCCCGAACACCGAACTTCGGCCCGAACACCACTTCGGCCCGAAGACCACTTCGGCCCGAACATCCCACTTCAGCCCGAACACCAATTTGGCCCGAACATCCCTCTTCGGCCCTAACTCTTCAATATCCAAGATTGTGTGACAAAAGGTGCTATACTAAAACATTCATAACTTTCAGCTCGGGTGTCCGTTTCACGCCCACGAGTAACCAAAGTAGCTAGTTCGTTCGTCACTGCCAAAGAACAAGTTCGGCCCGGACTCTTCACTGTTCCCGGCCCGAACTTCATTTTCGGCCCGAACTTCAACCTCGGCCCGAACTTCAACCTCGGCCCGAACTTCAACCTCGGCCCGAACTCCGCCCTCGGCCCGAACTTCAAGCTCGGCCCGAACATCATCCTCAGCCCGAACACCGAACTTCGGCCCGAACACCACTTCGGCCCGAACATTCCTCTTCGGCCCGAACTCTTCAATATCCAAGATTGTGTGACAAAATGTGCTATACTAAAACATTCATAACTTTCAGCTCGGGTGTCCGTTTCACGCCCATGATTAACCAAAATAGCTGGTTCATTCGTCACTGCCAAGAACAAGTTCGGCCCGAACTCTTCACTGTTCCCGGCCCGAACTTCATTTTCGGCCCGAACTTCAACCTCGGCCCGAACTTCAACATCGGCCCGAACTCCGACCTCGGCCCGAACTTCAACCTCGGCCCGAACATCATCCCCGGCCCGAACACCGAACTTCGGCCCGAACACGACTTCGGCCCGAACATCCCACTTCGCCCCGAACACCACTTCGGCCCGAACATCCCTCTTCGGCCCGAACTCTTCAATATCCAAGATTGTGTGACAAAAGGTGCTATACTAAAACATTCATAACTTTCAGCTCGGGTGCCCGTTTCACACCCACGAGTAACCGAAATGGCTAGTTCGTTCGTCACTGCCAAGAACAAGTTCGGCCCGAACTCTTCACTGTTCCCGGCCCGAACTTCATTTTCGGCCCGAACTTCAACCTCGGCCCGAACTTCAACCTCGGCCCGAACTCAGACCTCGGCCCGAACTTCAACCTCGGCCCGAATATCATCCTCGGCCCGAACACCGAACTTCGGCCCGAACACCACTTCGGCCCGAACATCCCACTTCGTCCCAACACCACATCGGCCCGAACATCCCTCTTCGGCCCGAACTCTTCAATATCCAAGATTGTGTGACAAAAGGTGCTATACTAAAACATTCATAACTTTCAGCTCGGGTGCCCGTTTCACGCCCACGAGTAACCGAAATAGCTAGTTCGTTCGTCACTGCCAAGAACAAGTTCGGCCCGAACTCTTCACTGTTCCCGGCCCGAACTTCATTTTCGGCCCGAACTTCAACCTCGGCCCGAACTACGACCTCGGCCCGAACTTCAACCTCGGCCCGAACATCATCCTCGGCCCGAACACCGAACTTCGGCTCGAACACCACTTCGGCCCGAAACCACTTCGGCCTGAACATCCCACTTCGGCCCGAACACCACTTCGGCCCGAACATCCCTCTTTGGCCCGAACTCTTCAATATCCAAGATTGTGTGACAAAAGGTGCTATACTAAAACATTCATAACTTTCAGCTCGGGTGTCCGTTTCACGCCCACGGGTAACCAAAATAGCTGGTTCGTTCGTCACTGCCAAGAACAAGTTCGGCCCGAACTCTTCACTGTTCCCGGCCCGAACTTCATTTTCGGCCCGAACTTCAACCTCGGCCCGAACTTCAACCTCGGCCCGAACTCCGACCTCGGCCCGAACTTCAACCTCGACCCGAACATCATCCTCGGCCCGAACACCGAACTTCGGCCCGAACACCACTTCGGCCCGAACACCACTTCGGCCCAAACATCCCACTTCGGCCTGAACACCACTTCGGCCCGAACATCCCTCTTCGGCCCGAACTCTTCAATATCCAAGATTGTGTGACAAAAGGTGCTATACTAAAACATTCATAACTTTCAGCTTGGGTGTCCGTTTCACGCCCACGAGTAAGCAAAATATCTAGTTCGTTCGTCACTGCCAAGAACAAGTTCGGCCCGAACTCTTCACTGTTCCCGGCCCGAACTTCATTTTCGGCCCGAACTTCAACCTCGGCCCGAACTTCAACCTCGGCCCGAACTCAGACCTCGGCCCGAACTTCAACCTCGGCCCGAATATCATCCTCGGCCCGAACACCGAACTTCGGCCCGAACACCACTTCGGCCCGAACATCCCACTTCGCCCCAACACCACATCGGCCCGAACATCCCTCTTCGGCCCGAACTCTTCAATATCCAAGATTGTGTGACAAAAGGTGCTATACTAATACATTCATAACTTTCAGCTCGAGTGTTCGTTTCACGCCCACGAGTAACCAAAATAGCTGGTTCGTTCGTCACTGCCAAGAACAAGTTCGGCCCGAACTCTTCACTGTTCCCAGCCCGAACTTCATTTTCGGCCCGAACTTCAACCTCGGCCCGAACTTCAACCTCGGCCCGAACTCCGACATCGGCCCGAACTTCAACCTCGGCCCGAACATCATCCTCGGCCCGAACACCAAACTTCGGCCCGAACACCACTTCGGCCCGAAGACCACTTCGGCCCGAACATCCCACTTCGGCCCGAACACCAATTTGGCCCGAACATCCCTCTTCGGCCCTAACTCTTCAATATCCAAGATTGTGTGACAAAAGGTGCTATACTAAAACATTCATAACTTTCAGCTCGGGTGTCCGTTTCACGCCCACGAGTAACCAAAGTAGCTAGTTCGTTCGTCACTGCCAAAGAACAAGTTCGGCCCGGACTCTTCACTGTTCCCGGCCCGAACTTCATTTTCGGCCCGAACTTCAACCTCGGCCCGAACTTCAACCTCGGCCCGAACTCCGACCTCGGCCCGAACTTCAAGCTCGGCCCGAACATCATCCTCGGCCCGAACACCGAACTTCGGCCCGAACACCACTTCGGCCCGAACATTCCTCTTCGGCCCGAACTCTTCAATATCCAAGATTGTGTGACAAAATGTGCTATACTAAAACATTCATAACTTTCAGCTCGGGTGTCCGTTTCACGCCCATGAGTAACCAAAATAGCTGGTTTGTTCGTCACTGCCAAGAACAAGTTCGGCACCAACTCATCACTGTTCCCGGCCCGAACTTCATTTTCGGCCCGAACTTCAACCTCGGCCCGAACTTCAACCTCGGCCCGAACTCCGACCTCGGCCCGAACTTCAACCTCGGCCCGAACATCATCCTCGGCCCGAACACAGAACTTCGGCCCGAACACCACTTCGGCCCGAACATCCCACTTCGGCCCGAACACCACTTCGGCCCGAACATCCCTCTTCGGCACGAACCCTTCAATATCCAAGATTGTGTGACAAAACGTGCTATACTAAAACATTCATAACTTTCAGCTCGGGTGCCCGTTTCACGCCCACGAGTAACCGAAATAGCTAGTTCGTTCGTCACGGCCAAGAACAAGTTCGGCCCGAACTCTTCACTGTTCCCGGCCCGAACTTCATTTTCGGCCCGAACTTCAACCTCGGCCCGAACTACGACCTCGGCCCAAACTTCAACCTCGGCCCGAACATCATCCTCGGCCCGAACACCGAACTTCGGCCCGAACACCACTTCGGCCCGAACACCACTTCGACCCGAACATCCCACTTCGGCCCAAACACCACTTCGGCCCGAACATCCCTCTTCGGCCCGAACTCTTCAATATCCAAGATTGTGTGACAAAAGGTGCTATACTAAAACATTCATAACTTTCAGCTCGGGTGTCCGTTTCACGCCCACGAGTAACCAAAATAGCTGGTTCGTTCGTCACTGCCAAGAACAAGTTCGGCCCGAACTATTCACTGTTCCCGGCCCGAACTTCATTTTCGGCCCGAACTTCAACCTCGGCCCGAACTTCAACCTCGGCCCGAACTCCGACCTCGGCACGAACTTCAACCTCGGCCCGAACATCATCCTCGGCCCGAACACCGAACTTCGGCCCGAACACCACTTCGGCCCGAACATCCCACTTCGGCCCGAACACCACTTCGGCCCGAACATTCCTCTTCGGCCCGAACTATTCAATATCCAAGATTGTGTGGCAAAAGGTGCTATACTAAAACATTCATAACTTTCAGCTCGGGTGTCCGTTTCACGCCCACGAGTAACCAAAATAGCTGGTTCGTTCGTCATTGCCAAGAACAAGTTCGGCGCGAACTCTTCACTGTTCCCGGCCCGAACTTTATTTTCGGCGCGAACTTCAACCTCGGCCTGAACTTCAACCTCGGCCCGAACTCTGACCACGGCCCGAACTTCAACCTCGGCCCGAACATCATCCTCGGCCCGAACACCGAACTTCGGCCCGAACACCACTTCGGCCCGAACACCACTTCGGCCCGAACACCACTTCGGCCCGAACATCCCACTTTGGCCCGAAAACACTTCGGCCCGAACATCCCTCTTCGGCCCGAACTCTTCAATATCCAAGATTGTGTGACAAAAGGTGCTATACTAAAACATTCATAACTTTCAGCTCGGGTGTCCGTTTCACGCCCACGAGTAACCAAAATAGCTGGTTCGTTCGTCACTGCCAAGAACAAGTTCGGCCCGAACTCTTCACTGTTACCGGCCCGAACTTCATTTTCGGCCCGAACTTCAACCTCGGCCCGAACTTCAACCTCGGCCCGAACTCCGACCTCGACCCGAACTTCAACCTCGGCCCGAACATCATCCTCGGCCCGAACACCGAACTTCGGCCCGAACACCACTTCGGCCCGAACACCACTTCGGCCCGAACACCACTTCGGCCCGAACATCCCTCTTCGGGCCGAACACCACTTCGGCCCGAACATCCCTCTTCGGCCCGAACTCTTCAATATCCAAGATTGTGTGACAAAAGGTGCTATACTAAAACATTCATAAGTTTCAGCTCGGGTGTCCGTTTCACGCCCACGAGTAACCAAAATAGTTGGTTCGTTCGTCACTGCCAAGCGTAAGTTCGGCCCGAACTCTTCACTGTTCCCGACCAGAACTTCATTTTCGGCCCGAACTTCAACCTCGGCCCGAACTCCGACCTCGGCCCGAACTTCAACCTCGGCCCGAACAACATCCTCGGCCCGAACACCGAACTTCGGCCCGAACACCACTTCGGCCCGAACACCACTTCGGCCCGAACACCACTTCGGCCCGAACACCACTTCGGCCCGAACTCTTCAATATCCAAGATTGTGTGACAAAAGGTGCTATACTAAAACATTCATAAGTTTCAGCTCGGGTGTCCGTTTCACGCCCACGAGTAACCAAAATAGCTAGTTCGTTCGTCACTGCCAAGCACAAGTTCGGCCCGAACTCTTCATTGTTCCCGACCAGAACTTCATTTTCGGCCCAAACTTCAACCTCGGCCCGAACTCCGACCTCGGCCCGAACTTCAACCTCGGCCCGAACATCATCCTCGGCCCGAACACCGAACTTCGGCCCAAACACCACTTCGGCCCGAACACCACTTCGGCCCGAACACCACATCGGCCCGAACATCCCTCTTCGGCCCGAACTCTTCAATATCCAAGATTGTGTGACAAAAGGTGCTATACTAAAACATTCATAACTTTCAGCTCGGGTGTCCGTTTCACGCCCACGAGTAACCAAAATAGCTGGTTCGTTCGTCACTGCCAAGAACAAGTTCGACCCGAACTCTTCACTGTTCCCGGCCCAAACTTCATTTTCGGCCCGAACTTCAACCTCGGCCCGAACTTCAACCTCGGCCCGAACTCTGACCACGGCCCGAACTTCAACCTCGGCCCGAACATCATCCTCGGCCCGAACACCGAACTTCGGCCCGAACACCACTTCGGCCCGAACACCACTTCGGCCCGAACATCCCACTTCGGCCCGAAAACCACTTCGGCCCGAACATCCCTCTTCGGCCCGAACTCTTCAATATCCAAGATTGTGTGACAAAAGGTGCTATACTAAAACATTCATAACTTTCAGCTCGGGTGTCCGTTTCACGCCCACGAGTAACCAAAATAGCTGGTTCGTTCGTCACTGCCAAGAACAAGTTCGGCCCGAACTCTTCACTGTTCCCGGCCCGAACTTCATTTTCGGCCCGAACTTCAACCTCGGCCCGAACTGCAACCTCGGCCCGAACTCCGACCTCGGCCCGAACTTCAACCTCGGCCCGAACATCATCCTCGGCCCGAACACCGAACTTCGGCCCGAACACCACTTCGGCCCGAACACCACTTCAGCCCGAACACCACTTCGGCCCGAACACCACTTCGGCCCGAACACCACTTCGGCCCGAACACCACTTCGGCCCGAACATCCCTCTTCGGCCCGAACTCTTCAATATCCAAGATTGTGTGACAAAAGGTGCTATACTAAAACATTCATAAGTTTCAGCTCGGGTGTCCGTTTCACGCCCACGAGTAACCAAAATAGCTGGTTCGTTCGTCACTGCCAAGCACAAGTTCGGCCCGAACTCTTCACTGTTCCCGACCAGAACTTCATTTTCGGCCCGAACTTCAACCTCGGCCCGAACTCCGACCTCGGCCCGAACTTCAACCTCGGCCCGAACATCATCCTCGGCCCGAACACCGAACTTCGGCCCGAACACCACGTCGGCCCGAACACCACTTCGGCCCGAACACCACATCGGCCCGAACATCCCTCTTCGGCCCGAACTCTTCACTGTTCCCGGCCCGAACTTCATTTTCGGCCCGAACTTCAATCTCGGCCCGAACTTCAACCTCGGCCCGAACTCCGACCTCGGCCCGAACTTCAACCTCGGCCCGAACATCATCCTCGGCCCGAACACCGAACTTCGGCCCGAACACCACTTCGGCCCGAACACCACTTCGGCCCGAACATCCCACTTCGGCCCGAACACCACTTCGGCCCGAACATCCCTCTTCGGCCCGAACTCTTCAATATCTAAGATTGTGTGACAAAAGGTGCTATACTAAAACATTCATAACTTTCAGCTCGGGTGTCCGTTTCACGCCCACGAGTAACCAAAATAGCTGGTCGTTCGTCTCTGCCAAGAACAAGTTCGGCCCGAACTCTTCACTGTTCCCGGCCCGAACTTGATTTTCGGCCCGAACTTCAACCTCGGCCCGAACTTCAACCTCGGCCCGAACTTCAACCTCGGCCCGAACTCCGACCTCGGCACGAACTTCAACCTCGGCCCGAACATCATCCTCGGCCCGAACACCGAACTTCGGCCCGAACATCCCACTTCGGCCCGAACACCACTTCGGCCCGAACATCCCTCTTCGGCCCGAACTCTTCAATATCCAAGATTGTGTGACAAAAGGTGCTATACTAAAACATCCATAACTTTCAGCTCCGGTGTCCGTTTCACGCCCACGAGTAACCAAAATAGCTGGTTCGTTCGTCACTGCCAAGAACAAGTTCGGCCCTAACTCTGCACTGTTCCCGGCCCGAACTTCATTTTCGGCCCGAACTTCAACCTCGGCCCGAACTTCAACCTCGGCCCGAACTCCGACCTCGGCCCGAACTTCAACCTCGGCCCGAACATCATCCTCGGCCCGAACACCGAACTTCGGCCCGAACACCACTTCGGCCCAAACATCCCACTTCGGCCTGAACACCACTTCGGCCCGAACATCCCTCTTCGGCCCGAACTCTTCAATATCCAAGATTGTGTGACAAAAGGTGCTATACTAAAACATTCATAACTTTCAGCTTGGGTGTCCGTTTCACGCCCACGAGTAACCAAAATAGCTAGTTCGTTCGTCACTGCCAAGAACAAGTTCGGCCCGAACTCTTCGCTGTTCCCGGCCCGAACTTCATTTTCAGCCCGAACTTCAACCTCGGCCCGAACATCATCCTCGGCCCGAACACCGAACTTCGGCCCGAACACCACTTCGGCCCGAACATCCCTCTTCGGCCCGAACTCTTCAATATCCAAGATTGTGTGACAAAAGGTGCTATACTAAAACATTCATAACTTTCAGCTCGGGTGTCCGTTTCACGCCCACGAGTAACCAAAATAGCTGGTTCGTTCGTCACTGCCAAGAACATGTTCGGCCCGAACTCTTCACTGTTCCCGGCCCGAGCTTCATTTTCGGCCCGAACTTCAACCTCGGCCCGAACTTCAACCTCGGCCCGAACCCCGACCTCGGCCCGAACTTCAACCTCGGCCCGAACATCATCCTCGGCCCGAACACCGAACTTCGGCCCGAACACCACTTCGGCCCGAACACCACTTCGGCCCAAACATCCCACTTCGGCCTGAACACCACTTCGGCCCGAACATCCCTCTTCGGCCCGAACTCTTCAATATCCAAGATTGTGTGACAAAAGGTGCTATACTAAAACATTCATAACTTTCAGCTTGGGTGTCCGTTTCACGCCCACGAGTAACCAAAATAGCTAGTTCGTTCGTCACTGCCAAGAACAAGTTCGGCCCGAACTCTTCGCTGTTCCCGGCCCGAACTTCATTTTCAGCCCGAACTTCAACCTCGGCCCGAACATCATCCTCGGCCCGAACACCGAACTTCGGCCCGAACACCACTTCGGCCCGAACATCCCACTTCGGCCCGAACACCACTTCGGCCCGAACATCTCTCTTCGGCCCGAACTCTTCAATATCCAAGATTGTGTGACAAAAGGTGCTATACTAAAACATTCATAAGTTTCAGCTCGGGTGTCCGTTTCACGCCCACGAGTAACCAAAATAGCTAGTTCGTTCGTCACTGCCAAGCACAAGTTCGGCCCGAACTCTTCATTGTTCCCGACCAGAACTTCATTTTCGGCCCAAACTTCAACCTCGGCCCGAACTCCGACCTCGGCCCGAACTTCAACCTCGGCCCGAACATCATCCTCGGCCCGAACACCGAACTTCGGCCCAAACACCACTTCGGCCCGAACACCACTTCGGCCCGAACACCACATCGGCCCGAACATCCCTCTTCGGCCCGAACTCTTCAATATCCAAGATTGTGTGACAAAAGGTGCTATACTAAAACATTCATAACTTTCAGCTCGGGTGTCCGTTTCACGCCCACGAGTAACCAAAATAGCTGGTTCGTTCGTCACTGCCAAGAACAAGTTCGACCCGAACTCTTCACTGTTCCCGGCCCAAACTTCATTTTCGGCCCGAACTTCAACCTCGGCCCGAACTTCAACCTCGGCCCGAACTCTGACCACGGCCCGAACTTCAACCTCGGCCCGAACATCATCCTCGGCCCGAACACCGAACTTCGGCCCGAACACCACTTCGGCCCGAACACCACTTCGGCCCGAACATCCCACTTCGGCCCGAAAACCACTTCGGCCCGAACATCCCTCTTCGGCCCGAACTCTTCAATATCCAAGATTGTGTGACAAAAGGTGCTATACTAAAACATTCATAACTTTCAGCTCGGGTGTCCGTTTCACGCCCACGAGTAACCAAAATAGCTGGTTCGTTCGTCACTGCCAAGAACAAGTTCGGCCCGAACTCTTCACTGTTCCCGGCCCGAACTTCATTTTCGGCCCGAACTTCAACCTCGGCCCGAACTGCAACCTCGGCCCGAACTCCGACCTCGGCCCGAACTTCAACCTCGGCCCGAACATCATCCTCGGCCCGAACACCGAACTTCGGCCCGAACACCACTTCGGCCCGAACACCACTTCGGCCCGAACACCACTTCGGCCCGAACACCACTTCGGCCCGAACACCACTTCGGCCCGAACACCACTTCGGCCCGAACATCCCTCTTCGGCCCGAACTCTTCAATATCCAAGATTGTGTGACAAAAGGTGCTATACTAAAACATTCATAAGTTTCAGCTCGGGTGTCCGTTTCACGCCCACGAGTAACCAAAATAGCTGGTTCGTTCGTCACTGCCAAGCACAAGTTCGGCCCGAACTCTTCACTGTTCCCGACCAGAACTTCATTTTCGGCCCGAACTTCAACCTCGGCCCGAACTCCGACCTCGGCCCGAACTTCAACCTCGGCCCGAACATCATCCTCGGCCCGAACACCGAACTTCGGCCCGAACACCACGTCGGCCCGAACACCACTTCGGCCCGAACACCACATCGGCCCGAACATCCCTCTTCGGCCCGAACTCTTCACTGTTCCCGGCCCGAACTTCATTTTCGGCCCGAACTTCAATCTCGGCCCGAACTTCAACCTCGGCCCGAACTCCGACCTCGGCCCGAACTTCAACCTCGGCCCGAACATCATCCTCGGCCCGAACACCGAACTTCGGCCCGAACACCACTTCGGCCCGAACACCACTTCGGCCCGAACATCCCACTTCGGCCCGAACACCACTTCGGCCCGAACATCCCTCTTCGGCCCGAACTCTTCAATATCTAAGATTGTGTGACAAAAGGTGCTATACTAAAACATTCATAACTTTCAGCTCGGGTGTCCGTTTCACGCCCACGAGTAACCAAAATAGCTGGTCGTTCGTCTCTGCCAAGAACAAGTTCGGCCCGAACTCTTCACTGTTCCCGGCCCGAACTTGATTTTCGGCCCGAACTTCAACCTCGGCCCGAACTTCAACCTCGGCCCGAACTTCAACCTCGGCCCGAACTCCGACCTCGGCACGAACTTCAACCTCGGCCCGAACATCATCCTCGGCCCGAACACCGAACTTCGGCCCGAACATCCCACTTCGGCCCGAACACCACTTCGGCCCGAACATCCCTCTTCGGCCCGAACTCTTCAATATCCAAGATTGTGTGACAAAAGGTGCTATACTAAAACATCCATAACTTTCAGCTCCGGTGTCCGTTTCACGCCCACGAGTAACCAAAATAGCTGGTTCGTTCGTCACTGCCAAGAACAAGTTCGGCCCTAACTCTGCACTGTTCCCGGCCCGAACTTCATTTTCGGCCCGAACTTCAACCTCGGCCCGAACTTCAACCTCGGCCCGAACTCCGACCTCGGCCCGAACTTCAACCTCGGCCCGAACATCATCCTCTGCCCGAACACCGAACTTCGGCCCGAACACCACTTCGGCCCAAACATCCCACTTCGGCCTGAACACCACTTCGGCCCGAACATCCCTCTTCGGCCCGAACTCTTCAATATCCAAGATTGTGTGACAAAAGGTGCTATACTAAAACATTCATAACTTTCAGCTTGGGTGTCCGTTTCACGCCCACGAGTAACCAAAATAGCTAGTTCGTTCGTCACTGCCAAGAACAAGTTCGGCCCGAACTCTTCGCTGTTCCCGGCCCGAACTTCATTTTCAGCCCGAACTTCAACCTCGGCCCGAACATCATCCTCGGCCCGAACACCGAACTTCGGCCCGAACACCACTTCGGCCCGAACATCCCTCTTCGGCCCGAACTCTTCAATATCCAAGATTGTGTGACAAAAGGTGCTATACTAAAACATTCATAACTTTCAGCTCGGGTGTCCGTTTCACGCCCACGAGTAACCAAAATAGCTGGTTCGTTCGTCACTGCCAAGAACATGTTCGGCCCGAACTCTTCACTGTTCCCGGCCCGAGCTTCATTTTCGGCCCGAACTTCAACCTCGGCCCGAACTTCAACCTCGGCCCGAACCCCGACCTCGGCCCGAACTTCAACCTCGGCCCGAACATCATCCTCGGCCCGAACACCGAACTTCGGCCCGAACACCACTTCGGCCCGAACACCACTTCGGCCCAAACATCCCACTTCGGCCTGAACACCACTTCGGCCCGAACATCCCTCTTCGGCCCGAACTCTTCAATATCCAAGATTGTGTGACAAAAGGTGCTATACTAAAACATTCATAACTTTCAGCTTGGGTGTCCGTTTCACGCCCACGAGTAACCAAAATAGCTAGTTCGTTCGTCACTGCCAAGAACAAGTTCGGCCCGAACTCTTCGCTGTTCCCGGCCCGAACTTCATTTTCAGCCCGAACTTCAACCTCGGCCCGAACATCATCCTCGGCCCGAACACCGAACTTCGGCCCGAACACCACTTCGGCCCGAACATCCCACTTCGGCCCGAACACCACTTCGGCCCGAACATCTCTCTTCGGCCCGAACTCTTCAATATCCAAGATTGTGTGACAAAAGGTGCTATACTAAAACATTCATAACTTTTCAGCTCGGGTGTCCGTTTCACGCCCACGAGTAACCAAAATAGCTGGTTCGTTTGTCACTGCCAAGAACATGTTCGGCCCGAACTCTTCACTGTTCCCGGCCCGAGCTTCATTTTCGGCCCGAACTTCAACCTCGGCCCGAACTTCAACCTCGGCCCGAACTCCGACCTCGGCCCGAACTTCAACCTCGGCCCGAACATCATCCTCGGCCCGAACACCGAACTTCGGCCCGAACACCACTTCGGCCCGAACACCGCTGCGGCCCGAACATCCCTCTTCGGCCCGAACTCTTCCATATCCAAGATTGTGTGACAAAAGGTGCTATACTAAAACATTCATAACTTTCAGCTCGGGTGTCCGTTTCACGCCCACGAGTAACCAAAATAGCTTGTTCGTTCGTCACTGCCAAGAACAAGTTCGGCCCGAATTCTTCACTGTTCCCGGCCCGAACTTCATTGTCGGCCCGAACTTCAACCTCGGCCCGAACTCTTCACTGTTCCCGGCCCGAACTTCATTTTCGGCCCGAACTTCAACCTCGGCCCGAACTTCAACCTCGGCCCGAACTCCGACCTCGGCCCGAACTTCAACCTCGGCCCGAACATCATCCCCGACCCGAACACCCAACTTCGGCCCTAACACGACTTCGGCCCGAACATCCCACTTCGCCCCGAACACCACTTCGGCCCGAACATCCCTCTTCGGCCCGAACTCTTAAATATCCAAGATTGTGTGACAAAAGGTGCTATACTAAAACATTCATAACTTTCAGCTCGGGTGTCCGTTTCACGCCCACGAGTAACCGAAATAGCTAGTTCGTTCGTCACTGCCAAGAACAAGTTCAGCCCGAACTCTTCACTGTTCCCGGCCCGAACTTCATTTTCGGCCCGAACTTCAACCTCGGCCCGAACTACGACCTCGGCCCAAACTTCAACCTCGGCCCGAACATCATCCTTGGCCCGAACACCGAACTTCGGCCCGAACACCACTTCGGCCCGAACACCACTTCGGCCCGAACATCCCACTTCGGCCCGAACACCACTTCGGCCCGAACATCCCTCTTCGGCCCGAACTCTTCAATATCCAAGATTGTGTGACAAAAGGTGCTATACTAAAACATTCATAACTTTCAGCTCGGGTGTCCGTTTCACGCCCCACGAGTAACCAAAATAGCTGGTTCGTTCGTCACTGCCAAGAACAAGTTCGGCCCGAACTCTTCACTGTTCCCGGCCCGAACTTCATTTTCGGCCCGAACTTCAACCTCGGCCCGAACTTCAACCTCGGCCCGAACTCCGACCTCGGCCCGAACTTCAACCTCGGCCCGAACATCATCCTCGGCCCGAACACCGAACTTCGGCCCGAACACCACTTCGGCCCAAACATCCCACTTCGGCCTGAACACCACTTCGGCCCGAACATCCCTCTTCGGCCCGAACTCTACAATATCCAAGATTGTGTGACAAAAGGTGCTATACTAAAACATTCATAACTTTTCAGCTCGGGTGTCCGTTTCACGCCCACGAGTAACCAAAATAGCTGGTTCGTTTGTCACTGCCAAGAACATGTTCGGCCCGAACTCTTCACTGTTCCCGGCCCGAGCTTCATTTTCGGCCCGAACTTCAACCTCGGCCCGAACTTCAACCTCGGCCCGAACTCCGACCTCGGCCCGAACTTCAACCTCGGCCCGAACATCATCCTCGGCCCGAACACCGAACTTCGGCCCGAACACCACTTCGGCCCGAACACCGCTGCGGCCTGAACATCCCACTTCGGCCCGAACACCACTTCGGCCCGAACATCCCTCTTCGGTCCGAACTCTTCCATATCCAAGATTGTGTGACAAAAGGTGCTATACTAAAACATTCATAACTTTCAGCTCGGGTGTCCGTTTCACGCCCACGAGTAACCAAAATAGCTTGTTCGTTCGTCACTGCCAAGAACAAGTTCGGCCCGAACTCTTCACTGTTCCCGGCCCGAACTTCATTGTCGGCCCGAACTTCAACCTCGGCCCGAACTCTTCACTATTCCCGGCCCGAACTTCATTTTCGGCCCGAACTTCAACCTCGGCCCGAACTTCAACCTCGGCCCGAACTCCGACCTCGGCCCGAACTTCAACCTCGGCCCGAACATCATCCCCGACCCGAACACCGAACTTCGGCCCGAACACGACTTCGGCCCGAACATCCCACTTCGCCCCGAACACCACTTCGGCCCGAGCATCCCTCTTCGGCCCGAACTCTTCAATATCCAAGATTGTGTGACAAAAGGTGCTATACTAAAACATTCATAACTTTCAGCTCGGGTGTCCGTTTCACGCCCACGAGTAACCGAAATAGCTAGTTCGTTCGTCACTGCCAAGAACAAGTTCAGCCCGAACTCTTCACTGTTCCCGGCCCGAACTTCATTTTCGGCCCGAACTTCAACCTCGGCCCGAACTACGACCTCGGCCCAAACTTCAACCTCGGCCCGAACATCATCCTTGGCCCGAACACCGAACTTCGGCCCGAACACCACTTCGGTCCGAACACCACTTCGGCCCGAACATCCCACTTCGGCCCGAACACCACTTCGGCCCGAACATCCCTCTTCGGCCCGAACTCTTCAATATCCAAGATTGTGTGACAAAAGGTGCTATACTAAAACATTCATAACTTTTCAGCTCGGGTGTCCGTTTCACGCCCACGAGTAACCAAAATAGCTGGTTCGTTTGTCACTGCCAAGAACATGTTCGGCCCGAACTCTTCACTGTTCCCGGCCCGAGCTTCATTTTCGGCCCGAACTTCAACCTCGGCCCGAACTTCAACCTCGGCCCGAACTCCGACCTCGGCCCGAACTTCAACCTCGGCCCGAACATCATCCTCGGCCCGAACACCGAACTTCGGCCCGAACACCACTTCGGCCCGAACACCGCTGCGGCCTGAACATCCCACTTCGGCCCGAACACCACTTCGGCCCGAACATCCCTCTTCGGTCCGAACTCTTCCATATCCAAGATTGTGTGACAAAAGGTGCTATACTAAAACATTCATAACTTTCAGCTCGGGTGTCCGTTTCACGCCCACGAGTAACCAAAATAGCTTGTTCGTTCGTCACTGCCAAGAACAAGTTCGGCCCGAACTCTTCACTGTTCCCGGCCCGAACTTCATTGTCGGCCCGAACTTCAACCTCGGCCCGAACTCTTCACTATTCCCGGCCCGAACTTCATTTTCGGCCCGAACTTCAACCTCGGCCCGAACTTCAACCTCGGCCCGAACTCCGACCTCGGCCCGAACTTCAACCTCGGCCCGAACATCATCCCCGACCCGACCACCGAACTTCGGCCCGAACACGACTTCGGCCCGAACATCCCACTTCGCCCCGAACACCACTTCGGCCCGAGCATCCCTCTTCGGCCCGAACTCTTCAATATCCAAGATTGTGTGACAAAAGGTGCTATACTAAAACATTCATAACTTTCAGCTCGGGTGTCCGTTTCACGCCCACGAGTAACCGAAATAGCTAGTTCGTTCGTCACTGCCAAGAACAAGTTCAGCCCGAACTCTTCACTGTTCCCGGCCCGAACTTCATTTTCGGCCCGAACTTCAACCTCGGCCCGAACTACGACCTCGGCCCAAACTTCAACCTCGGCCCGAACATCATCCTTGGCCCGAACACCGAACTTCGGCCCGAACACCACTTCGGCCCGAACACCACTTCGGCCCGAACATCCCACTTCGGCCCGAACACCACTTCGGCCCGAACATCCCTCTTCGGCCCGAACTCTTCAATATCCAAGATTGTGTGACAAAAGGTGCTATACTAAAACATTCATAACTTTCAGCTCGGGTGTCCGTTTCACGCCCCACGAGTAACCAAAATAGCTGGTTCGTTCGTCACTGCCAAGAACAAGTTCGGCCCGAACTCTTCACTGTTCCCGGCCCGAACTTCATTTTCGGCCCGAACTTCAACCTCGGCCCGAACTTCAACCTCGGCCCGAACTCCGACCTCGGCCCGAACTTCAACCTCGGCTCGAACATCATCCTCGGCCCGAACACCGAACTTCGGCCCGAACACCACTTCGGCCCAAACATCCCACTTCGGCCTGAACACCACTTCGGCCCGAACATCCCTCTTCGGCCCGAACTCTACAATATCCAAGATTGTGTGACAAAAGGTGCTATACTAAAACATTCATAACTTTTCAGCTCGGGTGTCCGTTTCACGCCCACGAGTAACCAAAATAGCTGGTTCGTTTGTCACTGCCAAGAACATGTTCGGCCCGAACTCTTCACTGTTCCCGGCCCGAGCTTCATTTTCGGCCCGAACTTCAACCTCGGCCCGAACTTCAACCTCGGCCCGAACTCCGACCTCGGCCCGAACTTCAACCTCGGCCCGAACATCATCCTCGGCCCGAACACCGAACTTCGGCCCGAACACCACTTCGGCCCGAACACCGCTGCGGCCTGAACATCCCACTTCGGCCCGAACACCACTTCGGCCCGAACATCCCTCTTCGGTCCGAACTCTTCCATATCCAAGATTGTGTGACAAAAGGTGCTATACTAAAACATTCATAACTTTCAGCTCGGGTGTCCGTTTCACGCCCACGAGTAACCAAAATAGCTTGTTCGTTCGTCACTGCCAAGAACAAGTTCGGCCCGAACTCTTCACTGTTCCCGGCCCGAACTTCATTGTCGGCCCGAACTTCAACCTCGGCCCGAACTCTTCACTATTCCCGGCCCGAACTTCATTTTCGGCCCGAACTTCAACCTCGGCCCGAACTTCAACCTCGGCCCGAACTCCGACCTCGGCCCGAACTTCAACCTCGGCCCGAACATCATCCCCGACCCGAACACCGAACTTCGGCCCGAACACGACTTCGGCCCGAACATCCCACTTCGCCCCGAACACCACTTCGGCCCGAGCATCCCTCTTCGGCCCGAACTCTTCAATATCCAAGATTGTGTGACAAAAGGTGCTATACTAAAACATTCATAACTTTCAGCTCGGGTGTCCGTTTCACGCCCACGAGTAACCGAAATAGCTAGTTCGTTCGTCACTGCCAAGAACAAGTTCAGCCCGAACTCTTCACTGTTCCCGGCCCAAACTTCATTTTCGGCCCGAACTTCAACCTCGGCCCGAACTACGACCTCGGCCCAAACTTCAACCTCGGCCCGAACATCATCCTTGGCCCGAACACCGAACTTCGGCCCGAACACCACTTCGGTCCGAACACCACTTCGGCCCGAACATCCCACTTCGGCCCGAACACCACTTCGGCCCGAACATCCCTCTTCGGCCCGAACTCTTCAATATCCAAGATTGTGTGACAAAAGGTGCTATACTAAAACATTCATAACTTTTCAGCTCGGGTGTCCGTTTCACGCCCACGAGTAACCAAAATAGCTGGTTCGTTTGTCACTGCCAAGAACATGTTCGGCCCGAACTCTTCACTGTTCCCGGCCCGAGCTTCATTTTCGGCCCGAACTTCAACCTCGGCCCGAACTTCAACCTCGGCCCGAACTCCGACCTCGGCCCGAACTTCAACCTCGGCCCGAACATCATCCTCGGCCCGAACACCGAACTTCGGCCCGAACACCACTTCGGCCCGAACACCGCTGCGGCCTGAACATCCCACTTCGGCCCGAACACCACTTCGGCCCGAACATCCCTCTTCGGTCCGAACTCTTCCATATCCAAGATTGTGTGACAAAAGGTGCTATACTAAAACATTCATAACTTTCAGCTCGGGTGTCCGTTTCACGCCCACGAGTAACCAAAATAGCTTGTTCGTTCGTCACTGCCAAGAACAAGTTCGGCCCGAACTCTTCACTGTTCCCGGCCCGAACTTCATTGTCGGCCCGAACTTCAACCTCGGCCCGAACTCTTCACTATTCCCGGCCCGAACTTCATTTTCGGCCCGAACTTCAACCTCGGCCCGAACTTCAACCTCGGCCCGAACTCCGACCTCGGCCCGAACTTCAACCTCGGCCCGAACATCATCCCCGACCCGACCACCGAACTTCGGCCCGAACACGACTTCGGCCCGAACATCCCACTTCGCCCCGAACACCACTTCGGCCCGAGCATCCCTCTTCGGCCCGAACTCTTCAATATCCAAGATTGTGTGACAAAAGGTGCTATACTAAAACATTCATAACTTTCAGCTCGGGTGTCCGTTTCACGCCCACGAGTAACCGAAATAGCTAGTTCGTTCGTCACTGCCAAGAACAAGTTCAGCCCGAACTCTTCACTGTTCCCGGCCCGAACTTCATTTTCGGCCCGAACTTCAACCTCGGCCCGAACTACGACCTCGGCCCAAACTTCAACCTCGGCCCGAACATCATCCTTGGCCCGAACACCGAACTTCGGCCCGAACACCACTTCGGTCCGAACACCACTTCGGCCCGAACATCCCACTTCGGCCCGAACACCACTTCGGCCCGAACATCCCTCTTCGGCCCGAACTCTTCAATATCCAAGATTGTGTGACAAAAGGTGCTATACTAAAACATTCATAACTTTCAGCTCGGGTGTCCGTTTCACGCCCCACGAGTAACCAAAATAGCTGGTTCGTGCGTCACTGCCAAGAACAAGTTCGGCCCGAACTCTTCACTGTTCCCGGCCCGAACTTCATTTTCGGCCCGAACTTCAACCTCGGCCCAAACTTCAACCTCGGCCCGAACTCCGACCTCGGCCCGAACTTCAACCTCGGCCCGAACATCATCCTCGGCCCGAACACCGAACTTCGGCCCGAACACCACTTCGGCACGAACACCACTTCGGCCCAAACATCCCACTTCGGCCTGAACACCACTTCGGCCCGAACATCCCTCTTCGGCCCGAACTCTTCAATATGCAAGATTGTGTGACCAAAGGTGCTATACTAAAACATTCATAACTTTCAGCTTGGGTGTCCGTTTCACACCCACGAGTAACCAAAATAGCTAGTTCGTTCGTCACTGCCAAGAACAAGTTCGGCCCGAACTCTTCGTTGTTCCCGGCCCGAACTTCATTTTCAGCCCGAACTTCAACCTCGGCCCGAACTTCAACCTCGGCCCAAACTCCGACCTTGGCCCGAACTTCAACCTCGCCCCGAACATCATCCTCGGCCCGAACATCACTTCGGCCCGAACATCCCACTTCGGCCCGAACACCACTTCGGCCCGAACATCCCTCTTCGGCCCGAACTCTTCAATATCCAAGATTGTGTGACAAAAGGTGCTATACTAAAACATTCATAACTTTCAGCTCGGGCGTCCGTTTCACGCCCACGAGTAACCAAAATAGCTGGTTCGTTCGTCACTGCCAAGAACATGTTCGGCCCGAACTCTTCACTGTTCCCGGCCCGAGCTTCATTTTCGGCCCGAACTTCAACCTCGGCCCGAACTTCAACCTCGGCCCAAACTCCGACCTCGGCCCGAACTTCAACCTCGACCCGAACATCATCCTCGGCCCGAACACCGAACTTCGGCCCGAACACCACTTCGGCCCGAACACCGCTTCGGCCCGAACATCCCACTTCGGCCCGAACACCACTTCGGCCCGAACATCCCTCTTTGGCCCGAACTCTTCAATATCCAAGATTGTGTGACAAAAGGTGCTATACTAAAACATTCATAACTTTCAGCTCGGGTGTCCGTTTCACGCCCACGAGTAACCAAAATAGCTTGTTCGTTCGTCACTGCCATAACAAGTTCGGCCCGAACTCTTCACTATTCCCGGCCCGAACTTCATTGTTGGCCCAAACTTCAACCTCGGCCCGAACTCCGACCTCGGCCCGAACTTCAACCTCGGCCCGAACATCATCCTCGGCCCGAACACCGAACTTCGGCCCGACCAACACTTCGGCCCGAACACCAGTTCGGCCCGAACATCCCACTTCGGCCCGAACACCACTTCGGCCCGAACATCCCTCTTCGGCCCGAACTCTTCAATATCCAAGATTGTGTGACAAAAGGTGCTATACTAAAACAATCATAACTTTCAGCTCGGGTGTCCGTTTCACGCCCACGAGTAACCAAAATAGCTGGTTCGTTCGTCACCGCCAAGAACAAGTTCGGCCCGAACTCTTCACTGTTCCCGGCCCGAACTTCATTTTCGGCCCGAACTTCAACCTTGGCCCGAACTTCAACCTCGGCCCGAACTCCGACCTCGGCCCGAACTTCGACCTCGGCCCGAACATCATCCTCGGCCCGAAGACCGATCTTCGGCCCGAACACCACTTCGGCCCGAGCACCACTTCGGCCCGAACATCCCACTTCGGCCCGAACACCACTTCGGCCCGAACATCCCTCTTCGGCCCGAACTCTTCAATATCCAAGATTGTGTGACAAAAGGTGCTATACTAAAACATTCATACCTTTCAGCTCGGGTGTCCGTTTCACGCCCACGAGTAACCAAAATAGCTGGTTCGGTCGTCACTGCCAAGAACAAGTTCGGCACCAACTCATCACTGTTCCCGGCCCGAACTTCATTTTCAGCCCGAACTTCAACCTCGGCCCGAACTTCAACCTCGGCCCGAACTCCGACCTCGGCCCGAACTTCAACCTCGGCCCGAACATCATCCTCGGCCCGAACACAGAACTTCAGCCCGAACACCACTTCGGCCCGAACATCCCACTTCGGCCCGAACACCACTTCGGCCCGAACATACCTCTTCGGCCCGAACTCTTCAATATCCAAGATTGTGTGACAAAAGGTGCTATACTAAAACATTCATAACTTTCAGCTCCGGTGTCCGTTTCACGCCCACGAGTAACCAAAATAGCTGGTTCGTTCGTCACTGCCAAGAACAAGTTCGGCCCTAACTCTGCACTCTTCCCGGCCCGAAACTTTTCGGCCCGAACTTCAACCTCGGCCCGAACTTAAACCTCGGCCCGAACTCCGACCTCGGCCCGAACTCCAACCTCGGCCCGAACATCATCCTCGGCCCGAACACGTAACTTCGGCCCGAACACCACTTCGGCCCGAACACCACTTCTGCCCGAACATCCCACTTCGGCCCGAACACCACTTCGGCCCGAACATCCCTCTTCGGCCCGAACTCTTCAATATCCAAGATTGTGTGACAAAAGGTGGTATACTAAAACGTTCATAACTTTCAGCTCGGGTGTCCGTTTCACGCCCACGAGTAACCAAAATAGCTGGTTCGTTCGTCACTGCCAAGAACAAGTTCGGTCCGAACTCTTCACTGTTCCCGACCCTAGCTTCATTTTCGGCCCGAACTTAAACCTCGGCCCGAACATCAACCTCAGCCCGAACTCCGACCTCGGCCCGAACTTCAACCTCGGCCCGAACATCATCCTCGGCCCGAACACCGAACTTCGGCCCGAACACCACTTCGGCCCGAACACCACTTCGGCCCGAACATCCCACTTCGGCCCGAACACCACTTCGGCCCGAACATCCCTCTTCGGCCCGAACTCTTCAATATCCAAGATTGTGTGACAAAAGGTGCTATACTATAACATTCATAACTTTCAGCTCGGGTGTCCGTTTCACGCACACGAGTAACCAAAATCGCTGGTTCGGTCGTCACTGCCAAGAACAAGTTCGGCACCCACTCTTCACTGTTCCTGGCCCGAACTTCATTTTCGGCCCGAACTTCAACCTCGGCCCGAACATCAACCACGGCCCGAACTCCGACCTCGCCCCGAACTTCAACCTCGGCCCGAACATCATCCTCGGCCCGAACACCGAACTTCGGCCCGAACACCACTTCGGCCCGAACACCACTTCGGCCCGAACATCCCACTTCGGCCCGAACACCACTTCGGCCCGAACATCCCTCTTCGGCCCGAACTCTTCAATATCCAAGATTGTGTGACAAAAGGTGGTATACTAAAACGTTCATAACTTTCAGCTCGGGTGTCCGTTTCACGCCCACGAGTAACCAAAATAGCTGGTTCGTTCTTCACTGCCAAGAACAAGTTCGGCCCGAACTCTTCACTGTTCCCGGCCCTAGCTTCATTTTCGGCCCGAACTTAAACCTCGGCCCGAACTTCAACCTCAGCCCGAACTCCGACCTCGGCCCGAACTTCAACCTCGGCCCGAACATCATCCTCGGCCCGAACACCGAACTTCAGCCCGAACACCACTTCGGCCCGAACACCACTTCGGCCCGAACATCCCACTCCGGCCCGAACACCACTTCGGCCCGAACATCCCTCTTCGGCCCGAACTCTTCAATATCCAAGATTGTGTGACAAAAGGTGCTATACTAAAACATTCATAACTTTCAGCTGTCCGTTTCACGCACACGAGTAACCAAAATTGCTGGTTCGGTCGTCACTGCCAAGAACAAGTTCGGCACCCACTCTTCACTGTTCCTGGCCCGAACTTCATTTTCGGCCCGAACTTCAACCTCGGCCCGAACTTCAACCACGGCCCGGACTCCGACCTCGACCCGAACTTCAACCTTGGCCCGAACATCATCCTCGGCCCGAACACCGAACTTCGGCCCGAACACCACTTCGGCCCGAACATCCCACTTCGGCCCGAACACCACTTCGGCCCGAACATTCCTCTTCGGCCCGAACTCTTCAATATCCAAGATTGTGTGACAAAAGGTGCTATACTAAAACATTCATAACTTTCAGCTCGGGTGTCCGTTTCACGCCCACGAGTAACCAAAATAGCTGGTTCGTTCGTCACTGCCAAGAACATGTTCGGCCCGAACTCTTCACTGTTCCCGGCCCGAGCTTCATTTTCTGCCCGAACTGCAACCTCGGCCCGAACTTCAACCTCGGCCTGAACTCCGACCTCGGCCCGAACTTCAACCTCGGCCCGAACATCATCCTCGGCCCGAACACCGAACTTCGGCCTGAACACCACTTCGGCCCGAACACCGCTTCGGCCCGAACATCCCACTTCGGCCCGAACACCACTTCGGCCCGAACATCCCTCTTCGGCCCGTACTCTTCAATATCCAAGATTGTGTGACAAAAGGTGCTATACTAAAACATTCATAACTTTCAACTCGGGTGTCCGTTTCACGCCCACGAGTAACCAAAATAGCTTGTTCGTTCGTCACTGCCAAGAACAAGTTCGGCCCGAACTCTTCACTGTTCCCGGCCCGAACTTCATTGTCGGCCCGAACTTCAACCTCGGCCCGAACTCCGACCTCGGCCCGAACTTCAACCTCGGCCCGAACATCATCCTCGGCCCGAACACCGAACTTCGGCCCGAACAACACTTCGGCCCGAACACCAGTTCGGCCCGAACATCCCACTTCGGCCCGAACACCACTTCGGCCCGAACATCCCTTTTCGGCCCGAACTCTTCAATATCCAAGATTGTGTGACAAAAGGTGCTATACTAAAACATTCATAACTTTCAGCTCGGGTGTCCGTTTCACGCCCACGAGTAACCAAAATAGCTGGTTCGTTCGTCACCGCAAGAACAAGTTCGGCACCCACTCTTCACTGTTCCTGGCCCGAACTTCATTTTCGGCCCGAACTTCAACCTCGGCCCGAACATCAACCACGGCCCGAACTCCGACCTCGCCCCGAACTTCAACCTCGGCCCGAACATCATCCTCGGCCCGAACACCGAACTTCGGCCCGAACACCACTTCGGCCCGAACACCACTTCGGCCCGAACATCCCACTTCGGCCCGAACACCACTTCGGCCCGAACATCCCTCTTCGGCCCGAACTCTTCAATATCCAAGATTGTGTGACAAAAGGTGCTATACTAAAACGTTCATAACTTTCAGCTCGGGTGTCCGTTTCACGCCCACGAGTAACCATAATAGCTGGTTCGTTCGTCACTGCCAAGAACAAGTTCGGCCCGAACTCTTCACTGTTCCCGGCCCTAGCTTCATTTTCGGCCCGAACTTAAACCTCGGCCCGAACTTCAACCTCAGCCCGAACTCCGACCTCGGCCCGAACTTCAACCTCGGCCCGAACATCATCCTCGGCCCGAACACCGAACTTCAGCCCGAACACCACTTCGGCCCGAACACCACTACGGCCCGAACATCCCACTTCGGCCCGAACACCACTTCGGCCCGAACATCCCTCTTCGGCCCGAACATCCCTCTTCGGCCCGAACTCTTCAATATCCAAGATTGTGTGACAAAAGGTGCTATACTAAAACATTCATAACTTTCAGCTGTCCGTTTCACGCACACGAGTAACCAAAATTGCTGGTTCGGTCGTCACTGCCAATAACAAGTTCGGCACCCACTCTTCACTGTTCCTGGCCCGAACTTCATTTTCGGCCCGAACTTCAACCTCTGCCCGAACATCAACCACGGCCCGGACTCCGACCTCGACCCGAACTTCAACCTTGGCCCGAACATCATCCTCGGCCCGAACACCGAACTTCGGCCCGAACACCACTTCGGCCCGAACACCACTTCGGCCTGAACACCACTTCGGCCCGAACTCTTCAATATCCAAGATTGTGTGACAAAAGGTGCTATACTAAAACATTCATAACTTTCAGCTCGGGTGTCCGTTTCACGCCCACGAGTAACCAAAATAGCTGGTTCGTTCGTCACTGCCAAGAACATGTTCGGCCCGAACTCTTCACTGTTCCCGGCCCGAGCTTCATTTTCTGCCCGAACTTCAACCTCGGCCCGAACTTCAACCTAGGCCCGAACTCCGACCTCGGCCCGAACTTCAACCTCGGCCCGAACATCATCCTCGGCCCGAACACCGAACTTCGGCCTGAACACCACTTCGGCCCGAACACCGCTTCGGCCCGAACATCCCACTTCGGCCCGAACACCACTTCGGCCCGAACATCCCTCTTCGGCCCGTACTCTTCAATATCCAAGATTGTGTGACAAAAGGTGCTATACTAAAACATTCATAACTTTCAGCTCGGGTGTCCGTTTCACGCCCACGAGTAACCAAAATAGCTTGTTCGTTCGTCACTGCCAAGAACAAGTTCGGCCCGAACTCTTCACTGTTCCCGGCCCGAACTTCATTGTCGGCCCGAACTTCAACCTCGGCCCGAACTCTGACCTCGGCCCGAACTTCAACCTCGGCCCGAACATCATCCTCGGCCCGAACACCGAACTTCGGCCCGAACAACACTTCGGCCCGAACACCAGTTCGGCCCGAACATCCCACTTCGGCCCGAACACCACTTCGGCCCGAACATCCCTTTTCGGCCCGAACTCTTCAATATCCAAGATTGTGTGACAAAAGGTGCTATACTAAAACATTCATAACTTTCAGCTCGGGTGTCCGTTTCACGCCCACGAGTAACCAAAATAGCTGGTTCGTTCGTCGCCGCCAAGAACAAGTTCGGCCCGAACTCGTCACTGTTCCCGGCCTGAACTTCATTTTCGGCCTGAACTTCAACCTTGGCCCGAACTTCAACCTCGGCCCGAACTCCGACCTCGGCCCGAACTTCAACCTCGACCCGAACATCATCCTCGGCCCCAACACCGAACTTCGGCCCGAACACCACTTCGGCCCGAGCACCACTCCGGCCCGAACATCCCACTTCGGCCCGAACACCACTTCGGCCCGAACATCCCTCTTCGGCCCGAACTCTTCAATATCCAAGATTGTGTGACAAAAGGTGCTATACTAAAACATTCATACCTTTCAGCTCGGGTGTCCATTTCACGCCCACGAGTAACCAAAATAGCTGGTTCGGTCGGCACTGCCAAGAACAAGTTCGGCACCAACTCATCACTGTTCCCGGCCCGAACTTCATTTTCAGCCCGAACTTCAACCTCGTCCCGAACTTCAACCTCGGCCCGAACTCCGACCTCGGCCCGAACTTCAACTTCGGCCCGAACATCATCCTCGGCCCGAACACAGAACTTCGGCCCGAACACCACTTCGGCCCGAACATCCCACTTCGGCCCGAACACCACTTCGGCCCGAACATCCCTCTTCGGCCCGAACTCTTCAATATCCAAGATTGTGTGACAAAAGGTGCTATACTAAAACATTCATAACTTTCAGCTCCGGTGTCCGTTTAACGCCCACGAGTAACCAAAATAGATGGTTCGTTCGTCACTGCCAAGAACAAGTTCGGCACTAACTCTGCACTCTTCCCGGCCCGAACTTAATTTTCGGCCCGAACTTCAACCTCGGCCCGAACTTAAACCTCGGCCCGAACTCCGACCTCGGCCCGAACTTCAACCTCGGCCCGAACATCATCCTCGGCCCGAACACCGAACTTCGGCCCGAACACCACTTCGGCCCGAACACCACTTCGGCCCGAACACCACTTCGGCCCGAACATCCCACTTCGGCCCGAACACCACTTCGGCCCGAACATCCCTCTTCGGCCCGAACTCTTCAATATCCAAGTTTGTGTGACAAAAGGTGGTATACTAAAACGTTCATAACTTTCAGCTCGGGTGTCCGTTTCACGCCCACGAGTAACCAAAATAGCTGGTTCGTTCGTCACTGCCAAGAACAAGTTCAGCCCAAACTCTTCACTGTTCCCGGCCCTAGCTTCATTTTCGGCCCGAACTTCAACCTCGGCCCGAACTTTAACCTCAGCCCGAACTCCGACCTCGGCCCGAACTTCAACCTCGGCCCGAACATCATCCTCGGCCCGAACACCGAACTTCGGCCCGAACACCACTTCGGCCCGAACACCACTTCGGCCCGAACATCCCACTTCGGCCCGAACACCACTTCGGCCCGAACATCCCTCTTCGGCCCGAACTCTTCAATTTCCAAGATTGTGTGACAAAAGGTGTTATACTAAAACATTCATAACTTTCAGCTCGGGTGTCCGTTTCACGCACACGAGTAACCAAAATCGCTGGTTCGGTCATCACTGCCAAGAACAAGTTCGGCACCCACTCTTCACTGTTCATGGCCCGAACTTCATTTTCGGCCCGAACTTCATTTTCGGCCCGAACTTCAACCTCGGCCCGAACATCAACCACGGCCCGAACTCCGACCTCGACCCGAACTTCAACCTCGGCCCGAACACCGAACTTCGGCCGAACACCACTTCGGCCCGAACACCACTTCGGCCCGAACATCGCACTTCGGCCCGAACACCACTTCGGCCCGAACATCCCTCTTCGGCCCGAACTCTTCAATATCCAAGATTGTGTGACAAAAGGTGATATACTAAAACATCCATAACTTTCAGCTCGAGTGTCCGTTTCACGCCAACGAGTAACCAAAATAGCTGGTTCGTTCGTCACTGCCAAGAACAAGTTCGGTCCTAACTCTGCACTGTTCCCGGCCCGAACTTAATTTTCGGTCCGAACTTCAACCTCGGCCCGAACTTCAACCTCGGCCCGAACTCCGACCTCGACCCGAACCTCAACCTCGGCCCGAACATCATCCTCGGCGCGAACACCGAACTTCGGCCCGAACACCACTTCGGCCCGAACATCCCACTTCGGCCCGAACACCACTTCGGCCCGAACATCCCTCTTCGGCCCGAACTCTTCAATATCCAAGATTGTGTGACAAAAGGTGCTATACTAAAACATTCATAACTTTCAGCTCCGGTGTCCGTTTAACGCCCACGAGTAACCAAAATAGATGGTTCGTTCGTCACTGCCAAGAACAAGTTCGGCACTAACTCTGCACTCTTCCCGGCCCGAACTTAATTTTCGGCCCGAACTTCAACCTCGGCCCGAACTTAAACCTCGGCCCGAACTCTGACCTCGGCCCGAACTTCAACCTCGGCCCGAACATCATCCTCGGCCCGAACACCGAACTTCGGCCCGAACACCACTTCGGCCCGAACACCACTTCGGCCCGAACATCCCACTTCGGCCCGAACACCACTTCGGCCCGAACATCCCTCTTCGGCCCGAACTCTTCAATATCCAAGTTTGTGTGACAAAAGGTGGTATACTAAAACGTTCATAACTTTCAGCTCGGGTGTCCGTTTCACGCCCACGAGTAACCAAAATAGCTGGTTCGTTCGTCACTGCCAAGAACAAGTTCGGCCCGAAATCTTCACTGTTCCCGGCCCTAGCTTCATTTTCGGCCCGAACTTCAACCTCGGCCCGAACTTTAACCTCAGCCCGAACTCCGACCTCGGCCCGAACTTCAACCTCGGCCCGAACATCATCCTCGGCCCGAACACCGAACTTCGGCCCGAACACCACTTCGGCCCGAACACCACTTCGGCCCGAACATCCCACTTCGGCCTGAACACCACTTCGGCCCGAACATCCCTCTTCGGCCCGAACATCCCTCTTCGGCCCGAACTCTTCAATTTCCAAGATTGTGTGACAAAAGGTGTTATACTAAAACATTCATAACTTTCAGCTCGGGTGTCCGTTTCACGCACACGAGTAACCAAAATCGCTGGTTCGGTCGTCACTGCCAAGAACAAGTTCGGCACCCACTCTTCACTGTTCATGGCCCGAACTTCATTTTCGGCCCGAACTTCATTTTCGGCCCGAACTTCAACCTCGGCCCGAACATCAACCACGGCCCGAACTCCGACCTCGACCCGAACTTCAACCTCGGCCCGAACATCATCCTCGGCCCGAACACCGAACTTCGGCCGAACACCACTTCGGCCCGAACACCACTTCGGCCCGAGCATCGCACTTCGGCCCGAACACCACTTCGGCCCGAACATCCCTCTTCGGCCCGAACTCTTCAATATCCAAGATTGTGTGACAAAAGGTGATATACTAAAACATCCATAACTTTCAGCTCGAGTGTCCGTTTCACGCCAACGAGTAACCAAAATAGCTGGTTCGTTCGTCACTGCCAAGAACAAGTTCGGTCCTAACTCTGCACTGTTCCCGGCCCGAACTTAATTTTCGGTCCGAACTTCAACCTCGGCCCGAACTTCAACCTCGGCCCGAACTCCGACCTCGACCCGAACCTCAACCTCGGCCCGAACCTCAACCTCGGCCCGAACACCGAACTTCGGCATGAACACCGAACTTCGGCACGAACACCACTTCGGCCCGAACACCACTTCGGCCCGAACATCCCTCTTCTGCCCGAACTCTTCAATATCCAAGATTGTGTGACAAAAGGTGCTATACTAAAACATTCATACCTTTCAGCTCGGGTGTCCGTTTCACGCCCACGAGTAACAAAAATAGGTGGTTTGGTCGTCACTGCCAAGAACAAGTTCGGCACCAACTCATCACTGTTCCCGGCCCGAACTTCATTTTCGGCCCGAACTGCAACCGCGGCCCGAACTTCAACCTCGGCCCAAACTCCGACCTCGGCCCGCACTTCAACCTCGGCCCGAACATCATCCTCGCCCCGAACACAGAACTTCGGCCCGAACTCCACTTCGGCCCGAACATCCCACTTCGGCCCGAACACCACTTCGGCCCGAACATCCCTCTTCGGCCCGAACTCTTCAATATCCAAGATTGTGTGACAAAAGGTGATATACTAAAATATCCATAACTTTCAGCTCGAGTGTCCGTTTCACGTCCACGAGTAACCAAAATAGCTGGTTCGTTCGTCACTGCCAAGAACAAGTTCGGCCTTAACTCTGCACTGTTCCCGGCCCGAACTTAATTTTCGGTCCGAACTTCAACCTCGACCCGAACTTCAACCTCGGCCCGAACTCTGACCTCGGCCCGAACTTCAACCTCAGCCCGAACATCATCCTCGGCCCGAACACCGAACTTCGGCCCGAACACCACTTCGGCCCGAACACCACTTCGGCCCGAACATCCCACTTCGGCCCGAACACCACTTCGGCCCGAACATCCCTCTTCGGCCCGAACTCTTCAATATCCAAGATTGTGTGACAAAAGGTGCTATACTAAAACATTCATAACTTTCAGCTCGGGTGTCCGTTTCACGTCCACGAGTAACCAAAATAGCTTGTTCGTTCGTCACTGCCAAGAACAAGTTCGGCCCGAACTCTTCACTGTTCCCGGCCCGAACTTCATTTTCGCCCCGAACTTCAACCTCGGCCTGAACTCCGAACTCGGCCCGAACTTCAACCTCGGCCCGAACATCATCCTCGGCCCGAACACCGAACTTCGGCCCGAACACCACTTCGGCCCGAACACCACTTCGGCCCGAACACCAGTTCGGCCCGAACACCACTTCGGCCCGAACATCCCAGTTCGGCCCGAACACCACTTCGGCCCGAACATCCCTGTTCGGCCCGAACTCTTCAATATCCAAGATTGTGTGACAAGGTGCTATACTAAAACATTCATAACTTTCAGCTCGGGTGTCCGTTTCACGCACACGAGTAACCAAAATCGCTGGTTCGGTCGTCACTGCCAAGAACAAGTTCGGCACCCACTCTTCACTGTTCATGGCCCGAACTTCATTTTCGGCCCGAACTTCATTTTCGGCCCGAACTTCAACCTCGGCCCGAACATCAACCACGGCCCGAACTCCGACCTCGACCCGAACTTCAACCTCGGCCCGAACATCATCCTCGGCCCGAACACCGAACTTCGGCCGAACACCACTTCGGCCCGAACACCACTTCGGCCCGAACATCGCACTTCGGCCCGAACACCACTTCGGCCCGAACATCCCTCTTCGGCCCGAACTCTTCAATATCCAAGATTGTGTGACAAAAGGTGATATACTAAAACATCCATAACTTTCAGCTCGAGTGTCCGTTTCACGCCAACGAGTAACCAAAATAGCTGGTTCGTTCGTCACTGCCAAGAACAAGTTCGGTCCTAACTCTGCACTGTTCCCGGCCCGAACTTAATTTTCGGTCCGAACTTCAACCTCGGCCCGAACTCCGACCTCGACCCGAACCTCAACCTCGGCCCGAACCTCAACCTCGGCCCGAACACCGAACTTCGGCATGAACACCGAACTTCGGCACGAACACCACTTCGGCCCGAACACCACTTCGGCCCGAACATCCCTCTTCTGCCCGAACTCTTCAATATCCAAGATTGTGTGACAAAAGGTGCTATACTAAAACATTCATACCTTTCAGCTCGGGTGTCCGTTTCACGCCCACGAGTAACAAAAATAGGTGGTTTGGTCGTCACTGCCAAGAACAAGTTCGGCACCAACTCATCACTGTTCCCGGCCCGAACTTCATTTTCGGCCCGAACTGCAACCGCGGCCCGAACTTCAACCTCGGCCCAAACTCCGACCTCGGCCCGCACTTCAACCTCGGCCCGAACATCATCCTCGCCCCGAACACAGAACTTCGGCCCGAACTCCACTTCGGCCCGAACATCCCACTTCGGCCCGAACACCACTTCGGCCCGAACATCCCTCTTCGGCCCGAACTCTTCAATATCCAAGATTGTGTGACAAAAGGTGATATACTAAAACAACCATAACTTTCAGCTCGAGTGTCCGTTTCACGTCCACGAGTAACCAAAATAGCTGGTTCGTTCGTCACTGCCAAGAACAAGTTCGGCCTTAACTCTGCACTGTTCCCGGCCCGAACTTAATTTTCGGTCCGAACTTCAACCTCGACCCGAACTTCAACCTCGGCCCGAACTCTGACCTCGGCCCGAACTTCAACCTCAGCCCGAACATCATCCTCGGCCCGAACACCGAACTTCGGCCCGAACACCACTTCGGCCCGAACACCACTTCGGCCCGAACATCCCACTTCGGCCCGAACACCACTTCGGCCCGAACATCCCTCTTCGGCCCGAACTCTTCAATATCCAAGATTGTGTGACAAAAGGTGCTATACTAAAACATTCATAACTTTCAGCTCGGGTGTCCGTTTCACGTCCACGAGTAACCAAAATAGCTTGTTCGTTCGTCACTGCCAAGAACAAGTTCGGCCCGAACTCTTCACTGTTCCCGGCCCGAACTTCATTTTCGCCCCGAACTTCAACCTCGGCCTGAACTCCGAACTCGGCCCGAACTTCAACCTCGGCCCGAACATCATCCTCGGCCCGAACACCGAACTTCGGCCCGAACACCACTTCGGCCCGAACACCACTTCGGCCCGAACACCAGTTCGGCCCGAACACCACTTCGGCCCGAACATCCCAGTTCGGCCCGAACACCACTTCGGCCCGAACATCCCTGTTCGGCCCGAACTCTTCAATATCCAAGATTGTGTGACAAGGTGCTATACTAAAACATTCATAACTTTCAGCTCGGGTGTCCGTTTCACGCACACGAGTAACCAAAATCGCTGGTTCGGTCGTCACTGCCAAGAACAAGTTCGGCACCCACTCTTCACTGTTCATGGCCCGAACTTCATTTTCGGCCCGAACTTCATTTTCGGCCCGAACTTCAACCTCGGCCCGAACATCAACCACGGCCCGAACTCCGACCTCGACCCGAACTTCAACCTCGGCCCGAACATCATCCTCGGCCCGAACACCGAACTTCGGCCGAACACCACTTCGGCCCGAACACCACTTCGGCCCGAACATCGCACTTCGGCCCGAACACCACTTCGGCCCGAACATCCCTCTTCGGCCCGAACTCTTCAATATCCAAGATTGTGTGACAAAAGGTGATATACTAAAACATCCATAACTTTCAGCTCGAGTGTCCGTTTCACGCCAACGAGTAACCAAAATAGCTGGTTCGTTCGTCACTGCCAAGAACAAGTTCGGTCCTAACTCTGCACTGTTCCCGGCCCGAACTTAATTTTCGGTCCGAACTTCAACCTCGGCCCGAACTCCGACCTCGACCCGAACCTCAACCTCGGCCCGAACCTCAACCTCGGCCCGAACACCGAACTTCGGCATGAACACCGAACTTCGGCACGAACACCACTTCGGCCCGAACACCACTTCGGCCCGAACATCCCTCTTCTGCCCGAACTCTTCAATATCCAAGATTGTGTGACAAAAGGTGCTATACTAAAACATTCATACCTTTCAGCTCGGGTGTCCGTTTCACGCCCACGAGTAACAAAAATAGGTGGTTTGGTCGTCACTGCCAAGAACAAGTTCGGCACCAACTCATCACTGTTCCCGGCCCGAACTTCATTTTCGGCCCGAACTGCAACCGCGGCCCGAACTTCAACCTCGGCCCAAACTCCGACCTCGGCCCGCACTTCAACCTCGGCCCGAACATCATCCTCGCCCCGAACACAGAACTTCGGCCCGAACTCCACTTCGGCCCGAACATCCCACTTCGGCCCGAACACCACTTCGGCCCGAACATCCCTCTTCGGCCCGAACTCTTCAATATCCAAGATTGTGTGACAAAAGGTGATATACTAAAACAACCATAACTTTCAGCTCGAGTGTCCGTTTCACGTCCACGAGTAACCAAAATAGCTGGTTCGTTCGTCACTGCCAAGAACAAGTTCGGCCTTAACTCTGCACTGTTCCCGGCCCGAACTTAATTTTCGGTCCGAACTTCAACCTCGACCCGAACTTCAACCTCGGCCCGAACTCTGACCTCGGCCCGAACTTCAACCTCAGCCCGAACATCATCCTCGGCCCGAACACCGAACTTCGGCCCGAACACCACTTCGGCCCGAACACCACTTCGGCCCGAACATCCCACTTCGGCCCGAACACCACTTCGGCCCGAACATCCCTCTTCGGCCCGAACTCTTCAATATCCAAGATTGTGTGACAAAAGGTGCTATACTAAAACATTCATAACTTTCAGCTCGGGTGTCCGTTTCACGTCCACGAGTAACCAAAATAGCTTGTTCGTTCGTCACTGCCAAGAACAAGTTCGGCCCGAACTCTTCACTGTTCCCGGCCCGAACTTCATTTTCGGCCCGAACTTCAACCTCGGCCCGAACTCCGAACTCGGCCCGAACTTCAACCTCGGCCCGAACATCATCCTCGGCCCGAACACCGAACTTCGGCCCGAACACCACTTCGGCCCGAACACCACTTCGGCCCGAACACCAGTTCGGCCCGAACATCCCAGTTCGGCCCGAACACCACTTCGGCCCGAACATCCCAGTTCGGCCCGAACACCACTTCGGCCCGAACATCCCTGTTCGGCCCGAACTCTTCAATATCCAAGATTGTGTGACAAGGTGCTATACTAAAACATTCATAACTTTCAGCTCGGGTGTCCGTTTCACGCCCACGAGTAACCAAAATAGCTGGTTCGTTCGTCACTGCCAAGAACAAGTTCGGCCCGAACTCTTCACTGTTCCCGGCCCGAACTTCATTTTCGGCTCGAACTTCAACCTCGGCCCGAACTTCAACCTCGGCCCGAACTCCGACCTCGGCCCGAACTTCAACCTCGGCCCGAACATCATCCTCGGCCCGAACACCGAACTTCGGCCCGAACACCACTTCGGCCCGAACACCACTTCGGCCCGAACATCCCACTTCGGCCCGAAACCACTTCGGCTCGAACATCCCTCTTCGGCCCGAACTCTTCAATATCCAAAATTGTGTGACAAAAGGTGCTATACTAAAACATTCATACCTTTCAGCTCGGGTGTCCGTTTCACGCCCACGAGTAACAAAAATAGGTGGTTCGGTCGTCACTGCCAAGAACAAGTTCGGCACCAACTCATCACTGTTCCCGGCCCGAACTTCATTTTCGGCCCGAACTGCAACCTCGGCCCGAACTTCAACCTCGGCCCAAACTCCGACCTCGGCCCGAACTTCAACCTCGGCCCGAACATCATCCTCGCCCCGAACACAGAACTTCGGCCCGAACACCACTTCGGCCCGAACATCCCACTTCGGCCCGAACACCACTTCGGCCCGAACATCCCTCTTCGGCCCGAACTCTTCAATATCCAAGATTGTGTGACAAAAGGTGATATACTAAAACATTCATAACTTTCAGCTCGAGTGTCCGTTTCACGCCCACGAGTAACCAAAATAGCTGGTTCGTTCGTCACTGCCAAGAACAAGTTCGGCCCTAACTCTGCACTGTTCCCGGCCCGAACTTAATTTTCGGTCCGAACTTCAACCTCGGCCCGAACTTCAACCTCGGCCCGAACTCCGACCTCGGCCCGAACTTCAACCTCGGCCCGAACATCATCCTCGGCCCGAACACCGAACTTCGGCCCGAACACCACTTCGGCCCGAACATCCCACTTCGGCCCGAACACCACTTCGGCCCGAACATCCCTCTTCGGCCCGAACTCTTCAATATCCAAGATTGTGTGACAAAAGGTGCTATACTAAAACATTCATAACTTTCAGCTCGGGTGTCCGTTTCACGCCCACGAGTAACCAAAATAGCTTGTTCGTTCGTCACTGCCAAGAACAAGTTCGGCCCGAACTCTTCACTGTTCCCGGCCCGAACTTCATTTTCGGCCCGAACTTCAACCTCGGCCCGAACTCCGAACTCGGCCCGAACTTCAACCTCGGCCCGAACATCAACCTCGGCCCGAACACCGAACTTCGGCCCGAACACCACTTCGGCCCGAACACCAGTTCGGCCCGAACATCACACTTCGGCCCGAACACCACTTCGGCCCGAACATCCCTGTTCGGCCCGAACTCTTCAATATCCAAGATTGTGTGACAAAAGGTGCTATACTAAAACATTCATAACTTTCAGCTCGGGTGTCCGTTTCACGCCCACGAGTAACCAAAATAGCTGGTTCGTTCGTCACTGCCAAGAACAAGTTCGGCCCGAACTCTTCACTGTTCCCGGCCCGAACTTCATTTTCGGCTCGAACTTCAACCTCGGCCCGAACTTCGACCTCGGCCCGAACTTCAACCTCGGCCCGAACATCATCCTCGGCCCGAACACCGAACTTCGGCCCGAACACCACTTCGGCCCGAACACCACTTCGGCCCGAAATCACTTCGGCCCGAACATCCCTCTTCGGCCCGAACTCTTCAATATCCAAGATTGTGTGATAAAAGGTGCTATACTAAAACATTCATACCTTTCAGCTCGGGTGTCCGTTTCACGCCCACGAGTAACCAAAATAGCTGGCTCGTTCGTCACTGCCAAGAACAAGTTCGGCACCAACTCATCACTGTTCCCGGCCCGAACTTCATTTTCGGCCCGAACTTCAACCTCGGCCCGAACTTTAACCTCTGCCCGAACTCCGACCTCGGCCCGAACTTCAACCTCGGCCCGAACATCATCCTCGGCCCGAACACCGAACTTCGGCCCGAACACCACTTCGGCCCGAACACCACTTCGGCCCGAACATCCCACTTCGGCCCGAACACCACTTCGGCCCGAACATCCCTCTTCGGCCCGAACATCCCTCTTCGGCCCGAACTCTTCAATATCCAAGATTGTGTGACAAAAGGTGTTATACTAAAGCATTCATAACTTTCAGCTCGGGTGTCCGTTTCACGCACACGAGTAACCAAAATCGCTGGTTCGGTCGTCACTGCCAAGAACAAGTTCGGCACCCACTCTTCACTGTTCCTGGCCCGAACTTCATTTTCGGCCCGAACTTCAACCTCGGCCCGAACATCAACCACGGCCCGAACTCCGACCTCGACCCGAACTTCAACCTCGGCCCGAACATCATCCTCGGCCCGAACACCGAACTTCGGCCGAACACCACTTCGGCCCGAACACCACTTCGGCCCGAACATCGCACTTCGGCCCGAACACCACTTCGGCCCGAACATCCCTCTTCGGCCCGAACTCTTCAATATCCAAGATTGTGTGACAAAAGGTGATATACTAAAACATCCATAAGTTTCAGCTCGAGTGTCCGTTTCACGCCAACGAGTAACCAAAATAGCTGGTTCGTTCGTCACTGCCAAGAACAAGTTCGGCCCTAACTCTGCACTGTTCCCGGCCCGAACTTAATTTTCGGTCCGAACTTCAACCTCGGCCCGAACTTCAACCTCGGCCCGAACTCCGACCTCGGCCCGAACTTCAACCTCGGCCCGAACATCATCCTCAGCCCGAACATCCCCCTTCGGCCCGAACACCACTTCGGCCCGAACACCACTTCGGCCCGGACATCCCCCTTCGGCCCGGACACCACTTCGGCCCGAACATCCCTCTTCGGCCCGAACTCTTCAATATCCAAGATTGAGTGACAAAAGGTGCTATACTAAAACATTCATAACTTTCAGCTCGGGTGTCCGTTTCAAGCCCACGAGTAACCAAAGTAGCTGGTTCGTTCGTCACTGCCAAGAACAAGTTCGGCCCGAACTCTTCACTGTTCCCGGCCCGAACTTAATTTTCAGTCCGAACTTCAACCTCGGCCCGAACTTCAACCTCGGCCCGAACTCCGACCTCGACCCGAACCTCAACCTCGGCCCGAACCTCAACCTCGGCCCGAACACCGAACTTCGGCACGAACACCGAACTTCGGCACAAACACCACTTCGGCCCGAACACCACTGCGGCCCGAACACCACTTCGGCCCGAACATCCCTCTTCTGCCCGAACTCTTCAATATCCAAGATTGTGTGACAAAAGGTGCTATACTAAAACATTCATACCTTTCAGCTCGGGTGTCCGTTTCACGCCCACGAGTAACAAAAATAGGTGGTTTGGTCGTCACTGCCAAGAACAAGTTCGGCACCAACTCATCACTGTTCCCGGCCCGAACTTCATTTTCGGCCCGAACTGCAACCTCGGCCCGAACTTCAACCTCGGCCCAAACTCCGACCTCGGCCCGAACTTCAACCTCGGCCCGAACATCATCCTCGCCCCGAACGCAGAACTTCGGCCCGAACACCACTTCGGCCCGAACATCCCACTTCGGCCCGAACACCACTTCGGCCCGAACATCCCTCTTCGGCCCGAACTCTTCAATATCCAAGATTGTGTGACAAAAGGTGATATACTAAAACATTCATAACTTTCAGCTCGAGTGTCCGTTTCACGCCCACGAGTAACCAAAATAGCTGGTTCGTTCGTCACTGCCAAGAACAAGTTCGGCCCGAACTCTTCACTGTTCCCGGCCCGAACTTCATTTTCGGCTCGAACTTCAACCTCGGCCCGAACTTCAACCTCGGCCCGAACTCCGACCTCGGCCCGAACTTCAACCTCGGCCCGAACATCATCCTCGGCCCGAACACCGAACTTCGGCCCGAACACCACTTCGGCCCGAACATCCCACTTCGGCCCGAAACCACTTCGGCCCGAACATCCCTCTTCGGCCCGAACTCTTCAATATCCAAGATTGTGTGACAAAAGGTGCAACACTAAAACATTCATACCTTTCAGCTCGGGTGTCCGTTTCACGCCCACGAGTAACAAAAATAGGTGGTTCGGTCGTCACTGCCAAGAACAAGTTCGGCACCAACTCATCACTGTTCCCGGTCCGAACTTCATTTTCGGCCCGAACTGCAACCTCGGCCCGAACTTCAACCTCGGCCCAAACTCCGACCTCGGCCCGAACTTCAACCTCGGCCCGAACATCATCCTCGCCCCGAACGCAGAACTTCGGCCCGAACACCACTTCGGCCCGAACATCCCACTTCGGCCCGAACACCACTTCGGCCCGAACATCCCTCTTCGGCCCGAACTCTTCAATATCCAAGATTGTGTGACAAAAGGTGATATACTAAAACATTCATAACTTTCAGCTCGAGTGTCCGTTTCACGCCCACGAGTAACCAAAATAGCTGGTTCGTTCGTCACTGCCAAGAACAAGTTCGGCCCTAACTCTGCACTGTTCCCGGCCCGAACTTAATTTTCGGTCCGAACTTCAACCTCGGCCCGAACTTCAACCTCGGCCCGAACTCCGACCTCGGCCCGAACTTCAACCTCGGCCCGAACATCATCCTCGGCCCGAACACCGAACTTCGGCCCGAACACCACTTCGGCCCGAACATCCCACTTCGGCCCGAACACCACTTCGGCCCGAATATCCCTCTTCGGCCCGAACTCTTCAATATCCAAGATTGTGTGACAAAAGGTGCTATACTAAAACATTCATAACTTTCAGCTCGGGTGTCCGTTTCACGCCCACGAGTAACCAAAATAGCTTGTTCGTTCGTCACTGCCAAGAACAAGTTCGGCCCGAACTCTTCACTGTTCCCGGCCCGAACTTCATTTTCGGCCCGAACTTCAACCTCGGCCCGAACTCCGAACTCGGCCCGAACTTCAACCTCGGCCCGAACATCATCCTCGGCCCGAACACCGAACTTCGGCCCGAACACCACTTCGGCCCGAACACCAGTTCGGCCCGAACATCACACTTCGGCCCGAACACCACTTCGGCCCGAACATCCCTGTTCGGCCCGAAGTCTTCAATATCCAAGATTGTGTGACAAAAGGTGTTATACTAAAACATTCATAACTTTCAGCTCGGGTGTCCGTTTCACGCCCACGAGTAACCAAAATAGCTGGTTCGTTCGTCACTGCCAAGAACAAGTTCGGCCCGAACTCTTCACTGTTCCCGGCCCGAACTTCATTTTCGGCTCGAACTTCAACCTCGGCCCGAACTTCAACCTCGGCCCGAACTCCGACCTCGGCCCGAACTTCAACCTCGGCCCGAACATCATCCTCGGCCCGAACACCGAACTTCGGCCCGAACACCACTTCGGCCCGAACACCACTTCGGCCCGAAACAACTTCGGCCCGAACATCCCTCTTCGGCCCGAACTCTTCAATATCCAAGATTGTGTGATAAAAGGTGCTATACTAAAACATTCATACCTTTCAGCTCGGGTGTCCGTTTCACGCCCACGAGTAACCAAAATAGCTGGCTCGTTCGTCACTGCCAAGAACAAGTTCGGCACCAACTCATCACTGTTCCCGGCCCGAACTTCATTTTCGGCCCGAACTTCAACCTCGGCCCGAACTTTAACCTCAGCCCGAACTCCGACCTCGGCCCGAACTTCAACCTCGGCCCGAACATCATCCTCGGCCCGAACACCGAACTTCGGCCCGAACACCACTTCGGCCCGAACATCCCACTTCGGCCCGAACACCACTTCGGCCCGAACATCCCTCTTCGGCCCGAACTCTTCAATATCCAAGATTGTGTGACAAAAGGTGTTATACTAAAGCATTCATAACTTTCAGCTCGGGTGTCTGTTTCACGCACACGAGTAACCAAAATCGCTGGTTCGGTCGTCACTGCCAAGAACAAGTTCGGCACCCACTCTTCACTGTTCCTGGCCCGAACTTCATTTTCGGCCCGAACTTCAACCTCGGCCCGAACATCAACCACGGCCCGAACTCCGACCTCGACCCGAACTTCAACCTCGGCCCGAACATCATCCTCGGCCCGAACACCGAACTTCGGCCGAACACCACTTCGGCCCGAACACCACTTCGGCCCGAACATCGCACTTCGGCCCGAACACCACTTCGGCCCGAACATCCCTCTTCGGCCCGAACTCTTCAATATCCAAGATTGTGTGACAAAAGGTGATATACTAAAACATCCATAAGTTTCAGCTCGAGTGTCCGTTTCACGCCAACGAGTAACCAAAATAGCTGGTTCGTTCGTCACTGCCAAGAACAAGTTCGGCCCTAACTCTGCACTGTTCCCGGCCCGAACTTAATTTTCGGTCCGAACTTCAACCTCGGCCCGAACTCCGACCTCGGCCCGAACTTCAACCTCGGCCCGAACATCATCCTCAGCCCGAACATCCCCCTTCGGCCCGAACACCACTTCGGCCCGAACACCACTTCGGCCCGGACATCCCCCTTCGGCCCGGACACCACTTCGGCCCGAACATCCCTCTTCGGCCCGAACTCTTCAATATCCAAGATTGAGTGACAAAAGGTGCTATACTAAAACATTCATAACTTTCAGCTCGGGTGTCCGTTTCAAGCCCACGAGTAACCAAAGTAGCTGGTTCGTTCGTCACTGCCAAGAACAAGTTCGGCCCGAACTCTTCACTGTTCCCGGCCCGAACTTAATTTTCAGTCCGAACTTCAACCTCGGCCCGAACTTCAACCTCGGCCCGAACTCCGACCTCGACCCGAACCTCAACCTCGGCCCGAACCTCAACCTCGGCCCGAACACCGAACTTCGGCACGAACACCGAACTTCGGCACAAACACCACTTCGGCCCGAACACCACTGCGGCCCGAACACCACTTCGGCCCGAACATCCCTCTTCTGCCCGAACTCTTCAATATCCAAGATTGTGTGACAAAAGGTGCTATACTAAAACATTCATACCTTTCAGCTCGGGTGTCCGTTTCACGCCCACGAGTAACAAAAATAGGTGGTTTGGTCGTCACTTCCAAGAACAAGTTCGGCACCAACTCATCACTGTTCCCGGCCCGAACTTCATTTTCGGCCCGAACTGCAACCTCGGCCCGAACTTCAACCTCGGCCCAAACTCCGACCTCGGCCCGAACTTCAACCTCGGCCCGAACATCATCCTCGCCCCGAACACAGAACTTCGGCCCGAACACCACTTCGGCCCGAACATCCCACTTCGGCCCGAACACCACTTCGGCCCGAACATCCCTCTTCGGCCCGAACTCTTCAATATCCAAGATTGTGTGACAAAAGGTGCTATACTAAAAAATTCATAACTTTCAGCTCGGGTGTCCGTTTCACGCCCACGAGTAACCAAAATAGTTTGTTCGTTCGTCACTGCCAAGAACAAGTTCGGCCCGAACTCTTCACTGTTCCCGGCCCGAACTTCATTTTCGGCCCGAACTTCAACCTCGGCCCGAACTCCGAACTCGGCCCGAACTTCAACCTCGGCCCGAACATCATCCTCGGCCCGAACACCGAACTTCGGCCCGAACACCACTTCGGCCCGAACACCAGTTCGGCCCGAACATCCCATTTCGGCCCGAACACCACTTCGGCCCGAACATCCCTGTTCGTCCCGAACTCTTCAATATCCAAGATTGTGTGACAAAAGGTGCTATACTAAAACATTCATATCTTTCAGCTCGGGTGTCCGTTTCACGCCCACGAGTAACCAAAATAGCTGGTTCGTTCGTCACTGCCAAGAACAAGTTCGGCCCGAACTCTTCACTGTTCCCGGCCCGAACTTCATTTTCGGCTCGAACTTCAACCTCGGCCCGAACTTCAACCTCGGCCCGAACTCCGACCTCGGCCCGAACTTCAACCTCGGCCCGAACATCATCCTCGGCCCGAACACCGAACTTCGGCCCGAACACCACTTCGGCCCGAACACCACTTCGGCCCGAACATCCCACTTCGGCCCGAAACCACTTCGGCCCGAACATCCCTCTTCGGCCCGAACTCTTCAATATCCAAGATTGTGTGACAAAAGGTGCTACACTAAAACATTCATACCTTTCAGCTCGGGTGTCCGTTTCACGCCCACGAGTAACAAAAATAGGTGGTTCAGTCGTCACTGCCAAGAACAAGTTCGGCACCAACTCATCACTGTTCCCGGTCCGAACTTCATTTTCGGCCCGAACTGCAACCTCGGCCCGAACTTCAACCTCGGCCCAAACTCCGACCTCGGCCCGAACTTCAACCTCGGCCCGAACATCATCCTCGCCCCGAACGCAGAACTTCGGCCCGAACACCACTTCGGCCCGAACATCCCACTTCGGCCCGAACACCACTTCGGCCCGAACATCCCTCTTCGGCCCGAACTCTTCAATATCCAAGATTGTGTGACAAAAGGTGATATACTAAAACATTCATAACTTTCAGCTCGAGTGTCCGTTTCACGCCCACGAGTAACCAAAATAGCTGGTTCGTTCGTCACTGCCAAGAACAAGTTCGGCCCTAACTCTGCACTGTTCCCGGCCCGAACTTAATTTTCGGTCCGAACTTCAACCTCGGCCCGAACTTCAACCTCGGCCCGAACTCCGACCTCGGCCCGAACTTCAACCTCGGCCCGAACATCATCCTCGGCCCGAACACCGAACTTCGGCCCGAACACCACTTCGGCCCGAACATCCCACTTCGGCCCGAACACCACTTCGGCCCGAACATCCCTCTTCGGCCCGAACTCTTCAATATCCAAGATTGTGTGACAAAAGGTGCTATACTAAAACATTCATAACTTTCAGCTCGGGTGTCCGTTTCACGCCCACGAGTAACCAAAATAGCTTGTTCGTTCGTCACTGTCAAGAACAAGTTCGGCCCGAACTCTTCACTGTTCCCGGCCCGAACTTCATTTTCGGCCCGAACTTCAACCTCGGCCCGAACTCCGAACTCGGCCCGAACTTCAACCTCGGCCCGAACATCATCCTCGGCCCGAACACCGAACTTCGGCCCGAACACCACTTCGGCCCGAACACCAGTTCGGCCCGAACATCACACTTCGGCCCGAACACCACTTCGGCCCGAACATCCCTGTTCGGCCCGAACTCTTCAATATCCAAGATTGTGTGACAAAAAGTGCTATACTAAAACATTCATAACTTTCAGCTCGGGTGTCCGTTTCACGCCCACGAGTAACCAAAATAGCTGGTTCGTTCGTCACTGCCAAGAACAAGTTCGGCCCGAACTCTTCACTGTTCCCGGCCCGAACTTCATTTTCGGCTCGAACTTCAACCTCGGCCCGAACTTCGACCTCGGCCCGAACTTCAACCTCGGCCCGAACATCATCCTCGGCCCGAACACCGAACTTCGGCCCGAACACCACTTCGGCCCGAACACCACTTCGGCCCGAAACCACTTCGGCCCGAACATCCCTCTTCGGCCCGAACTCTTCAATATCCAAGATTGTGTGATAAAAGGTGCTATACTAAAACATTCATACCTTTCAGCTCGGGTGTCCGTTTCACGCCCACGAGTAACCAAAATAGCTGGCTCGTTCGTCACTGCCAAGAACAAGTTCGGCACCAACTCATCACTGTTCCCGGCCCGAACTTCATTTTCGGCCCGAACTTCAACCTCGGCCCGAACTTTAACCTCAGCCCGAACTCCGACCTCGGCCCGAACTTCAACCTCGGCCCGAACATCATCCTCGGCCCGAACACCGAACTTCGGCCCGAACACCACTTCGGCCCGAACACCACTTCGGCCCGAACATCCCACTTCGGCCCGAACACCACTTCGGCCCGAACATCCCTCTTCGGCCCGAACATCCCTCTTCGGCCCGAACTCTTCAATATCCAAGATTGTGTGACAAAAGGTGTTATACTAAAGCATTCATAACTTTCAGCTCGGGTGTCCGTTTCACGCACACGAGTAACCAAAATCGCTGGTTCGGTCGTCACTGCCAAGAACAAGTTCGGCACCCACTCTTCACTGTTCCTGGCCCGAACTTCATTTTCGGCCCGAACTTCAACCTCGGCCCGAACATCAACCACGGCCCGAACTCCGACCTCGACCCGAACTTCAACCTCGGCCCGAACATCATCCTCGGCCCGAACACCGAACTTCGGCCGAACACCACTTCGGCCCGAACACCACTTCGGCCCGAACATCGCACTTCGGCCCGAACACCACTTCGGCCCGAACATCCCTCTTCGGCCCGAACTCTTCAATATCCAAGATTGTGTGACAAAAGGTGATATACTAAAACATCCATAAGTTTCAGCTCGAGTGTCCGTTTCACGCCAACGAGTAACCAAAATAGCTGGTTCGTTCGTCACTGCCAAGAACAAGTTCGGCCCTAACTCTGCACTGTTCCCGGCCCGAACTTAATTTTCGGTCCGAACTTGAACCTCGGCCCGAACTTCAACCTCGGCCCGAACTCCGACCTCGGCCCGAACTTCAACCTCGGCCCGAACATCATCCTCAGCCCGAACATCCCCCTTCGGCCCGAACACCACTTCGGCCCGAACACCACTTCGGCCCGGACATCCCCCTTCGGCCCGGACACCACTTCGGCCCGCACATCCCTCTTCGGCCCGAACTCTTCAATATCCAAGATTGAGTGACAAAAGGTGCTATACTAAAACATTCATAACTTTCAGCTCGGGTGTCTGTTTCAAGCCCACGAGTAACCAAAGTAGCTGGTTCGTTCGTCACTGCCAAGAACAAGTTCGGCCCGAACTCTTCACTGTTCCCGGCCCGAACTTAATTTTCAGTCCGAACTTCAACCTCGGCCCGAACTTCAACCTCGGCCCGAACTCCGACCTCGACCCGAACCTCAACCTCGGCCCGAACCTCAACCTCGGCCCGAACACCGAACTTCGGCACGAACACCGAACTTCGGCACAAACACCACTTCGGCCCGAACACCACTGCGGCCCGAACACCACTTCGGCCCGAACATCCCTCTTCTGCCCGAACTCTTCAATATCCAAGATTGTGTGACAAAAGGTGCTATACTAAAACATTCATACCTTTCAGCTCGGGTGTCCGTTTCACGCCCACGAGTAACAAAAATAGGTGGTTTGGTCGTCACTGCCAAGAACAAGTTCGGCACCAACTCATCACTGTTCCCGGCCCGAACTTCATTTTCGGCCCGAACTGCAACCTCGGCCCGAACTTCAACCTCGGCCCAAACTCCGACCTCGGCCCGAACTTCAACCTAGGCCCGAACATCATCCTCGCCCCGAACACAGAACTTCGGCCCGAACACCACTTCGGCCCGAACATCCCACTTCGGCCCGAACACCACTTCGGCCCGAACATCCCTCTTCGGCCCGAACTCTTCAATATCCAAGATTGTGTGACAAAAGGTGATATACTAAAACATCCATAACTTTCAGCTTGAGTGTCCGTTTCACGCCCACGAGTAACCAAAATAGCTGGTTCGTTCGTCACTGCCAAGAACAAATTCGGCCTTAACTCTGCACTGTTCCCGACCCGAACTTAATTTTCGGTCCGAACTTCAACCTCGACCCGAACTTCAACCTCGGCCCGAACTCCGACCTCGGCCCGAACTTCAACCTCGGCCCGAACATCATCCTCGGCCCGAACACCGAACTTCGGCCCGAACACCACTTCGGCCCGAACATCCCTCTTCGGCCCGAACTCTTCAATATCCAAGATTGTGTGACAAAAGGTGCTATACTAAAAAATTCATAACTTTCAGCTCGGGTGTCCGTTTCACGCCCACGAGTAACCAAAATAGTTTGTTCGTTCGTCACTGCCAAGAACAAGTTCGGCCCGAACTCTTCACTGTTCCCGGCCCGAACTTCATTTTCGGCCCGAACTTCAACCTCGGCCCGAACTCCGAACTCGGCCCGAACTTCAACCTCGGCCCGAACATCATCCTCGGCCCGAACACCGAACTTCGGCCCGAACACCACTTCGGCCCGAACACCAGTTCGGCCCGAACATCCCATTTCGGCCCGAACACCACTTCGGCCCGAACATCCCTGTTCGTCCCGAACTCTTCAATATCCAAGATTGTGTGACAAAAGGTGCTATACTAAAACATTCATAACTTTCAGCTCGGGTGTCCGTTTCACGCCCACGAGTAACCAAAATAGGTTGTTCGTTCGTCACTGCCAAGAACAAGTTCGGCCCGAACTCTTCACTGTTCCCGGCCCGAACTTCATTTTCGGCCCGAACTTCAACCTCGGCCCGAACTCCGACCTCGGCCCGAACTTCAACCTCGGCCCGAACATCATCCTCGGCCCGAACACCGAACTTCGGCCCGAACACCACTTCGGCCCGAACACCACTTCGGCCCGAACATCCCACTTCGGCCCGAAACCACTTCGGCCCGAACATCCCTCTTCGGCCCGAACTCTTCAATATCCAAGATTGTGTGACAAAAGGTGCTATACTAAAACATTCATACCTTTCAGCTCGGGTGTCCGTTTCACGCCCACGAGTAACAAAAATAGGTGGTTCGGTCGTCACTGCCAAGAACAAGTTCGGCACCAACTCATCACTGTTCCCGGCCCGAACTTCATTTTCGGCCTGAACTGCAACCTCGGCCCGAACTTCAACCTCGGCCCAAACTCCGACCTCGGCCCGAACTTCAACCTCGGCCCGAACATCATCCTCGCCCCGAACACAGAACTTCGGCCCGAACACCACTTCGGCCCGAACATCCCACTTCGGCCCGAACACCACTTCGGCCCGAACATCCCTCTTCGGCCCGAACTCTTCAATATCCAAGATTGTGTGACAAAAGGTGATATACTAAAACATCCATAACTTTCAGCTCGAGTGTCCGTTTCACGCCCACAAGTAACCAAAATAGCTGGTTCGTTCGTCACTGCCAAGAACAAGTTCGGCCCTAACACTGCACTGTTCCCGGCCCGAACTTAATTTTCGGTCCGAACTTCAACCTCGGCCCGAACTTCAACCTCGGCCCGAACTCCGACCTCGGCCCGAACTTCAGCCACGGCCCGAACATCATCCTCGGCCCGAACACCGAACTTCGGCCCGAACACCACTTCGGCCCGAACACCACTTCGGCCCGAACATCCCACTTCGGCCCGAACACCACTTCGGCCCGAACATCCCTCTTCGGCCCGAACTCTTCAATATCCAAGATTGTGTGACAAAAGGTGCTATACTAAAACATTCATAACTTTCAGCTCGGGTGTCCGTTTCACGCCCACGAGTAACCAAAATAGCTTGTTCGTTCGTCACTGCCAAGAACAAGTTCGGCCCGAACTCTTCACTGTTCCCAGCCCGAACTTCATTTTCGGCCCGAACTTCAACCTCGGCCCGAACTCCGAACTCGGCCCGAACTTCAACCTCGGCCCGAACATCATCCTCGGCCCGAACACCGAACTTCGGCCCGAACACCACTTCGGCCCGAACACCAGTTCGGCCCGAACATCACACTTCGGCCCGAACACCACTTCGGCCCGAACATCCCTGTTCGGCCCGAACTCTTCAATATCCAAGATTGTGTGACAAAAGGTGCTATACTAAAACATTCATAACTTTCAGCTCGGGTGTCCGTTTCACGCCCACGAGTAACCAAAATAGCTGGTTCGTTCGTCACTGCCAAGAACAAGTTCGGCCCGAACTCTTCACTGTTCCCGGCCCGAACTTCATTTTCGGCTCGAACTTCAACCTCGGCCCGAACTTCGACCTCGGCCTGAACTCCGACCTCGGCCCGAACTTCAACCTCGGCCCGAACATCATCCTCAGCCCGAACACCGAACTTCGGCCCGAACACCACTTCGGCCCGAACACCACTTCGGCCCGAAACCACTTCGGCCCGAACATCCCTCTTCGGCCCGAACTCTTCAATATCCAAGATTGTGTGATAAAAGGTGCTATACTAAAACATTCATACCTTTCAGCTCGGGTGTCCGTTTCACGCCCACGAGTAACCAAAATAACTGGTTCGGTCGTCACTGCCAAGAACAAGTTCGGCACCAACTCATCACTGTTCCCGGCCCGAACTTCATTTTCGGCCCGAACTGCAACCTCGGCCCGAACTTCAACCTCGGCCCAAACTCCGACCTCGGCCCGAACTTCAACCTCGGCCCGAACATCATCCTCGGCCCGAACACAGAACTTCGGCCCGAACACCACTTCGGCCCGAACATCCCACTTCGGCCCGAACACCACTTCGGCCCGAACATCCCACTTCGGCCCGAACACCACTTCGGCCCGAACATCCCTCTTCGGCCCGAACTCTTCAATATCCAAGATTGTGTGACAAAAGGTGCTATACTAAAACATTCATAACTTTCAGCTCCGGTTTCCGTTTCACGCCCACGAGTAACCAAAATAGTTGGTTCGTTCGTCACTTCCAAGAACAAGTTCGGCCCTAACTCTGCACTGTTCCCGGCCCAAACTTAATTTTCGGCCCAAACTTCAACCTCGGCCCGAACTTCAACCTCGGCCCGAACTCCGACCTCGGCCCGAACTTCGACCTCGGCCCGAACATCATCCTCGGCCCGAACACCGAACTTCGGCCCGAACACCACCTCGGCCCGAACTTCAGCCTCGGCCCGAACATCATCCTCGGCCCGAACACCGAACTTCGGCCCGAACACCACTTCGGCCCGAACATCCCACTTCGGCCCGAACACCACTTCGGCCCGAACATCCCTCTTCGGCCCGAACTCTTCAGTATCCAAGATTGTGTGACAAAAGGTGCTATACTAAAACATTCATAACTTTCAGCTCGGGTGTCCGTTTCACGCCCACGAGTAACCAAAATAGCTTGTTCGTTCGTCACTGCCAAGAACAAGTTCGGCCCGAACTCTTCACTGTTCCCGGCCCGAACTTCATTTTCGGCCCGAACTTCAACCTCGGCCCGAACTCCGAACTCGGCCCGAACTTCAACCTCGGCCCGAACATCATCCTCGGCCCGAACACCGAACTTCGGCCCGAACACCACTTCGGCCCGAACACCAGTTCGGCCCGAACATCACACTTCGGCCCGAACACCACTTCGGCCCGAACATCCCTGTTCGGCCCGAACTCTTCAATATCCAAGATTGTGTGACAAAAGGTGCTATACTAAAACATTCATAACTTTCAGCTCGGGTGTCCGTTTCACGCCCACGAGTAACCAAAATAGCTGGTTCGCTCGTCACTGCCAAGAACAAGTTCGGCCCGAACTCTTCACTGTTCCCGGCCCGAACTTCATTTTCGGCTCGAACTTCAACCTCGGCCCGAACTTCGACCTCGGCCCGAACTTCGACCTCGGCCCGAACTTCAACCTCGGCCCGAACATCATCCTCAGCCCGAACACCGAACTTCGGCCCGAACACCACTTCGGCCCGAACACCACTTCGGCCCGAAACCACTTCGGCCCGAACATCCCTCTTCGGCCCGAACTCTTCAATATCCAAGATTGTGTGATAAAATGTGCTATACTAAAACATTCATACCTTTCAGCTCGGGTGTCCGTTTCACGCCCACGAGTAACCAAAATAACTGGTTCGGTCGTCACTGCCAAGAACAAGTTCGGCACCCACTCATCACTGTTCCCGGCCCGAACTTCATTTTCGGCCCGAACTGCAACCTCGGCCCGAACTTCAACCTCGGCCCGAACTTAAACCTCGGCCCGAACATCATCCTCGGCCCGAACACAGAACTTCGGCCCGAACACCACTTCGGCCCGAACATCCCACTCCGGCCCGAACACCACTTCGGCCCGAACATCCCACTTCGGCCCGAACACCACTTCGGCCCGAACATCCCTCTTCGGCCCGAACTCTTCAATATCCAAGATTGTGTGACAAAAGGTGCTATACTAAAACATTCATAACTTTCAGCTCCGGTTTCCGTTTCACGCCCACGAGTAACCAAAATAGTTGGTTCGTTCGTCACTTCCAAGAACAAGTTCGGCCCTAACTCTGCACTGTTCCCGGCCCAAACTTAATTTTCGGCCCAAACTTCAACCTCGGCCCGAACTTCAACCTCGGCCCGAACTCCGACCTCGGCCCGAACTTCGACCTCGGCCCGAACATCATCCTCGGCCCGAACACCGAACTTCGGCCCGAACACCACTTCGGCCCGAACACCACTTCGGCCCGAACATCCCACTTCGGCCCGAACACCACTTCGGACCGAACATCCCTCTTCGGCCCGAACTCTTCAATATCCAAGATTGTGTGACAAAAGGTGGTATACTAAAAAATTCATAACTTTCAGCTCGGGTGTCCGTTTCACGCCCACGAGTAACCAAAATAGCTGGTCGTTCGTCACTGCCAAGAACAAGTTCGGCCCGAACTATTCGCTGTTCCCGGCCCGAACTTCATTTTCGGCCCGAACTTCAACCTCGGCCCGAACTTCAACCTCGGCCCGAACTCCGACCTTGGCCCGAACTTCAACCTCGTTCCGAACATCATCCTCGGCCCGAACACCGAACTTCGGCCCGAACACCACTTCGGCCCGAACATCCCACTACGGCCCGAACACCACTTCGGCCCGAACATCCCTCTTCGGCCCGAACTCTTCAATATCCAAGATTGTGTGACAAAAGGTGCTATACTAAAACATTCATAACTTTCAGCTCGGGTGTCCGTTTCACGCCCACGAGTAACCAAAATAGCTGGTCGTTCGTCTCTGCCAAGAACAAGTTCGCCCCGAACTCTTCACTGTTCCCGGCCCGAACTTGATTTTCGGCCCGAACTTCATCCTCGGCCCGAACTTCAACCTCGGCCCGAACTCCGACCTCGGCACGAACTACAACCTCGGCCCGAACATCATTCTCGGACTGAACACCGAACTTCGGCCCGAACACCACTTCGGCCCGAACACCATTTCGGCCCGAACAACCCACTTCGGCCCGAACATCCCACTTCGGCCCAAACATCCCTCTTCGGCCCAAACTCTTCAATATCCAATATTGTGTGACAAAAGGTGCTATACTAAAACATTCATAACGTTCAGTTCGGGTGTCCGTTTCACGCCCACGAGTAACCAAAATAGTTGGTTCGTTCGTCACTGCCAAGAACAAGTTCGACCCGAACTCTTCACTTTTCCCGGCCCGAACTTCATTTTCGGCCCGAACTTCAACCTCGGCCAGAACTTCAACCTCGGCCCGAACTCCGACCTCGGCCCGAACTTCAACCTCGGCCCGAACATCATCCTCGGCCCGAACACCGAACTTCGGCCCGAACACCACTTCGGCCCGAACATCCCACTTCGGCCCGAACACCACTTCGGCCCGAACATTCCTCTTCGGCCCGAACTCTTCAATATCCAAGATTGTGTGACAAAAGGTGCTATACTAAAACATCCATAACTTTCAGCTCGGGTGTCCGTTTCACGCCCACGAGTAACCAAAATAGCTGGTTCGTTCGTCACTGCCAAGAACAAGTTCGGCCCGAACTCTTCACTGTTCCCGGCCCTAGCTTCATTTTCGGCCCGAACTTCAACCTCGGCCCGAACTTCATCCTCAGCCCGAACTCCGACCTCGGACCGAACTTCAACCTCAGCCCGAACATCATCCTCGGCCCGAACACCGAACTTCGGCCCGAACACCACTTCGGCCGGAACACCACTTCGGCCCGAAAATCCCACTTCGGCCCGAACACCACTTCGGCCCGAACATCCCTCTTCGGCCCGAACTCTTCAATATCCAAGATTGTGTGACAAAAGGTGCTATACTAAAACATTCATAACTTTCAGCTCGGGTGTCCGTTTCACGCCCACGAGTAACCAAAATCGCTGGTTCGGTCGTCATTGCCAAGAACAAGTTCGGCACCAACTCTTCACTGTTCCTGGCCCGAACTTCATTTTCGGCCCGAACTTCAACCTCGGCCCGAACATCAACCACGGCCCGAACTCCGACCTCGACCCGAATTTCAACCTCGGCCCGAACATCATCCTCGGCCCGAACACCGAACTTCGGCCCGAACACCACTTCGGCCCGAACATCCCACTTCGGCCCGAACTCCACTTCGGCCCGAACATCCCTCTTCGGCCCGAACTCTTCAATATCCAAGATTGTGTGACAAATGGTGCTATACTAAAACATTCATAACTTTCAACTCGGGTGTCCGTTTCACGCCCACGAGTAACCAAAATAGCTGGTCGTTCGTCTCTGCCAAGAACAAGTTCGGCCCGAACTCTTCACTGTTCCCGGCCCGAACTTGATTTTCGGCCCGAACTTCAACCTCGGCCCGAACTTCAACCTCGGCCCGAACTCTGACCTCGGCACGAACTACAACCTCGGCCCGAACATCATCCTCGGCCCGAACACCGAACTTCGGCCCGAACACCACTTCGGCCCGAACACCACTTCGGCCCGAACAACCCACTTCGGCCCGAACATCCCACTTCGGCCCAAACATCCCTCTTCGGCCCAAACTCTTCAATATCCAATATTCTGTGACAAAAGGTGCTATACTAAAACATTCATAACGTTCAGTTCGGGTGTCCGTTTCACGCCCACGAGTAACCAAAATAGGTGGTTCGTTCGTCACTGCCAAGAACAAGTTCGACCCGAACTCTTCACTTTTCCCGGCCCGAACTTCATTTTCGGCCCGAACTTCAACCTCGGCCTGAACTTCATCCTCGGCCTGAACTCTGACCTCGGCCCGAACTTCAACCTCGGCCCGAACATCATCCTCGGCCCGAACACCGAACTTCGACCCGAACACCACTTCGGCCCGAACACCACTTCGCCCCGAACATCCCACTTCGGCCCGAACACCACTTCGGCCCGAACATCCCTCTTCGGCCCGAACTCTTCAATATCCAAGATTGTGTGACAAAAGGTGCTATACTAAAACATCCATAACTTTCAGCTCGGGTGTCCGTTTCACGCCCACGAGTAACCAAAATAGCTGGTTCATTCGTCACTGCCAAGAACAAGTTCGGCCCGAACTCTTCACTGTTCCCGGCCCGAACTTTATTTTCGGCGCGAACTTCAACCTCGGCCTGAACTTCAACCTCGGCTTGAACTCTGACCTCGGCCCGAACTTCAACCTCGGCCCGAACATCATCCTCGGCCCGAACACCGAACTTCGGCCCGAACACCACTTCGGCCCGAACATCCCACTTCGGCCCGAACACCACTTCGGCCTGAACATTCCTCTTCGGCCCGAACTCTTCAATATCCAAGATTGTGTGACAAAAGGTGCTATACTAAAACATCCATAACTTTCAGCTCGGGTGTCCGTTTCACGCCCACGAGTAACCAAAATAGCTGGTTCGTTCGTCACTGCCAAGAACAAGTTCGGCCCGAACTCTTCACTGTTCCCGGCCCGAACTTTATTTTCGGCGCGAACTTCAACCTCGGCCTGAACTTCATCCTCGGCCTGAACTCTGACCTCGGCCCGAACTTCAACCTCGGCCCGAACATCATCCTCGGCCCGAACACCGAACTTCGACCCGAACACCACTTCGGCCCGAACACCACTTCGCCCCGAACATCCCACTTCGGCCCGAACACCACTTCGGCCCGAACATCCCTCTTCGGCCCGAACTCTTCAATATCCAAGATTGTGTGACAAAAGGTGCTATACTAAAACATCCATAACTTTCAGCTCGGGTGTCCGTTTCACGCCCACGAGTAACCAAAATAGCTGGTTCATTCGTCACTGCCAAGAACAAGTTCGGCCCGAACTCTTCACTGTTCCCGGCCCGAACTTTATTTTCGGCGCGAACTTCAACCTCGGCCTGAACTTCAACCTCGGCTTGAACTCTGACCTCGGCCCGAACTTCAACCTCGGCCCGAACATCATCCTCGGCCCGAACACCGAACTTCGACCCGAACACCACTTCGGCCCGAACACCACTTCGCCCCGAACATCCCACTTCGACCCGAACACCACTTCGGCCCGAACATCCCTCTTCGGCCCGAACTCTTCAATATCCAAGATTGTGTGACAAAAGGTGCTATACTAAAACATTCATAACTTTCAGCTCGGGTGTCCGTTTCACGCCCACGAGTAACCAAAATAGCTGGTCGTTCGTCTCTGCCAAGAACAAGTTCGGCCCGAACTCTTCACTGTTCCCGGCCCGAACTTGATTTTCGGCCCGAACTTCAACCTCGGCCCGAACTTCAACCTCGGCCCGAACTCCGACCTCGGCACGAACTACAACCTCGGCCCGAACATCATCCTCGGCCCGAACACCGAACTTCGGCCCGAACACCACTTCGGCCCGAACACCACTTCGGCCCGAACAACCCACTTCGGCCCGAACATCCCACTTCGGCCCAAACATCCCTCTTCGGCCCAAACTCTTCAATATCCAATATTGTGTAACAAAAGGTGCTATACTAAAACATTCATAACGTTCAGTTCGGGTGTCCGTTTCACGCCCACGAGTAACCAAAATAGTTGGTTCGTTCGTCACTGCCAAGAACAAGTTCGACCCGAACTCTTCACTTTTCCCGGCCCGAACTTCATTTTCGGCCCGAACTTCAACCTCGGCCAGAACTTCAACCTCGGCCCGAACTCCGACCTCGGCCCGAACTTCAACCTCGGCCCGAACATCATCCTCGGCCCGAACACCGAACTTCGGCCCGAACACCACTTCGGCCCGAACATTCCTCTTCGGCCCGAACTCTTCAATATCCAAGATTGTGTGACAAAAGGTGCTATACTAAAACATCCATAACTTTCAGCTCGGGTGTCCGTTTCACGCCCACGAGTAACCAAAATAGCTGGTTCGTTCGTCACTGCCAAGAACAAGTTCGGCCCGAACTCTTCACTGTTCCCGGCCCGAACTTTATTTTCGGCGCGAACTTCAACCTCGGCCTGAACTTCAACCTCGGCCCGAACTCTGACCTCGGCCCGAACTTCAACCTCCGCCCGAACATCATCCACGGCCCGAACACCGAACTTCGACCCGAACACCACTTCGGCCCGAACACCACTTCGCCCCGAACATCCCACTTCGGCCCGAACACCACTTCGGCCCGAACATCCCTCTTCGGCCCGAACTCTTCAATATCCAAGATTGTGTGACAAAAGGTGCTATACTAAAACATTCATAACTTTCAGCTCGGGTGTCCGTTTCACGCCCACGAGTAACCAAAATAGCTGGTTCGTTCGTCACTGCCAAGAACAAGTTCGTCCCGAACTCTTCACTGTTCCCGAACCTAGCTTCATTTTCGGCCCGAACTTCAACCTCGGCCCGAACTTCATCCTCAGCCCGAACTCCGACCTCGGCCCGAACTTCAACCTCGGCCCGAACATCATCCTCGGCCCGAACACCGAACTTCGGCCCGAACACCACTTCGGCCCAACACCACTTCGGCCCGAACACCACTTCGGCCCGAAAATCCCATTTCGGCCCGAACACCACTTCGGCCCGAACATCCCTCTTCGGCCCGAACTCTTCAATATCCAAGATTGTGTGACAAAAGGTGCTATACTAAAACATTCATAACTTTCAGCTCGGGTGTCCTTTTCACGCCCACGAGTAACCAAAATCGCTGGTTCGCTCGTCACTGCCAAGAACAAGTTCGGCACCCACTCTTCACTGTTCCTGGCCCGAACTTCATTTTCGGCCCGAACTTCAACCTCGGCCCGAACATCAACCACGGCCCGAACTCCGACCTCGACCCGAATTTCAACCTCGGCCCGAACATCATCCTCGGCCCGAACATCGAACTTCGGCCCGAACACCACTTCGGCCCGAACACCGCTTCGGTCCGAACATCGCACTCCCGAACACCACTTCGGCCGGAACATCCCTCTTCGGCCCGAACTCTTCAATATCCAAGATTGTGTGACAAAAGGTGATATACTAAAACATCCATAACTTTCAGCACGAGTGTCCGTTTCACGCCCACGAGTAACCAAAATAGCTGGTTCGTTCGTCACTGCCAAGAACAAGTTCGGCCCTAACTCTGCACTGTTCCCGGCCCGAACTTAATTTTCGGTCCGAACTTCAACCTCGGCCCGAACTTCAACCTCGGCCCAAACTCCGACCTCGGCCCGAACTTCAACCTCGACCCGAACATCATCCTCGGCCCGAACACCGAACTTCGGCCCGAACACCACTTCGGCCCGAACACCACTTCGGCCCGAACATCCCACTTCGGCCCGAACACCACTTCGGCCCGAACATCCCTCTTCGGCCCGAACTCTTCAATATCCAAGATTGTATGACAAAAGGTGGTATACTAAAACATTCATAACTTTCAGCTCGGGTGTCCGTTTCACGCCCACGAGTAACCAAAATAGCTCGTTCATTCGTCACTGCCAAGAACAAGTTCGGCCCGAACTCTTCGCTGTTCCCGGCCTGAACTTCATTTTCGGCCCGAACTTCAACCTCGGCCCGAACTTCAACCTCGGCCCGAACTCCGACCTCGGCCCGAACTTCAACCTCGGCCCGAACATCATCCTCGGTCCGAACACCACTTCGGCCCGAACATCCCACTTCGGCCCGAACACCACTTCGGCCCGAACATCCTTCTTCGGCCCGAACTCTTCAATATCCAAGATTGTGTGACAAAAGGTGCTATACTAAAACATTCATAACTTTCAGGTCGGGTGTCCGTTTCACGCCCACGAGTAACCAAAAGAGCTGGTCGTTCGTCACTGCCAAGAACAAGTTCGGCCCGAACTGTTCACTGTTCCTGGCCCGAACTTGATTTTCGGCCCGAACTTCAACCTCGGCCAGAACTTCAACCTCGGCCCGAACTCCGACCTCGGCACGAACTTCAACCTCGGCCCGAACATCATCCTCAGCCCGAACACCGAACTTCAGCCCGAACACCACTTCGGCCCGAACACCACTTCGCCCCGAACATCCCACTTCGGACTGAACACCACTTCGGCCCGAACATCCCTCTTCGGCCCGAACTCTTCAATATCCAAGATTGTGTGACAAAAGGTGCTATACTAAAACATTCATAACTTTCAGCTCGGGTGTCCGTTTCACGCCCACGAGTAACCAAAATAGCTGGTTCGTTCGTCACTGCCAAGAACAAGTTCGGCCCGAACTCTTCACTGTTCCCGGCCCTAGCTTCATTTTCGGCCCGAACTTCAACCTCGGCCCGAACTTCATCCTCAGCCCGAACTCCGACCTCGGCCCGAACTTCAACCTCGGCCCGAACATCATCCTCGGCCCGAACACCGAACTTCGGCCCGAACACCACTTCGGCCCGATCACCACTTCGGCCCGAAAATCCCACTTCGGCCCGAACACCACTTCGGCCCGAACATCCCTCTTCGGCCCGAACTCTTCAATATCCAAGATTGTGTGACAAAAGGTGCTATACTAAAACATTCATAACTTTCAGCTCGGGTGTCCGTTTCACACCCACGAGTAACCAAAATCGCTGGTTCGGTCGTCACTGCCAAGAACAAGTTCGGCACCAACTCTTCACTGTTCCTGGCCCGAACTTCATTTTCGGCCCGAACTTCAACCTCGGCCCGAACATCAACCACGGCCCGAACTCCGACCTCGACCCGAATTTCAACCTCGGCCCGAACATCATCCTCGGCCCGAACACCGAACTTCGGCCCGAACACCACTTCGGCCCGAACATCCCACTTCGGCCCGAACACCACTTCGGCCCGAACATTCCTCTTCGGCCCGAACTCTTCAATATCCAAGATTGTGTGACAAAAGGTGCTATACTAAAACATCCATAACTTTCAGCTCGGGTGTCCGTTTCACGCCCACGAGTAACCAAAATAGCTGGTTCGTTCGTCACTGCCAAGAACAAGTTCGGCCCGAACTCTTCACTGTTCCCGGCCCGAACTTTATTTTCGGCGCGAACTTCAACCTCGGCCTGAACTTCAACCTCGGCCCGAACTCTGACCTCGGCCCGAACTTCAACCTCGGCCCGAACATCATCCTCGGCCCGAACACCGAACTTCAGCCCGAACACCACTTCGGCCCGAACACCACTTCGCCCCGAACATCCCACTTCGGACTGAACACCACTTCGGCCCGAACATCCCTCTTCGGCCCGAACTCTTCAATATCCAAGATTGTGTGACAAAAGGTGCTATACTAAAACATTCATAACTTTCAGCTCGGGTGTCCGTTTCACGCCCACGAGTAACCAAAATAGCTGGTTCGTTCGTCACTGCCAAGAACAAGTTCGGCCCGAACTCTTCACTGTTCCCGGCCCTAGCTTCATTTTCGGCCCGAACTTCAACCTCGGCCCGAACTTCATCCTCAGCCCGAACTCCGACCTCGGCCCGAACTTCAACCTCGGCCCGAACATCATCCTCGGCCCGAACACCGAACTTCGGCCCGAACACCACTTCGGCCCGATCACCACTTCGGCCCGAAAATCCCACTTCGGCCCGAACACCACTTCGGCCCGAACATCCCTCTTCGGCCCGAACTCTTCAATATCCAAGATTGTGTGACAAAAGGTGCTATACTAAAACATTCATAACTTTCAGCTCGGGTGTCCGTTTCACACCCACGAGTAACCAAAATCGCTGGTTCGGTCGTCACTGCCAAGAACAAGTTCGGCACCAACTCTTCACTGTTCCTGGCCCGAACTTCATTTTCGGCCCGAACTTCAACCTCGGCCCGAACATCAACCACGGCCCGAACTCCGACCTCGACCCGAATTTCAACCTCGGCCCGAACATCATCCTCGGCCCGAACATCGAACTTCGGCCCGAACACCACTTCGGCCCGAACATCCCACTCCCGAACACCACTTCGGCCCGAACATCCCTCTTCGTCCCGAACTCTTCAATATCCAAGATTGTGTGACAAAAGGTGATATACTAAAACATCCATAACTTTCAGCTCGAGTGTCCGTTTCACGCCCACGAGTAACCAAAATAGCTGGTTCGTTCGTCACTGCCAAGAACGAGTTCGGCCCTAACTCTGCACTGTTCCTGGCCCGAACTTAATTTTCGGTCCGAACTTCAACCTCGGCCCGAACTTCAACCTCGGCCCAAACACTGACCTCGGCCTGAACTTCAACCTCGACCCGAACATCATCCTCGGCCCGAACACCGAACTTCGGCCCGAACACCACTTCGGCCCGAACACCACTTCGGCCCGAACATCCCACTTCGGCCCGAACACCACTTCGGCCGGAACATCCCTCTTCGGCCCGAACTCTTCAATATCCAAGATTGTATGACAAAAGGTGGTATACTAAAACATTCATAACTTTCAGCTCGGGTGACCGTTTCACGCCCACGAGTAACCAAAATAGCTCGTTCGTTCGTCACTGCCAAGAACAAGAACGGCCCGAACTCTTCGCTGTTCCCGGCCTGAACTTCATTTTCGGCCCGAACTTCAACCTCGGCCCGAACTTCAACCTCGGCCCGAACTCCGACCTCGGCCCGAACTTCAACCTCGGCCCGAACATCATCCTCGGCCCGAACACCACTTCGGTCCTAACACCACTTCGGCCCGAACATCACAATTCGGCCCGAACACCACTTCGGCCCGAACATCCTTCTTCGGCCCGAACTCTTCAATATCCAAGATTGTGTGACAAAAGGTGCTATACTAAAACATTCATAACTTTCAGCTCGGGTGTCCGTTTCACGCCCACAAGTAACCAAAAGAGCTGGTCGTTCGTCACTGCCAAGAACAAGTTCGGCCCGAACTATTCACTGTTCCCGGCTCGAACTTGATTTTCGGCCCGAACTTCAACCTCGGCCAGAACTTCAACCTCGGCCCGAACTCCGACCTTGGCACGAACTTCAACCTCGGCCCGAACATCATCCTCGGCCCGAACACCGAACTTCGGCCCGAACACCACTTCAGCCCGAACACCACTTCGGCCCGAACAACCCACTTCGGCCCGAACATCCCACTTCGGCCCGAACATCCCTCTTCGGCCCGAACTCTTCAATATCCAAGATTGTGTGACAAAAGGTGCTATACTAAAACATTCATAACTTTCAGCTCGGGTGTCCGTTTCACGCCCACGAGTAACAAAAATAGCTGGTTCGTTCGTCACTGCCAAGAACAAGTTCGGCCTGAACTCTTCACTGTTCTCGGCCCGAACTTCATTTTCGGCCCGAACTTCAACCTCGGCCCGAACTTCGACCTCGGCCCGAACTCCGACCTCGGCCCAAATTTCAACCTCGGCCCGAACTTCAACCTCGGCCCGAACATCATCCTCGGCCCGAACACCGAACTTCGGCCCGAACACCACTTCGGCCCGAACATCCCACTTCGGCCCGAACACCACTTCGGCCCGAACATCCCTCTTCGGCCCGAACTCTTCAATATCCAAGATTGTGTGACAAAAGGTGCTATACTAAAACATTCATAACTTTCAGCTCGGGTGTCCGTTTCACGCCCACAAGTAACCAAAATAGCTTGTTCGTTCGTCACTGCCAAGAACAAGTTCGGTCCGAACTCTTCACTGCTCTCGGACCGAACTTCATTTTCGGCCCGAACTTCAACCTCGGCCAGAACTCCGACCTCGGCCCGAACTCCATCCTCGGCCCGAACACCGAACTTCGGCCCGAACACCCCTTCGGCCCGAACACCACTTCTGCCCGAACATCCCACTTCGGCCCGAACACCACTTCGGCCTGAACTCTTCAATATCCAAGATTGTGTGACAAAAGGTGCTATACTAAAACATTCAAAACTTTCAGCTCGGGTGTCCGTTTCACGCCCACGAGTAACCAAAATAGCTGGTTCGTTCGTCACTGCCAAGAACAAGTTCGGCCCTAACTCTGCACTGTTCCCAGCCCGAACTTAATTTTCGGTCCGAACTTCAACCTCGGCCCGAACTTCAACCTCGGCCCAAACTCCGACCTCGGCCCGAACTTCAACCTCGACCCGAACATCATCCTCAGCCCGAACACCGAACTTCGGCCCGAACACCACTTCGGCCCGAACACCACTTCGGCCCGAACATCCAACTTCGGCCCGAACACCACTTCGGCCCGAACATCCCTCTTCGGCCCGAACTCTTCAATATCCAAGATTGTATGACAAAAGGTGGTATACTAAAACATTCATAACTTTCAGCTCGGGTGTCCGTTTCACGCCCACGAGTAACCAAAATAGCTCGTTCGTCACTGCCAAGAACAAGTTCGGCCCGAACTCTTCGCTGTTCCCGGCCTGAACTTCATTTTCGGCCCGAACTTCAACCTCGGCCCGAACTTCAACCTCGGCCCGAACTCCGACCTCGGCCCGAACATCATCCTCGGCCCGAACACCACTTCGGTCCGAACACTACTTCGGCCCGAACATCCCACTTCGGCCCGAACACCACTTCGGCCCGAACATCCTTCTTCGGCCCGAACTCTTCAATATCCAAGATTGTGTGACAAAAGGTGCTATACTAAAACATTCATAACTTTCAGCTCGGGTGTCCGTTTCACGCCCACGAGTAACCAAAAGAGCTGGTCGTTCGTCACTGCCAAGAACAAGTTCGGCCCGAACTCTTCACTGTTCCCGGCCCGAACATGATTTTCGGCCCGAACTTCAACCTCGGCCAGAACTTCAACCTCGGCCCGAACTCCGACCTCGGCACGAACTTCAACCTCGGCCCGAACATCATCCTCGGCCCGAACACCGAACTTCGGCCCGAACACCACTTCGGCCCGAACACCACTTCGGCCCGAACAACGCACTTCGGCCCGAACATCCCACTTCGGCCCGAACATCCCTCTTCGGCCCGAACTCTTCAATATCCAAGATTGTGTGACAAAAGGTGCTATACTAAAACATTCATAACTTTCAGCTCGGGTGTCCGTTTCACGCCCACGAGTAACCAAAATATCTGGTTCATTCGTCACTGCCAAGAAGAAGTTCGGCCTGAACTCTTCACTGTTCCCGGCCCGAACTTCATTTTCGGCCCGAACTTCAACCTCGGCCCGAACTTCGACCTCGGCCCGAACTCCGACCTCGGCCCGAACTTCAACCTCGGCCCGAACTTCAACCTCGGCCCGAACATCATCCTCGGCCCGAACACCGAACTTCGGCCCGAACACCACTTCGGCCCGAACATCCCACTTCGGCCCGAACACCACTTCGGCCCGAACATCCCTCTTCGGCCCGAACTCTTCAATATCCAAGATTGTGTGACAAAAGGTGCTATACTAAAACATTCATAACTTTCAGCTCGGGTGTCCGTTTCACGCCCACAAGTAACCAAAATAGCTTGTTCGTTCGTCACTGCCAAGAACAAGTTCGGTCCGAACTCTTCACTGCTCTCGGACCGAACTTCATTTTCGGCCCGAACTTCAACCTCAGCCCGAACTCCGACCTCGGCCCGAACTCCATCTTCGGCCCGAACACCGAACTTCGGCCCGAACACCACTTCGGCCCGAACATCCAACTTCGGCCCGAACACCACTTCGGCCCGAACATCCCTATTCGGCCCGAACTCTTCAATATCCAAGATTGTGTGACAAAAGGTGCTATACTAAAACATTCATAACTTTCAGCTCGGGTGTCCGTTTCACGCCCACGAGTAACCAAAATAGCTGGTTCATTCGTTACTGCCATGAACAAGTTCGGCCCGAACATCCCACTTCGGCCCGAACACCACTTCGGCCCGAACATTCCTCTTCGGCCCGAACTCTTCAATATCCAAGATTGTGTGACAAAAGGTGCTATACTAAAACATCCATAACTTTCAGCTCGGGTGTCCGTTTCACGCCCACGAGTAACCAAAATAGCTGGTTCGTTCGTCACTGCCAAGAAACAGTTCGCCCCGAACTCTTCACTGTTCCCGGCCCGAACTTTATTTTCGGCGCGAACTTCAACCTCGGCCTGAACTTCAACCTCGGCCCGAACTCTGTCCTCGGCCCGAACTTCAACCTCGGCCCGAACATCATCCTCGGCCCGAACACCACTTCGGCCCGAACATCCCACTTCGGCCCGAACACCACTTCGGCCCTAACATCCCTCTTCGGCCCGAACTCTTCAATATCCATGATTGTGTGACAAAAGGTGTTATACTAAAACATTCATAACTTTCAGCTCGGGTGTCCGTTTCACGCCCACGAGTAACCAAATAGCTGGTTCGTTCGTCACTGCCAAGAACAAGTTCGGCCCGAACTCTTCACTGTTCCCGACCCGAACTTCATTTTCGGCCCGAACTTCAACCTCGGCCCGAACTTCAACCTCGGCCCGAACTCCGACCTCGGCCCGAACTCCTCCTCGGCCCGAATTTCAACCTCGGCCCGAGCATCATCCTCGGCGCGAACACCGAACTTCGGCCCGAACACCACTTCGGCCCGAACATCCCACTTCGGCCCGAACACCACTTCGGCCCTAACATCCCTCTTCGGCCCGAACTCTTCAATATCCATGATTGTGTGACAAAAGGTGCTATACTAAAACATGCATAACTTTCAGCTCGGGTGTCCATTTCACGCCCACGAGTAACCAAAATAGCTGGTTCGTTCGTCACTGCCAAGAACAAGTTCGCCCCGAACTCTTCACTGTTCCCGGCCCGAACTTTATTTTCGGCGCGAACTTCAACCTCGGCCTGAACTTCAACCTCGGCCCGAACTCTGACCTCGGCCCGAACTTCAACCTCGGCCCGAACATCATCCTCGGCCCGAACACCACTTCGGGCCGAACATCCCACTTCGGCCCGAACACCACTTCGGCCCTAACATCCCTCTTCGGCCCGAACTCTACAATATCCATGATTGTGTGACAAAAGGTGCTATACTAAAACATTCATAACTTTCAGCTCGGGTGTCCGTTTCACGCCCACGAGTAACCAAAATAGCTGGTCGTTCGTCTCTGCCAAGAACAAGTTCGGCCCGAACTCTTCACTGTTCCCGGCCTGAACTTGATTTTCGGCCCGAACTTCAACCTCGGCCCGAACTTCAACCTCGGACCGAACTCCGACCTCGGCCCGAACTCCTCCTCGGCCCGAATTTCAACCTCGGCCCGAACATCATCCTCGGCGCGAACACCGAACTTCGGCCCGAACACCACTTCGGCCCGAACATCCCACTTCGGCCCGAACACCACTTCGGCCCTAACATCCCTCTTCGGCCCGAACTCTTCAATATCCATGATTGTGTGACAAAAGGTGTTATACTAAAACATTCATAACTTTCATCTCGGGTGTCCGTTTCACGCCCACGAGTAACCAAAATAGCTGGTTCATTCGTCACTGCCAAGAACAAGTTCGGCCCGAACTCTTCACTGTTCCCGGCCCGAACTTCATTTTCAGCCCGAACTTCAACCTCGGCCCGAACTTCAACCTCGGCCCGAACTCCGACCTCGGCCCGAACTTCAACCTCGGCCCGAACATCATCCTCGGCCCGAACACCGAACTTCGGCCCGAACACCACTTCGGCCCGAACACCACTTCGGCCCGAACACCACTTCAGCCAGAACATCCCACTTCGGCCCGAACATCCCACTTCGGCCAGAACATCCCTCTTCGGCCCGAACTCTTCAATATCCAAGATTGTGTGACAAAAGGTGCTATACTAAAACATTCATAACTTTCAGCTCGGGTGTCCGTTTCACGCCTACGAGTAACCAAAATAGCTGGTTCGTTCGTCACTACCAAGAACAAGTTCGGCCCGAACTCTTCACTGTTCCCGGCCCGAACTTCATTTTCGGCCCGAACTTCAACCTCGGCCTGAACTTCAACCTCGGCCCGAACTCCGACCTCGGCCCGAACTTCAACCTCGGCCCGAACATCATCCTCGGCCCGAACACCAAACTTCGGCCCGAACACCACTTCGGCCTGAACATCCGACTTCGGCCCGAACACCACTTCGGCCAGAACATCCCTCTTCGGCCCGAACTCTTCAATATCCAAAATTGTGTGACAAAAGGTGCTATACTAAAACATTCATAACTTTCAGCTCGGGTGTCCGTTTCACGCCCACGAGTAACCAAAATAGCTGGTTCGTTCGTCACTGCCAAGAACAAGTTCGGCCCAAACTCTTCACTGTTTCCGGCCCGAACTTCATTTTCGGCCCGAACTTCAACCTCGGCCCGAACTTCAACCTCGGCCCGAACTCCGACCTCGGCCCGAACGTCAACCTCGGCCCGAACATCATCCTCGGCCCGAACACCTTACTTCGGCCCGAACACCACTTCGGCCCGAACACCACTTCGGCCCGAACATCCCACTTCGGCCCGAACACCACTTCGGCCCGAACATCCCTCTTCGGCCCGAACTCTTCAATATCCAAGATTGTGTGACAAAAGGTGCTATACTAAAACATTCATAACTTTCAGCTCGGGTGTCCGTTTCACGCCCACGAGTAACCAAAATAGCTTGTTCGTTCGTCACTACCAAGAACAAGTTCGGCCTGAACTCTTCACTGTTCCCGGACCGAACTTCATTTTCGGCCCGAACTTCAACCTCGGCCCGAACTCCGACCTCGGCCCGAACTCCAACCTCGGCCCGAACTCCATCCTCGGCCCGAACACCGAACTTCGGCCCGAACACCACTTCGGCCCGAACATCCCACTTCGGCCCGAACACCACTTCGGCCCGAACATCCCTCTTCGGCCCGAACTCTTCAATATCCAAGATTGTGTGACAAAAGGTGCTATACTAAAACATTCATAACTTTCAGCTCGGGTGTCCGTTTCACGCCCACGAGTAACCAAAATAGCTGGTCGTTCGTCACTGCCAAGAACAAGTTCGGCCCGAACTCTTCACTGTTCCCGGCCCGAACTACATTTTCGGCCCGAACTTCAACCTCAGCCCGAACTCCGACATCGGCCCGATCTTCAACCTCGGCCCGAAGATCATCCTCGGCCCGAACACCGAACTTCGGCCCGAACACCACTTCGGCCCGAACACCACTTCGGCCCGAACATCCCACTTCGGCCCGAACACCACTTCGGCCCGAACATCCCTCTTCGGCCCGAACTCTTCAACATCCAAGATTGTGTGACAAAAGGTGTTATTATAAAACATTCATAACTTTCAGCTCGGGTGTCCGTTTCACGCCCACGAGTAACCAAAAGAGCTGGTCGTTCGTCACTGCCAAGAACAAGATCGGCCCGAACTCTTCACTGTTCCCGGCCCGAACTTGATTTTCGGCCCGAACTTTAACCTCGGCCAGAACTTCAACCTCGGCCCGAACTCCGACCTCGGCACGAACTTCAACCTCGGCCCGAACATCATCCTCGGCCCGAACACCGAACTTCGGCCCGAACACCACTTCGGCCCGAACAACCCACTTCGGCCCGAACATCCCACTTCGGCCCGAACATCCCTCTTCGGCCCGAACTCTTCAATATCCAAGATTGTGTGACAAAAGGTGATGTACTAAAACATTCATAACTTTCAGCTCGGGTGTCCGTTTCACGCCCACGAGTAACCAAAATAGCTAGTTCGTTCGTCACTGCCAAGAACAAGTTCGGCCTGAACTCTTCACTGTTCCCGGCCCGAACTTCATTTTCGGCCCGAACTTCAACCACGGCCCGAACTTCGACCTCGGCCCGAACTCCGACCTCGGCCCGAACTTCAACCTCGGCCCGAACATCATCCTCGGCCCGAACACCGAACTTCAGCCCGAACACCACTTCGGCCCGAACACCACTTCGGCCCGAACATCCCACTTTGGCCCGAACACCACTTCGGCCCGAACATCCCTCTTCGGCCCGAATTCTTCAATATCCAAGATTGTGTGACAAAAAGGTGCTATACTAAAACATTCATAACTTTCAGCTCGGGTGTCCGTTTCACGCCCACAAGTAACCAAAATAGCTTGTTCGTTCGTCACCGCCAAGAACAAGTTCGGTCCGAACTCTTCACTGCTCCCGGACCGAACTTCATTTTCGGCCCGAACTTCAACCTCGGCCCGAACTCCGACCTCGGCGCGAACTCCATCCTCGGCCCGAACACCGAATTTCGGCCCGAACACCACTTCGGCCCGAACACCACTTCGGCCCGAACATCCCACTTCGGCCCGAACACCACTTCGGCCCGAACATCCCTCTTCGGCCCGAACTCTTCAATATCAAAGATTGTGTGACAAAAGGTGCTATACTAAAACATTCATAACTTTCAGCTCGGGTGTCCGTTTCACGCCCACGAGTAACCAAAATAGCTGGTTCATTCGTCACTGCCAAGAACAAGTTCGGCCCGAACTCTTCACTGTTCCCGGCCCGAACTTCATTTTCGGCCCGAACTTCAACCTCGGCCAGAACTTCAACCTCGGCCCGAACTCCTCCTCGGCCCGAATTTCAACCTCGGCCCGAACATCATCCTCGGCGCGAACACCGAACTTCGGCCCGAACACCACTTCGGCCCGAACATCCCACTTCGGCCCGAACACCACTTCGGCCCTAACATCCCTCTTAGGCCCGAACTCTTCGATATCCATGATTGTGTGACAAAAGGTGTTATACTAAAACATTCATAACTTTCAGCTCGGGTGTCCGTTTCACGCCCACGAGTAACCAAAATAGCTGGTTCGTTCGTCACTGCCAAGAACAAGTTCGGCCCGAACTCTTCACTGTTCCCGACCCGAACTTCATTTTCGGCCCGAACTTCAACCTCGGCCCGAACTTCAACCTCGGCCCGAACTCCGACCTCGGCCCGAACTTCAACCTCGGCCCGAACATCATCCTCGGCCCGAACACCGAACTTCGGCCCGAACACCACTTCGGCCCGAACACCACTTCCGCCCGAACATCCCACTTCGGCCCGAACACCACTTCGGCCCGAACATCCCTCTTCGGCCCGAACTCTTCAGTATCAAAGATTGTGTGACAAAAGGTGCTATACTAAAACATTCATAACTTTCAGCTCGGGTGTCCGTTTCACGCCCACGAGTAACCAAAATAGCTGGTTCGTTCGTCACTGCCAAGAACAAGTTCGGCCCGAACTCTTCACTGTTCCCGGCCCGAACTTCATTTTCGGCCCGAACTTCAACCTCGGCCCGAACTTCAACCTCGGCCCGAACTCCGACCTCGGCCCGAACTTCAACCTCGGCCCGAACATCATCCTCGGCCCGAACACCGAACTTCGGCCCGAACACCACTTCGGCCCGAACACCACTTCGGCCCGAACATCCCACTTAGGCCCGAACATCCCACTTCAGCCAGAACATCCCTCTTTGGCCCGAACTCTTCAATATCCAAGATTGTGTGACAAAAGGTGCTATACTAAAACATTCATAACTTTCAGCTCGGGTGTCCGTTTCACGCCTACGAGTAACCAAAATAGCTGGTTCGTTCGTCACTGCCAAGAACAAGTTCGGCCCGAACTCTTCACTGTTCCCGGCCCGAACTTCATTTTCGGCCCGAACTTCAACCTCGGCCTGAACTTCAACCTCGGCCCGAACTCCGACCTCGGCCCGAACTTCAACCTCGGCCCGAACATCATCCTCGACCCGAACACCAAACTTCGGCCCGAACACCACTTCGGCCTGAACATCCGACTTCGGCCCGAACACCACTTCGGCCAGAACATCCCTCTTCGGCCCGAACTCTTCAATATCCAAGATTGTGTGACAAAAGGTGCTATACTAAAACATTCATAACTTTCAGCTCGGGTGTCCGTTTCACGCCTACGAGTAACCAAAATAGCTGGTTCGTTCGTCACTGCCAAGAACAAGTTCGGCCCGAACTCTTCACTGTTCCCGGCCCGAACTTCATTTTCGGCCCGAACTTCAACCTCGGCCCGAACTTCAACCTCGGCCCGAACTCCGACCTCGGCCCGAACTTCAACCTCGGCCCGAACATCATCCTCGGCCCGAACACCGAACTTCGGCCCGAACACCACTTCGGCCCGAACACCACTTCGGCCCGAACATCCCACTTCGGCCCGAACATCCCACTTCAGCCAGAACATCCCTCTTTGGCCCGAACTCTTCAATATCCAAGATTGTGTGACAAAAGGTGCTATACTAAAACATTCATAACTTTCAGCTCGGGTGTCCGTTTCACGCCTACGAGTAACCAAAATAGCTGGTTCGTTCGTCACTGCCAAGAACAAGTTCGGCCCGAACTCTTCACTGTTCCCGGCCCGAACTTCATTTTCGGCCCGAACTTCAACCTCGGCCTGAACTTCAACCTCGGCCCGAACTCCGACCTCGGCCCGAACTTCAACCTCGGCCCGAACATCATCCTCGACCCGAACACCAAACTTCGGCCCGACACCACTTCGGCCTGAACATCCGACTTCGGCCCGAACACCACTTCGGCCAGAACATCCCTCTTCGGCCCGAACTCTTCAATATCCAAGATTGTGTGACAAAAGGTGCTATACTAAAACATTCATAACTTTCAGCTCGGGTGTCCGTTTCACGCCCACGAGTAACCAAAATAGCTGGTTCGTTCGTCACTGGCAAGAACAAGTTCGGCCCAAACTCTTCACTGTTTCCGGCCCGAACTTCATTTTCGGCCCGAACTTCAACCTCGGCCCGAACTTCAACCTCGGCCCGAACTTCAACCTCGGCCCGAACTCCGACCTCGGCCCGAACTTCAACCTCGGCCCGAACATCATCCTCGGCCCGAACACCTAACTTCTGCACGAACACCACTTCGGCCCGAACATCCCACTTCGGCCCGAACACCACTTCGGCCCGAACATCCCTCTTCGGCCCGAACTCTTCAATATCCAAGATTGTGTGACAAAAGGTGCTATACTAAAACATTCATAACTTTCAGCTCGGGTGTCCGTTTCACGCCCACGAGTAACCAAAATAGCTTGTTCGTTCGTCACTGCCAAGAACAAGTTCGGCCTGAACTCTTCACTGTTCCCGGACCGAACTTCATTTTCGGCCCGAACTTCAACCTCGGCCCGAACTTCAACCTCGGCCCGAACTCCGACCTCGGCCCGAACTCCAACCTCGGCCCGAACTCCATCCTCGGCCCGAACACCGAACTTCGGCCCGAACACCACTTCGGCCCGAACACCACTTCGGCCCGAATATCCCACTTCGGCCCGAACACCACTTCGGCCCGAACATCCCTCTTCGGCCCGAACTCTTCAATATCCAAGATTGTGTGCCAAAAGGTCCTATACTAAAACATTCATAACTTTCAGCTCGGGTGTCCGTTTCACGCCCACGAGTAACCAAAATAGCTGGTCGTTCGTCACTGCCAAGAACAAGTTCGGCCCGAACTCTTCACTGTTCCCGGCCCGAACTACATTTTCGGCCCGAACTTCAACCTCGGCCCGAACTCCGACATCGGCCCGAACTTCAACCTCGGCCCGAACATCATCCTCGGCCCGAACACCGAACTTCGGCCCGAACACCACTTCGGCCCGAACACCACTTCGGCCCGAACATCCCACTTCGGCCCGAACACCACTTCGGCCCGAACATCCCTCTTCGGCCCGAACTCTTCAATATCCAAGATTGTGTGACAAAAGGTGCTATGCTAAAACATTCATAACTTTCAGCTCGGGTGTCCGTTTCACGCCCACGAGTAACCAAAAGAGCTGGTCGTTCGTCACTGCCAAGAACAAGTTCGGCCCGAACTCTTCACTGTTCCCGGCCCGAACTTGATTTTCGGCCCGAACTTCAACCTCGGCCAGAACTTCAACCTCGGCCCGAACTCCGACTTCGGCACGAACTTCAACCTCGGCCCGAACATCATCCTCGGCCCGAACACCGAACTTCGGCCCGAACACCACTTCGGCCCGAACAACCCACTTCGGCCCGAACATCCCTCTTCGGCCCGAACTCTTGAATATCCAAGATTGTGTGACAAAAGGTGCTATACTAAAACATTCATAACTTGCAGCTCGGGTGTCCGTTTCACGCCCACGAGTAACCAAAATAGCTGGTTCGTTCGTCACTGCCAAGAACAAGTTCGGCCTGAACTCTACACTGTTCCCGGCCCGAACTTCATTTTCGGCCCGAACTTCAACCTCGGCCCGAACTTCAACCTCGGCCCGAACTCCGACCTCGGTCCGAACTCCAACCTCGGCCCGAACTCCATCCTCGGCCCGAACACCGAACTTCGGCCCGAACACCACTTCGGCCCGAACAACCCACTTCGGCCCGAACACCACTTCGGCCCGAACATCCCTCTTCGGCCCGAACTCTTGAATATCCAAGATTGTGTGACAAAAGGTGCTATACTAAAACATTCATAACTTTCAGCTCGGGTGTCCGTTTCACGCCCACGAGTAACCAAAATAGCTGGTTCGTTCGTCACTGCCAAGAACAAGTTCGGCCTGAACTCTTCACTGTTCCCGGCCCGAACTTCATTTTCGGCCCGAACTTCAACCTCGGCCCGAACTTCAACCTCGGCCCGAACTCCGATCTCGGTCCGAACTCCAACCTCGGCCCGAACTCCATCCTCGGCCCGAACACCGAACTTCGGCCCGAACACCACTTCGGCCCGAACAACCCACTTCAGCCCGAACACCACTTCGGCCCGAACATCCCTCTTCGGCCCGAACTCTTCAATATCCATGATTGTGTGACAAAAGGTGCTATACTAAAACATCCATAACTTTCAGCTCGGGTGTCCGTTTCACGCCCACGAGTAACCAAAATAGCTGGTTCGTTCGTCACTGCCAAGAACAAGTTCGCCCCGAACTCTTCACTGTTCCCGACCCGAACTTTATTTTCGGCGCGAACTTCAACCTCGGCCTGAACTTCAACCTCGGCCCGAACTCTGACCTCAGCCCGAACTTCAACCTCGGCCCGAACATCATCTTCGGCCCGAACACCACTTCGGGCCGAACATCCCACTTCGGCCCGAACACCACTTCGGCCCAAACATCCCTCTTCGGCCCGAACTCTACAATATCCATGATTGTGTGACAAAAGGTGCTATACTAAAACATTCATAACTTTCAGCTCGGGTGTCCGTTTCACGCCCACGAGTAACCAAAATAGCTGGTCGTTCGTCTCTGCCAAGAACAAGTTCGGCCCGAACTCTTCACTGTTCCCGGCCCGAACTTGATTTTGGCCCGAACTTCAACCTCGGCCCGAACTTCAACCTCGGCCCGAACTCCGACCTCGGCCCGAACTCCTCCTCGGCCCGAATTTCAACCTCGGCCCGAACATCATCCTCGGCGCGAACACCGAACTTCGGCCCGAACACCACTTCGGCCCGAACATCCCACTTCGGCCCGAACACCACTTCGGCCCTAACATCCCTCTTCGGCCCGAACTCTTCAATATCCATGATTGTGTGACAAAAGGTGTTATACTAAAACATTCATAACTTTCAGCTCGGGTGTCCGTTTCACGCCCACCAGTAACCAAAATAGCTGGTTCGTTCGTCACTGCCAAGAACAAGTTCGGCCCGAACTCTTCACTGTTCCCGGCCCGAACTTCATTTTCGGCCCGAACTTCAACCTCGACCCGAACTTCAACCTCGGCCCGAACTCCGACCTCGGCCCGAACTTCAACCTCGGCCCGAACATCATCCTCGGCCCGAACACCGAACTTCGGCCCGAACACCACTTCGGCCCGAACACCACTTCGGCCAGAACATCCCACTTCGGCCCGAACATCCCACTTCGGCCAGAACATCCCTCTTCGGCCCGAACTCTTCAATATCCAAGATTGTGTGACAAAAGGTGCTATACTAAAACATTCATAACTTTCAGCTCGGGTGTCCGTTTCACGCCTACGAGTAACCAAAATAGCTGGTTCGTTCGTCACTGCCAAGAACAAGTTCGGCCCGAACTCTTCACTGTTCCCGGCCCGAACTTCATTTTCGGCCCGAACTTCAACCTCGGCCTGAACTTCAACCTCGGCCCGAACTCCGACCTCGGCCCGAACTTCAACCTCGGCCCGAACATCATCGTCGGCCCGAACACCAAACTTCGGCCCGAACACCACTTCGGCCTGAACATCCGACTTCGGCCCGAACACCACTTCGGCCAGAACATCCCTCTTCGGCCCGAACTCTTCAATATCCAAGATTGTGTGACAAAAGGTGCTATACTAAAACATTCATAACTTTCAGCTCGGGTGTCCGTTTCACGCCCACGAGTAACCAAAATAGCTGGTTCGTTCGTCACTGCCAAGAACAAGTTCGGCCCAAACTCTTCACTGTTCCCGGCCCGAACTTCATTTTCGGCCCGAACTTCAACCTCGGCCCGAACTTCAACCTCGGCCCGAACTCCGACCTCGGCCCGAACGTCAACCTCGGCCCGAACATCATCCTCGGCCCGAACACCTTACTTCGGCCCGAACACCACTTCGGCCCGAACACCACTTCGGCCCGAACATCCCACTTCGGCCCGAACACCACTTCGGCCCGAACATCCCTCTTCGGCCCGAACTCTTCAATATCCAAGATTGTGTGACAAAAGGTGCTATACTAAAACATTCATAACTTTCAGCTCGGGTGTCCGTTTCACGCCCACGAGTAACAAAAATATCTTGTTCGTTCGTCACTGCCAAGAACAAGTTCGGCCTGAACTCTTCACTGTTCCCGGACCGAACTTCATTTTCGGCCCGAACTTCAACCTCGGCCCGAACTTCAACCTCGGCCAGAACTTCAACCTCGGCCCGAACTCCGACTTCGGCACGAACTTCAACCTCGGCCCGAACATCATCCTCGGCCCGAACACCGAACTTCGGCCCGAACACCACTTCGGCCCGAACAACCCACTTCGGCCCGAACATCCCTCTTCGGCCCGAACTCTTGAATATCCAAGATTGTGTGACAAAAGGTGCTATACTAAAACATTCATAACTTTCAGCTCGGGTGTCCGTTTCACGCCCACGAGTAACCAAAATAGCTGGTTCGTTCGTCACTGCCAAGAACAAGTTCGGCCTGAACTCTACACTGTTCCCGGCCCGAACTTCATTTTCGGCCCGAACTTCAACCTCGGCCCGAACTTCAACCTCGGCCCGAACTCCGACCTCGGTCCGAACTCCAACCTCGGCCCGAACTCCATCCTCGGCCCGAACACCGAACTTCGGCCCGAACACCACTTCGGCCCGAACAACCCACTTCGGCCCGAACACCACTTCGGCCCGAACATCCCTATTCGGCCCGAACTCTTGAATATCCAAGATTGTGTGACAAAAGGTGCTATACTAAAACATTCATAACTTTCAGCTCGGGTGTCCGTTTCACGCCCACGAGTAACCAAAATAGCTGGTTCGTTCGTCACTGCCAAGAACAAGTTCGGCCTGAACTCTTCACTGTTCCCGGCCCGAACTTCATTTTCGGCCCGAACTTCAACCTCGGCCCGAACTTCAACCTCGGCCCGAACTCCGACCTCGGTCCGAACTCCAACCTCGGCCCGAACTCCATCCTCGGCCCGAACACCGAACTTCGGCCCGAACACCAAACTTCGGCCCGAACACCACTTCGGCCCGAACAACCCACTTCAGCCCGAACACCACTTCGGCCCGAACATCCCTCTTCGGCCCGAACTCTTCAATATCCATGATTGTGTGACAAAAGGTGCTATACTAAAACATCCATAACTTTCAGCTCGGGTGTCCGTTTCACGCCCACGAGTAACCAAAATAGCTGGTTCGTTCGTCACTGCCAAGAACAAGTTCGCCCCGAACTCTTCACTGTTCCCGGCCCGAACTTTATTTTCGGCGCGAACTTCAACCTCGGCCTGAACTTCAACCTCGGCCCGAACTCTGACCTCAGCCCGAACTTCAACCTCGGCCCGAACATCATCTTCGGCCCGAACACCACTTCGGGCCGAACATCCCACTTCGGCCCGAACACCACTTCGGCCCTAACATCCCTCTTCGGCCCGAACTCTACAATATCCATGATTGTGTGACAAAAGGTGCTATACTAAAACATTCATAACTTTCAGCTCGGGTGTCCGTTTCACGCCCACGAGTAACCAAAATAGCTGGTCGTTCGTCTCTGCCAAGAACAAGTTCGGCCCGAACTCTTCACTGTTCCCGGCCCGAACTTGATTTTGGCCCGAACTTCATTTTCGGCCCGAACTTCAACCTCGGCCCGAACTCCGACCTCGGCCCGAACTCCTCCTCGGCCCGAATTTCAACCTCGGCCCGAACATCATCCTCGGCGCGAACACCGAACTTCGGCCCGAACACCACTTCGGCCCGAACATCCCACTTCGGCCCGAACACCACTTCGGCCCTAACATCCCTCTTCGGCCCGAACTCTTCAATATCCATGATTGTGTGACAAAAGGTGTTATACTAAAACATTCATAACTTTCAGCTCGGGTGTCCGTTTCACGCCCACCAGTAACCAAAATAGCTGGTTCGTTCGTCACTGCCAAGAACAAGTTCGGCCCGAACTCTTCACTGTTCCCGGCCCGAACTTCATTTTCGGCCCGAACTTCAACCTCGACCCGAACTTCAACCTCGGCCCGAACTCCGACCTCGGCCCGAACTTCAACCTCGGCCCGAACATCATCCTCGGCCCGAACACCGAACTTCGGCCCGAACACCACTTCGGCCCGAACACCACTTCGGCCAGAACATCCCACTTCGGCCCGAACATCCCACTTCGGCCAGAACATCCCTCTTCGGCCCGAACTCTTCAATATCCAAGATTGTGTGACAAAAGGTGCTATACTAAAACATTCATAACTTTCAGCTCGGGTGTCCGTTTCACGCCCACGAGTAACAAAAATATCTTGTTCGTTCGTCACTGCCAAGAACAAGTTCGGCCTGAACTCTTCACTGTTCCCGGACCGAACTTCATTTTCGGCCCGAACTTCAACCTCGGCCCGAACTTCAACCTCGGCCCGAACTCCGACCTCGGCCCGAACTCCAACCTCGGCCCGAACTCCATCCTCGGCCCGAACACCGAACTTCGGCCCGAACACCACTTCGGCCCGAACATCCCACTTCGGCCCGAACACCACTTCGGCCCGAACATCCCTCTTCGGCCCGAACTCTTCAATATCCAAGATTGTGTGACAAAAGGTGCTGTACTAAAACATTCATAACTTTCAGCTCGGGTGTCCGTTTCACGCCCACGAGTAACCAAAATAGCTGGTCGTTCGTCACTACCAAGAACAAGTTCGGCCCGAACTCTTCACTGTTCCCGGCCCGAACTACATTTTCGGCCCGAACTTCAACCTCAGCCCGAACTCCGACATCGGCCCGATCTTCAACCTCGGCCCGAAGATCATCCTCGGCCCGAACACCGAACTTCGGCCCGAACACCACTTCGGCCCGAACACCACTTCGGCCCGAACACCACTTCGGCCCGAACATCCCACTTCGGCCCGAACACCACTTCGGCCCGAACATCCCTCTTCGGCCCGAACTCTTCAATATCCAAGATTGTGTGACAAAAGGTGCTATTATAAAACATTCATAACTTTCAGCTCGGGTGTCCGTTTCACGCCCACGAGTAACCAAAAGAGCTGGTCGTTCGTCACTGCCAAGAACAAGATCGGCCCGAACTCTTCACTGTTCCCGGCCCGAACTTGATTTTCGGCCCGAACTTCAACCTCGGCCAGAACTTCAACCTCGGCCCGAACTCCGACCTCGGCACGAACTTCAACCTCGGCCCGAACATCATCCTCGGCCCGAACACCGAACTTCGGCCCGAACACCACTTCGGCCCGAACAACCCACTTCGGCCCGAACATCCCACTTCGGCCCGAACATCCCTCTTCGGCCCGAACTCTTCAATATCCAAGATTGTGTGACAAAAGGTGATGTACTAAAACATTCATAACTTTCAGCTCGGGTGTCCGTTTCACGCCCACGAGTAACCAAAATAGCTAGTTCGTTCGTCACTGCCAAGAACAAGTTCGGCCTGAACTCTTCACTGTTCCCGGCCCGAACTTCAATTTCGGCCCGAACTTCAACCACGGCCCGAACTTCGACCTCGGCCCGAACTCCGACCTCGGCCCGAACTCCGACCTCGGCCCGAACATCATCCTCGGCCCGAACACCGAACTTCAGCCCGAACACCACTTCGGCCCGAACACCACTTCGGCCCGAACATCCCACTTTGGCCCGAACACCACTTCGGCCCGAACATCCCTCTTCGGCCCGAACTCTTCAATATCCAAGATTGTGTGACAAAAGGTGCTATACTAAAACATTCATAACTTTCAGCTCGGGTGTCCGTTTCACGCCCACAAGTTACCAAAATAGCTTGTTCGTTCGTCACCGCCAAGAACAAGTTCGGTCCGAACTCTTCACTGCTCCCGGACCGAACTTCATTTTCGGCCCGAACTTCAACCTCGGCCCGAACTCCGACCTCGGCGCGAACTCCATCCTCGGCCCGAACACCGAATTTCGGCCCGAACACCACTTCGGCCCGAACACCACTTCGGCCCGAACATCCCACTTCGGCCCGAACACCACTTCGGCCCGAACATCCCTCTTCGGCCCGAACTCTTCAATATCCAAGATTGTGTGACAAAAGGTGCTATACTAAAACATTCATAACTTTCAGCTCGGGTGTCCGTTTCACGCCCATGAGTAACCAAAATAGCTGGTTCATTCGTCACTGCCAAGAACAAGTTCGGCCCGAACTCTTCACTGTTCCCGGCCCGAACTTCATTTTCGGCCCGAACTTCAACCTCGGCCAGAACTTCAACCTCGGCCCGAACTCCTCCTCGGCCCGAATTTCAACCTCGGCCCGAACATCATCCTCGGCGCGAACACCGAACTTCGGCCCGAACACCACTTCGGCCCGAACATCCCACTTCGGCCCGAACACCACTTCGGCCCTAACATCCCTCTTCGGCCCGAACTCTTCAATATCCATGATTGTGTGACAAAAGGTGTTATACTAAAACATTCATAACTTTCAGCTCGGGTGTCCGTTTCACGCCCACGAGTAACCAAAATAGCTGGTTCGTTCGTCACTGCCAAGAACAAGTTCGGCCCGAACTCTTCACTGTTCCCGACCCGAACTTCATTTTCGGCCCGAACTTCAACCTCGGCCCGAACTCCGACCTCGGCCCGAACTTCAACCTCGGCCCGAACATCATCCTCGGCCCGAACACCGAACTTCGGCCCGAACACCACTTCGGCCCGAACACCACTTCCGCCCGAACATCCCACTTCGGCCCGAACATCCCTCTTCGGCCCGAACTCTTCAATATCAAAGATTGTGTGACAAAAGGTGTTATACTAAAACATTCATAACTTTCAGCTCGGGTGTCCGTTTCACGCCCACGAGTAACCAAAATAGCTGGTTCGTTCGTCACTGCCAAGAACAAGTTCGGCCCGAACTCTTCACTGTTCCCGGCCCGAACTTCATTTTCGGCCCGAACTTCAACCTCGGCCCGAACTCCGACCTCGGCCCGAACTTCAACCTCGGCCCGAACATCATCCTCGGCCCGAACACCGAACTTCGGCCCGAACACCACTTCGGCCCGAACACCACTTCGGCCCGAACATCCCACTTCGGCCCGAACATCCCACTTCGGCCAGAACATCCCTCTTTGGCCCGAACTCTTCAATATCCAAGATTGTGTGACAAAAGGTGCTATACTAAAACATTCATAACTTTCAGCTCGGGTGTCCGTTTCACGCCTACGAGTAACCAAAATAGCTGGTTCGTTCGTTACTGCCAAGAACAAGTTCGGCCCGAACTCTTCACTGTTCCCGGCCCGAACTTCATTTTCGGCCCGAACTTCAACCTCGGCCTGAACTTCAACCTCGGCCCGAACTCCGACCTCGGCCCGAACATCAACCTCGGCCCGAACATCATCCTCGACCCGAACACCAAACTTCGGCCCGAACACCACTTCGGCCTGAACATCCGACTTCGGCCCGAACACCACTTCGGCCAGAACATCCCTCTTCGGCCCGAACTCTTCAATATCCAAGATTGTGTGACAAAAGGTGCTATACTAAAACATTCATAACTTTCAGCTCGGGTGTCCGTTTCACTCCCACGAGTAACCAAAATAGCTGGTTCGTTCGTCACTGCCAAGAACAAGTTCGGCCCGAACTCTTCACTGTTTCCGGCCCGAACTTCATTTTCGGCCCGAACTTCAACCTCGGCCCGAACTTCAACCTCGGCCCGAACTCCGACCTCGGCCCGAACTTCAACCTCGGCCCGAACATCATCCTCGGCCCGAACACCTAACTTCGGCCCGAACACCACTTCGGCCCGAACATCCCACTTCGGCCCGAACACCACTTCGGCCCGAACATCCCTCTTCGGCCCGAACTCTTCAATATCCAAGATTGTGTGACAAAAGGTGTTATACTAAAACATTCATAACTTTCAGCTCGGGTGTCCGTTTCACGCCCACGAGTAACCAAAATAGCTGGTTCATTCGTCACTGCCAAGAACAAGTTCGGCCCGAACTCTTCACTGTTCCCGGCCCGAACTTCATTTTCGGCCCGAACTTCAACCTCGGCCCGAACTTCAACCTCGGCCCGAACTCCGACCTCGGCCCGAACTTCAACCTCGGCCCGAACATCATCCTCGGCCCGAACACCGAACTTCGGCCCGAACACCACTTCGGCCCGAACACCACTTCGGCCCGAACATCCCACTTCGGCCCGAACATCCCACTTCGGCCAGAACATCCCTCTTTGGCCCGAACTCTTCAATATCCAAGATTGTGTGACAAAAGGTGCTATACTAAAACATTCATAACTTTCAGCTCGGGTGTCCGTTTCACGCCTACGAGTAACCAAAATAGCTGGTTCGTTCGTTACTGCCAAGAACAAGTTCGGCCCGAACTCTTCACTGTTCCCGGCCCGAACTTCATTTTCGGCCCGAACTTCAACCTCGGCCTGAACTTCAACCTCAGCCCGAACTCCGACCTCGGCCCGAACATCAACCTCGGCCCGAACATCATCCTCGACCCGAACACCAAACTTCGGCCCGAACACCACTTCGGCCTGAACATCCGACTTCGGCCCGAACACCACTTCGGCCAGAACATCCCTCTTCGGCCCGAACTCTTCAATATCCAAGATTTTGTGACAAAAGGTGCTATACTAAAACATTCATAACTTTCAGCTCGGGTGTCCGTTTCACTCCCACGAGTAACCAAAATAGCTGGTTCGTTCGTCACTGCCAAGAACAAGTTCGGCCCAAACTCTTCACTGTTTCCGGCCCGAACTTCAACCTCGGCCCGAACTCCGACCTCGGCCCGAACTTCAACCTCGGCCCGAACATCATCCTCGGCCCGAACACCTAACTTCGGCCCGAACACCACTTCGGCCCGAACATCCCACTTCGGCCCGAACACCACTTCGGCCCGAACATCCCTCTTCGGCCCGAACTCTTCAATATCCAAGATTGTGTGACAAAAGTTGCTATACTAAAACATTCATAACTTTCAGCTCGGGTGTCCGTTTCACGCCCACGAGTAACCAAAATAGCTTGTTCGTTCGTCACTGCCAAGAACAAGTTCGGCCTGAACTCTTCACTGTTCCAGGACCGAACTTCATTTTCGGCCCGAACTTCAACCTCGGCCCGAACTTCAACCTCGGCCCGAACTCCGACCTCGGCCCGAACTCCAACCTCAGCCCGAACTCCATCCTCGGCCCGAACACCGAACTTCGGCCCGAACACCACTTCGGGCCGAACACCACTTCGGCCCGAATATCCCACTTCGGCCCGAACACCACTTCGGCCCGAACATCCCTCTTCGGCCCGAACTCTTCAATATCCAAGATTGTGTGCCAAAAGGTCCTATACTAAAACATTCATAACTTTCAGCTCGGGTGTCCGTTTCACGCCCACGAGTAACCAATATAGCTGGTCGTTCGTCACTGCCAAGAACAAGTTCGGCCCGAACTCTTCACTGTTCCCGGCCCGAACTACATTTTCGGCCCGAACTTCAACCTCGGCCCGAACTCCGACATCGGCCCGAACTTCAACCTCGGCCCGAACATCATCCTCGGCCCGAACACCGAACTTCGGCCCGAACACCACTTCGGCCCGAACACCACTTCGGCCCGAACATCCCACTTCGGCCCGAACACCACTTCGGCCCGAACATCCCTCTTCGGCCCGAACTCTTCAATATCCAAGATTGTGTGACAAAAGGTGCTATGCTAAAACATTCATAACTTTCAGCTCGGGTGTCCGTTTCACGCCCACGAGTAACCAAAAGAGCTGGTCGTTCGTCACTGCCAAGAACAAGTTCGGACCGAACTCTTCACTGTTCCCGGCCCGAACTTGATTTTCGGCCCGAACTTCAACCTCGGCCAGAACTTCAACCTCGGCCCGAACTCCGACTTCGGCACGAACTTCAACCTCGGCCCGAACATCATCCTCGGCCCGAACACCGAACTTCGGCCCGAACACCACTTCGGCCCGAACAACCCACTTCGGCCCGAACATCCCTCTTCGGCCCGAACTCTTGAATATCCAAGATTGTGTGACAAAAGGTGCTATACTAAAACATTCATAACTTTCAGCTCGGGTGTCCGTTTCACGCCCACGAGTAACCAAAATAGCTGGTTCGTTCATCACTGCCAAGAACAAGTTCGGCCTGAACTCTTCACTGTTCCCGGCCCGAACTTCATTTTCGGCCCGAACTTCAACCTCGGCCCGAACTTCAACCTCGGCCCGAACTCCGACCTCGGTCCGAACTCCAACCTCGGCCCGAACTCCATCCTCGGCCCGAACACCGAACTTCGGCCCGAACACCACTTCGGCCCGAACAACCCACTTCGGCCCGAACACCACTTCGGCCCGAACATCCCTCTTCGGCCCGAACTCTTCAATATCCAAGATTGTGTGACAAAAGGTGCTATACTAAAACATTCATAACTTTCAGCTCGGGTGTCCGTTTCACGCCAACGAGTAACCAAAATAGCTTGTTCGTTCGTCACTGCCAAGAACAAGTTCGGCCTGAACTCTTCACTGTTCCCGGACCGAACTTCATTTTCGGCCCGAACTTCAACCTCGGCCCGAACTCCGACCTCGGCCCGAACTCCAACCTCGGCCCGAACTCCATCCTCGGCCCGAACACCGAACTTCGGCCCGAACACCACTTCGGCCCGAACACCACTTCGGCCCGAACATCCCACTTCGGCCCGAACACCACTTCGGCCCGAACATCCCTCTTCGGCCCGAACTCTTCAATATCCAAGATTGTGTGACAAAAGGTGCTATACTAAAACATTCATAACTTTCAGCTCGGGTGTCCGTTTCACGCCCACGAGTAACCAAAATAGCTGGTCGTTCGTCACTGCCAAGAACAAGTTCGGCCCGAACTCTTCACTGTTCCCGGCCCGAACTACATTTTCGGCCCGAACTTCAACCTCGGCCCGAACTCCGACATCGGCCCGAACTTCAACCTCGGCCCGAACATCATCCTCGGCCCGAACACCGAACTTCGGCCCGAACACCACTTCGGCCCGAACACCACTTCGGCCCGAACATCCCACTTCGGCCCGAACACCACTTCGGCCCGAACATCCCTCTTCGGCCCGAACTCTTCAATATCCAAGATTGTGTGACAAAAGGTGCTATACTAAAACATTCATAACTTTCAGCTCGGGTGTCCGTTTCACGCCCACGAGTAACCAAAATAGCTGGTCGTTCGTCACTGCCAAGAACAAGTTCGGCCCGAACTCTTCACTGTTCCCGGCCCGAACTACATTTTCGGCCCGAACTTCAACCTCGGCCCGAACTCCGACATCGGCCCGAACTTCAACCTCGGCCCGAACATCATCCTCGGACCGAACACCGAACTTCGGCCCGAACACCACTTCGGCCCGAACACCACTTCGGCCCGAACATCCCACTTCGGCCCGAACACCACTTCGGCCCGAACATCCCTCTTCGGCCCGAAGTCTTCAATATCCAAGATTGTGTGACAAAAGGTGCTATGCTAAAACATTCATAACTTTCAGCTCGGGTGTCCGTTTCACGCCCACGAGTAACCAAAAGAGCTGGTCGTTCGTCACTGCCAAGAACAAGTTCGGCCCGAACTCTTCACTGTTCCCGGCGCGAACTTCAACCTCGGCCAGAACTTCAACCTCGGCCCGAACTCCGACCTCGGCACGAACTTCAACCTCGGCCCGAACATCACCCTCGGCCCGAACACCGAACTTCGGCCCGAACACCACTTCGGCCCGAACAACCCACTTCGGCCCGAACATCCCACTTCGGCTCGAACATCCCTCTTCGGCCCGAACTCTTGAATATCCAAGATTGTGTGACAAAAGGTGCTATACTAAAACATTCATAACTTTCAGCTCGGGTGTCCGTTTCACGCCCACGAGTAACCAAAATAGCTGGTTCGTTCGTCACTGCGAAGAACAAGTTCGGCCTGAACTCTTCACTGTTCCCGGCCCGAACTTCATTTTCGGCCCGAACTTCAACCTCGGCCCGAACTTCAACCTCGGCCCGAACTCCGACCTCGGCCCGAACTCCAACCTCGGCCCGAACTCCATCCTCGGCCCGAACACCGAACTTCGGCCCGAACACCACTTCGGCCCGAACACCACTTCGGCCCGAACACCACTTCGGCCCGAACATCCCACTTCGGCCCGAACACCACTTCGGCCCGAACATCCCTCTTCGGCCCGAACTCTTCAATATCCAAGATTGTGTGACAAAAGGTGCTATACTAAAACATTCATAACTTTCAGCTCGGGTGTCCGTTTCACGCCCACGAGTAACCAAAATAGCTGGTTCGTTCGTCACTGCGAAGAACAAGTTCGGCCTGAACTCTTCACTGTTCCCGGCACGAACTTCATTTTCGGCCCGAACTTCAACCTCGGCCCGAACTTCAACCTCGGCCCGAACTCCGACCTCGGCCCGAACTCCAACCTCGGCCCGAACTCCATCCTCGGCCCGAACACCGAACTTCGGCCCGAACACCACTTCGGCCCGAACACCACTTCGGCCCGAACACCACTTCGGCCCGAACATCCCACTTCGGCCCGAACACCACTTCGGCCCGAACATCCCTCTTCGGCCCGAACTCTTCAATATCCAAGATTGTGTGACAAAAGGTGCTATACTAAAACATTCATAACTTTCAGCTCGGGTGTCCGTTTCACGCCCACGAGTAACCAAAATAGCTGGTTCGTTCGTCACTGCCAAGAACAAGTTCGGCCTGAACTCTTCACTGTTCGCGGCCCGAACTTCATTTTCGGCCCGAACTTCAACCTCGGCCCGAACTTCAACCTCGGCCCGAACTCCGACCTCGGCCCGAACTCCAACCTCGGCCCGAACTCCATCCTCGGCCCGAACACCGAACTTCGGCCCGAACACCACTTCGGCCGGAACACCACTTCGGCCCGAACATCCCACTTCGGCCCGAACACCACTTCGGCCCGAACATCCCTCTTCGGCCCGAACTCTTCAATATCCAAGATTGTGTGACAAAAGGTGCTATACTAAAACATTCATAACTTTCAGCTCGGGTGTCCGTTTCACGCCCACGAGTAACCAAAATAGCTGGGCGTTCGTCACTGCCAAGAACAAGTTCGGCCCGAACTCTTCACTGTTCCCGGCCCGAACTACATTTTCGGCCCGAACTTCAACCTCGGCCCGAACTCCGACATCGGCCCGAACTTCAACCTCGGCCCGAACATCATCCTCGGCCCGAACACCGAACTTCGGCCCGAACACCACTTCGGCCCGAACACCACTTCGGCCTGAACATCCCACTTCGGCCCGAACACCACTTCGGCCCGAACATCCCTCTTCGGCCCGAACTCTTCAATATCCAAGATTGTGTGACAAAAGGTGCTATGCCAAAACATTCATAACTTTCAGCTCGGGTGTCCGTTTCACGCCCACGAGTAACCAAAAGAGCTGGTCGTTCGTCACTGCCAAGAACAAGTTCGGCCCGAACTCTTCACTGTTCCCGGCCCGAACTTGATTTTCGGCCCGAACTTCAACCTTGGCCAGAACTTCAACCTCGGCCCGAACTCCGACCTCGGCACGAACTTCAACCTCGGCCCGAACATCATCCTCGGCCCGAACACCGAACTTCGGCCCGAACACCACTTCGGCCCGAACAACCCACTTCGGCCCGAACACCCCACTTCGGCCCGAACATCCCTCTTCGGCCCGACCTCTTGAATATCCAAGATTGTGTGACAAAAGGTGCTATACTAAAACATTCATAACTTTCAGCTCGGGTGTCCGTTTCACGCCCACGAGTAACCAAAATAGCTGGTTCGTTCGTCACTGCCAAGAACAAGCTCGGCCTGAACTCTTCACTGTTCCCGGCCCGAACTTCATTTTCGGCCCGAACTTCGACCTCGGCCCGAACTTCGACCTCGGCCCGAACTTCGACCTCGGCCCGAACTCCGACCTCGGCCCGAACTTCAACCTCGGCCCGAACATCATCCTCGGCCCGAACACCGAACTTCGGCCCGAACACCACTTCGGCCCGAACACCACTTCGGCCCGAACATCCCTCTTCGGCCCGAACTCTTCAATATCCAAGATTGTGTGACAAAAGGTGCTATACTAAAACATTCATAACTTTCAGCTCGGGTGTCCGTTTCACGCCCACAAGTAACCAAAACAGCTTGTTCGTTCGTCACTGCCAAGAACAAGTTCGGTCCGAACTCTTCACTACTCCCGGACCGAACTTCATTTTCGGCCCGAACTTCAACCTCGGCCCGAACTCCGACCTCGGCCCGAACTCCATCCTCGGCCCGAACACCGAATTTCGGCCCGAACACCACTTCGGCCCGAACATCCCACTTAGGCCCGAACACCACTTCGGCCCGAACTCTTCAATATCCAAGATTGTGTGACAAAAGGTGCTATACTAAAACATTCATAACTTTCAGCTCGGGTGTCCGTTTCACGCCCACGAGTAACCAAAATAGATGGTTCATTCGTCACTGCCAAGAACAAGTTCGGCCCGAACTCTTCACTGTTCCCGCCCCGAACTTCATTTTCAGCCCGAACTTCAACCTCGGCCAGAACTTCAACCTCGGCCCGAACTCCTCATCGGCCCGTATTTCAACCTCGGCCCGAACATCATCCTCGGCGCGAACACCGAACTTCGGCCCGAACACCACTTCGGCCCGAACATCCCACTTCGGCCCGAACACCACTTCGGCCCGAACATTCCTCTTCGGCCCGAACTCTTCAATATCCAAGATTGTGTGACAAAAGGTGCTATACTAAAACATCCATAACTTTCAGCTCGGGTGTCCGTTTCACGCCCACGAGTAACCAAAATAGCTGGTTCGTTCGTCACTGCCAAGAACAAGTTCGCCCCGAACTCTTCACTGTTCCCGGCCCGAACTTTATTTTCGGCGCGAACTTCAACCTCGGCCTGAACTTCAACCTCGGCCCGAACTCAGACCTCGACCCGAACTTCAACCTCGGCCCGAACATCATCCTCGGCCCGAACACCGAACTTCGGCCCGAACACCACTTTGGCCCGAACATCCCACTTCGGCCCGAACACCACTTCGGCCCTAACATCCCTCTTCGGCCCGAACTCTTCAATATCCATGATTGTGTGACAAAAGGTGTTATACTAAAACATTCATAACTTTCAGCTCGGGTGTCCGTTTCACGCCCACGAGTAACCAAAATAGCTGGTTCGTTCGTCACTGCCAAGAACAAGTTCGGCCCGAACTCTTCACTGTTCCCGGCCCGAACTTCATTTTCGGCCCGAACTTCAACCTCGGACCGAACTGCAACCTCGGCCCGAACTCCGACCTCGGCCCGAACTTCGACCTCGGCCCGAACTTCAACCTCGGCCCGAACATCATCCTCGGCCCGAACACCGAACTTCGGCCCGAACACCACTTCGGCCCGAACATCCCACTTCGGCCCGAACACCACTTCGGCCCGAACATCCCTCTTCGGCCCGAACTCTTCAATATCCAAGATTGTGTGACAAAAGGTGCTATACTAAAACATTCATAACTTTCAGCTCGGGTGTCCGTTTCACGCCCACGAGTAACCAAAATAGCTGGTTCGTTCGTCACTGCCAAGAACAAGTTCGGCCCGATCTCTTCACTGTTCCCGGCCCGAAATTCATTTTCGGCCCGAACTTCAACCTCGGCCCGAACTTCAACCTCGGCCCGAACTCCGACCTCGGCCCGATCTACAACCTCGGCTCGAACATCATCCTCGGCCCGAACACCGAACTTCGGCCTGAACACCACTTCGGCCCGAACACCACTTCGGCCCGAACATCCCACTTCGGCCCGAACACCACTTCGGCCCGAACATCCCTCTTCGGCCCGAACATCCCTCTTCGGCCCGAACTCTTCAATATCCAAGATTTTGTGACAAAATGTGCTATAATAAAACATTCATAACTTTCAGCTCGGGTGTCCGTTTCACGCCCACGAGTAACCAAAATCGCTGGTTCGGTCGTCACTGCCAAGAACAAGTTCGGCACCAACTCTTCACTGTTCCTGACCCGAACTTCATTTTCGGCCCGAACTTCAACCTCGGTCCGAACATCATCCACGGCCCGAACTCCGACCTCGACCCGAACTTCAACCTCGGCCCGAACATCATCCTCGGCCCGAACACCGAACTTCGGCCCGAACACCATTTCGGCCCGAACACCACTTCGGCCCGAACATCCCACTTCGGCCCGAACACCACTTCGGCCCGAACATCCCTCTTCGGCCCGAACTCTTCAATATCCAAGATTGTGTGACAAAAGGTGATATACTAAAACATCCATAACTTTCAACTCGAGTGTCCGTTTCACGCCCACGAGTAACCAAAATAGCTGGTTCGTTCGTCACTGCCAAGATCAAGTTCGGCCCTAACTCTGCACTATTCCCGGCCCGAACTTAATTTTCGGTCCGAACTTCAACCTCGGCCCGAACTTCAACCTCGGCCCGAACTCCGACCTCGGCCCGAACTTCAACCTCGGCCCGAACATCATCCTCGGCCCGAACACCGAACTTCGGCCCGAACACCACTTCGGCCCGAACACCACTTCGGCCCGAACATCCAACTTCGGCCCGAACACCACTTCGGCCCGAACATCCCTCTTCGGCCCGAACTCTTCAATATCCAAGATTGTGTGACAAAAGGTGCTATACTAAAACATTCATAACTTTCAGCTCGGGTGTCCGTTTCACGCCCACGAGTAACCAAAATAGCTGGTCGTTCGTCACTGCCAAGAACAAGTTCGGCCCGAACTCTTCACTGTTCCCGACCCGAACTACATTTTCGGCCCGAACTTCAACCTCGGCCCGAACTCCGACATCGGCCCGAACTTCAACCTCGGCCCGAACATCATCCTCGGCCCGAACACCGAACTTCGGCCCGAACACCACTTCGGCCCGAACACCACTTCGGCCCGAACATCCCTCTTCGGCCCGAACTCTTCAATATCCAAGATTGTGTGACAAAAGGTGCTATTCTAAAACATTCATAACTTTCAGCTCGGGTGTCCGTTTCACGCCCACGTGTAACCAAAAGAGCTGGTCGTTCGTCACTGCCAAGAACAAGTTCGGCCCGAACTCTTCACTGTTCCCGGCCCGAACTTGATTTTCGGCCCGAACTTCAACCTCGGCCAGAACATCAACCTCGGCCCGAACTCCGACCTCGGCACGAACTTCAACCTCGGCCCGAACATCATCCTCGGCCCGAACATCATCCTCGGCCCGAACACCGAACTTCGGCCCGAACACCACTTCGGCCCGAACAACCCACTTCGGCCCGAACACCCCACTTCGGCCCGAACATCCCTCTTCGGCCCGACCTCTTGAATATCCAAGATTGTGTGACAAAAGGTGCTATACTAAAACATTCAAAACTTTCAGCTCGGGTGTCCGTTTCACGCCCACGAGTAACCAAAATAGCTGGTTCATTCGTCACTGCCAAGAACAAGTTCGGCCTGAACTCTTCACTGTTCCCGGCCCGAACTTCATTTTCGGCCCGAACTTCAACCTCGGCCCGAACTTCGACCTCGGCCCGAACTCCGACCTCGGCCCGAACTTCAACCTCGGCCCGAACATCATCCTCGGCCCGAACACCGAACTTCGGCCCGAACACCACTTCGGCCCGAACACCACTTCGGCCCGAACTCTTCAATATCCAAGATTGTGTGACAAAAGGTCCTATACTAAAACATTCATAACTTTCAGCTCGGGTGTCCGTTTCACGCCCACAAGTAACCAAAATAGCTTGTTCGTTCGTCACTGCCAAGAACAAGTTCGGTCCGAACTCTTCACTGCTCCCGGACCGAACTTCATTTTCGGCCCGAACTTCAACCTCGGCCCGAACTCCGACCTCGGCCCGAACTCCATCCTCGGCCCGAACACCGAATTTCGGCCCGAACACCACTTCGGCCCGAACACCACTTCGGCCCGAACATCCCACTTCGGCCCGAACACCACTTCGGCCCGAACATCCTTCTTCGGCCCGAACTCTTCAATATCCAAGATTGTGTGACAAAAGGTGCTATACTAAAACATTCATAACTTTCAGCTCGGGTGTCCGTTTCACGCCCACGAGTAACCAAAAAAGCTGGTTCATTCGTCACTGCCAAGAACAAGTTCGGCCCGAACTCTTCACTGTTCCCGGCCCGAACTTCATTTTCGGCCCGAACTTCAACCTCGGCCAGAACTTCAGCCTCGGCCCGAACTCCTCCTCGGCCCGAATTTCAACCTCGGCCCGAACATCATCCTCGGCGCGAACACCGAACTTCGGCCCGAACACCTCTTCGGCCCGAACATCCCACTTCGGCCCGAACACCACTTCGGCCCGAACATTCCTCTTCGGCCCGAACTCTTCAATATCCAAGATTGTGTGACAAAAGGTGCTAAACTAAAACATCCATAACTTTCAGCTCGGGTGTCCGTTTCACGCCCACGAGTAACAAAAATAGCTGGTTCGTTCGTCACTGCCAAGAACAAGTTCGCCCCGAACTCTTCACTGTTCCCGGCCCGAACTTTATTTTTGGCGCGAACTTCAACCTCGGCCTGAACTTCAACCTCGGCCCGAACTCTGACCTCGGCCCGAACTTCAACCTCGGCCCGAACATCATCCTCGGCCCGAACACCGAACTTCGGCCCGAACACCACTTCGGCCCGAACATCCCACTTCGGCCCGAACACCACTTCGGCCCTAACATCCCTCTTCGGCCCGAACTCTTCAATATCCATGATTGTGTGACAAAAGGTGTTATACTAAAACATTCATAACTTTCAGCTCGGGTGTCCGTTTCACGCCCACGAGTAACCAAAATAGCTGGTTCGTTCGTCACTGCCAAGAACAAGTTCGGCACCAACTCTTCACTGTTCCTGACCCGAACTTCATTTTCGGACCGAACTTCAACCTCGGCCCGAACATCAACCACGGCCCGAACTCCGACCTCGACCCGAACTTCAACCTCGGCCCGAACATCATCCTCGGCCCGAACACCGAACTTCGGCCCGAACACCATTTCGGCCCAAACTCTTCATTGTTCCCGGCCCGAACTACATTTTCGGCCCGAACTTCAACCTCGGCCCGAACTCCGACATCGGCCCGAACTTCAACCTCGGCCCGAACATCATCCTCGGCCCGAACACCGAACTTCGGCCCGAACAGCACTTCGGCCCGAACACCACTTCGGCCCGAACATCCCACTTCGGCCCGAATACCACTTTGGCCCGAACATCCCTCTTCGGCCCGAACTCTTCAATATCCAAGATTGTGGGACAAAAGGTGCTATACTAAAACATTCATTACTTTCAGCTCGTGTGTCCGTTTCACGCCCACGAGTAACCAAAATAGCTGGTTCGTTCGTCACTGCCAAGAACAAGTTCGGCCCGAACTCTTCACTGTTCCAGGCCCGAACTTCATTTTCGGCCCGAACTTCAACCTCGGCCTGAACTTCAACCTCGGCCCGAACTCCGACCTCGGCCCGAACTTCAACCTCGGCCCGAACATCATCCTCGGCCCGAACATCCCACTTCGGCCTGAACACCACTCCGGCCCGAACATCCCTCATCGGCCCGAACTCTTCAATATCCAAGATTGTATAGCAAAAGGTGCTATACTAAAACATTCATAACTTTCAGCTCGGGTGTCCGTTTCACGCCCACGAGTAACCAAAATAGTTGGTTCGTTCGTCACTGCCAAGAACAAGTTCGGCCTGAACTCTTCACTGTTCCCGGCCCGAACTTCATTTTCGGCCCGAACTTCAACCTCGGCCTGAACTTCAACCTCGGCCCGAACTCCAACCTCGGCCCGAACTTCAACCTCGTCCCGAACATCATCCTCGTCCCGAACATCCCACTTCGGCCCGAACACCACTTCGGCCCGAACATCCCTCTTCGGCCCGAACTCTTCAATATCCAAGATTGTGTGACAAAAGGTGCTATACTAAAACATTCATAACTTTCAGCTCGGGTGTCCGTTTCACGCCCACGAGTAACCAAAATAGCTGGTCGTTCGTCACTGCCAAGAACAAGTTCGGCCCGAACTCTTCACTGTTCCCGGCCCGAACTATATTTTCGGCCCGAACTTCAACCTCGGCCCGAACTCCGACATCGGCCCGAACTTCAACCTCGGCCCGAACATCATCCTCGGCCCGAACACCGAACTTCGGCCCGAACACCATTTCGGCCCGAACACCACTTCGGCCCGAACATCCCACTTCGGCCCGAACACCACTTTGGCCCGAACATCCCTCTTCGGCCCGAACTCTTCAATATCCAAGATTGTGGGACAACAGGTGCTATACTAAAACATTCATAACTTTCAGCTCGTGTGTCCGTTTCACGCCCACGAGTAACCAAAATAGCTGGTTCGTTCGTCACTGCCAAGAACAAGTTCGGCCCGAACTCTTCACTGTTCCAGGCCCGAACTTCATTTTCGGCCCGAACTTCAACCTCGGCCTGAACTTCAACCTCGGCCCGAACTCCGACCTCGGCCCGAACTTCTACCTCGGCCCGAACATCATCCTCGGCCCGAACATCCCACTTCGGCCTGAACACCACTCCGGCCCGAACAACCCTCTTCGGCCCGAACTCTTCAATATCCAAGATTGTATAGCAAAAGGTGCTATACTAAAAACATTCATAACTTTCAGCTCGGGTGTCCGTTTCACGCCCACGAGTAACCAAAATAGTTGGTTCGTTCGTCACTGCCAAGAACAAGTTCGGCCCGAACTCTTCACTGTTCCCGGCCCGAGCTTCATTTTCGGCCCGAACTTCAACCTCGGCCTGAACTTCAACCTCGGCCCGAACTCCGACCTCGGCCCGAACTTCAATCTCGTCCCGAACATCATCCTCGGCCCGAACATCCCACTTCGGCCCGAACACCACTTCGGCCCGAACATCCCTCTTCGGCCCGAACTCCTCAATATCCAAAATTGTATGACAAAAGGTGCTATACTAAAACATCCATAACTTTCAGCTCGGGTGTCCGTTTCACGCCCACGAGTAACCAAAATAGTTGGTTCGTTCGTCACTGCCAAGAACAAGTTCGGCCCGAACTCTTCACTGTTCCCGGCCCGAACTTCATTTTCGGCCCGAACTTCAACCTCGGCCAGAACTTCAACCTCGGCCCGAACTCCGACCTCGGCCCGAACTTCAACCTCGGCCCGAACATCATCCTTGGCCCGAACACCGAACTTCGGCCCGAACACCACTTCGGCCTGAACATCCCACTTCGGCCCGAACACCACTTCGGCCCGAACATTCCTCTTCGGCCCGAACTCTTTAACATCCAAGATTGTGTGACAAAAGGTGATATACTAAAACATTCATAACTTTCAGCTCGGGTGTCCGTTTCACGCCCACGAGTAACCAAAATAGCTGGTTCGTTCGTCAATGCCAAGAACAAGTTCGGCCTGAACTCTTCACTGTTCCCGGCCCGAACTTCATTTTCGGCCCGAACTTCAACCTCGGCCCGAACTTCAACCTCGGCCCGAACTCCGACCTCAGCCCGAACTTCAACCTCGGCCCGAACATCATCCTCGGCCCGAACACCGAATTCGGCCCGAACACCACTTCGGCCCGAACATCCCACTTCGGCCCGAACACCACTTCAGCCCGAACATCCCTCTTCGGCCCGAACTCTTCAATATCCAAGATTGTGTAACAAAAGGTGTTATACTAAAACATTCATAACTTTCAGCTCGGGTGTCCGTTTCACGCCCATGAGTAACCAAAATAGCTGGTTTGTTGGTCACTGCCAAGAACAAGTTCGGTCTGAACTCTTCACTGTTCCCGGCCCGAACTTCATTTTCGGCCCGAACTTCAACCTCGGCCCGAACTTCGACCTCGGCCCGAACTCCGTCCTCGGCCCGAACTTCAACCTCGGCCCGAACATCATCCTCGGCCCGAACACCGAACTTCGGCCCGAACACCACTTCGGCCCGAACATCCCACTTCGGCCCGAACACCACTTCGGCCCGAACATCCCTCGTCGGCCCGAACTCTTCAATATCCAAGATTGTGTGACAAAAGGTGCTATACTAAAATATTCATAACTTTCAGCTCGGGTGCCCGTTTCACGCCCACGAGTAACCAAAATAGTTGGTTCGTTCGTCACTTCCAAGAACAAGTTCGGCCCGAACTCTTCACTGTTCGCCCGAACTTCATTTTCAGCCCGAACTTCAACCTCGGCCTGAACTTCAACCTCGGCCCGAACTCCGACCTCGGTCCGAACTTCAACCTCGTCCTGAACATCATCCTCGGCCCGAACATCCCACTTCGGCCCGAACACCACTTCGGCCCGAACATCCCTCTTCGGCCCGAACTCTTCAATATCCAAGATTGTATGACAAAAGGTGCTATACTAAAACATCCATAACTTTCAGCTCGGGTGTCCGTTTCACGCCCACGAGTAACCAAAATAGCTGGTTCGTTCGTCAATGCCAAGAACAAGTTCGGCCCGAACTCTTCACTGTTCCCGGCCCGAACTTCATTTTCGGCCCGAACTTCAACCTCGGCCCGAACTTCAACCTCGGCCCGAACTCCGACCTCGGCCCGAACATCATCCTCGGCCCGAACACCGAATTCGGCCCGAACACCACTTCGGCCCGAACATCCCACTTCGGCCCGAACACCACTTCAGCCCGAACATCCCTCTTCGGCCCGAACTCTTTAATATCCAAGATTGTGTAACAAAAGGTGCTATACTAAAACATTCATAACTTTCAGCTCGGGTGTCCGTTTCACGCCCACGAGTAACCAAAATAGCTGGTTCGTTCGTCACTGCCAAGAACAAGTTCGGCCTGAACTCTTCACTGTTCCCGGCCCGAACTTCATTTTCGGCCCGAACTTCAACCTCGGCCCGAACTCCGACCTCGGCCCGAACTTCAACCTCGGCCCGAACATCATCCTCGGCCCGAACACCGAACTTCGGCCCGAACACCACTTCGGCCCGAACACCACTTCGGCCCGAACATCCCACTTCGGCCCGAACACCACTTCGACCCGAACATCCCTCTTCGGCCCGAACTCTTCAATATCCAAGATTGTGTGACAAAAGGTGCTATACTAAAACATTCATAACTTTCAGCTCGGGTGTCCGTTTCACGCCCACGAGTAACCAAAATAGCTTGTTCGTTCGTCACTGCCAAGAACAAGTTCGGCCTGAACTCTTCACTGTTCCCGGCCCGAACTTCATTTTCGGTCCGAACTTCAACCTCGGCCCGAACTTCGACCTCGGCCCGAACTCCGACCTCGGCCCGAACTTCAACCTCGGCCCGAACTCCGACCTCGGCCCGAACTCCATCCTCGGCCCGAACACCGAACTTCGGCCCGAACACCACTTCGGCCCGAACACCACTTCGGCCCGAACATCCCACTTCGGCCCGAACACCACTTCGGCCCGAACATCCCTCTTCGGCCCGAACTCTTCAATATCCAAGATTGTGTGACAAAAGGTGGTATGCTAAAACATTCATAACTTCCAGCTCGGGTGTCCGTTTCACGCCCACGAGTAACCAAAATAGCTGGTCGTTCGTCACTGCCAAGAACAAGTTCGGCCCGAACTCTTCACTGTTCCCGGCCCGAACTTCATTTTCGGCCCGAACTTCAACCTCGGCCCGAACTTCAACCTCGGCCCGAACTCCGACCTCGGCCCGAACTTCAACCTCGGCCCGAACATCATCCTCGGCCCGAACACCGAACTTCGGCCCGAATACCACTTCGGCCCGAACACCACTTCGGTCCGAACACCACTTCAGCCCGAACATCCCACTTCAGCCCGAACACCACTTCGACCCGAACATCCCTCTTCGGCCCGAACTCTTCAATATCCAAGATTGTGTGACAAAAGGTGCTATACTAAAACATTCATAACTTTCAGCTCGGGTGTCCGTTTCACGCCCACGAGTAACCAAAATAGCTGGTTCGTTCGTCACTGCCAAGAACAAGTTCGGCCTGAACTCTTCATTGTTCCCAGCCCGAACTTCATTTTCGGCCCGAACTTCATTTTCGGCCCGAACTTCCACCTCGGCCCGAACTTCGACCTCGGCCCGAACTCCGACCTCGGCCCGAACTTCAACCTCGGCCCGAACATCATCCTCGGCCCGATCACCGAACTTCAGCCCGAACACCACTTCGGCCCGAACACCACTTCGGCCCGAACATCCCACTTCGGCCCGAACACCACTTCGGCCCGAACATCCCTCTTCGGCCCGAACTCTTCAATATCCAAGATTGTGTGACAAAAGGTGCTATACTAAAACATTCATAACTTTCAGCTCGGGTGTCCGTTTCACGCCCACAAGTAACCAATATAGCTTGTTCGTTCGTCACTGCCAAGAACAAGTTCGGCCCGAACTCTTCACTGTTCCCGGCCCGAACTTCATTTTCGGCCCGAACTTCAACCTCGGCCCGAACTTCAACCTCGGCCCGAACTCCGACCTCGGCCCGAACTTCAACCTCGGCCCGAACATCATCCTCGGCCCGAACACCGAACTTCGGCCCGAATACCACTTCGGCCCGAACACCACTTCGGCCCGAACACCACTTCGGCCCGAACACCACTTCAGCCCGAACATCCCACTTCGGCCCGAACACCACTTCGACCCGAACATCCCTCTTCGGCCCGAACTCTTCAATATCCAAGATTGTGTGACAAAAGGTGCTATACTAAAACATTCATAACTTTCAGCTCGGGTGTCCGTTTCACGCCCACGAGTAACCAAAATAGCTGGTTCGTTCGTCACTGCCAAGAACAAGTTCGGCCTGAACTCTTCATTGTTCCCTGCCCGAACTTCATTTTCGGCCCGAACTTCCACCTCGGCCCGAACTTCAACCTCGGCCCGAACTCCGACCTCGGCCCGAACTTCAACCTCGGCCCGAACATCATCCTCGGCCCGAACACCGAACTTCGGCCTGAACACCACTTCGGCCCGAACACCACTTCGGCCCGAACATCCCACTTCGGCCCGAACACCACTTCGGCCCGAACATCCCTCTTCGGCCCGAACTCTTCAATATCCAAGATTGTGTGACAAAAGGTGCTATACTAAAACATTTATAACTTTCAGCTCGGGTGTCCGTTTCACGCCCACGAGTAACCAAAATAGCTGGTCGTTCGTCACTGCCAAGAACAAGTTCGGCCCGAACTCTTCACTGTACCCGGCCCGAACATCATTTTCGGCTCGAACTTCAACCTCGGCCCGAACTTCAACCTCGGCCCGAACTCCGACCTCGGCCCGAACTGCAACCTCGGCCCGAACATCATCCTCGGCCCGAACACCGAACTTCGGCCCGAACACCACTTCGGTCCGAACACCACTTCGGTCCGAACACCACTTCGGCCCGAACACCACTTCGGCCCGAACATCCCACTTCGGCCCGAACACCACTTCGGCCCGAACATCCCTCTTCGGCCCGAACTCTTCAATATCCAAAATTGTGTGACAAAAGGTGCTATACTAAAACATTCATAACTTTCAGCTCGGGTGTCCGTTTCACGCCCACGAGTAACTAAAATAGCTGGTTCGTTCGTCACTACCAAGAACAAGTTCGGCCCGAACTCTTCACTGTTCCCGGCCCGAACTTCATTTTCGGCCCGAACTTCAACCTCGCCCAGAACTTCAACCTCGGCCCGAACTCCGACCTCGGAATGAACTTCAACCTCGGCCCGAACATCATCCTCGGCCCGAACACCGAACTTCGGCCCGAACACCACTTCGGTCCGAACATCCCACTTCGGCCCGAACACCACTTCGGCCCGAACATTCCTCTTCGGCCCGAACTCTTTAACATCCAAGATTGTGTGACAAATGGTGCTATACTAAAACATTCATAACTTTCAGCTCGGGTGTCCGTTTCACGCCCACGAGTAACCAAAATAGCTGGTTCGTTCGTCACTGCCAAGAACAAGTTCGGCCCGAACTCTTCGCTGTTCCCGGCCCCAACTTCATTTTCGGCCCAAACTTCAACCTCGGCCCGAACTTCAACCTCGGCCCGAACACCGACCTCGGCCCGAACTTCAACCTCGGCCCGAACATCATCCTCGGCCCGAACAACGAATTCGGCCCGAACACCACTTCGGCCCGAACATCCCACTTCGGCCCGAACACCACTTCAGCCCGAACATCCCTCTTCGGCCCGAACTCTTCAATATCCAAGATTGTGTGACAAAAGGTGTTATACTAAAACATTCATAACTTTCAGCTCGGGTGTCTGTTTCACGCCCACGAGTAACCAAAATAGCTGGTTCGTTCGTCACTGCCAAGAACAAGTTCGGCCTGAACTCTTCACTGTTCCCGGCCCGAACTTCATTTTCGGCCCGAACTTCAACCTCGGCCCGAACTTCGACCTCGGCCCGAACACCGACCTCGGCCCGAACTTCAACCTCGGCCCGAACATCATCCTCGGCCCGAACAACGAATTCGGCCCGAACACCACTTCGGCCCGAACATCCCACTTCGGCCCGAACACCACTTCAGCCCGAACATCCCTCTTCGGCCCGAACTCTTTAACATCCAAGATTGTGTGACAAATGGTGCTATACTAAAACATTCATAACTTTCAGCTCGGGTGTCCGTTTCACGCCCACGAGTAACCAAAATAGCTGGTTCGTTCGTCACTGCCAAGAACAAGTTCGGCCCGAACTCTTCGCTGTTCCCGGCCCCAACTTCATTTTCGGCCCAAACTTCAACCTCGGCCCGAACTTCAACCTCGGCCCGAACACCGACCTCGGCCCGAACTTCAACCTCGGCCCGAACATCATCCTCGGCCCGAACAACGAATTCGGCCCGAACACCACTTCGGCCCGAACATCCCACTTCGGCCCGAACACCACTTCAGCCCGAACATCCCTCTTCGGCCCGAACTCTTCAATATCCAAGATTGTGTGACAAAAGGTGTTATACTAAAACATTCATAACTTTCAGCTCGGGTGTCTGTTTCACGCCCACGAGTAACCAAAATAGCTGGTTCGTTCGTCACTGCCAAGAACAAGTTCGGCCTGAACTCTTCACTGTTCCCGGCCCGAACTTCATTTTCGGCCCGAACTTCAACCTCGGCCCGAACTTCGACCTCGGCCCGAACTCCGACCTCGGCCCGAACTCCAACCTCGGCCCGAACATCATCCTCGGCCCGAACACCGGACTTCGGCCCGAACACCACTTCGGCCCGAACATCCCACTTCGGCCCGAACACCACTTCGGCCCGAACATCCCTCTTCGGCCCGAACTCTTCAATATCCAAGATTGTGTGACAAAAGGTGTTATACTAAAACATTCATAACTTTCAGCTCGGGTGTCCGTTTCATGCCCACGAGTAACCAAAATAGCTGGTTCGTTCGTCACTGCCAAGAACAAGTCCGGCCCGAACTCTTCACTGTTCCCGGACCGAACTTCATTTTCGGCCCGAACTTCAACCTCGGCCCGAACTCCGACCTCGGCCCGAACTCCAACCTCTGCCCGAACTCCATCCTCGGCCCAAACACCGAACTTCGGCCCGAACACCACTTCGGCCCGAACATCCCACTTCGGCCCGAACACCACTTCGGCCCGAAAATCCCTCTTCGGCCCGAACTCTTCAATATCCAAGATTGTGTGACAAAATGTGCTATACTAAAGCATTCATAACTTTCAGCTCGGGTGTCCGTTTTACGCCCACGAGTAACCAAAATAGCTGGTCGTTCGTCACTTCCAAGAACAAGTTCGGCCCGAACTCTTCACTGTTCCCGGCCCGAACTTCATTTTTGGCCCGAACTTCAACCTCGGCCCGCACTCCGACCTCGGCCCGAACTTCAACCTCGGCCCGAACATCATCCTCGGCCCGAACACCGAACTTCGGCCCGAACACCACTTCGGCCCGAACACCACTTCGGCCCGAACATCCCATTTTGGCCCGAACACCACTTCGGCCCGAACATCCCTTTTCGGCCCGAACTCTTCAATATCCAAGATTGTGTGACAAAAGGTGCTATACTAAAACATTCATAACTTTCAGCTCGGGTGTCCATTTCACGCCCACGAGTAACCAAAATAGCTGGTTCGTTCGTCACTGCCAAGAACAAGTTCGGCCTTAACTCTTCACTGTTCCCGGCCCGAACTTCAACTTCGGCCCGAACTTCAACCTCGGCCTGAACTTCAACCTCGGCCCGAACTCCGACCTCGGCCCGAACATCATCCTCGGCCCGAACACCGAACTTCGGCCCGAACACCACTTCGGCCCGAACACCACTTCGGCCCGAACATCCCACTTCGGCCCGAACACCCCTTCGGCCCGAACATCCCTCTTCGGACCGAACTCTTCAATATCCAAGATTGTATGACAAAAGGTGCTATACTAAAACATCCATAACTTTCAGCTCGGGTGTCCGTTTCACGACCACGAGTAACCAAAATAGATGTTTCGTTCGTCAATGCCAAGAACAAGTTCGGCCCGAACTCTTCATTGTTCCCGGCCCGAACTTCATTTTCGGCCCGAACTTCAACCTCGGCCAGAACTTCAACCTCGGCCTGAACTCCGACCTCGGCCCGAACTTCAACCTCGGCCCGAACATCATCCTCGGCCCGAACACCGAATTCGGCCCGAACACCACTTCGGCCCGAACATCCCACTTCGGCCCGAACACCACTTCAGCCCGAACATCCCTCTTCGGCCCGAACTCTTCAATATCCAAGATTGTGTAACAAAATGTGCTATACTAAAACATTCATAACTTTCAGCTCGGGTGTCCGTTTCACGCCCACGAGTAACCAAAATAGCTAGTTCGTTCGTCACTGCCAAGAATAAGTTCGGCCCGAACTCTTCACTTACCTCGGCCCGAACTTCATTTTCGGCCCGAACTTCAACCTCGGCCCGAACTCCGACCTCGGCCCGAACTCCAACCTCGGCCCGAACATCATCCTCGGCCCGAACATCCCACTTCGGCCCGAACATCCCTCTTCGGCCCGAGCTCTTCAATATCCAAGATTGTGTGACAAAAGGTGCTATACTAAAGCATTCATAACTTTCAGCTCGGGTGTCCGTTTTACGCCCACGAGTAACCAAAATAGCTGGTCGTTCGTCACTTCCAAGAACAAGTTCGGCCCGAACTCTTCACTGTTCCCGGCCCGAACTTCATTTTTGGCCTGAACTTCAACCTCGGCCCGAACTCCGACCTCGGCCCGAACTTCAACCTCGGCCCGAACATCATCCTCGGCCCGAACACCGACCTTCGGCCCGAACACCACTTCGGCCCGAACACCACTTCGGCCCGAACATCCCATTTTGGCCCGAACACCACTTCGGCCCGAACATCCCTCTTCGGCCCGAACTCTTCAATATCCAAGATTGTGTGACAAAAGGTGCTATACTAAAACATTCATAACTTTCAACTCGGGTGTCCATTTCACGCCCACGAGTAACCAAAATAGCTGGTTCGTTCGTCACTGCCAAGAATAAGTTCGGCCCGAACTCTTCACTGTTCCCGGCCCGAACTTCATTTTCGGCCCGAACTTCAACCTCGGCCCGAACTTCGACCTCGGCCCGAACTCCAACCTCGGCCCGAACTTCAACCTAGGCCCGAACATCATCCTCGGCCCGAACACCGAACTTCGGCCCGAACACCACTTCGGCCCGAACACCACTTCGGCCCGAACATCCCACTTCGGCCCGAACACCACTTCGGCCCGAACATCCCTCTTCGGCCCGAACTCTTCAATATCATAGATTGTGTGACAAAAGGTGTTATACTAAAACATTCATAACTTTCAGCTCGGGTGTCCGTTTCACGCCCATGAGTAACCAAAATAGCTGGTTTGTTGGTCACTGCCAAGAACAAGTTCGGTCTGAACTCTTCACTGTTCCCGGCCCGAACTTCATTTTCGGCCCGAACTTCAACCTCGGCCCGAACTTCGACCTCGGCCCGAACTCCGTCCTCGGCCCGAACTTCAACCTCGGCCCGAACATCATCCTCGGCCCGAACACCGAACTTCGGCCCGAACACCACTTCGGCCCGAACATCCCACTTCGGCCCGAACACCACTTCGGCCCGAACATCCCTCGTCGGCCCGAACTCTTCAATATCCAAGATTGTGTGACAAAAGGTGCTATACTAAAATATTCATAACTTTCAGCTCGGGTGCCCGTTTCACGCCCACGAGTAACCAAAATAGTTGGTTCGTTCGTCACTTCCAAGAACAAGTTCGGCCCGAACTCTTCACTGTTCGCCCGAACTTCATTTTCAGCCCGAACTTCAACCTCGGCCTGAACTTCAACCTCGGCCCGAACTCCGACCTCGGCCCGAACTTCAACCTCGTCCTGAACATCATCCTCGGCCCGAACATCCCACTTCGGCCCGAACACCACTTCGGCCCGAACATCCCTCTTCGGCCCGAACTCTTCAATATCCAAGATTGTATGACAAAAGGTGCTATACTAAAACATCCATAACTTTCAGCTCGGGTGTCCGTTTCACGCCCACGAGTAACCAAAATAGCTGGTTCGTTCGTCAATGCCAAGAACAAGTTCGGCCCGAACTCTTCACTGTTCCCGGCCCGAACTTCATTTTCGGCCCGAACTTCAACCTCGGCCCGAACTTCAACCTCGGCCCGAACTCCGACCTCGGCCCGAACATCATCCTCGGCCCGAACACCGAATTCGGCCCGAACACCACTTCGGCCCGAACATCCCACTTCGGCCCGAACACCACTTCAGCCCGAACATCCCTCTTCGGCCCGAACTCTTTAATATCCAAGATTGTGTAACAAAAGGTGCTATACTAAAACATTCATAACTTTCAGCTCGGGTGTCCGTTTCACGCCCACGAGTAACCAAAATAGCTGGTTCGTTCGTCACTGCCAAGAACAAGTTCGGCCTGAACTCTTCACTGTTCCCGGCCCGAACTTCATTTTCGGCCCGAACTTCAACCTCGGCCCGAACTCCGACCTCGGCCCGAACTTCAACCTCGGCCCGAACATCATCCTCGGCCCGAACACCGAACTTCGGCCCGAACACCACTTCGGCCCGAACACCACTTCGGCCCGAACATCCCACTTCGGCCCGAACACCACTTCGACCCGAACATCCCTCTTCGGCCCGAACTCTTCAATATCCAAGATTGTGTGACAAAAGGTGCTATACTAAAACATTCATAACTTTCAGCTCGGGTGTCCGTTTCACGCCCACGAGTAACCAAAATAGCTTGTTCGTTCGTCACTGCCAAGAACAAGTTCGGCCTGAACTCTTCACTGTTCCCGGCCCGAACTTCATTTTCGGTCCGAACTTCAACCTCGGCCCGAACTTCGACCTCGGCCCGAACTCCGACCTCGGCCCGAACTTCAACCTCGGCCCGAACTCCGACCTCGGCCCGAACTCCATCCTCGGCCCGAACACCGAACTTCGGCCCGAACACCACTTCGGCCCGAACACCACTTCGGCCCGAACATCCCACTTCGGCCCGAACACCACTTCGGCCCGAACATCCCTCTTCGGCCCGAACTCTTCAATATCCAAGATTGTGTGACAAAAGGTGGTATGCTAAAACATTCATAACTTCCAGCTCGGGTGTCCGTTTCACGCCCACGAGTAACCAAAATAGCTGGTCGTTCGTCACTGCCAAGAACAAGTTCGGCCCGAACTCTTCACTGTTCCCGGCCCGAACTTCATTTTCGGCCCGAACTTCAACCTCGGCCCGAACTTCAACCTCGGCCCGAACTCCGACCTCGGCCCGAACTTCAACCTCGGCCCGAACATCATCCTCGGCCCGAACACCGAACTTCGGCCCGAATACCACTTCGGCCCGAACACCACTTCGGTCCGAACACCACTTCAGCCCGAACATCCCACTTCAGCCCGAACACCACTTCGACCCGAACATCCCTCTTCGGCCCGAACTCTTCAATATCCAAGATTGTGTGACAAAAGGTGCTATACTAAAACATTCATAACTTTCAGCTCGGGTGTCCGTTTCACGCCCACGAGTAACCAAAATAGCTGGTTCGTTCGTCACTGCCAAGAACAAGTTCGGCCTGAACTCTTCATTGTTCCCAGCCCGAACTTCATTTTCGGCCCGAACTTCATTTTCGGCCCGAACTTCCACCTCGGCCCGAACTTCGACCTCGGCCCGAACTCCGACCTCGGCCCGAACTTCAACCTCGGCCCGAACATCATCCTCGGCCCGATCACCGAACTTCAGCCCGAACACCACTTCGGCCCGAACACCACTTCGGCCCGAACATCCCACTTCGGCCCGAACACCACTTCGGCCCGAACATCCCTCTTCGGCCCGAACTCTTCAATATCCAAGATTGTGTGACAAAAGGTGCTATACTAAAACATTCATAACTTTCAGCTCGGGTGTCCGTTTCACGCCCACAAGTAACCAATATAGCTTGTTCGTTCGTCACTGCCAAGAACAAGTTCGGCCCGAACTCTTCACTGTTCCCGGCCCGAACTTCATTTTCGGCCCGAACTTCAACCTCGGCCCGAACTTCAACCTCGGCCCGAACTCCGACCTCGGCCCGAACTTCAACCTCGGCCCGAACATCATCCTCGGCCCGAACACCGAACTTCGGCCCGAATACCACTTCGGCCCGAACACCACTTCGGCCCGAACACCACTTCAGCCCGAACATCCCACTTCGGCCCGAACACCACTTCGACCCGAACATCCCTCTTCGGCCCGAACTCTTCAATATCCAAGATTGTGTGACAAAAGGTGCTATACTAAAACATTCATAACTTTCAGCTCGGGTGTCCGTTTCACGCCCACGAGTAACCAAAATAGCTGGTTCGTTCGTCACTGCCAAGAACAAGTTCGGCCTGAACTCTTCATTGTTCCCTGCCCGAACTTCATTTTCGGCCCGAACTTCCACCTCGGCCCGAACTTCAACCTCGGCCCGAACTCCGACCTCGGCCCGAACTTCAACCTCGGCCCGAACATCATCCTCGGCCCGAACACCGAACTTCGGCCTGAACACCACTTCGGCCCGAACACCACTTCGGCCCGAACATCCCACTTCGGCCCGAACACCACTTCGGCCCGAACATCCCTCTTCGGCCCGAACTCTTCAATATCCAAGATTGTGTGACAAAAGGTGCTATAGTAAAACATTTATAACTTTCAGCTCGGGTGTCCGTTTCACGCCCACGAGTAACCAAAATAGCTGGTCGTTCGTCACTGCCAAGAACAAGTTCGGCCCGAACTCTTCACTGTACCCGGCCCGAACATCATTTTCGGCTCGAACTTCAACCTCGGCCCGAACTTCAACCTCGGCCCGAACTCCGACCTCGGCCCGAACTGCAACCTCGGCCCGAACATCATCCTCGGCCCGAACACCGAACTTCGGCCCGAACACCACTTCGGTCCGAACACCACTTCGGTCCGAACACCACTTCGGGCCGAACACCACTTCGGCCCGAACATCCCACTTCGGCCCGAACACCACTTCGGCCCGAACATCCCTCTTCGGCCCGAACTCTTCAATATCCAAAATTGTGTGACAAAAGGTGCTATACTAAAACATTCATAACTTTCAGCTCGGGTGTCCGTTTCACGCCCACGAGTAACTAAAATAGCTGGTTCGTTCGTCACTACCAAGAACAAGTTCGGCCCGAACTCTTCACTGTTCCCGGCCCGAACTTCATTTTCGGCCCGAACTTCAACCTCGCCCAGAACTTCAACCTCGGCCCGAACTCCGACCTCGGAATGAACTTCAACCTCGGCCCGAACATCATCCTCGGCCCGAACACCGAACTTCGGCCCGAACACCACTTCGGTCCGAACATCCCACTTCGGCCCGAACACCACTTCGGCCCGAACATTCCTCTTCGGCCCGAACTCTTTAACATCCAAGATTGTGTGACAAATGGTGCTATACTAAAACATTCATAACTTTCAGCTCGGGTGTCCGTTTCACGCCCACGAGTAACCAAAATAGCTGGTTCGTTCGTCACTGCCAAGAACAAGTTCGGCCCGAACTCTTCGCTGTTCCCGGCCCCAACTTCATTTTCGGCCCAAACTTCAACCTCGGCCCGAACTTCAACCTCGGCCCGAACACCGACCTCGGCCCGAACTTCAACCTCGGCCCGAACATCATCCTCGGCCCGAACAACGAATTCGGCCCGAACACCACTTCGGCCCGAACATCCCACTTCGGCCCGAACACCACTTCAGCCCGAACATCCCTCTTCGGCCCGAACTCTTCAATATCCAAGATTGTGTGACAAAAGGTGTTATACTAAAACATTCATAACTTTCAGCTCGGGTGTCTGTTTCACGCCCACGAGTAACCAAAATAGCTGGTTCGTTCGTCACTGCCAAGAACAAGTTCGGCCTGAACTCTTCACTGTTCCCGGCCCGAACTTCATTTTCGGCCCGAACTTCAACCTCGGCCCGAACTTCGACCTCGGCCCGAACTCCGACCTCGGCCCGAACTCCAACCTCGGCCCGAACATCATCCTCGGCCCGAACACCGGACTTCGGCCCGAACACCACTTCGGCCCGAACATCCCACTTCGGCCCGAACACCACTTCGGCCCGAACATCCCTCTTCGGCCCGAACTCTTCAATATCCAAGATTGTGTGACAAAAGGTGTTATACTAAAACATTCATAACTTTCAGCTCGGGTGTCCGTTTCATGCCCACGAGTAACCAAAATAGCTGGTTCGTTCGTCACTGCCAAGAACAAGTCCGGCCCGAACTCTTCACTGTTCCCGGACCGAACTTCATTTTCGGCCCGAACTTCAACCTCGGCCCGAACTCCGACCTCGGCCCGAACTCCAACCTCTGCCCGAACTCCATCCTCGGCCCAAACACCGAACTTCGGCCCGAACACCACTTCGGCCCGAACATCCCACTTCGGCCCGAACACCACTTCGGCCCGAAAATCCCTCTTCGGCCCGAACTCTTCAATATCCAAGATTGTGTGACAAAATGTGCTATACTAAAGCATTCATAACTTTCAGCTCGGGTGTCCGTTTTACGCCCACGAGTAACCAAAATAGCTGGTCGTTCGTCACTTCCAAGAACAAGTTCGGCCCGAACTCTTCACTGTTCCCGGCCCGAACTTCATTTTTGGCCCGAACTTCAACCTCGGCCCGCACTCCGACCTCGGCCCGAACTTCAACCTCGGCCCGAACATCATCCTCGGCCCGAACACCGAACTTCGGCCCGAACACCACTTCGGCCCGAACACCACTTCGGCCCGAACATCCCATTTTGGCCCGAACACCACTTCGGCCCGAACATCCCTTTTCGGCCCGAACTCTTCAATATCCAAGATTGTGTGACAAAAGGTGCTATACTAAAACATTCATAACTTTCAGCTCGGGTGTCCATTTCACGCCCACGAGTAACCAAAATAGCTGGTTCGTTCGTCACTGCCAAGAACAAGTTCGGCCTTAACTCTTCACTGTTCCCGGCCCGAACTTCAACTTCGGCCCGAACTTCAACCTCGGCCTGAACTTCAACCTCGGCCCGAACTCCGACCTCGGCCCGAACATCATCCTCGGCCCGAACACCGAACTTCGGCCCGAACACCACTTCGGCCCGAACACCACTTCGGCCCGAACATCCCACTTCGGCCCGAACACCCCTTCGGCCCGAACATCCCTCTTCGGACCGAACTCTTCAATATCCAAGATTGTATGACAAAAGGTGCTATACTAAAACATCCATAACTTTCAGCTCGGGTGTCCGTTTCACGACCACGAGTAACCAAAATAGATGTTTCGTTCGTCAATGCCAAGAACAAGTTCGGCCCGAACTCTTCATTGTTCCCGGCCCGAACTTCATTTTCGGCCCGAACTTCAACCTCGGCCAGAACTTCAACCTCGGCCTGAACTCCGACCTCGGCCCGAACTTCAACCTCGGCCCGAACATCATCCTCGGCCCGAACACCGAATTCGGCCCGAACACCACTTCGGCCCGAACATCCCACTTCGGCCCGAACACCACTTCAGCCCGAACATCCCTCTTCGGCCCGAACTCTTCAATATCCAAGATTGTGTAACAAAATGTGCTATACTAAAACATTCATAACTTTCAGCTCGGGTGTCCGTTTCACGCCCACGAGTAACCAAAATAGCTAGTTCGTTCGTCACTGCCAAGAATAAGTTCGGCCCGAACTCTTCACTTACCTCGGCCCGAACTTCATTTTCGGCCCGAACTTCAACCTCGGCCCGAACTCCGACCTCGGCCCGAACTCCAACCTCGGCCCGAACATCATCCTCGGCCCGAACATCCCACTTCGGCCCGAACATCCCTCTTCGGCCCGAGCTCTTCAATATCCAAGATTGTGTGACAAAAGGTGCTATACTAAAGCATTCATAACTTTCAGCTCGGGTGTCCGTTTTACGCCCACGAGTAACCAAAATAGCTGGTCGTTCGTCACTTCCAAGAACAAGTTCGGCCCGAACTCTTCACTGTTCCCGGCCCGAACTTCATTTTTGGCCTGAACTTCAACCTCGGCCCGAACTCCGACCTCGGCCCGAACTTCAACCTCGGCCCGAACATCATCCTCGGCCCGAACACCGACCTTCGGCCCGAACACCACTTCGGCCCGAACACCACTTCGGCCCGAACATCCCATTTTGGCCCGAACACCACTTCGGCCCGAACATCCCTCTTCGGCCCGAACTCTTCAATATCCAAGATTGTGTGACAAAAGGTGCTATACTAAAACATTCATAACTTTCAACTCGGGTGTCCATTTCACGCCCACGAGTAACCAAAATAGCTGGTTCGTTCGTCACTGCCAAGAATAAGTTCGGCCCGAACTCTTCACTGTTCCCGGCCCGAACTTCATTTTCGGCCCGAACTTCAACCTCGGCCCGAACTTCGACCTCGGCCCGAACTCCAACCTCGGCCCGAACTTCAACCTAGGCCCGAACATCATCCTCGGCCCGAACACCGAACTTCGGCCCGAACACCACTTCGGCCCGAACACCACTTCGGCCCGAACATCCCACTTCGGCCCGAACACCACTTCGGCCCGAACATCCCTCTTCGGCCCGAACTCTTCAATATCATAGATTGTGTGACAAAAGGTGTTATACTAAAACATTCATAACTTTCAGCTCGGGTGTCCGTTTCATGCCCACGAGTAACCAAAATAGCTGGGTCGTTCGTCACTGCCAAGAACAAGTCCGGCCCGAACTCTTCACTGTTCCCGGACCGAACTTCATTTTCGGCCCGAACTTCAACATCGGCCCGAACTCCGACCTCGGCCCGAACTCCAACCTCTGCCCGAACTCCATCCTCGGCCCAAACACCGAACTTCGGCCCGAACACCACTTCGGCCCGAACATCCCACTTCGGCCCGAACACCACTTCGGCCCGAAAATCCCTCTTCGGCCCGAACTCTTCAATATCCAAGATTGTGTGACAAAATGTGCTATACTAAAGCATTCATAACTTTCAGCTCGGGTGTCCGTTTTACGCCCACGAGTAACCAAAATAGCTGGTCGTTCGTCACTTCCAAGAACAAGTTCGGCCCGAACTCTTCACTGTTCCCGGCCCGAACTTCATTTTTGGCCCGAACTTCAACCTCGGCCCGCACTCCGACCTCGGCCCGAACTTCAACCTCGGCCCGAACATCATCCTCGGCCCGAACACCGAACTTCGGCCCGAACACCACTTCGGCCCGAACACCACTTCGGCCCGAACATCCCATTTTGGCCCGAACACCACTTCGGCCCGAACATCCCTTTTCGGCCCGAACTCTTCAATATCCAAGATTGTGTGACAAAAGGTGCTATACTAAAACATTCATAACTTTCAGCTCGGGTGTCCATTTCACGCCCACGAGTAACCAAAATAGCTGGTTCGTTCGTCACTGCCAAGAACAAGTTCGGCCTTAACTCTTCATTGTTCCCGGCCCGAACTTCAACTTCGGCCCGAACTTCAACCTCGGCCTGAACTTCAACCTCGGCCCGAACTCCGACCTCGGCCCGAACATCATCCTCGGCCCGAACACCGAACTTCGGCCCGAACACCACTTCGGCCCGAACACCACTTCGGCCCGAACATCCCACTTCGGCCCGAACACCCCTTCGGCCCGAACATCCCTCTTCGGACCGAACTCTTCAATATCCAAGATTGTATGACAAAAGGTGCTATACTAAAACATCCATAACTTTCAGCTCGGGTGTCCGTTTCACGACCACGAGTAACCAAAATAGATGTTTCGTTCGTCAATGCCAAGAACAAGTTCGGCCCGAACTCTTCATTGTTCCCGGCCCGAACTTCATTTTCGGCCCGAACTTCAACCTCGGCCAGAACTTCAACCTCGGCCTGAACTCCGACCTCGGCCCGAACTTCAACCTCGGCCCGAACATCATCCTCGGCCCGAACACCGAATTCGGCCCGAATACCACTTCGGCCCGAACATCCCACTTCGGCCCGAACACCACTTCAGCCCGAACATCCCTCTTCGGCCCGAACTCTTCAATATCCAAGATTGTGTAACAAAATGTGCTATACTAAAACATTCATAACTTTCAGCTCGGGTGTCCGTTTCACGCCCACGAGTAACCAAAATAGCTAGTTCGTTCGTCACTGCCAAGAATAAGTTCGGCCCGAACTCTTCACTTACCTCGGCCCGAACTTCATTTTCGGCCCGAACTTCAACCTCGGCCCGAACTCCGACCTCGGCCCGAACTCCAACCTCGGCCCGAACATCATCCTCGGCCCGAACATCCCACTTCGGCCCGAACACCACTTCGGCCCGAACATCCCTCTTCGGCCCGAGCTCTTCAATATCCAAGATTGTGTGACAAAAGGTGCTATACTAAAGCATTCATAACTTTCAGCTCGGGTGTCCGTTTTACGCCCACGAGTAACCAAAATAGCTGGTCGTTCGTCACTTCCAAGAACAAGTTCGGCCCGAACTCTTCACTGTTCACGGCCCGAACTTCATTTTTGGCCCGAACTTCAACCTCGGCCCGAACTCCGACCTCGGCCCGAACTTCAACCTCGGCCCGAACATCATCCTCGGCCCGAACACCGACCTTCGGCCCGAACACCACTTCGGCCCGAACACCACTTCGGGCCGAACATCCCATTTTGGCCCGAACACCACTTCGGCCCGAACATCCCTCTTCGGCCCGAACTCTTCAATATCCAAGATTGTGTGACAAAAGGTGCTATACTAAAACATTCATAACTTTCAACTCGGGTGTCCATTTCACGCCCACGAGTAACCAAAATAGCTGGTTCGTTCGTCACTACCAAGAATAAGTTCGGCCCGAACTCTTCACTGTTCCCGGCCCGAACTTCATTTTCGGCCCGAACTTCAACCTCGGCCCGAACTTCGACCTCGGCCCGAACTCCAACCTCGGCCCGAACTTCAACCTAGGCCCGAACATCATCCTCGGCCCGAACACCGAACTTCGGCCCGAACACCACTTCGGCCCGAACACCACTTCGGCCCGAACACCACTTCGGCCCGAACATCCTACTTCGGCCCGAACACCACTTCGGCCCGAACATCCCTCTTCGGCCCGAACTCTTCAATATCATAGATTGTGTGACAAAAGGTGCTATACTAAAACATTCATAACTTTCAGCTCGGGTGTCCGTTTCACGCCCACGAGTAACCAAAAATAGCTGGTTCGTTCGTCACTGCCAAGAACAAGTTCGGCCCGAACTCTTCACTGTTCCCGGACCGAACTTCATTTTCGGCCCGAACTTGAACCTCGGCCCGAACTTCAACCTCGGCCCGAACTCCGACCTCGGCCCGAACTCCAACCTCGGCCCGAACTCCATCCTCGGCCCGAACACCGACCTTCGGCCCGAACACTACTTCGGCCCGAACACCACTTCAGCCCGAACATCCCACTTCGGCCCGAACACCACTTCGGCCCGAACGTCCCTCTTCGGCCCGAAATCTTCAATATCCAAGATTGTGTGACAAAAGGTGTTTTACTAAAACATTCATACTTTCAGCTCGGGTGTCCGTTTCACGCCCACGAGTAACCAAAATAGCTGGTTCGTTCGTCACTGCCAAGAACAAGTTCGGCCCGAACTCTTCACTGTTCCCGGACCGAACTTCATTTTCAGCCCGAACTTCAACCTCGGCCCGAACTTCAACCTCGGCCCAAACTCCGACCTCGGCCCGAACTCCAACCTCTGCCCGAACTCCATCCTCGGCCCCAACACCGAACTTCGGCCCGAACACCACTTCCGCCCGAACTCTTCACTGTTCCCGGCCCGAACTTCATTTTCGGCCCGAACTTCAACCTCGGCCCGAACTTCGACCTCGGCCGAACTCCAACCTCGGCCCGAACTTCAACCTAGGCCCGAACATCATCCTCTTCGGCCCGAACTCTTTAACATCCAAGATTGTGTGACAAATGGTGTTATACTAAAACATTCATAACTTTCAGCTCGGGTGTCCGTTTCACGCCCACGAGTAACCAAAATAGCTGGTTCGTTCGTCACTGCCAAGAACAAGTTCGGCCCGAACTCTTCACTGTTCCCGGCCCCAACTTCATTTTCGGCCCAAACTTCAACCTCGGCCCGAACTTCAACCTCGGCCCGAACTCCGACCTCGGCCCGAACTTCAACCTCGGCCCGAACATCATCCTCGGCCCGAACAACGAATTCGGCCCGAACACCACTTCGGCCCGAACATCCCACTTCGGCCCGAACACCACTTCAGCCCGAACATCCCTCTTCGGCCCGAACTCTTCAATATCCAAGATTGTGTGACAAAAGGTGTTATACTAAAACATTCATAACTTTCAGCTCGGGTGTCTGTTTCTCGCCCACGAGTAACCAAAATAGCTGGTTCGTTCGTCACTGCCAAGAACAAGTTCGGCCTGAACTCTTCACTGTTCCCGGCCCGAACTTCATTTTCGGCCCGAACTTCAACCTCGGCCCGAACTTCGACCTCGGCCCGAACTCCGACCTCGGCCCGAACTCCAACCTCGGCCCGAACATCATCCTCGGCCCGAACACCGAACTTCGGCCCGAACACCACTTCGGCCCGAACACCACTTCGGCCCGAACATCCCACTTCGGCCCGAACACCACTTCGGCCCGAACATCCCTCTTCGGCCCGAACTCTTCAATATCCAAGATTGTGTGACAAAAGGTGTTATACTAAAACATTCATAACTTTCGGCTCGGGTGTCCGTTTCATGCCCACGAGTAACCAAAATAGTTGGTTCGTTCGTCACTGCCAAGAACAAGTTCGGCCCGAACTCTTCACTGTTCCCGGACCGAACTTCATTTTCGGCCCGAACTTCAACCTCGGCCCGAACTTCAACCTCTGCCCGAACTCCGACCTCGGCCCGAACTCCAACCTCTGCCCGAACTCCATCCTCGGCCCAAACACCGAACTTCGGCCCGAACACCACTTCGGCCCGAACATCCCACTTCGGCCCGAACACCACTTCGGCCCGAAAATCCCTCTTCGGCCCGAACTCTTCAATATCCAAGATTGTGTGACAAAATGTGCTATACTAAAGCATTCATAACTTTCAGCTCGGGTGTCCGTTTTACGCCCACGAGTAACCAAAATAGCTGGTCATTCGTTACTTCCAAGAACAAGTTCGGCCCGAACTCTTCACTGTTCCCGGCCCGAACTTCATTTTTGGCCCGAACTTCAACCTCGGCCCGAACTCCGACCTCGGCCCGAACTTCAACCTCGGCCCGAACATCATCCTCGGCCCGAACACCGAACTTCGGCCCGAACACCACTTCGGCCCGAACACCACTTCGGCCCGAACATCCCACTTCGGCCCGAACACCACTTCGGCCCGAACATCCCTCTTCGGCCCGAACACTTCAATATCCAAGATTGTGTGACAAAAGGTGCTATACTAAAACATTCATAACTTTCAGCTCGGGTGTCCATTTCACGCCCACGAGTAACTAAAATAGCTGGTTCGTTCGTCACTGCCAAGAACAAGTTCGGCCTTAACTCTTCACTGTTCCCGGCCCGAACTTCAACTTCGGCCCGAACTTCAACCTCGGCCTGAACTTCAACCTCGGCCTGAACTTCAACCTCGGCCCGAACTCCGACCTCGGCCCGAACTCCGACCTCGGCCCGAACATCATCCTCGGCCCGAACACCGAACTTCGGCCCGAACACCACTTCGGCCCGAACACCACTTCGGCCCGAACATCCCACTTCGGCCCGAACACCCCTTCGGCCCGAACATCCCTCTTCGGCCCGAACTCTTCAATATCCAAGATTGTGTGACAAAAGGTGTTATACTAAAACATTCATAACTTTCAGCTCGGGTGTCCGTTTCATGCCCACGAGTAACCAAAATAGCTGGTTCGTTCGTCACTGCCAAGAACAAGTTCGGCCCGAACTCTTCACTGTTCCCGGACCAAACTTCATTTTCGGCCCGAACTTCAACCTCGGCCCGAACTTCAACCTCGGCCCGAACTCCGACCTCGGCCCGAACTCCAACCTCTGCCCGAACTCCATCCTCGGCCCAAACACCGAACTTCGGCCCGAACACCACTTCGGCCCGAACATCCCACTTCGGCCCGAACACCACTTCGGCCCGAAAATCCCTCTTCGGCCCGAACTCTTCAATATCCAAGATTGTGTGACAAAATGTGCTATACTAAAGCATTCATAACTTTCAGCTCGGGTGTCCGTTTTACGCCCACGAGTAACCAAAATAGCTGGTCGTTCGTCACTTCCAAGAACAAGTTCGGCCCGAACTCTTCACTGTTCCCGGCCCGAACTTTATTTTTGGCCCGAACTTCAACCTCGGCCCGAACTCCGACCTCGGCCCGAACTTCAACCTCGGCCCGAACATCATCCTCGACCCGAACACCGAACTTCGGCCCGAACACCACTTCGGCCCGAACACCACTTCGGCCCGAACATCCCATTTTGGCCCGAACACCACTTCGGCCCGAACATCCCTCTTCGGCCCGAACTCTTCAATATCCAAGATTGTGTGACAAAAGGTGCTATACTAAAACATTCATAACTTTCAGCTCGGGCGTCCATTTCACGCCCACGAGTAACCAAAATAGCTGGTTCGTTCGTCACTGCCAAGAATAAGTTCGGCCCGAACTCTTCACTGTTCCCGGCCCGAACTTCATTTTCGGCCCGAACTTCAACCTCGGCCCGAACTTCGACCTCGGCCCGAACTCCAACCTCGGCCCGAACTTCAACCTAGGCCCGAACATCATCCTCGGCCCGAACACCGAACGTCGGCCCGAACACCACTTCGGCCCGAACATCCCACTTCGGGCCGAACACCACTTTGGCCCGAACATCCCTCTTCGGCCCGAACTCTTCAATATCATAGATTGTGTGACAAAAGGTGCTATACTAAAACATTCATAACTTTCAGCTCGGGGGTCCGTTTCACGCCCACGAGTAACCAAAAATAGCTGGTTCGTTCGTCACTGCATAGAATAAGTTCGGCCCGAACTCTTCACTGTTCCCGGACCGAACTTCATTTTCGGCCCGAACTTCAACCTCGGCCCGAACTTCAACCTCGGCCCGAACTCCGACCTCGGCCCGAACTCCAACCTCGGCCCGAACTCCATCCTCGGCCCGAACACCGAACTTCGGCCCGAACACTACTTCGGCCCGAACACCACTTCGGCCCGAACATCCCACTTCGGCCCGAACACCACTTCGGCCCGAACGTCCCTCTTCGGCCCGAACTCTTCAATATCCAAGATTGTGTGACAAAAGGTGTTTTACTAAAACATTCATAACTTTCAGCTCGGGTGTCCGTTTCACGCCCACGAGTAACCAAAATAGCTGGTTCGTTCGTCACTGCCAAGAACAAGTTCGGCCCGAACTCTTCACTGTTCCCGGACCGAACTTCATTTTCGGCCCGAACTTCAACCTCGGCCCGAACTTCAACCTCGGCCCGAACTCCGACCTCGGCCCGAACTCCGACCTCGGCCCGAACTCCATCCTCGGCCCGAACACCGAACTTCGGCCCGAACACTACTTCGGCCCGAACACCACTTCGGCCCGAACATCCCACTTCGGCCCGAACACCACTTCGGCCCGAACGTCCCTCTTCGGCCCGAACTCTTCAATATCCAAGATTGTGTGACAAAAGGTGTTTTACTAAAACATTCATAACTTTCAGCTCGGGTGTCCGTTTCACGCCCACGAGTAACCAAAATAGCTGGTTCGTTCGTCACTGCCAAGAACAAGTTCGGCCCGAACTCTTCACTGTTCCCGGACCGAACTTCATTTTCAGCCCGAACTTCAACCTCGGCGCGAACTTCAACCTCGGCCCGAACTCCGACCTCGGCCCGAACTCCAACCTCTGCCCGAACTCCATCCTCGGCCCAAACACCGAACTTCGGCCCGAACACCACTTCCGCCCGAACTCTTCACTGTTCCCGGCCCGAACTTCATTTTCGGCCCGAACTGCAACCTCGGCCCGAACTTCGACCTCGGCCCGAACTCCAACCTCGGCCCGAACTTCAACCTAGGCCCGAACATCATCCTCTTCGGCCCGAACTCTTTAACATCCAAGATTGTGTGACAAATGGTGCTATACTAAAACATTCATAACTTTCAGCTCGGGTGTCCGTTTCACGCCCACGAGTAACCAAAATAGCTGGTTCGTTCGTCACTGCCAAGAACAAGTTCGGCCCGAACTCTTCACTGATCCCGGCCCCAACTTCATTTTCGGCCCAAACTTCAACCTCGGCCCGAACTTCAACCTCGGCCCGAACTCCGACCTCGGCCCGAACTTCAACCTCGGCCCGAACATCATCCTCGGCCCGAACAACGAATTCGGCCCGAACACCACTTCGGCCCGAACATCCCACTTGGCCCGAACACCACTTCAGCCCGAACATCCCTCTTCGTCCCGAACTCTTCAATATCCAAGATTGTGTGACAAAAGGTGTTATACTAAAACATTCATAACTTTCAGCTCGGGTGTCTGTTTCACGCCCACGAGTAACCAAAATAGCTGGTTCGTTCGTCACTGCCAAGAACAAGTTCGGCCTGAACTCTTCACTGTTCCCGGCCCGAACTTCATTTTCGGCCCGAACTTCAACCTCGGCCCGAACTTCGACCTCGGCCCGAACTCCGACCTCGGCCCGAACTCCAACCTCGGCCCGAACATCATCCTCGGCCCGAACACCGAACTTCGGCCCGAACACCACTTCGGCCCGAACACCACTTCGGCCCGAACATCCCACTTCGGCCCGAACATCCCTCTTCGGCCCGAACTCTTCAATATCCAAGATTGTGTGACAAAAGGTGTTATACTAAAACATTCATAACTTTCAGCTCGGGTGTCCGTTTCATGCCCACGAGTAACCAAAATAGCTGGTTCGTTCGTCACTGCCAAGAACAAGTTCGGCCCGAACTCTTCACTGTTCCCGGACCGAACTTCATTTTCGGCCCGAACTTCAACCTCGGCCCGAACTTCAACCTCGGCCCGAACTCCGACCTCGGCCCGAACTCCAACCTCTGCCCGAACTCCATCCTCAACCCAAACACCGAACTTCGGCCCGAACACCACTTCGGCCCGAACATCCCACTTCGGCCCGAACACCACTTCGGCCTGAAAATCCCTCTTCGGCCCGAACTCTTCAATATCCAAGATTGTGTGACAAAATGTGCTATACTAAAGGATTCATAACTTTCAGCTCGGGTGTCCGTTTTACGCCCACGAGTAACCAAAATAGCTGGTCGTTCGTCACTTCCAAGAACAAGTTCGGCCCGAACTCTTCACTGTTCCCGGCCCGAACTTCATTTTTGGCCCGAACTTCAACCTCGGCCCGAATTCCGAACTCGGCCCGAACTTCAACCTCGGCCCGAACATCATCCTCGGCCCGAACACCGAACTTCGGCCCGAACACCACTTCGGCCCGAACACCACTTCGGCCCGAACATCCCATTTTGGCCTGAACACCACTTCGGCCCGAACATCCCTCTTCGGCCCGAACACTTCAATATCCAAGATTGTGTGACAAAAGGTGCTATACTAAAACATTCATAACTTTCAGCTCGGGTGTCCATTTCACGCCCACGAGTAACCAAAATAGCTGGTTCGTTCGTCACTGCCAAGAACAAGTTCGGCCTTAACTCTTCACTGTTCCCGGCCCGAACTTCAACTTCGGCCCGAACTTCAACCTCGGCCCGAACTCCGACCTCGGCCCGAACTCCGACCTCGGCCCGAACATCATCCTCGGCCCGAACACCGAACTTCGGCCCGAACACCACTTCGGCCCGAACACCACTTCGGCCCGAACACCACTTCGGCCCGAACATCCCACTTCGGCCCAACACCCCTTCGGCTCGAACATCCCTCTTCGGCCCGAACTCTTCAATATCCAAGATTGTATGACAAAAGGTGCTATACTAAAACATCCATAACTTTCAGCTCGGGTGTCCGTTTCACGACCACGAGTAACCAAAATAGCTGTTTCGTTCGTCAATGCCAAGAACAAGTTCGGCCCGAACTCTTCACTGTTCCCGGCCCGAACTTCATTTTCGGCCCGAACTTCAACCTCGGCCAGAACTTCAACCTCGGCCCGAACTCCGACCTCGGCCCGAACTTCAACCTCGGCCCGAACATCATCCTCGGCCCGAACACCGAACTTCGGCCCGAACACCACTTCGGCCCGAACATCCCACTTCGGCCCGAACACCACTTCGGCCCGAACATTCCTCTTCGACCGGAACTCTTTAATATCCAAGATTGTGTGACAAAAGGTGCTATACTAAAACATTCATAACTTTCAGCTCGGGTGTCCGTTTCACGCCCACGAGTAACCAAAATAGCTGGTTCGTTCGTCACTGCCAAGAACAAGTTCGGCCCGAACACTTCACTGTTCCCGGCCCGAACTTCATTTTCGGCCCGAACTTCAACCTCGACCCGAACTTCAACCTCGGCCTGAGCTCCGACCTCGGCCCGAACTTCAACCTCGGCCCGAACATCATCCTCGGCCTGAACACCGAATTCGGCCCGAACACCACTTCGGCCCGAACATCCCACTTCGGCCCGAACACCACTTCAGCCCGAACATCCCTCTTCGGCCCGAACTCTTCAATATCCAAGATTGTGTAACAAAAGGTGCTATACTAGAACATTCATAACTTTCAGCTCGGGTGTCCGTTTCACGCCCACGAGTAACCAAAATAGCTGGTTCATTCGTCACTGCCAAGAATAAGTTCGGCCCGAACTCTTCACTGTTCCCGGCCCGAACTTCATTTTCGGCCCGAACTTCAACCTCGGCCCGAACTTCAACCTCGGCCCGAACTCCGACCTCGGCCCGAACTCCGACCTCGGCCCGAACATCATCCTCGGCCCGAACACCGAACTTCGGCCCGAACACCACTTCGGCCCGAACACCACTTCGGCCCGAACATCCCACTTCGGCCCGAACACCACTTCGGCCCGAACATCCCTCTTCGGCCCGAACTCTTCAATAACCAAGATTGTGTGACAAAAGGTGTTATACTAAAACATTCATAACTTTCAGCTCGGGTGTCCGTTTCATGCCCACGAGTAACCAAAATAGCTGGTTCGTTCGTCACTGCCAAGAACAAGTTCGGCCCGAACTCTTCACTGTTCCCGGACCGAACTTCATTTTCGGCCCGAACTTCAACCTCGGCCCGAACTTCAACCTCGGCCCGAACTCCGACCTCGGCCCGAACTCCAACCTCTGCCCGAACTCCATCCTCGGCCCAAACACCGAACTCGGCCCGAACACCACTTCGGCCCGAACATCCCACTTCGGCCCGAACACCACTTCGGCCCGAACACCACTTCGGCCCGAAAATCCCTCTTCGGCCCGAACTCTTCAATATCCAAGATTGTGTGACAAAATGTGCTATACTAAAGCATTCATAACTTTCAGCTCGGGTGTCCGTTTTACGCCCATGAGTAACCAAAATAGCTGGTCGTTCGTCACTTCCAAGAACAAGTTCGGCCCGAACTCTTCACTGTTCCCGACCCGAACTTCATTTTTGGCCCGAACTTCAACCTCGGCCCGAACTCCGACCTCGGCCCGCACTTCAACCTCGGCCCGAACATCATCCTCGGCCCGAACACCGAACTTCGGCCCGAACACCACTTCGGCCCGAACACCACTTCGGCCCGAACATCCCATTTTGGCCCGAACACCACTTCGGCCTGAACATCCCTCTTCGGCCCGAACTCTTCAATATCCAAGATTGTGTGACAAAAGGTGCTATACTAAAACATTCATAACTTTCAGCTCGGGTGTCCATTTCACGCCCACGAGTAACCAAAATAGCTGGTTCGTTCGTCACTGCCAAGAATAAGTTCGGCCCGAACTCTTCACTGTTCCCGGCCCGAACTTCATTTTCGGCCCGAACTTCAACCTCGGCCCGAACTTCGACCTCGGCCCGAACTCCAACCTCGGCCCGAACTTCAACCTAGGCCCGAACATCATCCTCGGCCCGAACACCGAACTTCGGCCCGAACACCACTTCGGCCCGAACACCACTTCGGCCCGAACATCCCACTTCGGCCCGAACACCACTTCGGCCCGAACATCCCTCTTCGGCCCGAACTCTTCAATATCATAGATTGTGTGACAAAAGGTGCTATACTAAAACATTCATAACTTTCAGCTCGGGTGTCCGTTTCACGCCCACGAGTAACCAAAAATAGCTGGTTCGTTCGTCACTGCCAAGAACAAGTTCGGCCCGAACTCTTCACTGTTCCCGGACCGAACTTCATTTTCGGCACGAACTTCAACCTCGGCCCGAACTTCAACCTCGGCCCGAACTCCGACCTCGGCCCGAACTCCAACCTCTGCCCGAACTCCATCCTCGGCCCGAACACCGAACTTCGGCCCGAACACTACTTCGGCCCGAACACCACTTCGGCCCGAACATCCCACTTCGGCCCGAACACCACTTCGGCCCGAACGTCCCTCTTCGGCCCGAACTCTTCAATATCCAAGATTGTGTGACAAAAGGTGTTATACTAAAACATTCATAACTTTCAGCTCGGGTGTCCGTTTCACGCCCACGAGTAACCAAAATAGCTGGTTCGTTCGTCACTGCCAAGAACAAGTTCGGCCCGAACACTTCACTGTTCCCGGCCCGAACTTCAACCTCGGCCTGAACTTCAACCTCGGCCTGAACTTCAACCTCGGCCCGAACTCCGACCTCGGCCCGATCTTCAACCTCGGCCCGAACATCATCCTCGACCCGAACATCCCACTTCGGCCCGAACACCACTTCGGCCCGAACATCCCTCTTCGGCCCGAAGTCTTCAATATCCAAGATTGTATGACAAAAGGTGCTATACTAAAACATCCATAACTTTCTGCTCGGGTGTCCGTTTCACGCCCACGAGTAACCAAAATAGCTGGTTCGTTCGTCACTGCCAGGAACAAGTTCGGCCCGAACTCTTCAATGTTCCCGGCCCGAACTTCATTTTCGGCCCGAACTTCAACCTCGGCCAGAACTCCGACCTCGGCCCGAACTTCAACCTCGGCCCGAACTTCAACCTCGGCCCGAACATCATCCTCGGCCCGAAAACCGAACTTCGGCTCGAACACCACTTCAGCCCGAACATCCCACTTCGGCCCGAACACCACTTCGGCCCGAACATTCCTCTTCGGCCCGAACTCTTTAACATCCAAGATTGTGTGACAAAAGGTGCTATACTAAAACATTCATAACTTTCAGCTCGGGTGTCCGTTTCACGCCCACGAGTAACCAAAATAGCTGGTTCGTTCGTCACTGCCAAGAACAAGTTCGACCCGAACTCTTCACTGTTCCCGGCCCGAACTTCATTTTCGGCCCGAACTTCAACCTCGGCCTGAACTTCAACCTCGGCCCGAACTCCGACCTCGGCCCGATCTTCAACCTCGGCCCGAACATCATCCTCGGCCCGAACATCCCACTTCGGCCCGAACACCACTTCGGCCCGAACATCCCTCTTCGGCCCGAAGTCTTCAATATCCAAGATTGTATGACAAAAGGTGCTATACTAAAACATCCATAACTTTCAGCTCGGGTGTCCGTTTCACGCCCACGAGTAACCAAAATAGCTGGTTCGTTCGTCACTGCCAGGAACAAGTTCGGCCCGAACTCTTCACTGTTCCCGGCCCGAACTTCATTTTCGGCCCGAACTTCAACCTCGGCCAGAACTCCGACCTCGGCCCGAACTTCAACCTCGGCCCGAACTTCAACCTCGTCCCGAACATCATCCTCGGCCCGAACACCGAACTTCGGCTCGAACACCACTTCGGCCCGAACATCCCACTTCGTCCCGAACACCACTTCGGCCCGAACATTCCTCTTCGGCCCGAACTCTTTAACATCCAAGATTGTGTGACAAAAGGTGCTATACTAAAACATTCATAACTATCAGCTCGGGTGTCCGTTTCACGCCCACGAGTAACCAAAATAGCTGGTTCGTTCGTAACTGCCAAGAACAAGTTCGGCCCGAACTCTTCACTGTTCCCGGCCCGAACTTCATTTTCGGCCCGAACTTCAACCTCGGCCTGAACTTCAACCTCGGCCCGAACTCCGACTTCAGCCCGAACTTCAACCTCGGCCCGAACATCATCCTCGGCCCGAACACCACTTTGGCCCGAACATCCCACTTCGGCCCGAACACCACTTCAGCCCGAACATCCCTCTTCGGCCCGAACTCTTCAATATCCAAGATTGTGTAACAAAAGGTGCTATATACTAAAACATTCATAACTTTCAGCTCGGGTGTCCGTTTCACGCCCACGAGTAACCAAAATAGCTGGTTCGTCGAACATCCCACTTCGGCCCGAACACCACTTCAGCCCGAACATCCCTCTTCGGCCCGAACTCTTCAATATCCAAGATTGTGTAACAAAAGGTGCTATATACTAAAACATTCATAACTTTCAGCTCGGGTGTCCGTTTCACGCCAACGAGTAACCAAAATAGCTGGTTCGTTCGACACTGCCAAGAACAAGTTCGGCCTGAACTCTTCACTGTTCCCGGCCCGAACTTCATTTTCGGCCCGAACTTCAACCTCGGCCCGAACTCCGACCTCGGCCCGAACTCCGACCTCGGCCCGAACTTCAACCTCGGCCCGAACATCATCCTCGGCCCGAACACTGCACTTCGGCCCGAACACCACTTCGGCCCGAACATCCCATTTCGGCCCGAACACCACTTCGGCCCGAACTCTTCAATATCCAAGATTGTGTGACAAAAGGTGATATACTAAAACATTCATAACTTTCAGCTCGGGTGTCCGTTTCACGCCCACGAGTAACCAAAATAGCTGGTTCGTTCGTCACTACCAAGAACAAGTTCGGCCCGAACTCTTAACTGTTCCCGGACCAAACTTCATTTTCGGCCCGAACTTCATTTTCGGCCCGAACTTCAACCTCGGCCCGAACTTCAACCTCGGCCCGAACTGCGACCTCGGCCCGAACTCCAACCTCGGCCCGAACTCCATCCTCGGCCCGAACACCGAATTTCGGCCCGAACACCACTTCGGCCCGAACACCACTTCGGCCCGAACATCCCACTTCGGCCCGAACACCACTTCGGCCCGAACATCCCTCTTCGGCCCAAACTCTTCAATATCCAAGATTGTGTGACAAAAGGTGATATACTAAAACATTCATAACTTTCAGCTCGGGTGTCCCTTTCACGCCCACGAGTAACCAAAATAGCTGGTCGTTCGTCACTTCCAAGAACAAGTTCGGCCCGAACTCTTCACTGTTCCCGGTCCGAACTTCATTTTTGGCCCGAACTTCAACCCCGACCCGAACTTCAACCTCGGCCCGAACTCCGACCTCGGCCCGAACTTCAACCTCGTCCCGAACATCATCCTCGGCCCGAACACCGAACTTCGGCCCGAACACCACTTCGGCCCGAACATCCCACTTCGGCCCGAACACCACTTCGGCCCGAACTCTTCAATATCCAAGATTGTGTGACAAAAGGTGCTATACTAAAACATTCATCACTCTCAGCTCGGGTGTCCGTTTCACGCCCACGAGTAACCAAAATAGCTGGTTCGTTCGTCACTGCCAAGAACAAGTTCGGCCCGAACTCTTCACTGTTCCCGGCCCGAACTTCAATTTCGGCCCGAACTTCGACCACGGCCTGAACTTCAACCTCGGCCCGAACTCCGACCTCGGCCCGAACTTCAACCTCGGCCTGAACATCATCCTCGGCCCGAACACCGAACTTCGGCCCGAACACCACTTCGGCCCGAACACCACTTCGGCCCGAACATCCCACTTCGGCCCGAACACCACTTCGGCCCGAACGTCCCTCTTCGGCCCGAACTCTTCAATATCCAAGATTGTGTGACAAAAGGTGTTATACTAAAACATTCATAACTTTCAGCTCGGGTGTCCGTTTCACGCCCACGAGTAACCAAAATAGCTGGTTCGTTCGTCACTGCCAAGAACAAGTTCGGCCCGAACTTCAACCTCGGCCCGAACATCATCCTCGGCCCGAACATCCCACTTCGGCCCGAACACCACTTCGGCCCGAACATCCCTCTTCGGCCCGAACTCTTCAATATCCAAGATTGTATGACAAAAGGTGCTATACTAAAACATCCATAACTTTCAGCTCGGGTGTCCGTTTCACGCCCACGAGTAACCAAAATAGCTGGTTCGTTCGTCACTGCCAGGAACAAGTTCGGCCCGAACTCTTCACTGTTCCCGGCCCGAACTTCATTTTCGGCCCGAACTTCAACCTCGGCCTGAACTTCAACCTCGGCCCGAACATCATCCTCGGCCCGAACACCGAACTTCGGCTCGAACACCACTTCGGCCCGAACATCCCACTTCGGCCCGAACACCACTTCGGCCCGAACATTCCTCTTCGGCCCGAACTCTTTAACATCCAAGATTGTGTGACAAAAGGTGCTATACTAAAACATTCATAACTTTCAGCTCGGGTGTCCGTTTCACGCCCACGAGTAACCAAAATAGCTGGTTCGTTCGTCACTGCCAAGAACAAGTTCGGCCCGAACTCTTCACTGTTCCCGGCTCGAACTTCATTTTCGGCCCGAACTTCAACCTCGGCCCAAACTTCAACCTCGGCCCGAACATCATCCTCAGCCCGAACACCGAATTCGGCCCGAACACCACTTTGGCCCGAACATCCCACTTCGGCCCGAACACCACTTCAGCCCGAACATCCCTCTTCGGCCCGAACTCTTCAATATCCAAGATTGTGTAACAAAAGGTGCTATATGCTAAAACATTCATAACTTTCAGCCCGGGTGTCCGTTTCACGCCCACGAGTAACCAAAATAGCTGGTTCGTTCGTCACTGCCAAGAACAAGTTCGGCCTGAACTCTTCACAGTTCCCGGCCCGAACTTCATTTTCGGCCCGAACTTCAACCTCGGCCCGAACTCCGACCTCGGCCCGAACTCCGACCTCGGCCCGAACTTCAACCTCGGCCCGAACATCATCCTCGGCCCGAACACTGCACTTCGGCCCGAACACCACTTCGGCCCGAACATCCCACTTCGACCCGAACACCACTTCGGCCCGAACTCTTCAATATCCAAGATTGTGTGACAAAAGGTGATATACTAAAACATTCATAACTTTCAGCTCGGGTGTCCGTTTCACGCCCACGAGTAACCAAAATAGCTGGTTCGTTCGTCATTACCAAGAACAAGTTCGGCCCGAACTCTTAACTGTTCCCGGACCGAACTTCATTTTCGGCCCAAACTTCATTTTCGGCCCGAACTTCAACCTCGGCCCGAACTTCAACCTCGGCCCGAACTGCGACCTCGGCCCGAACTTCAACCTCGGCCCGAACTGCGACCTCGGCCCGAACTCCAACCTCGGCCCGAACACCGAACTTCGGCCCGAACACCACTTCGGCCCGAACACCACTTCGGCCCGAACATCCCACTTCGGCCTGAACACCACTTCGGCCCGAACATCCCTCTTCGGCCCAAACTCTTCAATATCCAAGATTGTGTGACAAAAGGTGCTATACTAAAACATTCATAACTTTCAGCTCGGGTGTCCATTTCACGCACACGAGTAACCAAAATAGATGGTCGTTCGTCACTTCCAAGAACAAGTTCGGCCCGAACTCTTCACTGTTCCCGGTCCGAACTTCATTTTTGGCCCGAACTTCAACCTCGGCCCGAACTTCAACCTCGGCCCGAACTCCGACCTCGGCCCGAACTTCAACCTCGTCCCGAACATCATCCTCGGCGCGAACACCGAAGTTCGGCCCGAACACCACTTCGGCCCGAACATCCCACTTCGGCCCGAACACCACTTCGGCCCGAACTCTTCAATATCCAAGATTGTGTGACAAAAGGTGCTATACTAAAACATTCATCACTCTCAGCTCGGGTGTCCGTTTCACGCCCACGAGTAACCAAAATAGCTGGTTCGTTCGTCACTGCCAAGAACAAGTTCGGCCCGAACTCTTCACTGTTCCCGGCCCGAACTTCATTTTCGGCCCGAACTTCAGCCTCGGCCTGAATTTCAACCTCGGCCCGAACTCCGACCTCGGCCCGAACTTCAACCTCGGCCCGAACATCATCCTCGGCCCGAACACCGAACTTCGGCCCGAACACCACTTCGGCCCGAACATCCCACTTCGGCCCGAACACCACTTCGGCCCGAATATCCCTCTTCGGCCCGAACACTTCAATATCCAAAATTGTATGACAAAAGGTGCTATACTAAAACATCCATAACTTTCAGCTCAGGTGTCCGTTTCACGCCCACGAGTAACCAAAATAGCTGGTTCGTTCGTCAATGCCAAGAACAAGTTCGGCCCGAATTCTTCACTGTTCCCGGCCCGAACTTCATTTTCGGCCCGAACTTCAACCTCGGCCAGAACTTCAACCTCGGCCCGAACTCCGACCTCGGCCCGAACTACAACCTCGGCCCGAACATCATCCTCGGCCCGAACACCACTTCGGCCCGAACACCACTTCGGCCCGAACATTCCTCTTCGGCCCGAACTCTTTAATATCCAAGATTGTGTGACAAAAGGTGCTATACTAAAACATTCATAACTTTCAGCTCGGGTGTCCGTTTCACGCCCACGAGTAACCAAAATAGTTGGTTCGTTCGTCACTGCCAAGAACAAGTTCGGCCCGAACTCTTCACTGTTCCCAGCCCGAACTTCATTTTCGGCTTGAACTTCAACCTCGACCCGAACTTCAACCTCGGCCCGAACTCCGACCTCGGCCCGAACTTCAACCTCGGCCCGAACATCATCCTCGGCCCGAACACCGAATTCGGCCCGAACACCACTTCGGCCCGAACATCCCACTTCGGCCCGAACACCACTTCAGCCCGAACATCCCTCTTCGGCACGAACTCTTCAATATCCAAGATTGTGTAACAAAAGGTGCTATACTAAAACATTCATAACTTTCAGCTCGGGTGTCCGTTTCACGCCCACGAGTAACCAAAATAGCTGGTTCGTTCGTCACTGCCAAGAACAAGTTCGGCCCGAACTCTTCACTGTTCCCGGCCCGAACTTCATTTTCGGCCCGAACTTCAACCTCGGCCCAAACTTCGACCTTGGCCCGAACTCCGACCTCGGCCCGAACTTCAACCTAGGCCCGAACATCATCCTCGGCCCGAACACTGAACTTCGGCCCGAACACCACTTCGGCCCGAACACCACTTCGGCCCGAACACCACTTCGGCCCGAACACCACTTCGGCCCGAACATCCCACTTCGGCCCGAACACCACTTCGGCCCGAACATCCCTCTTCGGCCCGAACTCTTCAATATCATAGAATGTGTGACAAAAAGTGCTATACTAAAACATTCATAACTTTCAGCTCGGGTGTCCGTTTCACGCCCACGAGTAACCAAAATAGCTGGTTCGTTCGTCACTGCCAAGAACAAGTTCGGCCCGAACTCTTCACTGTTCCCGGACCGAACTTCATTTTCGGCCCGAACTTCAACCTCGGCCCGAACTTCAACCTCGGCCCGGACTCCGACCTCGGCCCGAACTCCATCCTCGGCCCGAACACCGAACTTCGGCCCGAACACCACTTCGGCCCGAACACCACTTCGGCCCGAACATCCCACTTCGTCCCGAACACCACTTCGGCCCGAACATCCCTCTTCGGCCCGAACTCTTCAATATCCAAGATTTTGTGACAAAAGGTGCTATACTAAAACGTTCATAACTTTCAGCTCGGGTGTCCGTTTCACGCCCACGAGTAACCAAAATAGCTGGTCGTTCGTCACTTCCAAAACAAGTTCGGCCCGAACTCGTCACTGTTCCCGGCCCGAACTTCATTTTTGGCCCGAACTTCAACCTCGGCCCGAACTCCGACCTCGGCCCGAACTTCAACCTCGGCCCGGACATCATCCTCGGCCCGAACACCGAACTTCGGCCCGAACACCACTTCGGCCCGAACATCCCACTTCGGCCCGAACACCACTTCGGCCCGAACTCTTCAATATCCAAGATTGTGTGACAAAAGGTGCTATACTAAAACATTCATAACTTTCAGCTCGGGTGTCCGTTTCACGCCCACGAGTAACCAAAATAGTTGGTACGTTCGTCACTGCCAAGAACAAGTTCGGCCCGAACTCTTCACTGTTCCCAGCCCGAACTTCATTTTCGGCTCGAACTTCAACCTCGACCCGAACTTCAACCTCGGCCCGAACTCCGACCTCGGCCCGAACTTCAACCTCGGCCCGAACATCATCCTCGGCCCGAACACCGAATTCGGCCCGAACACCACTTCGGCCCGAACATCCCACTTCGGCCCGAACACCACTTCAGCCCGAACATCCCTCTTCGGCACGAACTCTTCAATATCCAAGATTGTGTAACAAAAGGTGCTATACTAAAACATTCATAACTTTCAGCTCGGGTGTCCGTTTCACGCCCACGAGTAACCAAAATAGCTGGTTCGTTCGTCACTGCCAAGAACAAGTTCGGCCCGAACTCTTCACTGTTCCCGGCCCGAACTTCATTTTCGGCCCGAACTTCAACCTCGGCCCCAACTTCGACCTTGGCCCGAACTCCGACCTCGGCCCGAACTTCAACCTAGGCCCGAACATCATCCTCGGCCCGAACACTGAACTTCGGCCCGAACACCACTTCGGCCCGAACACCACTTCGGCCCGAACATCCCACTTCGGCCCGAACACCACTTCGGCCCGAACATCCCTCTTCGGCCCGAACTCTTCAATATCATAGAATGTGTGACAAAAGGTGCTATACTAAAACATTCATAACTTTCAGCTCGGGTGTCCGTTTCACGCCCACGAGTAACCAAAATAGCTGGTTCGTTCGTCACTGCCAAGAACAAGTTCGGCCCGAACTCTTCACTGTTCCCGGACCGAACTTCATTTTCGGCCCGAACTTCAACCTCGGCCCGAACTTCAACCTCAGCCCGGACTCCGACCTCGGCCCGAACTCCATCCTCGGCCCGAACACCGAACTTCAGCCCGAACACCACTTCGGCCCGAACATCCCACTTCGTCCCGAACACCACTTCGGCCCGAACATCCCTCTTCGGCCCGAACTCTTCAATATCCAAGATTTTGTGACAAAAGGTGCTATACTAAAACGTTCATAACTTTCAGCTCGGGTGTCCGTTTCACGCCCACGAGTAACCAAAATAGCTGGTCGTTCGTCACTTCCAAAACAAGTTCGGCCCGAACTCGTCACTGTTCCCGGCCCGAACTTCATTTTTGGCCCGAACTTCAACCTCGGCCAGAACTTCAACCTCGGCCCGAACTCCGACCTCGGCCCGAACTTCAACCTCGGCCCGAACATCATCCTCGGCCCGAACACCGAACTTCGGCTCGAACACCACTTCGGCCCGAACATCCCACTACGGCCCGAACACCACTTCGGCCCGAACTCTTCAATATCCAAGATTGTGTGACAAAAGATGCTATACTAAAACATTCATCACTCTCAGCTCGGGTGTCCGTTTCACGCCCACGAGTAACCAAAATAGCTTGTTCGTTCGTCACTGCCAAGAACAAGTTCGGCCGGAACTCTTCACTGTTCCCGGCCCGAACTTCATTTTCGGCCCGAACTTCAACCTCGGCCTGAACTTCAACCTCGGCCCGAACTCCGACCTCGGCCCGAACTTCAACCTCGGCCCGAACATCATCCTCAGCCCGAACACCGAACTTCGGCCCGAACACCACTTCGGCCCGAACACCACTTCGGCCCGAACTCCCACTTCGGCCCGAACACCACTTCGGCCCGAACATCCCTCTTCGGCCCGAACTCTTCAATATCCAAGATTGTATGACAAAAGGTGCTATACTAAAACATCCATAACTTTCAGCTCGGGTGTCCGTTTCACGCCCACGAGTAACCAAAATAGCTGGTTCGTTTGTCAATGCCAAGAACAAGTTCGGCCCGAACTCTTCACTGTTCCCGGCCCAAACTTCATTTTCGGCCCGAACTTCAACCTCGGCCAGAACTTCAACCTCGGCCCGAACTCCGACCTCGGCCCGAACTTCAACCTCGGCCCGAACATCATCCTCGGCCCGAACACCGAACTTCGGCCCGAACACCACTTCGGCCCGAACATCCCACTTCGGCCCGAACACCACTTCGACCCGAACATTCCTCTTCGGCCCGAACTCTTTAATATCCAAGATCGTGTGACAAAAGGTGCTATACTAAAACATTCATAACTTTCAGCTCGGGTGTCCGTTTCACGCCCACGAGTAACCAAAATAGCTGGTTCGTTCGTCACTGCCAAGAACAAGTTCGGCCCGAACTCTTCACTGTTCCCGGCCCGAACTTCATTTTCGGCCCGAACTTCAACCTCGGCCCAAACTTCGACCTCGGCCCGAACTCCGACCTCGGCCCGAACTTCAACCTCGGCCCGATCATCATCCTCGGCCCGAACACCGAACTTCGGCCCGAACACCACTTCGGCCCGAACACCACTTCGGCCCGAACATCCCACTTCGGCCCGAACACCACTTCGGCCCGAACATCCCTCTTCGGCCCGAACTCTTCAATATCATAGATTGTGTGACAAAAGGTGCTATACTAAAACATTCATAACTTTCAGCTCGGGTGTCCGTTTCACGCCCATGAGTAACCAAAAATAGCTGGTTCGTTCGTCCCTGCCAAGAACAAGTTCGGCCCGAACTCTTCACTGTTCCCGGCCCGAACTTCATTTTCGGCCCGAACTTCAACCTCGGCCCAAAATTAGACCTCGGCCCGAACTCCGACCTCGGCCCGAACTTCAACCTCGACCCGAACATCATCCTCGGCCCGAACACCGAACTTCGGCCCGAACACCACTTCGGCCCGAACATCCCACTTCGGCCCGAACACCACTTCGGCCCGAACATCCCTCTTCGGCCCGAACTCTTCAATATCATAGATTGTGTGACAAAAGGTGCTATACTAAAACATTCATAACTTTCAGCTCGGGTGTCCGTTTCACGCCCACGAGTAACCAAAAATAGCTGGTTCGTTCGTCACTGCCAAGAACAAGTTCGGCCCGAACTCTTCACTGTTCCCGGACCGAACTTCATTTTCGGCCCGAACTTCAACCTTGGCCCGAACTTCAACCTCGGCCCGAACTCCGACCTCGGCCCGAACTCCAACCTCGGCCCGAACTCCATCCTCGGCCCGAACACCGAACTTCGGCCCGAACACCACTTCGGCCCGAACACCACTTCGGCCCGAACACCACTTCGGCCCGAACACCACTTCGGCCCGAACATCCCACTTCGGCCCGAACACCACTTCGGCCCGAACGTCCCTCTTCGGCCCGAACTCTTCAATATCCAAGATTGTGTGACAAAAGGTGCTATACTAAAACATTCATAACTTTCAGCTCGGGTGTCCGTTTCACGCCCACGAGTAACCAAAATAGTTGGTTCGTTCGTCACTGCCAAGAACAAGTTCGGCCCGAACTCTTCACTGTTCCCAGCCCGAACTTCATTTTCGGCTCGAACTTCAACCTCGACCCGAACTTCAACCTCGGCCCGAACTCCGACCTCGGCCCGAACTTCAACCTCGGCCCGAACATCATCCTCGGCCCGAACACCGAATTCGGCCCGAACACCACTTCGGCCCGAACATCCCACTTCGGCCTGAACACCACTTCAGCCCGAACATCCCTCTTCGGCACGAACTCTTCAATATCCAAGATTGTGTAACAAAAGGTGCTATACTAAAACATTCATAACTTTCAGCTCGGGTGTCCGTTTCACGCCCACGAGTAACCAAAATAGCTGGTTCGTTCGTCACTGCCAAGAACAAGTTCGGCCCGAACTCTTCACTGTTCCCGGCCCGAACTTCATTTTCGGCCCGAACTTCAACCTCGGCCCCAACTTCGACCTTGGCCCGAACTCCGACCTCGGCCCGAACTTCAACCTAGGCCCGAACATCATCCTCGGCCCGAACACTGAACTTCGGCCCGAACACCACTTCGGCCCGAACACCACTTCGGCCCGAACATCCCACTTCGGCCCGAACACCACTTCGGCCCGAACATCCCTCTTCGGCCCGAACTCTTCAATATCATAGAATGTGTGACAAAAGGTGCTATACTAAAACATTCATAACTTTCAGCTCGGGTGTCCGTTTCACGCCCACGAGTAACCAAAATAGCTGGTTCGTTCGTCACTGCCAAGAACAAGTTCGGCCCGAACTCTTCACTGTTCCCGGACCGAACTTCATTTTCGGCCCGAACTTCAACCTCGGCCCGAACTTCAACCTCAGCCCGGACTCCGACCTCGGCCCGAACTCCATCCTCGGCCCGAACACCGAACTTCGGCCCGAACACCACTTCGGCCCGAACATCCCACTTCGTCCCGAACACCACTTCGGCCCGAACATCCCTCTTCGGCCCGAACTCTTCAATATCCAAGATTTTGTGACAAAAGGTGCTATACTAAAACGTTCATAACTTTCAGCTCGGGTGTCCGTTTCACGCCCACGAGTAACCAAAATAGCTGGTCGTTCGTCACTTCCAAAACAAGTTCGGCCCGAACTCGTCACTGTTCCCGGCCCGAACTTCATTTTTGGCCCGAACTTCAACCTCGGCCAGAACTTCAACCTCGGCCCGAACTCCGACCTCGGCCCGAACTTCAACCTCGGCCCGAACATCATCCTCGGCCCGAACACCGAACTTCGGCTCGAACACCACTTCGGCCCGAACATCCCACTACGGCCCGAACACCACTTCGGCCCGAACTCTTCAATATCCAAGATTGTGTGACAAAAGATGCTATACTAAAACATTCATCACTCTCAGCTCGGGTGTCCGTTTCACGCCCACGAGTAACCAAAATAGCTTGTTCGTTCGTCACTGCCAAGAACAAGTTCGGCCGGAACTCTTCACTGTTCCCGGCCCGAACTTCATTTTCGGCCCGAACTTCAACCTCGGCCTGAACTTCAACCTCGGCCCGAACTCCGACCTCGGCCCGAACTTCAACCTCGGCCCGAACATCATCCTCAGCCCGAACACCGAACTTCGGCCCGAACACCACTTCGGCCCGAACACCACTTCGGCCCGAACTCCCACTTCGGCCCGAACACCACTTCGGCCCGAACATCCCTCTTCGGCCCGAACTCTTCAATATCCAAGATTGTATGACAAAAGGTGCTATACTAAAACATCCATAACTTTCAGCTCGGGTGTCCGTTTCACGCCCACGAGTAACCAAAATAGCTGGTTCGTTTGTCAATGCCAAGAACAAGTTCGGCCCGAACTCTTCACTGTTCCCGGCCCGAACTTCAACCTCGGCCAGAACTTCAACCTCGGCCCGAACTCCGACCTCGGCCCGAACTTCAACCTCGGCCCGAACATCATCCTCGGCCCGAACACCGAACTTCGGCCCGAACACCACTTCGGCCCGAACATCCCACTTCGGCCCGAACACCACTTCGACCCGAACATTCCTCTTCGGCCCGAACTCTTTAATATCCAAGATCGTGTGACAAAAGGTGCTATACTAAAACATTCATAACTTTCAGCTCGGGTGTCCGTTTCACGCCCACGAGTAACCAAAATAGCTGGTTCGTTCGTCACTGCCAAGAACAAGTTCGGCCCGAACTCTTCACTGTTCCCGGCCCGAACTTCATTTTCGGCCCGAACTTCAACCTCGACCCGAACTTCAACCTCGGCCCGAACTCCGACCTCGGCCGAACTTCAACCTCGGCCCGAACTTCATCCTCGGCCCGAACACCGAATTCGGCTCGAACACCACTTCGGCCCGAACATCCCACTTCGGCCAGAACACCACTTCAGCCCGAACATCCCTCTTCGGCCCGAACTCTTCAATATCCAAGATTGTGTAACAAAAGGTGCTATACTAAAACATTCATAACTTTCAGCTCGGGTGTCCGTTTCACGCCCACGAGTAACCAAAATAGCTGGTTCGTTCGTCACTGCCAAGAACAAGTTCGGCCCGAACTCTTCACTGTTCCCGGCCCGAACTTCATTTTCGGCCCGAACTTCAACCTCGGCCCAAACTTCGACCTCGGCCCGAACTCCGACCTCGGCCCGAACTTCAACCTCGGCCCGATCATCATCCTCGGCCCGAACACCGAACTTCGGCCCGAACACCACTTCGGCCCGAACACCACTTCGGCCCGAACATCCCACTTCGGCCCGAACACCACTTCGGCCCGAACATCCCTCTTCGGCCCGAACTCTTCAATATCATAGATTGTGTGACAAAAGGTGCTATACTAAAACATTCATAACTTTCAGCTCGGGTGTCCGTTTCACGCCCATGAGTAACCAAAAATAGCTGGTTCGTTCGTCCCTGCCAAGAACAAGTTCGGCCCGAACTCTTCACTGTTCCCGGCCCGAACTTCATTTTCGGCCCGAACTTCAACCTCGGCCCAAAATTAGACCTCGGCCCGAACTCCGACCTCGGCCCGAACTTCAACCTCGGCCCGAACATCATCCTCGGCCCGAACACCGAACTTCGGCCCGAACACCACTTCGGCCCGAACATCCCACTTCGGCCCGAACACCACTTCGGCCCGAACATCCCTCTTCGGCCCGAACTCTTCAATATCATAGATTGTGTGACAAAAGGTGCTATACTAAAACATTCATAACTTTCAGCTCGGGTGTCCGTTTCACGCCCACGAGTAACCAAAAATAGCTGGTTCGTTCGTCACTGCCAAGAACAAGTTCGGCCCGAACTCTTCACTGTTCCCGGACCGAACTTCATTTTCGGCCCGAACTTCAACCTCGGCCCGAACTTCAACCTCAGCCCGGACTCCGACCTCGGCCCGAACTCCATCCTCGGCCCGAACACCGAACTTCGGCCCGAACACCACTTCGGCCCGAACATCCCACTTCGTCCCGAACACCACTTCGGCCCGAACATCCCTCTTCGGCCCGAACTCTTCAATATCCAAGATTTTGTGACAAAAGGTGCTATACTAAAACGTTCATAACTTTCAGCTCGGGTGTCCGTTTCACGCCCACGAGTAACCAAAATAGCTGGTCGTTCGTCACTTCCAAAACAAGTTCGGCCCGAACTCGTCACTGTTCCCGGCCCGAACTTCATTTTTGGCCCGAACTTCAACCTCGGCCAGAACTTCAACCTCGGCCCGAACTCCGACCTCGGCCCGAACTTCAACCTCGGCCCGAACATCATCCTCGGCCCGAACACCGAACTTCGGCTCGAACACCACTTCGGCCCGAACATCCCACTACGGCCCGAACACCACTTCGGCCCGAACTCTTCAATATCCAAGATTGTGTGACAAAAGATGCTATACTAAAACATTCATCACTCTCAGCTCGGGTGTCCGTTTCACGCCCACGAGTAACCAAAATAGCTTGTTCGTTCGTCACTGCCAAGAACAAGTTCGGCCGGAACTCTTCACTGTTCCCGGCCCGAACTTCATTTTCGGCCCGAACTTCAACCTCGGCCTGAACTTCAACCTCGGCCCGAACTCCGACCTCGGCCCGAACTTCAACCTCGGCCCGAACATCATCCTCAGCCCGAACACCGAACTTCGGCCCGAACACCACTTCGGCCCGAACACCACTTCGGCCCGAACTCCCACTTCGGCCCGAACACCACTTCGGCCCGAACATCCCTCTTCGGCCCGAACTCTTCAATATCCAAGATTGTATGACAAAAGGTGCTATACTAAAACATCCATAACTTTCAGCTCGGGTGTCCGTTTCACGCCCACGAGTAACCAAAATAGCTGGTTCGTTTGTCAATGCCAAGAACAAGTTCGGCCCGAACTCTTCACTGTTCCCGGCCCGAACTTCATTTTCGGCCCGAACTTCAACCTCGGCCAGAACTTCAACCTCGGCCCGAACTCCGACCTCGGCCCGAACTTCAACCTCGGCCCGAACATCATCCTCGGCCCGAACACCGAACTTCGGCCCGAACACCACTTCGGCCCGAACATCCCACTTCGGCCCGAACACCACTTCGACCCGAACATTCCTCTTCGGCCCGAACTCTTTAATATCCAAGATCGTGTGACAAAAGGTGCTATACTAAAACATTCATAACTTTCAGCTCGGGTGTCCGTTTCACGCCCACGAGTAACCAAAATAGCTGGTTCGTTCGTCACTGCCAAGAACAAGTTCGGCCCGAACTCTTCACTGTTCCCGGCCCGAACTTCATTTTCGGCCCGAACTTCAACCTCGACCCGAACTTCAACCTCGGCCCGAACTCCGACCTCGGCCGAACTTCAACCTCGGCCCGAACATCATCCTCGGCCCGAACACCGAATTCGGCCCGAACACCACTTCGGCCCGAACATCCCACTTCGGCCAGAACACCACTTCAGCCCGAACATCCCTCTTCGGCCCGAACTCTTCAATATCCAAGATTGTGTAACAAAAGGTGCTATACTAAAAGATTCATAACTTTCAGCTCGGGTGTCCGTTTCACGCCCACGAGTAACCAAAATAGCTGGTTCGTTCGTCACTGCCAAGAACAAGTTCGGCCCAAACTCTTCACTGTTCCCGGCCCGAACTTCATTTTCGGCCCGAACTTCAACCTCGGCCCAAACTTCGACCTCGGCCCGAACTCCGACCTCGGCCCGAACTTCAACCTCGGCCCGATCATCATCCTCGGCCCGAACACCGAACTTCGGCCCGAACACCACTTCGGCCCGAACACCACTTCGGCCCGAACATCCCACTTCGGCCCGAACACCACTTCGGCCCGAACATCCCTCTTCGGCCCGAACTCTTCAATATCATAGATTGTGTGACAAAAGGTGCTATACTAAAACATTCATAACTTTCAGCTCGGGTGTCCGTTTCACGCCCATGAGTAACCAAAAATAGCTGGTTCGTTCGTCCCTGCCAAGAACAAGTTCGGCCCGAACTCTTCACTGTTCCCGGCCCGAACTTCATTTTCGGCCCGAACTTCAACCTCGGCCCAAAATTAGACCTCGGCCCGAACTCCGACCTCGGCCCGAACTTCAACCTCGGCCCGAACATCATCCTCGGCCCGAACACCGAACTTCGGCCCGAACACCACTTCGGCCCGAACATCCCACTTCGGCCCGAACACCACTTCGGCCCGAACATCCCTCTTCGGCCCGAACTCTTCAATATCATAGATTGTGTGACAAAAGGTGCTATACTAAAACATTCATAACTTTCAGCTCGGGTGTCCGTTTCACGCCCACGAGTAACCAAAAATAGCTGGTTCGTTCGTCACTGCCAAGAACAAGTTCGGCCCGAACTCTTCACTGTTCCCGGACCGAACTTCATTTTCGGCCCGAACTTCAACCTTGGCCCGAACTTCAACCTCGGCCCGAACTCCGACCTCGGCCCGAACTCCAACCTCGGCCCGAACTCCATCCTCGGCCCGAACACCGAACTTCGGCCCGAACACCACTTCAGCCCGAACACCACTTCGGCCCGAACACCACTTCGGCCCGAACACCACTTCGGCCCGAACATCCCACTTCGGCCCGAACACCACTTCGGCCCGAACGTCCCTCTTCGGCCCGAACTCTTCAATATCCAAGATTGTGTGACAAAATGTGCTATACTAAAACATTCATAACTTTCAGCTCGGGTGTCCGTTTCACACCCACGAGTAACCAAAATAGCTTGTTCGTTCGTCACTTCCAAGAACAAGTTCGGCCCGAACTCTTCACTGTTCCCGGCCCGAACTTCATTTTCGGCCCGAACTTGAACCTCAGCCCGAACTTCAACCTCGGCCCGAACTCTGACCTCGGCCCGAACTTCAACCTCGGCCCGAACATCATCCTCGGCCTGAACACCGAACTTCGGCCCGAACACCACTTCGGCAAGAACACCACTTCGGCAAGAACACCACTTCGGCCCGAACATCCCACTTCGGCCCGAACACCACTTCGGCCCGAACATCCCTCTTCGGCCCGAACTCTTCAATATCCAAGATTGTGTGACAAAAGGTGCTATACTAAAACATTCATAACTTTCAGCTCGGGTGTCCGTTTCACGCCCACGAGTAAACAAAATAGCTGGTTCGTTCGTCACTGCCAAGAACAAGTTCGGCCCGAACTCTTCACTGTTCCCGGCCCGAACTTCATTTTCGGCCCGAACTTCAACCTCGGCCCGAACTTCAACCTCGGCCCGAACTCCGACCTCGGCCCGAACTCCAACCTCGGCTCGAACATCCCTCTTCGGCCCGAACTTTTCAATATCCAAGATTGTGTGACAAAAGGTGCTATACTAAAACAAGGCTCAAGGCTCAAGGCTTAAGGCTCGAGGCTCAAGGGTCAAGGCTCATGGCTCAAGGATCACAGAGCTCGAGGCTCAAGGCTCAAGGCAAAAGGCTCAAGGCTCAAGGTTCAAGGTTCAAGGTAAAAGGCTCAAGGCTTAAGTCACGGCTCAAGGCTCAATGCTTAAGGCTCAAGGGTCAAGGGTCAAGGGTCAAGGCTCATGGCTCAAGGCTCTCAGTGCTCGAGGCTCAAGGCTCAAGGCAAAAGGGTCAAGGCTCATGGTTCAAGGTTCAAGGTAAAAGGCTCAAGGGTCAAGGCTCAAGGCTCAAGGCTCAAGTCACGGCTAGGGGGTCAAGGCTCAAAAGTCAAGGCTCAAGGCTCAACACTCAAGGGCCAAGGCTCAAGGCTCAAGGCTTAAGGCTCAAGGCTCAAGGCACAAGGCTCAAGGCTCAAGGCAAAAGGCTCAAGGCTAAAGGCTCAAGGCTCAAGGCTTAAGGCTCAATGTCAAGGCTCAAGGCTCAAGGCTCAAGGCTCAAGGCTTAAGGCTCAAGGCTCAAGGGTCATGGCTCAAGGGTCAAAACAAAGGTCAAGGTTCAAGGCTCAAGGCTCAAGGCTCAAGGCTTAAGGCTTAAGGCTCGAGGCTCAAGGGTCAAGGGTCAAGGGTCAAGGCTCATGGCTCAAGACTCACAGTGCTTGAGGCTCAATTCTCAAGGGTCATGGCTCAAAGGTCAAAAGTCAAAGGTCAAGGTTCAAGGCTCAAGGCTTAAGGCTCAAGGGTCAAGGGTCAAGGGTCAAGGCTTATGGCTCAAGGCTCTCAGTGCTACTGGCTCAACGATCAAGGAAAAAGGCTCAAGGCTCAAGGCTCAAGGTTCAAGGAAAAAGGCTCAAGGCTCAAGGCTCAACACTCAAGGGTCAAGGGTAAAGGGTAAAGGGTTAAGGCTCGTGTCTCAAGGCTCAAGGCACAAGGGTCAAGGCACAAGGCTCAAGAGTCAAGGGTCAAGGGTCAAGGTTCGAGTCTCAAGTCTCAAGGCTCAAGGCTCAAGGCTCCAGGCTCAAGGCTCAAGGCTCAAGGCTCCAGGCTCAAGGCTCAAGGTTCAAGGCTCAAGGCTCAAGGCAAAAGGCTCAAGGCAAAAGGCTCAAGGCTTAAGGCTCAAGTGACGGCTCAAGGGTCAAGGCTTAAAAGTCAAGGCTCAACGCTCAAATATGAAGGGCTCATGGCAAAAGGCTCAAGGCTCAAGGCTTAAGGCTCAAAGTCAAGGCTCAAGGCTCAAGGCTCAAGGCTCAAGGGTCATGGCTCAAGGGTCAAAACAAAGGTCAAGGTTCAAGGCTCAAGGCTCAAGGCTTAAGGCTCGAGGCTCAAGGGTCAAGGCTCAAGGGTCACGGCTTAAAGGTTAAAAGTCAAAGGTCAAGGTTCAAGGCTCAAGGCTCAAGGCTCAAGGGTCAAGGGTCAAGGGTCTAGGCTCATGGCTCAAGGCTCAAGGCTCAAGGCTCAAGGCTCAAGTCAAGGCTCTAGGGTCAAGGCTCAAAAGTCAAAGCACAAGCAGGCTCAACACTCAAGGGTCAGGGGTAAAGGGTCAAGGCTCATGTCTCAAGGCTTAAGGCACAAGGGTCAAGGCACAAGGCTCAAGGGTCAAGGGTCAAGGGTCAAGAATCAAGGCTCAAGGTTCGAGACTCAAGTCTCAAGGCTCAAGGCTCAAGGCTCAAGGCTCAAGGCTCAAGGCTCAAGGCTCAAGGCTCTAGGCTCAAGGCTAAAGGCTCAAGGCTCAAGTCACGGCTCAGGGCACAAGGCTCAAAAGTCAAGGCTCAACGCTCAAATATGAAGGGCTCAAGGCAAAAGTCTCAAGGATCAAGGATCAAGGCACAAGGCTTAAGGCTCAAAGTCAAGGCTCAAGGCTAAAGGGTCAAGGCTCAAGGCTCAAGGCTCAAGGCTCAAGGCTCAAGGCTCAAGGCTCGAGGCTCAAGGCTCAAGGGTCATGGCTCAAGGGTCAAAAGAAAGGTCAAGGTTCAAGGCTCAAGGCTCAAGGCTTAAGGCTCGAGGCTCAAGGGTCAAGGGTCAAGGCTCATGGCTCAAGGCTCACAGTGCTCGATGCTCAAAGCTCAAGGCTCAAGGGTCATGGCTCAAAGGTCAAAAGTCAAAGGTCAAGGTTCAAGGCTCAAGGCTCTAGGCTTAAGGCTCAAGGCTCAAGGCTCAAGGGTTAAGGCTCATGGCTCAAGGCTCTCAGTGCTCGAGGCTCAAGGCTCAAGGCAAAAGGCTCAAGGCTCAAGGTTCAAGGTTCAAGGCTCAAGGCTCAACGCTCCAGGCTCAAGGCTCAAGGCTCAGGGCTCAATGCTCAAGGCTCAAGGCTCAAGGCAAACGGCTCTAGGCCAAAGGCTTAAGGCTTAAGGCTTAAGGCTCAAGGCTCAAGGCTCAAGTCACTGCTCAAGGGTCAAGGCTTAACGATCAAATATGAAGGGCTCAAGGCAAAAGGCTCAAGGATCAAGGATCAAGGCACAAGGCTTAAGGCTCAAAGTCAAGGCTCAAGGCTCAAGGGTCAAGGCTCAAGGCTCAAGGCTCGAGGCTCAAGGCTCAAGGGTCATGGCTCAAGGGTCAAAACAAAGGTCAAGGTTCAAGGCTCAAGGCTCAAGGCTTAAGGCTGGAGGCTCAAGGGTCAAGGGTCAAGGCTCATGGCTCAAGGCTCACAGTGGTTGATGCTCAAGGCTCAAGGCTCAAGGGTCACGGCTCAAAGGTCAAAAGTCAAAGGTCAAGGTTTAAGGCTAAAGGCTCAAGGCTCAAGGCTCAAGGCTCAAGGGTCAAGGCTCATGGCTCAAGGCTCTCAGTGCTCGAGGCTCAAGGCTCAAGGCTCAAGGCTCAAGGCTCAAGGCTCATGGCTCAAGGCTCAAGGCTGAAGGCTAAAGGCTCAAGGCTAAAGGCTCAAGGCTAAAGGCTCAAGGCTAAACGCTCAAGGCTCAAGGCTCAAGGCTCAAGGCTCAAGGCTCAAGGCTCAAGGATCATGGCTAAAGGTTGAAGGCTCAAGGTTCAAAGCTCAAGGCTCAAGGGTCACGGTCAAGGGTCAAAAGTCAAGGCTCAAGGCTCAAGGCTCTCAGTGCTCGAGGCTCAAGGCTCAACGCTCAAGGCTCAAGGTTCAAGGCTCAAGGTTCAAGGCTCAAGGTTCAAGGTTCAAGGTTCAAGGCTCCAGGCTCAAGGCTCAAGGCTCAAGGCTCAAGGTTCAAGGTTCAAGGTTCAATGCTCAAGGGTCAAGGCTTAAGGCTCGAGGCTCAAGGGTCAAGGGTCAAGGCTCATGGCTCAAGGCTCACAGTGCTTAAGGCTTAAGGCTTAAGGCTCGAGGTTCATGGTTCAAGGCTCAAGGCTCAAGGCTTAAGGCTCGAGGCTCATGGTTCAAGGGTCAAGGCTCATGGCTCAAGGCTCACAGTGCTTGATGCTCAAGGCTCAAGGCTCAAGGGTCACGACTCAAAGGTCAAAAGTCAAAGGTCAAGGTTCAAGGCTAAAGGCTCAAGGCTCAAGGCTCAAGGCTCATGGCTCAAGGCTCTGAGTGCTCGAGGCTCAAGGCAAAAGGCTCAAGGCTCAAGGCTCAAGGCTCAAGGCTCAAGGCTCAAGGTTCAAGGTTCAAGGCTCAAGGCTCAACGCTCAACGCTCAAGGCTCAAGGCTCAAGGCTCAAGGCTCCAGGCTCAAGGCTCAAGGCTAAAGGCCCAAGGCAAAAGGCTCAAGGCTAAAGGCTCAAGGCTTAAGGCTCAAGGCTCAAGTCACTGCTCAAGGGTCAAGGTTCAAAAGTCAAGGCTCAACGCTCAAATATGAAGGGCTCAAGGCTCAAGGCTTAAGGCTCAAAGTCAAGCCTCAAGGCTCAAGGCTCAAGGCTCAAGGCTTAAGGCTCGAGGCTCAAGGGTCAAGGCTCAAGGGTCACGGCTTAAAGGTTAAAAGTCAAAGGTCAAGGTTCAAGGCTCAAGGCTCAAGGATCAAGGCTCAAGGCTCAAGGGTCAAGGGTCAAGGGTCAAGGGTCAAGGGTCAAGGCTCATGGCTCAAGGCTCAAGGCTCAAGGCTCAAGTCAAGGCTCTAGGGTCAAGGCTCAAAAGTCAAAGCACAAGCAGGCTCAACACTCAAGGGTCAGGGGTAAAGGGTCAAGGGTCATGTCTCAAGGATTAAGGCACAAGGGTCAAGGCTCAAGGCTCAAGGCTCAAGGCAAAAGGCTCAAGGCTTAAGGCTCAAGGCTCAAGTCACGGCTCAGGGCACAAGGCTCAAAAGTCAAGGCTCAATGCTCAAATATGAATGGCTCAAGGCAAAAGGCTCAAGGATCAAGGATCAAGGCACAAGGCTTAAGGCTCAAAGTCAAGGCTCAAGGCTCAAGGGTCAAGGCTCAAGGGTCAAGGCTCAAGGGTCAAGGCTCAAGGCTCAAGGCTCGAGGCTCAAGGGTCATGGCTCAAGGGTCAAAACAAAGGTCAAGGTTCAATGCTCAAGGCTCAAGGCTTAAGGCTCGAGGCTAAAAGGGTCAAGGGTCAAGGCTCATGGCTTAAGGCTCACAGTGCTCGATGCTCAAGGCTCAAGGCTCAAGGGTCATGGCTCAAAGGTCAAAAGTCAAAGGTCAAGGTTCAAGGCTCAAGGCTCAAGGCTTAAGGCTCAAGGCTCAAGGCTCAAGGCTCAAGGCTCAAGGGTCAAGGCTCATGGCTCAAGGCTCTCAGTGCTCGAGGCTCAAGGCTCAAGGCAAAAGGCTTAAGGCTTAAGGCTCAAGGCTCAAGGTTCAAGGTTCAAGGCTCAAGGCTCAACGCTCCAGGCTCAAGGCTCAAGGCTCAAGGCTCAAGGCTCAAGGCTCAAGGCAAAAGGCTCAAGGCTCAAGGCTCAAGGTTCAAGGTTCAAGGTTCAAGGCTCAAGGCTCAAGGCTCAAGGCTCAAGGCTCAAGGCTCAAGGCCCAAGGCAAAAGGCTCAAGGCTAAAGGCTCAAGGCTTAAGGCTCAAGGCTCAAGGCTCAAGTCACTGCTCAAGGGTCAAGGTTCAAAAGTCAAGGCTCAACGCTCAAATATGAAGGGCTCAAGGAGAAAGGGTCAAGGCTCAAGGCTTAAGGCTCAAAGTCAAGCCTCCAGGCTCAAGGCTAAAGGCTCAAGGCTCAACGCTCAAGGCTCAAGGCTCAACGTTCAAGGCTCAAGGCTCAAGGCTCAAGGCTCAAGGCTCAAGTCACGGCTCAAGGTTCAAGGCTCAAAAGTCAAGGCTCAAGGCTCAACACTCAAGGGTGAAGGGTTAAGGCTCAAGGCTCAAGGGTCAAGGGTCCACGCTCAAGGCTCGAGGCTCAAGGCTCAAGGGTCAAGGGTCAAGGGTCAAGGCTCAAGGGTCAAGGGTCAAGGCTCAACTCTCAAGGCTCAAGGCTCGAGGCTCAAGGCTCAAGGCTCAAGGCTCTAGGCTCAAGGCTCAAGGCTCAAGGGTCCAGTCTCAAGGCTCAAGGCTCAAGGCTCAAGGCTCAAGGCTCAAGGATCAAGGATCAAGGATCAAGGCTCAAGGCTCAAGGCTCAAGGCTCAAGGCTCGAGGCTCGAGGCTCGAGGCTTCAGGCTCAAGACTCAAGGCGAAAGGCTCAAGGCTCAAGGCTTAAGGCTCAAAGTCAAGCCTCAAGGCTCAAGGCTTAAGGCTCAAAGCTCAAGGCTCAACGCTCAACGCTCAAGGCTCAAGGCTCAACGTTCAAGGCTCAACACTCAACGCTCAACGCTCAACGCTCAAGGCTCAAGGCTCAATTCAATGCTCAAGGCTCAAGGCTCAAGGCTCAAGGCTCAAGGCTCAAGGCTCAAGGCTCAAGGCTCAAGGCTCAAGGCTCAAGGCTCAAGGCTCAAGGCTCAAGTCTCAAGGCTCAAATCACGGCTCAAGGGTCAAGGCTCAAAAGTCAAGGCTCAACACTCAAGGGTGAAGGGTCAAGGCTCAAGGCTCAAGGCTCAAGGTTTAAGGCTCAAAGCTCGAGGCTCAAGGCTCGAGGCTCGAGGCTCGAGGCTCGAGGCTCACGACTCACGACTCAAGACTCAAGGCTCCAGGCTCAAGGCTTAAGGCTCAAGGCTCAAGGCTCAAGGATCAAGGCTCAAGGCTCAAGGCTCAAGGCTCAAGGCTCAAGGCTCAAGGCTCAAGGCTCAAGGCTCAAGGCTCAAGGCTCAAGGCTCAAGGCTCAAGGCTCATGGCTCAAGGCTCAAGGCTCAAGGCTCAAGGCTCAAGGCTCAAGGCTCAAGGCTCAAGGCTCAAGGCTCAAGGCTCAAGGGTCAAGGGTCAAGGCTCAAGGGTCAAGGCTCAAGGCTCAAGGATCAAGGCTCAAGGCTCAAGGCTCAAGGCTCAAGGCTCAAGTCACGGCTCAAGGGTCAAGGCTCAAGGCTCAACACTCAAAGGTTAAGGCTCAAGGGTCGACACTCAAGGCTCAAGTCATGGCTCAAGGGTCAAGGCTCAAAATATGAAGGGTCAAGGCTCAAGGCTCAAGGCTCAAGGTTCAAGGTTCAAAGCTCAAGGCTCAAGGCTCAACGTTCAAGGTTCAAGGTTCAAGGCTCAAGGCTTAAGGCTCCAGGTTCAAGGCAAAAGGCAAAATGCTCAAGGATCAAGGTTCAAGGCTCAAGGTTCAAGGCTCAAGGCTCAAGGATCATGGATCAAGGCTCAAGTCATAGTTGAAGGGTCAGGACTCAAGGCTCATGTCTGGCTAGGGACCGCTTTATAACGTGGTTATCCTAAATGTCTGGCTAGGGACCGCTTTAGGCCAACGATGATCAGTAAGTGATACTTAACTTGCACAAGTGGGAGTATGAAGGATTTATGTGCACAGATAAGTACACGTGTCACTTGTCCAATGTTATAAGGCACTAAAGGGTCACACCACTACACACCCAATAATGGACAATCGAATAAAGTAAGTTGTGTGGAATAATTAATTAGTTAAGTTAATTATTACGAAGAGAATAAATAATAATAAGTTAATTATTATTTAAGAGGAAAGTTAAATATTAAGTTAAATATTTAACGGACAGTTAATTAATACTTAATTAATTAACTAGTAAAAGTCCAGGGGTTTAAAGTGTTAATAGTAAGTTTAATTATGTAATTAAACATAATTAAACTCCAAGGACTTAACGGTAACTTAATCCCTTATAAATAAGGGACTAAGCTTAAGGGTTAAGGGTTACACATTACAACACAACAAAACCCTAACATCTCCCTCCCTCCCTCTCTCTCTCTCTCTCTCTCTCGTGCGAACGACCGAAGAACCCCAAGGGGTTTCGGGTTTGAGTTCATCGAACTACACACACACACAATCATTTGTGTGTTGCTTTGTTGGTACAACGCGGTCTTGGAGCGTGTTCAGGTGGTGCAGTAGAGGTGGATCATTCTTTAGCAATCTAAAGGTAATGTTCTTCATCTTATTCTTATTGTGATCTCATTGACTAGTAGAGATCCGGTATGCGGGATTCAAGTTCCGCCATGTGAATCCTACAAGGTATTCCTACACAAGGTTCAAGGAAAAAGGCTCAAGGCTCAAGGCTCAAGGCTCAATTCACGGCTCAAGGGTCAAGGCTCAAAAGTCAAGGCTCAAGGCTCAACACTCAAGGGTCAAGGGTCAAGGGTCAAGGGTCAAGGCTCATGTCTCAAGGCACAAGGCTCAAGGCTCAAGGAATAAGGCTCAAGGGTCAAGGCTCAAGGGTCAAGGGTCAAGGCTCAAGGCTCGTGACTTTAGGCTCAAGGCTTAAGGCTCAAGGCTCAAGGCTCACGACTCAAGGCTCAAGGCTCAAGGCTCAAGGCTCAAGGCTCAAGGCTCAAGGCTCAAGGCTCAAGGCTCAAGGCTCAAGGCTCAAGGCTCAAGGCTCAAGGCTCAAGGCTCAAGGCTCAAGGCTCAAGGCTCAAGGCTCAAGGCTCAGGGCTCAGGGCTCAGGGCTCAAGGCTCAAGGCTCAAGGCTCAAGGATCAAGGCTCAAGGCTCAAGGCTCAAGGCTCACGGCTCACGGCTCAAGGCTCAAGGATCAAGGCTCAAGGCTCAAGGCTCAAGGCTCAAGACTCAGGGCTCTAGGTTAGAGGCTCAAGGCTCAAGGCTCAAGGCTCAAGGCTCAATGCTTAAGGCTCAAGGCTCAAGTCATGGCTCAAGGGTCAAGGCTCAAAAGTCAAGGCTCAAGGCTCAACACTCAAGGGTCAAGGGTCAAGGCTCAAGTCTCAAGGCTGAAGGCTCAAGGCTCAAGGGTCAAGGCTTAAGAATCAAGCCTCAAGGTTCAAGGCTCAAGGCTCAAGGCTCGAGGCTCGAGGCTCGAGGCTCAAGGCTCAAGGCTCACGACTCAAGGCTCAAGGCTCAAGGCACAAGGCTCAAGGCTCAAGGCTCAAGTGTCAAGGCTCAAGGCTCAAGGCTCAAGGCTCAAGGCTCAAGGCTTAAGGCTCAAGGCTCAAGGCTCAAGGCTCAAGGATCAAGGCTCAAGGCTCAAGGCTCAAGGCTCAAGGCTCAAGTCACGGCTCAAGGGTCAAGGCTCAAGGCTCAACACCCAAGGGTTAAGGCTCAAGGGTCGACACTCCAGGCTCAAGTCATGGCTCAAGGGTCAAGGCTCAAAATATGAAGGGTCAAGGCTCAAGGCTCAAGGCTCAAGGCTCAAGGTTCAAGGTTCAAGGTTCAAGGCTCAAGGCTCAAGGATCAAGGCTCAAGGTTCGAAGCTCTAGGCTCAAGGGTCATGGTCAAGGGTCACGGTCAACGGTCAAAAGTCAAGGGTCAATGTTCGAGGCTCAAGGTTCAAGGCTTAAGGCTCAAAGATCAAGGCTCAAGGATCAAGTCATGGCTCAAGGCTCAAGGCTCAAGGCTCAAAAGTCAAGGCTCAAGGCTCAAGGCTAACCACTCAAGGGTCAAGGGTCAAAGCTCAAGTCTCAAGGCTCAAGGGTCAAGGCTCAAGTCTCAAGACTCAAGGCTCAAGGCTCAAGGCACAAGGCTCAAGGCTCAAGGCTCAAAGCTCCAGGCTCAAGGCTCAAGGCTCAAGGGTCAAGGATCAAGGCTCAAGGCTCAAGGCTCAAGGGTCAATGCACAAGGTTCATGGCTCGAGGCTTAAGGGTCAAGGGTCCACGCTCAAGGCTCGAGGCTCAAGGCTCAAGGGTCAAGGGTCAAGGCTCAAGGCTCAAGGCTCAAGGCTCAAGGCTCGAGGCTCAAGGCTCGAGGGTCAAGGCTCAAGGCTCAGGGCTCGAGGCTCAAGGCTCCAGGGACAAGGTTCAAGGCTCAAGGCTAAAGTCTTAAGGCTAAGGCTCAAGGCTCAACGCTCAGGGCTCGAGGCTCAAGGCTCAAGGTTCCAGGGTCAAGGCTCAAGGCTCAAGGCTCAACGTTCAAGGTTCAAGGTTCAAGGCTCAAGGCTTAAGGCTCAAGGCTCCAGGTTCAAGGCAAAAGGCAAAATGCTCAAGGATCAAGGTTCAAGGCTCAAGGTTCAAGGCTCAAGGCTCAAGGCTCAAGGCTCAAGGCTCAAGGCTCAAGGCTCAAGGCTCAAGGCTCAAGGTTCAAGGAAAAAGGCAAAAGGCTAAAGGCTAAAGGCTCAAGGCGTAAGGCTTAAGGATCAAGGTTCAAGTCACGGCACAAGGGTCAAGGCTGAGAAGTCAAGGCTCAACGCTCAAATATGAATGGCTCAAGGTTCAAGGCTCAAGGCTCAAGGCTCAAGGCTCAAGGCTCAAGGCTCAAGGCTCAAGGCTCAAGGCTCAAGGCTCAAGGCTCAAGGCTAAAGGCTCAAGGCTCAAGGCTCAAGGCTCAAGGCTCAAGGCTCAAGGCTCAAGGCTCAAGGCTCAAGGCTCAAGGCTCAAGGCTCATGGCTCAAGGGTCAGAACAAAGGTCAAGGCTCAAGGCTCAAGGCTTATGGCTCAATGGTCGAGGGTCAAGGGTCAAGGGTCAAGGCTCATGGCTCTAGGCTCTCAGTGCTCGAGGCTCGAGGCTCAAGGCTCAAGGCTCAAGGGTAACGGTCAAGGGTCAAAAGTCAAAGGTCAAGGTTCAAGGCTCAAGGCTCAAGGCTCAAGGCTTAAGGCTCAAGGGTCAAGGCTCAAGGGTCAAGGGTCAAGGGTCAAGGGTCAAGGCTCTTGGCTCAAGGCTCACAGTGCTCGAGGCTCAAGGCTCAAGGCTCAAGGTTCAAGGTTCAAGGAAAAAGGCTCAAGGCTCAAGGCTCAAGTCACGGCTCAAGGGTCAAGGCTCAAAAGTCAAGGCTCAAGGCTCAACACTCAAGGGTCAAGGGTCAAGGCTCATGTCTCAAGGCTCAAGGGTCAAGGGTCAAGGGTCAAGGCTCAAGGCTCAAGGCTCAAGGCTCAAGGCTCAAGGCTCAAGGCTCTAGGCTCAAGGCTCAAGGGTCAAGGGTCAAGGCTCAAGGGTCAAGGGTCAAGGGTCAAGGGTCAAGGGTCAAGGGTCAAGGCTCAAGGCTCAAGGTTACACTTTGACAAAATAATCAAAGAATTTGGTTTTGTCAAGAGTGAGTTCGAGGCGTGTGTATACACAAAATTCAGTGGAAGCATAGTAATCTTCCTAGTCTTGTATGTTGATGACATACTGCTCATAGGAAACGATATACCAGCATTACAAGGAGTAAAATCCTGGTTAGGTAAATGTTTCCAGATGAAAGACTTGGGAGAAGCCGCATTTATACTGGGTATAAAGATCTATAGAGATAGATCTAGGCGGCTTATTGGACTTAGTCAAAGTACATACAATGACAAAGTACTGAAGAGATTCAGTATGAGTGATTCCAAGAGAGGTCTCATTCCAATGACACATGGCATTACACTGAGCAAAGCTCAGAGCCCTACATCTAGCAAGGAAATAGCTAGGATGAATTTGGTACCATATGCTTTGGCAATTGGATCAATAATGTATGCCATGTTATGTACTAGGCTCCATATTGCTTACTCGATAAGTCTTACGAGCAGATATCAAAAGAATCCTGGTGAGGCCCGTTGGGTGGCTGTCAAGAACATTCTCAAGTATTTGAGAAGGACGAAAGAAATGTTCTTGGTCTTTGGGGGTTCAATGGAAGAATTGCGTGTAACTGGTTACACAGATGCGAGCTTCCAAACCGACAGTGATGATTACAAATCACAATCGGCATTTGTATTCACATTAAACGGAGGAACTATATCTTGGAAGAGTCAGAAACAAGATACGATAGCAGATTCGACTACAGAGGCTGAGTACATTCAAGGTTCAAGGCTCAAGGCTCAAGGCTCAAGGCTCAAGGCTCAGGGCTCAAGGCTCAGGGCTCAGGGCTTAGGGCTCAGGGCTCGAGGCTCAGGGCTCCAGGGTCAAGGCTCAAGGCTCAAGGCTCAAGGCTCAAGGCTCAAGTCTTAAGGCTAAGGCTCAAGGCTCAACGCTCAGGGCTCGAGGCTCAAGGCTCAAGGCTCCAGGGTCAAGGCTCAAGGCTCAAGGCTCAACGTTCAAAGTTCAAGGTTCAAGGCTCAAGGCTCCAGGTTCAAGGCAAAAGGCAAAATGCTCAAGGATCAAGGTTCAACGCTCAAGGCTCAAGGTTCAAGGCTCAAGGCTCAAGGATCATGGATCAAGGCTCAAGTCACGGCTGAAGGGTCAGGACTCAAGGCAAAAGGCTCAAGTCTCAAGACTCAAGGCTCAAGGCTCAAGGCTCAAAGCTCAAGGCTCAAGGCTCAAGGCTCAAGGAATAAGGCTCAAGGTTCAAGGCTCAAGGCTCAAGGCTAAAGGCTCAAGGCTCAAGGCTTAAGGCTCAAGGCTCAAGGCTCAAGGCTCAAGGGTCAAGGCTCAAGGCCCAAGTCACGGCTCAAGGGTCAAGGCTTAAGGCTCAACACTCAAGGGTCAAGGCTTAAGGGTCAACACTCAAGGCTCAAGTCATGGCTCAAGGGTCAAGGCTCAAAATCTGAAGCGTCAAGGCACAAGCCTCAAGGCTCAAAGCTTAAGGTTCAAGACTCAAGGCTCAAGGGTCACGCCTCAAGGGTCAAGAGTCAAAATTCAAGGCTCAAGGCTCAAGGCTCAAGGCTCAAGGTTCAAGGTTCAAGGTTCAAGGCTCAAGGCTTAAGGATCAAGGCTCAAGGTTCCAAACTCAAGGCTCAAGGGTCACGGTCAAGGGTCAAAAGTCAAGGGTCAAGGTTCGAGGCTGAAGGTTCAAGGCTTAAGGCTCCAGGCTCAAGGCTCCAGGCTCAAGGCTCAAGGCTCAAGGCTCAAGGCTCAAGTCATGAATCAAGGCTCAAGGCTCAAAAGTCAAGGCTCAAGGCTCAACACTCAAGGGTCAAGGGTTAAGGCTCAAGGCTCAAGGGTCTAGGCTCAAGTCTCAAGACTCAAGGCTCAAGTATCAAGGCTCAAGGCACAAGGCTCAAGGCTCAAGGCTCAAGGCTCAAGGCTCAAGGCTCATGGCTCAAGGCTCAAGGCTCAAGGCTCAAGGCTCAAGTCACGGCTCAAGGGTCAAGACTCAAAAGTCAAGGCTCAAGGCTCAACACTCAAGGGTCAAGGGTCAAGGGTCAAGGGTCAAGGCTCAAGTCTCAAGTCTCAATGCTCAAGGCTCAAGGCTCAAGGCTTAAGACTCAAGCCTCAAGGTTCAAGGCTCAACGCTCGAGGCTCAAGGCTCAAGGCTCACGACTCAAGGTTTAAGGCTTAAGGCTCAAGACTCAGGTCTCAAGGCTCAAGGCTCAAGGATCAAGGCTCAAGGCTAAAGGCTCAAGGCTCAAGGCTCAAGGCTCAAGGCTCAAGGCTCAAGGCTCAAGGCTCAAGGCTCAAGGCTCAAGGCTCAAGGCTCAAGGCTCAAGGCTCAAGGCTCAAGGCTCAAGGCTCAAGGCTCAAGGCTCAAGGCTCAAGGACCAAGTCACGGCTCAAGGGTCAAGGCTTAAGGCTCAACACTCAAGGGTCAAGGCTTAAGGGTCAACACTCAAGGCTCAAGTCATGGCTCAAGGGTCAAGGCTCAAAATCTGAAGGGTCAAGGCTCAAGCCTCAAGGTTCAAAGCTTAAGGTTCAAGACTCAAGGCTCAAGGGTCACGCCTCAAAGGTCAAGAGTCAAAATTCAAGGCTCAAGGCTCAAGGCTCAAGGTTCAAGGTTCAAGGTTCAAGGTTCAAGGCTCAAGGCTTAAGGATCAAGGCTCAAGGTTCAAAACTCAAGGCTCAAGGGTCACGGTCAAGGGTCAAGAGTCAAGGGTCAAGGTTCGAGGCTGAAGGATCAAGGCTTAAGGCTCCAGGCTCAAGGCTCAAGGCTAAAGGCTCAAGGCTCAAGTCATGGCTCAAGGCTCAAAAGTCAAGGCTCAAGGCTCAACACTCAAGGGTCAAGGGTTAAGGCTCAAGTCTCAAGGGTCTAGGCTCAAGACTCAAGGCTCAAGTATCAAGGCTCAAGGCGCAAGGCTCAAGGCTCAAGGCTCAAGGCTCAAGGCTCAAGGCTCAAGTCACGGCTCAAGGGTCTAGACTCAAGAGTCAAGGCTCAAGGCTCAACACTCAAGGGTCAAGGGTCAAGGCTCAAGTCTCAATGCTCAAGGCTCAAGGCTCAAGGCTTAAGACTCAATCCTCAAGGTTCAAGGCTCAACGCTCGAGGCTCAAGGCTCAAGGCTCAAGGCTCACGACTCAAGGTTCAAGGCTCAAGGCTCAAGGCTCAAGGCTCAGGTCTCAAGGCTCAAGGCTCAAGGCTCAAGGCTCAAGGCTCAAGGCTCAAGGCTCAAGGCTCAAGGCTCAAGGCTCAAGGCTCAAGGCTCAAGGCTCAAGGCTCAAGGCTCAAGGCTCAAGGCCCAAGGCTCACGGCTCAAGGGTCATGGCTTAAGGCTCAACACTCAAGGGTCAAGGCTTAAGGGTCAACACTCAAGGCTCAAGTCATGGCTCAAGGGTCAAGGCTCAAAATCTGAAGGGCCAAGGCTCAAGCCTCAAGGCTCAAAGCTTAAGGTTCAAGACTCAAGGCTCAAGGGTCACGCCTCAAGGGTCAAGAGTCAAAATTCAAGGCTCAAGGGTCAAGGGTCAAGGCTCAAGGCTCAAGGTTCAAGGTTCAAGGCTCAAGGCTTAAGGATCAAGGCTCAAGGTTCAAAACTCAAGGCTCAAGGGTCACGGTCAAGGGTCAAAAGTCAAGGGTCAATGTTCGAGGCTGAAGGTTCAAGGCTTAAGGCTCCAGGCTCAAGGCTCAAGGCTCAAGGCTCAAGTCATGGCTCAAGGCTCAAGGCTCAAAAGTCAAGGCTCAAGGCTCAACACTCAAGGGTCAAGGGTTAAGGCTCAAGTCTCAAGGCTCAAGGGTCTAGGCTCAAGTCTCTAGACACAAGGCTCAAGTATCAAGGCTCAAGGCGCAAGGCTCAAGGCTCAAGGTTCAAGGCTCAAGGCTCAAGCCACGGCTCAAGGATCAAGAATCAAAAGTCAAGGCTCAAGGCTCAACACTCAAGGGTCAAGGGTCAAGGGTCAAGGCTCAAGGCTCAAGTCTCAATGCTCAAGGCTCAAGGCTCAAGGCTTAAGACTCAAGCCTCAAGGTTCAAGGCTCAACGCTCGAGGCTCAAGGCTCAAGGCTCAAGGCTCACGAATCAAGGTTCAAGGCTCAAGGCTCAGGTCTCAAGGCTCAAGGCTCAAGGCTCAAGGCTCAAGGCTCAAGGCTCAAGGCTCAAGGCTCAAGGCTCAAGGCTCAAGGCTCAAGGCTCAAGGTTCAAGGTTCAAGGAAAAAGGCACAATGCGAAAGGTTAAAGGCTCAAGGCGTAAGGCTTAAGGATCAACGTTCAAGTCACGGCACAAGGATCAAGGCTGAAAAGTCAAGGCTCAACGCTCAAATATGAATGGCTCAAGGGAAAAGGCTCAAGGCTCAAGGCTCAAGGCTCATGGCTCAAGGCTCAAGGCTCAATGCTCATGGTTCAAGGGTCAAGGGTCAAGGCTTATGGCTCAAGGCTCTCAGTGTTCGAGGCTCGAGGTTCAAGGCTCAAGGCTCAAGGGTAACGGCCAAGGGTCAAAATAATGATCAAGGTTCAAGGCTCAAGGCTCAAGGCTCAAGGCTTAAGGATCAAGGGTCAAGGGTCAAGGGTCAAGGCTCTTGGCTCAAGGCTCACAGTACTCGAGGCTCAAGGCTCAAGGCAAAAGGCTTAAGGCTCAAGGCTCAAGGGTAACGGCCAAGGGTCAAAATAATGATCAAGGTTCAAGGCTCAAGGCTCAAGGCTTAAGGATCAAGGGTCAAGGGTCAAGGCTCTTGGCTCAAGGCTCACAGTGCTCGAGGCTCAAGGCTCAAGGCAAAAGGCTTAAGGCTCAAGGCTCAAGGTTCAAGGTTCAAGGAAAAAGGCTCAAGGCTCGAGGCTCAAGGCTCAAGGCTCAAGGCTCAAGGCTCAAGGCTCAAGGCTCAAGGCTCAAGGCTCAAAAGTCAAGGCTCAAGGCTCACCACTCAAGGGTCAAGGGTCAAGGCTCATGTCTCAAGGATCAAGGGTCAAGGGTCAAGGGTCAAGGGTCAAGGGTCAAGGGTCAAGGGTTAAGGGTTAAGGCTTAAGGCTCAAGGCTCGAGGCTCAAGGCTCAAGGCACAAGGCTCAAGGGTCAAGGCTCAAGGGTCAAGGCTCAAGGCTCAAGGGTCAAGGCTCAAGGCTCAAGGCTCAAGGCTCCAGGCTCAAGGCTCAAGGCTCAAGGCTCAAGGCTCAGGGCTCAAGGCTCAAGGCTAAGGCCTCCAGGCTCAAGGCTCAAGGCTCAGGGCTCAAGGCTCAAGGCTCAAGGCTCAAGGCTCAAGGCTCAAGACTCAATGCTCATGGGTCAAGGGTCAGAACAAAGGTCAAGGTTCAAGATTCAAGGCTTAAGGCTCAAGGGTCAAGGGTCAAGGGTCAAGGGTCAAGGGTCAAGGCTCATGGCTCAAGGCTCTCAGTGCTCGAGGCTCGAGGCTCAAGGCTCAAGGCTCAAGGGTAACGGTCAAGGGTCAAAAGTCAAAGGTCAAGGTTCAAGGCTCAAGGCTCAAGGCTTAAGGCTCAAGGCTCAAGGGTCAAGGGTCAAGGCTCAAGGCTCTTGGCTCAAGGCTCACAGTGCTTGAGGCTCAAGGCTCAAGGCAAAAGGCTTAAGGCTCAAGGCTCAAGGCTCAAGGCTCAAGGCTCAAGGCTCAAGGGTCAAGGCTCAAGTCACGGCTCAAGGGTCAAGGCTCAAAAGTCAAGGCTCAAGGCTCAACATTCAAGGGTCAAGGGACAAGGGTCAAGGCTCATGTCTCAAGGCTCAAGGGTGAAGGGTCAAGGCTCAAGCCTCAAGGCTCAAGGCTCAAGGCTCAAGGCAAAAGGCTCAAGGCTAAAGGTTCAAGGCGTAAGGCTTAAGGATCAAGGCTCAAGTCACAGCTCAAGGGTCAAGGCTCAAAAGTCAAGGCTCAACGCTCAAATATGAATGGCTCAAGGCAAAAGGCTCAAGCCTCAAGGCTCAAGGCTCTAGGCTCAAGGCTCAAGGCTCCAGGCTCCAGGCTCAAGGCTCAAGGCTCAAGGCTCATGGCTCAAGGCTCAAGGCTCAAGGCTCAAGGTTCAAGGCTCAAGGCTCAAGGCAAAAGGCTCAAGGCTAAAGGCTCAAGGCGTAAGGCTTAAGGATCAAGGCTCAAGTCATGGCTCAAGGGTCAAGGCTCAAAAGTCAAGGCTCAACGCTCAAATATGAATGGCTCAAGGCAAAAGGCTCAAGCCTCAAGGCTCAAGGCTCATGGCTCAAGGGTCAGAACAAAGGTCAAGGTTCAAGGCTCAAGGCTTAAGGCTCAAGGGTCAAGGGTTAAGGGTCAAGGCTCAAGGCTCATGGCTTAAGGTTCTCAATGCTCGAGGCTCGAGGCTCAAGGCTCAAGGCTCAAGGGTAACGGTCAAGGGTCAAAAGTCAAAGGTCAAGGTTCAAGGCGCAAGGCTCAAGGCTTAAGGCTCAAGGGTCAAGGGTCAAGGGTCAAGGCTCAAGGCTCCTGGCTCAATTCTCACAGTGCTCGAGGCTCAAGGCTCAAGGCAAAAGGCTTAAGGCTCAAGGCTCAAGGTTCAAGGTTCAAGGTTCAAGGAAAAAGGCTCAAGGCTCAAGGCTCAAGGCTCAAGGCTCAAGGCTCAAGGCTCAAGGCTCAAGGCACGGCTCGAGGGTCAAGACTCAAAAGTCAAGGCTCAAAGCTCAACACTCAAGGGTCAAGGGTCAAGGCTCATGTCTCAAGGCTCAAGCCTCAAGGTGTAAGGCTCATGGGTCAAGGCTCAAGGCTTAAGGCTCAAGTCTCGAGGTTCGAGGCTCGAGGCTCGAGGCTCAAGGCTCAAGGCTCAAGGCTCAGCTCAAGGCTCAAGGCTCAAGTCTCAAGGCTCATGGCTCAAGGCTCATGGCTCATGGCTCAAGGCTCAAGGCTCCAGGCTCAAGGCTCAAGCCTCAAGTCTCAAGGCTCGAGGCTCAAGGCTCAAGGCTCAAGGCTAAAGGCTCAAGGCTCCAGCCTCAAGGCTCAAGGCGCAAGGCTCAAGGGTCAAGGCTCAAGGCTCAAGGGTCAAGGCTCAAGGCTCAAGATTCAAGGGTCAAGGGTCAAGGGTCAAGGGTCAAGGCTCATGTCTCAAGGCTCAAGGGTGAAGGGTCAAGGGTCAAGGCTCAAGCCTCAAGGCTCAAGGCTCAAGGCTCATGGCTCATGGCTCAAGGCTCAAGGCTCAAGGCTCAAGGTTCAAGGCTCAAGGCTCAAGGAAAAAGGCTCAAGGCTAAAGGCTCAAGGCGTAAGGCTTAAGGATCAAGGCTCAAGTCACGGCTCAAGGGTCAAGGCTCAAAAGTCAAGGCTCAACGCTCAAATATGAATGGCTCAAGGCAAAAGGCTCAAGCCTCAAGGCTCAAGGCTCCAGGCTCATGGCTCAAGGGTCAGAACAAAGGTCAAGGTTCAAGGCTCAAGGCTTAAGGCTCAAGGGTCAAGGGTCAAGGGTTAAGGGTCAAGGCTCAAGGCTCATGGCTCAAGGTTCTCAATGCTCGAGGCTCGAGGCTCAAGGCTCAAGGCTCAAGGGTAACGGTCAAGGGTCAAAAGTCAAAGGTCAAGGTTCAAGGCGCAAGGCTCAAGGCTTAAGGCTCAAGGGTCAAGGGTCAAGGCTCAAGGCTCAAGGCTCAAGGTTCAAGGTTCAAGGAAAAATGCTCAAGGCTCAAGGCTCAAGGCTCAAGGCTCAAGGTTCAAGGCTCAAGGCTCAAGGATTATGGATCAAAGCTCAAGTCACGGCTGAAGAGTCAGGACTCAAGGCAAAAGGCTCAAGTCTCAAGACTCAAGGCTCAAGGCTCAAGGCTCAAGGCTCAAAGCTCAAGGCTCAAGGCTCAAGGCTCAAGGCATAAGGCTCAAGGCTTAAGGCTCAAGGCTCAAGGCTCAAGGCTCAAGGCTCAAGGCGCAAGGCTCAAGGCTCAAGGCTCAAGGCTCAAGGCTCAAGGTTCAAGGCTCAAGGTTCAAGGCTCAAGGTTCAAGGCCCAAGTCACGGCTCAAGGGTCAAGGCTTAAGGCTCAACACTCAAGGGTCAAGGCTTAAGGGTCAACACACAAGGCTCAATTCATGGCTCAAACAAGGCTCAAAATCTGAAGGGTCAAGGCTCAAGCCTCAAGACTCAAAGCTTAAGGTTCAAGACTCAAGGCTCAAGGGTCTCGCCTCAAGGGTCAAGAGTCAAAATTCAAGGCTCAAGGCTCAAGGTTCAAGGTTCAAGGCTCAAGGCTTAAGGATCAAGGATCAAGGTTCAAAACTCAAGGCTCAAGGGTCACGGTCAAGGCTTAAGGCTCCAGGCTCAAGGCTCAAGGCTCAAGGCTCAAGGCTCAAGTCATGGTTCAAGCCTCAACGCTCAAAAGTCAAGGCTCAAGGCTCAACACTCAAGGGTCAAGGGTTAAGGCTCAAGTCTCAAGGCTCAAGGGTCTAGGCTCAAGTCTCAAGGCTCAAGGCTCAAGGCTCAAGGCTCAAGGCGCAAGGCTCAAGGCTCAAGGCTAAAGGTTCAAGGCTCAAGGCTCAAGGCTCAAGGCTCAAGTCACGGCTCAAGGGTCAAGACTCAAAAGTCAAGGCTCAAGGCTCATCACTCAAGGGTCAAGGGTCAAGGCTCAAGGCTCAAGTCTCAAGGCTCAAGGCTCAAGGCTCAAGGCTTAAGACTCCAGCCTCAAGGTTCAAGGCTCAACACTCGAGGCTCAAGGCTCAAGGCTCAAGGCTCACGACTCAAGGTTCAAGGCTCAAGGCTCAAGGCTCAGGTCTCGAGGCTCAACGCTCAAGGATCAAGGCTCAAGGCTCAAGGCTCAAGGCTCAAGGCTCAAGGCTCAAGGCTCAAGGCTCAAGGCTCAAGGCTCAAGGTTCAAGGTTCAAGGAAAAAGGCAAAAGGCAAAAGGCTAAAGGCTCAAGGCGTAAGGCTTAAGGATCAAGGTTCAAGTCACGGCACAAGGGTCAAGGCTGAAAAGTCAAGGCTGAACGCTCAAATATGAATGGCTCAAGGCAAAAGACTCAAGGCTCAAGGCTCAAGGCTCAAGGCTCAAGGCTCAAGGCTCCAGGGACAAGGCTCAAGGCTCAAGGCTCAAGCCTCAAGGCTCAAGGCTCAAGGCTCAGGGCTCAAGCCTCAAGGCTCAGGGCTCAAGGCTCAAAGCTCAAGGCTCAAGGCTTAAGGCTCAAGGTTCAAGGAAAAAGGCTCAAGGCTCAAGGCTCAAGGGTCAAGGCTCAAGGCTCAATGCTCATGGCTCAAGGGTCAGAACAAAGGTCAAGGTTCAAGGCTCAAGGCTCAATGGTCAAGGGTCAAGGGTCAAGGCTCATGGCTCAAGGCTCTCAGTGCTCGAGGCTCGAGGCTCAAGGCTCAAGGCTCAAGGGTAATGGTCAAGGGTCAAAAGTCAAAGGTCAAGGTTCAAGGCTCAAGGTCAAGGCTCAAGGCTTAAGGCTCAAGGGTCAAGGGTCAAGGGTCAAGGGTCAAGGGTCAAGGGTCAAGGCTCTTGGCTCAAGGCTCACAGTGCTCGAGGCTCAAGGCTTAAGGCAAAAGGTTTAAGGCTCAAGGTTCAAGGTTCAAGGAAAAAGGCTGAAGGCTCAAGGCTCAAGGCTCAAGGCTCAAGTCACGGCTTAAGGGTCAAGGCTCAAAAGTCAAGGCTCAAGGCTCAACACTCAAGGGTCAAGGGTCAAGGCTCATGTCTCAAGGGTCAAGGGTCAATGGTCAAGGCTTAAGGCTCAAGGCTCAAGGCTCAAGGCTCAAGGCTCAAGGCTCAAGGCTCAAGGCTCAAGGCTAAAGGCTCAAGGCTCAAGGCTCAAGGCTCAAGGCTCAAGGCTCAAGGATCAAGGCTCAAGGCTCAAGGCTCAAGGGTCAATGCACAAGGTTCATGGCTCGAGGCTCAAGGGTCAAGGGTCCACGCTCAAGGCTCGAGGCTCAAGGGTCAAGGCTCCAGGCTCAAGGCTCAAGCCTCAAGGATCAAGGCTCAAGGCTCAGGGCTCAAGGCTCAGGGCTTAGGGCTCGAGGCTCAAGGCTCCAGGGTCAAGGCTCAAGGCTCAAGGCTCAAGTCTTAAGGCTAAGGCTCAAGGCTCAAGGCTCAAGGCTCAACGCTCAGGGCTCAAGGCTCCAGGGTCAAGGCTCAAGGCTCAAGGCTCAACGTTCAAGGTTCAAGGTTCAAGGCTCAAGGCTTAAGGCTCAAGGCTCCAGGTTCAAGGCAAAAGGCAAAATGCTCAAGGATCAAGGTTCAAGGCTCAAGGCTCAAGGTTCAAGGCTCAAGGCTCAAGGATCATGGATCAAGGCTCAAGTCACGGCTGAAGGGTCAGGACTCAAGGCAAAAGGCTCAAGGCTCAAAGCTCAAAGCTCAAGGCTCAAAGCTCAAGGCTCAAGGCTCAAGGCTCAAGGCATAAGGCTCAAGGCTAAAGGCTCAAGGCTCAACGCAAGGCTCAAGGCTCAAGGCTCAAGGTTCAAGGATCAAAGGTCAAGGCTCAAGGCCGAAGTCACGGCTCAAGGGTCAAGGCTTAAGGCTCAACACTCAAGGGTCAAGGCTTAAGGGTCAACACACAAGGCTCAAGTCATGGCTCAAACAAGGCTCAAAATCTGAAGGGTCAAGGCTCAAGCCTCAAGACTCAAAGCTTAAGGTTCAAGACTCAAGGCTCAATGGTCTCGCCTCAAGGGTCAAGAGTCAAAATTCAAGGCTCAAGGCTCAAGGCTCAAGGTTCAAGGTTCAAGGTTCAAGGCTCAAGGCTTAAGGATCAAGGCTCAAGGTTCAAAACTCAAGGCTCAAGGGTCATGGTCAAGGCTTAAGGCTCCAGGCTCAAGGCTCAATGCTCAAGGCTCAAGGCTCAAGGCTCAAGTCATGGCTCAAGGCTCAACGCTCAAAAGTCAAGGCTCAAGGCTCAACACTCAAGGGTCAAGGGTTAAGGCTCAAGTCTCAAGGCTCAAGGGTCTAGGCTCAAGTCTCAAGGCTCAAGGCGCAAGGCTCAAGGCTCAAGGCTCAAGGCTCAAGGCTCAAGGTTCAAGTCACGGCTCAAGGGTCAAGACTCAAAAGTCAAGGCTCAAGGCTCAACACTCAAGGGTCAAGGCTCAAGGCTCAAGTCTCAAGGCTCAAGGCTCAAGGCTCAAGGCTTAAGACTCCAGCCTCAAGTTTCAAGGCTCAACGCTCGAGGCTCAAGGCTCAAGGCTTAAGGCTCACGACTCATGGTTCAAGGCTCAAGGCTCAAGGCTCAGGTCTCAAGGCTCAACGCTCAAGGATCAAGGCTCAAGGCTCAAGGCTCAGGGCTCAAGGCTCAAGGTTCAAGGTTCAAGGAAAAAGGAAAAAGGCAAAAGGCTAAAGGCTCAAGGCGTAAGGCTTAAGGATCAAGGTTCAAGTCACGGCACAAGGGTCAAGGCTGAAAAGTCAAGGCTCAACGCTCAAATATGAATGGCTCAAGGCAAAAGGCTCAAGGCTCAAGGCTCAAGGCTCAAGGCTCAAGGCTCAAGGCTCAAGGCTCAAGGCTCATGGCTCAATGCTCATGGCTCAAGGGTCAGAACAAAGGTCAAGGTTCAAGGCTCAAGGCTCAATGGTCAAGGGTCAAGGGTCAAGGCTCATGGCTCAAGGCTCTCAGTGCTCGAGGCTCGAGGCTCGAGGCTCAAGGCTCAAGGGTAACGGTCAAGGGTCAAAAGTCAAAGGTCAAGGTTCAAGGCTCAAGGCTCAAGGCTTAAGGCTCAAGGGTCAAGGGTCAAGGGTCAAGGGTCAAGGGTCAAGGGTCAAGGGTCAAGGCTCTTGGCTCAAGGCTCACAGTGCTCGAGGCTCAAGGCTCAAGGCAAAAGGCTCAAGGCTCAAGGCTCAAGGTTCAAGGTTCAAGGAAAAAGGCTCAAGGCTCAAGGCTCAAGTCACGGCTCAAGGCTCAAGTCACGGCTCAAGGGTCAAGGCTCAAAAGTCAAGGCTCAAGGCTCAACACTCAAGGGTCAAGGGTCAAGGCTCATGTCTCAAGGCTCAAGGGTCAAGGGTCAAGGGTCAAGGCTTAAGGCTTGAGGCTCGAGGCTCAAGGCTCAAGGCTCAAGGCTCAAGGCTCCAGGCTCAAGGCTCAAGGCTCAAGGCTAAAGGCTCAAGGCTCAAGGCTCAAGGCTCAAGGGTCAAGGATCAAGGCTCAAGGCTCAAGGGTCAATGCACAAGGTTCATGGCTCGAGGCTCAAGGGTCAAGGGTCCACGCTCAAGGCTCGAGGGTCAAGGCTCAAGGCTCAAGGCTCAAGGCTCAAGGCTCAAGGATCAAAGCTCAAGGCTCAGGGCTCAAGGCTCAGGGCTCAGGGCTCGAGGCTCAAGGCTCCAGGGTCAAGGCTCAAGGCTCAAGGCTCAAGTCTTAAGGCTAAGGCTCAAGGCTCAACGCTCAGGGCTCGAGGCTCAAGGCTCAAGGCTCCAGGGTCAAGGCTCAACGTTCAAGGTTCAAGGTTGAAGGCTCAAGGCTCCAGGTTCAAGGCAAAAGGCAAAATGCTCAAGGATCAAGGTTCAAGGCTCAAGGCTCAAGGTTCAAGGCTCAAGGCTCAAGGATCATGGATCAAGGCTCAAGTCACGGCTGAAGGGTCAGGACTCAAGGCAAAAGGCTCAAGTCTCAAGACTCAAGGCTCAAGGCTCAAGGCTCAAAGCTCAAGGCTCAAGGCTCAAGGCATAAGGCTCAAGGCTCAAGGCTCAAGGCTCAAGGCTCAAGGCTCAAGGTTCAAGGCTCAAGGGTCAAGGCTCAAGGCCCAAGTCACGGCTCAAGGGGCAAGGCTTAAGGCTCAACACTCAAGGCTCAAGTCATGGCTCAAACAAGGCTCAAAATCTGAAGGGTCAAGGCTCAAGCCTCAAGACTCAAAGCTTAAGGTTCAAGACTCAAGGCTCAAGGGTCTCGCCTCAAGGGTCAAGAGTCAAAATTCAAGGCTCAAGGCTCAAGGCTCAAGGCTCAAGGCTCAAGGCTCAAGGCTCAAGGTTCAAGGTTCAAGGCTCAAGGCTTAAGGATCAAGGCTCAAGGTTCAAAACTCAAGGCTCAAAGGTCACAGTCAAGGCTTAAGGCTCCAGGCTCAAGGCTCAAGGCTCAAGGCTCAAGTCATGGCTCAAGGCTCAAGGCTCAAAAGTCAAGGCTCAAGGCTCAACACTCAAGGGTCAAGGGTTAAGGCTCAAGTCTCAAGGCTCAAGGGTCTAGGCTCAAGTCTCAAGACTCAAGGCTCAACGCTCAAGGCGCAAGGCTCAAGGCTCAAGGCTCAAGGCTCAAGGCTCAAGTCACGGCTCAAGGGTCAAGACTCAAAAGTCAAGGCTTAAGGCTCAACACTCAAGGGTCAAGGGTCAAGGGTCAAGGCTCAAGGCTCATGTCTAAAGGCTCAAGGCTCAAGGCTCAAGGCTCAAGGCTTAAGACTCAAGCCTCAAGGTTCAAGGCTCAACGCTCGAGGTTCAAGGCTCATGGCTCAAGGCTCACGACTCAAGGTTCAAGGCTCAAGGCTCAAGGCTCAGGTCTCAAGGCTCAACGCTCAAGGATCAAGGCTCAAGGCTCAATGCTCAAGGCTCAAGGCTCAAGGCTCAAGGCTCAAGGCTCAAGGCTCAAGGCTCAAGGCTCAAGGCTCAAGGTTCAAGGAAAAAGGCAAAAGGCTAAAGGCTAAAGGCTCAAGGCGTAAGGCTTAAGGATCAAGGTTCAAGTCACGGCACAAGGGTCAAGGCTGAAAAGTCAAGGCTCAACGCTCAAATATGAATGGCTCAAGGCTCAAGGCTCAAGGGTCAAGGCTCAAGGCTCATGGCTCAAGGGTCAGAACAAAGGTCAAGGTTCAAGGCTCAAGGCCTAAGGCTCAATGGTCAAGGGTCAAGGGTCAAGGGTCATGGCTCAAGGCTCTCAGTGCTCGAGGCTCGAGGCTCAAGGCTCAAGGCTCAAGGGTAACGGTCAAGGGTCAAAAGTCAAAGGTCAAGGTTCAAGGCTCAAGGCTCAAGGCTTAAGGCTCAAGGGTCAAGGGTCAAGGGTCAAGGGTCAAGGCTCTTGGCTCAAGGCTCACAGTGCTCGAGGCTCAAGGCTCAAGGCAAAAGGCTTAAGGCTCAAGGCTCAAGGTTCAAGGTTGAAGGAAAAAGGCTCAAGGCTCAAGGCTCAAGTCACGGCTCAAGGGTCAAGGCTCAAAAGTCAAAGCTCAAGGCTCAACACTCAATGGTCAAGGGTCAAGGCTCATGTCTCAAGGCGGCTCAAGGGTCAAGGGTCAAGGGTCAAGGCTTAAGGCTCAAGGCTCGAGGATCAAGGCTCAAGGCTCAAGGCTCAAGGCTCAAGGCTCAAGGCTCAAGGCTCAAGGGTCAAGGGTCAAGGGTCAAGGCTCAAGGCTCAAGGCTCAAGGCTCAAGGCTGAAGGCTCAAGGCTCAAGGCTCAAGGCAAAAGGCTTAAGGCTCAAGGCTGAAGGTTCAAGGTTCAAGGAAAAAGGCTCAAGGCTCAAGGCTCAAGGCTCAAGGCTCAAGGCTCAAGGCTCAAGGCTCAAGGCTCAGGGCTCAGGGCTCAGGGCTCAGGGCTCAGGGCTCAAGGCTCAAGGCTCACGGCTCACGGCTCAAGGCTCAAGGCTCCAGGGTCAAGGCTCAAGGCTCAAGGCTAAACGCTCAGGGCTCGAGGTTCAAGGTTCAAGACTTAAGGCTCAAGGCTAAAGGCTCAAAGCTCAAGGCTCAACGCTTAAGGCTCAAGTCACGGCTCAAGGGTCAAGACTCAAAAGTCAAGGCTCAAGGCTCAACACTCAAGGGTCAAGGGTCAAGGCTCAAGTCTCAAGGCTCAGTGCTCGAGGCTCAAGGCTCAAGGCAAAAGGCTTAAGGCTCAAGGCTGAAGGTTCAAGGAAAAAGGCTCAAGGCTCAAGGCTCAAGGCTCAAGGCTCCAGGCTCAAGGCTCAGGGCTCAGGGCTCAAGGCTCAAGGCTCAAGGCTCACGGCTCAAGGCTCAAGGCTCCAGGGTCAAGGCTCAAGGCTCAAGGCTAAACGCTCAGGGCTCGAGGTTCAAGGTTCATGAATTAAGGCTCAAGGCTCAAGGCTCAAGGCTCAAGGCTAAAGGCTCAAAGCTCAAGGCTCAAGGCTCAACGCATAAGGCTCAAGTCACGGCTCAAGGGTCAAGACTCAAAAGTCAAGGCTCAAGGCTCAACACTCAAGGGTCAAGGGTCAAGGGTCAAGGCTCAAGGGTCAAAGGTCAATGGTTAAAAGTCAAAGGTCAAGGTTCAAGGCGCATGGCTCAAGGGTCAACGTTCAAGGCTCAAAGCTCTTGGCTCAATTCTCACAGTGCTCGAGGCTCAAGGCTCAAGGCAAAAGGCTTAAGGCTCAAGGCTCAAGGTTCAAGGTTCAAGGAAAAAGGCTCAAGGCTCAAGGCTCAAGGCTTAAGACTCAAGCCTCCAGGTTCAAGGCTCAAGGCTCATGGCTCGAGGCTCAAGGCTCAAGGCTCACGACTCAAGGCTCAAGGCAAAAGGCTCAAGGCTCCAGGCTCAAGGCTCAAGCCTCAAGTCTCAAGGCTCAAGGCTCAAGGTTCAAGGCTCAAGGCTCAAGGCTCAAGGCTCAAGGATCAAGGCTCAAGGCTCAAGGCTCAAGGCTCAAGTCTCAAGGCTTAAGGCTCAAGGCTCAAGGCTCATGGCTCAAGGCTCAAGGCTCAAGGCTCAAGGCTCAAGGCTCAAGGCTCAAGGCTCAAGGCTCAAGGCTCAAGGCTCAAGGCTCAAGGCTCAAGGCTCAAGGCTCAAGGCTCAAGGCTCAAGGATCAAGGCTAAAGGCTCAAGGCTAAACGCTCAAGGCGTAAGGCTTAAGGAACAAGGCTCAAGTCACGGCTCAAGGGTCAAGGCTCAAAAGTCAAGGCTCAACGCTCAAATATGAATGGCTCAAGGCAAAAGGCTCAAGCCTCAAGGCTCAAGGCTCAAAAGTCAAGGCTCAAGGCTCAACACTCAAGGGTCAAGGGTTAAGGCTCAAGTCTCAAGGCTCAAGGGTCTAGGCTCAAGTCTCAAGACTCAAGGCTCAACGCTCAAGGCGCAAGGCTCAAGGCTCAAGGCTCAAGGCTCAAGGCTCAAGGCTCAAGTCACGGCTCAAGGGTCAAGACTCAAAAGTCAAGGCTCAAGGCTCAACACTCAAGGGTCAAGGGTCAAGGGTCAAGGCTCAAGGCTCAAGTCTAAAGGCTCAAGGCTCAAGGCTCAAGGCTCAAGGCTTAAGACTCAAGCCTCAAGGTTCAAGGCTCAACGCTCGAGGTTCAAGGCTCATGGCTCAAGGCTCACGACTCAAGGTTCAAGGCTCAAGGCTCAAGGCTCAGGTCTCAAGTCTCAACGCTCAAGGATCAAGGCTCAAGGCTCAATGCTCAAGGCTCAAGGCTCAAGGTTCAAGGCTCAAGGCTCAAGGCTCAAGGCTCAAGGCTCAAGGCTCAAGGTTCAAGGAAAAAGGCAAAAGGCTAAAGGCTAAAGGCTCAAGGCGTAAGGCTTAAGGATCAAGGTTCAAGTCACGGCACAAGGGTCAAGGCTGAAAAGTCAAGGCTCAACGCTCAAATATGAATGGCTCAAGGCTCAAGGCTCAAGGGTCAAGGCTCAAGGCTCATGGCTCAAGGGTCAGAACAAAGGTCAAGGTTCAAGGCTCAAGGCCTAAGGCTCAATGGTCAAGGGTCAAGGGTCAAGGGTCATGGCTCAAGGCTCTCAGTGCTCGAGGCTCGAGGCTCGAGGCTCAAGGCTCAAGGCTCAAGGGTAACGGTCAAGGGTCAAAAGTCAAAGGTCAAGGTTCAAGGCTCAAGGCTTAAGGCTCAAGGTTCAAGGGTCAAGGGTCAAGGGTCAAGGCTCTTGGCTCAAGGCTCACAGTGCTCGAGGCTCAAGGCTCAAGGCAAAAGGCTTAAGGCTCAAGGCTCAAGGTTCAAGGTTGAAGGAAAAAGGCTCAAGGCTCAAGGCTCAAGTCACGGCTCAAGGGTCAAGGCTCAAAAGTCAAAGCTCAAGGCTCAACACTCAATGGTCAAGGGTCAAGGCTCATGTCTCAAGGCTCAAGGCTCAAGGGTCAAGGGTCAAGGGTCAAGGCTTAAGGCTCAAGGCTCGAGGCTCAAGGCTCAAGGCTCAAGGCTCAAGGCTCAAGGCTCAAGGCTCAAGGCTCAAGGCTCAAGGGTCAAGGGTCAAGGCTCAAGGCTCAAGGCTCAAGGCTCAAGGCTCAAGGCTCAAGGCTCAAGGCTCAAGGCTCAAGGCAAAAGGCTTAAGGCTCAAGGCTGAAGGTTCAAGGTTCAAGGAAAAAGGCTCAAGGCTCAAGGCTCAAGGCTCAAGGCTCAAGGCTCAAGGCTCAAGGCTCAAGGCTCAAGGCTCAGGGCTCAGGGCTCAGGGCTCAGGGCTCAAGGCTCAAGGCTCACGGCTCACGGCTCAAGGCTCAAGGCTCCAGGGTCAAGGCTCAAGGCTCAAGGCTAAACGCTCAGGGCTCGAGGTTCAAGGTTCAAGACTTAAGGCTCAAGGCTAAAGGCTCAAAGCTCAAGGCTCAACGCTTAAGGCTCAAGTCACGGCTCAAGGGTCAAGACTCAAAAGTCAAGGCTCAAGGCTCAACACTCAAGGGTCAAGGGTCAAGGCTCAAGTCTCAAGGCTCAGTGCTCGAGGCTCAAGGCTCAAGGCAAAAGGCTTAAGGCTCAAGGCTGAAGGTTCAAGGAAAAAGGCTCAAGGCTCAAGGCTCAAGGCTCAAGGCTCCAGGCTCAAGGCTCAGGGCTCAGGGCTCAAGGCTCAAGGCTCAAGGCTCACGGCTCAAGGCTCAAGGCTCCAGGGTCAAGGCTCAAGGCTCAAGGCTAAACGCTCAGGGCTCGAGGTTCAAGGTTCAAGAATTAAGGCTCAAGGCTCAAGGCTCAAGGCTCAAGGCTCAAGGCTAAAGGCTCAAAGCTCAAGGCTCAAGGCTCAACGCATAAGGCTCAAGTCACGGCTCAAGGGTCAAGACTCAAAAGTCAAGGCTCAAGGCTCAACACTCAAGGGTCAAGGGTCAAGGGTCAAGGCTCAAGGGTCAAAGGTCAATGGTTAAAAGTCAAAGGTCAAGGTTCAAGGTGCATGGCTCAAGGCTTAAGGCTCAAGGGTCAACGTTCAAGGCTCAAAGCTCTTGGCTCAATTCTCACAGTGCTCGAGGCTCAAGGCTCAAGGCAAAAGGCTTAAGGCTCAAGGCTCAAGGTTCAAGGTTCAAGGAAAAAGGCTCAAGGCTCAAGGCTCAAGGCTCAAGGCTTAAGACTCAAGCCTCCAGGTTCAAGGCTCAAGGCTCATGGCTCGAGGCTCAAGGCTCAAGGCTCACGACTCAAGGCTCAAGGCAAAAGGCTCAAGGCTCCAGGCTCAAGGCTCAAGCCTCAAGTCTCAAGGCTCAAGGCTCAAGGTTCAAGGCTCAAGGCTCAAGGCTCAAGGCTCAAGGATCAAGGCTCAAGGCTCAAGGCTCAAGGCTCAAGTCTCAAGGCTTAAGGCTCAAGGCTCAAGGCTCATGGCTCAAGGCTCAAGGCTCAAGGCTCAAGGCTCAAGGCTCAAGGCTCAAGGCTCAAGGCTCAAGGCTCAAGGCTCAAGGCTCAAGGCTCAAGGCTAAAGGCTCAAGGCTAAACGCTCAAGGCGTAAGGCTTAAGGAACAAGGCTCAAGTCACGGCTCAAGGGTCAAGGCTCAAAAGTCAAGGCTCAACGCTCAAATATGAATGGCTCAAGGCAAAAGGCTCAAGCCTCAAGGCTCAAGGCTCAAGGCTCAAGGCTCAAGGCTCAAGGCTCAAGGCTCAAGGCTTAAGGCTTAAGGCTTAAGGCTCATGGCTCAAGGGTCAGAACAAAGGTCAAGGTTCATGGCTCAAGGCTTAAGGCTCAAGGGTCAAAGGTCATGGGTTAAAAGTCAAAGGTCAAGGTTCAAGGCGCAAGGCTCAAGGCTTAAGGGTCAAGGGACAAGGCTCAAAGCTCTTGGCTCAATTCTCACAGTGCTCGAGGCTCAAGGCTCAAGGCAAAAGGCTTAAGGCTCAAGGCTCAAGGTTCAAGGTTCAAGGAAAAAGGCTCAAGGCTCAAGGCTCAAGGCTCAAGGCTCAAGGCTAAAGGCTTAAGGGTCAAGGGTCAAGGCTCAAGGCTCAAGGGTCAAGGGTCAAGGTTCAAGGCTCAAGGCTCAAGGTTCAAGGCTCAAGGCTCAAGGCTCAAGGCTCAAGGCTCAAGGCTCAAGGCTCAAGGCTCAAGGCTCAAGGCTCAAGGCACAAGGCTCAAGGCTCAAGGATCAAGGATCAAGGCTTAAGGCTCAAGGCTCAAGGCTCAAGGCTCAAGGCTCAAGGCTCAAGGCTCAAGGCACAAGGCTTAAGGCTTAAGGCTCAAGGTTCAAGGTTCACGGAAAAAGGCTCAAGGCTCAAGGCACGGCTCAAGGCTCAAAAGTCAAGGCTCAAGGCTCAACACTCAACACTCAAGGGTCAAGGCTCAAGGGTCAAGGCTCAAGGGTCAAGGCTCAAGGCTTAAGGCTCAAGGCTCAAGGCTCAAGGCTCAAGGCTCAAGGCTCACGGGTCAAGGCTCAAGGCTCAAGGCTCAAGGCTCAAGGCTCAAGGCCCATGGGTAAAGGCTCAAGGCTCAAGGCTCAAGGCTCAAGGCTCAAGGCTCAAGGTTCAAGGCTCAAGGCTTAAGGCTAAAGGCTCAAGGCTAAAGGCTCAAGGCGTAAGGCTTAAGGATCAAGGCTCAAGTCACGGCTCAAGGGTCAAGGCTTAAAAGTCAAGGCTCAATGCTCAAATATGAATGGCTCAAGGCAAAAGGCTCAAGCCTCAAGGCTCAAGGCTCGAGGCTCAAGCCCAAGGCTCAAGGCTCAAGACTAAAGGCTCATGGCTCAAGGGTCAGAACAAAGTTCAAGGTTCATGGCTCAAGGCTTAAGGCTCAAGGGTCAAGGGTCAAGGGTCAAGGCTCATGGCTCAAGGCTCTCAGTGCTCGAGGCTCGAGGCTCAAGGCTCAAGGGTAACGGTCAAGGGTCAAAAGTCAAAGGTCAAGGTTCAAGGCGCAAGGCTCAAGGCTCTTGGCTCAATTCTCACAGTGCTCGAGGCTCAAGGCTCAAGGCAAAAGGCTTAAGGCTCAAGGCTCAAGGTTCAAGGTTCAAGGTTCAAGGAAAAAGGATCAAGGCTCAAGGCTCAAAAGTCAAGGCTCAAGGTTCAACACTCAAGGGTCAAGGGTCAAGGGTCAAGGCTCATGTCTCAAGGCTCAAGGCTCCAGGGTCAAGGCTCAAGGGTCAAGGCTCAAGGCTTGAGGGTCAAGGCTCTAGGCTCAAGGCTCCAGGCTCAAGGCGCTAGGCTACAGGCTCAAGGCTCAAAGCTCAAGGCTCAAGGCTCAAGGCTCAAGGCTCAAGGCTCAAGGCTCAAGGCTCACGACTCAAGGCTCAAGGCTCAAGGCTCAAGGCTCAAGGCTCAAGGCTCAAGGCTCAAGGCTCAAGGCTGAAGGCTTAAGGCTCAAGGCTCAAGGCTGAAGGCTGAAGGCTCAAGGCTCAAGGCTCAAGGCTCAAGGCTCAAGGCTCAAGGCCAAGGCTCAAGGCTCAAGGCTCATGGCTCAAGGGTCAGAACAAAGGTCAAGGTTCAAGGCTCAAGGCTCAAAGCTTAAGGCTCAAGGGTCAAGGGTCAAGGCTCAAGGCTCAAGGCTCAAGGCTCTCAGTGCTCGAGGCTCGAGGCTCAAGGCTCAAGGCTAACGGTCAAGGGTCAAAATTCAAAGGTCAAGGTTCAAGGCTCAAGGGTCAAGGCTTAAGGCTCAAGGCTCAAGGCTCAAGGCTCTTGGCTCAAGGCTCTCAGTGCTCGAGGCTCAAGGCTCAAGGAAAAAGGCTTAAGGCTCAAGGTTCAAGGTTCAAGGAAAAAGGCTCAAGGCTCAAGGCTCAAGGCTCCAGACTCAAGGCTCAAGGCTCAAGGCTCAAGGCTCAAGGCTCAATGCTCAAGGCTCAAGGCTCAAGGCTCCAGGCTCAAGGCTCCAGACTCAAGGCTCAAGGCTCAAGGCACCAGACTCAAGGCTCAAGGCTCAAGGCTCAAGGCTCAAGGCTCAAGGCTCAAGGCTCAAGGCTCAAGGCTCAAGGCTCAAGGCTCATGGGTCAAGGCTCAAGGCTCAAGGCTCAAGGCTCAAGGCTCAAGGTTCAAGGCTCAAGGCTTAAGGCTAAAGGCTCAAGGCTAAAGGCTCAAGGCGTAAGGCTTAAGGATCAAGGCTCAAGTCACGGCTAAAGGGTCAAGGCTTAAAAGTCAAGGCTCAATGCTCAAATATGAATGGCTCAAGGCAAAAGGCTCAAGCCTCAAGGCTCAAGGCTCGAGGCTCAAGCTCAAGGCTCAAGGCTCAAGACTAAAGGCTCATGGCTCAAGGGTCAGAACAAAGTTCAAGGTTCATGGCTCAAGGCTTAAGGCTCAAGGGTCAAGGGTCAAGGGTCAAGGGTCAAGGCTCATGGCTCATGGCTCTCAGTGCTCGAGGCTCGAGGCTCAAGGCTCAAGGGTAACGGTCAAGGGTCAAAAGTCAAAGGTCAAGGTTCAAGGCGCAAGGCTCAAGGCTCTTGGCTCAATTCTCACAGTGCTCGAGGCTCAAGGCTCAAGGCAAAAGGCTTAAGGCTCAAGGCTCAAGGTTCAAGGTTCAAGGAAAAAGGCTCAAGGCTCAAGGCTCAAGGCTCAAGGCTCAAAAGTCAAGGCTCAAGGCTCAACACTCAAGGGTCAAGGGTCAAGGGTCAAGGCTAATGTCTCAAGGTTCAAGGCTCCAGGGTCAAGGCTCAAGGGTCAAGGCTCAAGGCTTGAGGGTCAAGGCTCGAGGCTCAAGGCTCGAGGCTCAAGGCGCTAGGCTAAAGGCTCAAGGCTCAAAGCTCAAGGCTCAAGGCTCAAGGCTCAAGGCTCACGACTCAAGGCTCAAGGCTCAAGGCTCAAGGCTCAAGGCTCAAGGCTGAAGGCTCAAGGCTCAAGGCTCAAGGCTCAAGGCTCAAGGCTCAAGGCTCAAGGATGAAGGCTCAAGGCTCAAGGCTCAAGGCTCAAGGCTCAAGGCTCAAGGCTCAAGGCTCAAGGCTCAAGGCTCAAGGCTCAAGGCCAAGGCTCAAGGCTCAAGGCTCAAGGCTCATGGCTCAAGGGTCAGAACAAAGGTCAAGGTTCAAGGCTCAAGGCTCAAAGCTTAAGGCTCAAGGGTCAAGGGTCAAGGCTCAAGGCTCATGGCTCAAGGCTCTCAGTGCTCGAGGCTCGAGGCTCAAGGCTCAAGGCTAACGGTCAAGGGTCAAAATTCAAAGGTCAAGGTTCAAGGCTCAAGGGTCAAGGCTTAAGGCTCAAGGGTCAAGGCTCAAGGCTCAAGGCTCTCAGTGCTCGAGGCTCAAGGCTCAAGGCAAAAGGCTTAAGGCTCAAGGTTCAAGGTTCAAGGAAAAAGGCTCAAGGCTCAAGGCTCAAGGCTCAAGGCTCAAGGCTCAAGGCTCAAGGCTCCAGACTCAAGGCATAAGGCTCAAGGCTCAAGGCTCAAGGCTCAATGCTCAAGGCTCAAGGCTCAAGGCTCCAGGCTCAAGGACCCAGACTCAAGGCTCAAGGCTCAAGGCTCCAGACTCAAGGCTCAAGGCTCAAGGCTCAAGGCTCAAGGCTCAAGGCTCCAGGCTCAAGGCTCAAGGCGCTAGGCTAAAGGCTCAAGGCTCAAAGCTCAAGGCTCAAGGCTCGAGGGTCAAGGCTCAAGGCTCGAGGGTCAAGGCTCAAGGCTTGAGGGTCAAGGCTCGAGGCTCAAGGCTCCAGGCTCAAGGCTCAAGGCGCTAGGCTTAAGGCTCAAAGCTCAAAGCTCAAGGTTCAAGGCTCAAGGCTCAAGGCTCAAGGCTCAAGGCTCAAGGCTCAAGGCTCAAGGCTCAAGGCTCAAGGCTCAAGGCTCAAGGCTCAAGGCTCACGACTCAAGGCTCAAGGCTCAAGGCTCAAGGCTCAAGGCTCAAGGCTCAAGGCTCAAGGCTCAAGGCTCAAGGCTCAAGGCTCAAGGCTCAAGGCTCAAGGCTCAAGGCTCAAGGCGCAGGGCTCGAAGCTCCAGGGTCAAGTCTCAGGGCTCAAGGCTCAAGGTTCAAGGCTCAACGTTCAAGGTTCAAGGTTCAAGGCTCAAGGCTTAAGGCTCAAGGCTCTAGGTTCAAGGCTAAAGGCTCAAGGCTCAAGGCTCAAGGCTCAAGGCTCAGGCCTCCAAGCTCAAGGCTCAAGGCTCAAGGCTCAAGGTTCAAGGCTCAAGGCTCAAGGCTCAAGGCTCAAGGCCAAGGCTCAAGGCTCAAGGCTCAAGGCTCATGGCTCAAGGGTCAGAACAAAGGTCAAGGTTCAAGGCTCAAGGCTCAAAGCTTAAGGCTCAAGGGTCAAGGGTCAAGGCTCATGGCTCAAGGCTCTCAGTGCTCGAGGCTCGAGGCTCAAGGCTCAAGGCTAACGGTCAAGGGTCAAAATTCAAAGGTCAAGGTTCAAGGCTCAAGGGTCAAGGCTTAAGGCTCAAGGGTCAAGGCTCAAGGGTCAAGGCTCTTGGCTCAAGGCTCTCAGTGCTCGAGGCTCAAGGCTCAAGGCAAAAGGCTTAAGGCTCAAGGTTCAAGGTTCAAGGAAAAAGGCTCAAGGCTCAAGGCTCAAGGCTCAAGACTCAAGGCTCAAGGCTCAAGGCTCCAGACTCAAGGCATAAGGCTCAAGGCTCAAGGCTCAAGGCTCAATGCTCAAGGCTCAAGGCTCAAGGCTCCAGGCTCAAGGACCCAGACTCAAGGCTCAAGGCTCAAGGCTCCAGACTCAAGGCTCAAGGCTCAAGGCTCAAGGCTCAAGGCTCAAGGCTCAAGGCTCCAGGCTCAAGGCTCAAGGCTCAAGGCGCTAGGCTAAAGGCTCAAGGCTCAAAGCTCAAGGCTCAAGGCTCGAGGGTCAAGGCTCAAGGCTTGAGGGTCAAGGCTCGAGGCTCAAGGCTCCAGGCTCAAGGCTCAAGGCGCTAGGCTTAAGGCTCAAAGCTCAAGGTTCAAGGTTCAAGGCTCAAGGCTCAAGGCTCAAGGCTCAAGGCTCAAGGCTCAAGGCTCCAGGCTCACGACTCAAGGCTCAAGGCTCAAGGCTCAAGGCTCAAGGCTCAAGGCTCAAGGCTCAAGGCTCAAGGCTCAAGGCTTAAGGCTCAAGGCTCAAGGCTCAAGGCGCAGGGCTCGAAGCTCCAGGGTCAAGTCTCAGGGCTCAAGGCTCAAGGTTCAAGGCTCAACGTTCAAGGTTCACGGTTCAAGGCTCAAGGCTTAAGGCTCAAGGCTCTAGGTTCAAGGCTAAAGGCTCAAGGCTCAAGGCTCAAGGCTCAAGGCTCAAGGCTCAGGCCTCAAGGCTCAAGGCTCAAGGCTCAAGGCTCACGGCTCAAGGCTCGCGGCTCAAGGCTCAAGGCTCAAGGCTCAAGGTTCAAGGCTCAAGGATCAAGGATCAAGGCTCAAGTCACGGCTCAAAGGTCAGGACTCAAGGCAAAAGGCATAAGCCTCAATGCTCAAGGCTCAAGGCTCAAGGCTCAAGGCTCAAGGCTCAAGGTTCAAGGCACTACTCAAGGGTCAAGGCTCAAAAGTCAAGGCTCAAGGCTCAACACTCAAGGGTCAAGGGTCAAGGCTCATGTCTCAAGGCTCAAGGCTCAAGGGTCAAGGCTCAAGGCTTGAGGGTCAAGGCTCGAGGCTCAAGGCTCGAGGCTCAAGGCTCCAGGCTCAAGGCTCAAGGCGCTAGGCTAAAGGCTCAAGGCTCAAAGCTCAAGGCTCAAGGCTCAAGGGTCAAGGCTCAAGGCTTGAGGGTCAAGGCTCGAGGCTCAAGGCTCCAGGCTCAAGGCTCAAGGCGCTAAGCTAAAGGCTCAAGGCTCAAAGCTCAAGGCTCAAGGCTCAAGGCTCAAGGCTCAAGGCTCACGACTCAAGGCTCAAGGCTCAAGGCTCAAGGCTCAAGGCTCAAGGCTCAAGGCTCAAGGCTTAAGGCTCAAGGCTCAAGGCTCAAGGCGCAGGGCTCGAAGCTCCAGGGTCAAGTCTCAGGGCTCAAGGCTCAAGGCTCAACGTTCAAGGTTCAAGGTTCAAGGCTCAAGGCTTAAGGCTCAAGGCTCCAGGTTCAAGGCAAAAGGCAAAATGCTCAAGGATCAAGGCTCAAGTGTCAAGGTTCAAGGCTCAAGGGTCAAGGGTCAAGGCTCGAGTGTCGAGGCTCAAGGCTCAAGGCTCAAGGCTCAAGGCTCAAGGCTCAAGGCTCAAGGCTCAAGGCTCAAGGCTCAAGGCTGAAGGCTCAAGGCTCCAGGCTCAAGGCTCAAGGCTCAAGGCTCAAGGCTCAAGGCTCAAGGCTCAAGGCTCAAGGCTCAAGGTTCAAGGCTCAAGGCTTAAGGCTAAAGGCTCAAGGCTAAAGGCTCAAGGCGTAAGGCTTAAGGATCAAGGCTCAAGTCACGGCTCAAGGGTCAAGGCTTAAAAGTCAAGGCTCAACGCTCAAATATGAATGGCTCAAGGCAAAAGGCTCAAGCCTCCAGGCTCAAGGCTCGAGGCTCAAGCTCAAGGCTCAAGACTAAAGGCTCATGGCTCAAGGGTCAGAACAAAGTTCAAGGTTCATGGCTCAAAGCTTAAGGCTCAAGGGTCAAGGGTCAAGGGTCAAGGCTCATGGCTCAAGGCTCTCAGTGCTCGAGGCTCGAGGCTCAAGGCTCAAGGCTCAAGGGTAACAGTCAAGGGTCAAAAGTCAAAGGTCAAGGTTCAAGGCGCAAGGCTCAAGGCTCTTGGCTCAATTCTCATAGTCCTCGAGGCTCAAGGCTCAAGGCAAAAGGCTTAAGGCTCAAGGCTCAAGGTTCAAGGTTCAAGGAAAAAGGCTCAAGGCTCAAGGCTCAAGGGTCAAGGCTCAAAAGTCAAGGCTCAAGGCTCAACACTCAAGGGTCAAGGGTCAAGGGTCAAGGCTCATGTCTCAAGGCTCAAGGCTCCAGGGTCAAGGGTCAAGGCTCAAGGCTCAAGGCTTGAGGGTCAAGGCTCGAGGCTCAAGGCTTGAGGGTCAAGGCTCGAGGCTCAAGGCTCCAGGCTCAAGGCTCAAGGCGCTAGGCTAAAGGCTCAAGGCTCAAGGCTCAAGGCTCAAGGCTCAAGGCTCAAGGCTCAAGGCTCAAGGCTCACGACTCAAGGCTCAAGGCTCAAGGCTCAAGGCTCAAGGCGCAGGGCTCGAAGCTCCGGTGTCAAGTCTCAGGGCTCAAGACTCAAGGCTCAAGGCTCAACGTTCAAGGTTCAAGGTTCAAGGCTCAAGGCTTAAGGCTCAAGGCTCAAGGTTCAAGGCAAAAGGCAAAATGCTCAAAGATCAAGGATCAAGGCTCAAGGGTCAAGGTTCAAGGCTAAAGGGTCAAGGGTCAAGGCTCGAGGGTCGAGGCCTGAGGTTCGAGACTTAAGGCTCAAGGCTCAAGGCTCAAGGCTCAAGGCTCAAGGCTCAAGGATCAAGGATCAAGGCTTAAGGCTCAAGGCTCAAGGCTCAAGGCTCAAGGCTCAAGGCTCAAGGCTCAAGGCTCAAGGCTCAAGGCACAAGGCTTAAGGCTTAAGGCTCAAGGTTCAAGGTTCACTGAAAAAGGCTCAAGGCTCAAGGCTCAAGGCTCAAGTCACGGCTCAAGGCTCAAAAGTCAAGGCTCAAGGCTCAACACTCAAGGGTCAAGGGTCAAGGCTCAAGGCACAAGGCTCAAGGTTCAAGGCTCAAGGCTCAAGGCTCAAGGCTCAAGTCTCAAGGCTCAAGGCTCAAGGCTCAAGGCTCAAGGATCAAGAATCAAGGATCAAGGCTCAAGTCACGGCTCAAGGGTCAGGACTCAAGGCAAAAGGCATAAGGCTCAAAGCTCAAGGCTCAAGGCTCAAGGCTCAAGTCAATACTCAAGGGTCGAGGCTCAAAAGCAAGGCTCAAGGCTCAACACTCAAGGGTCAAGGGTCAAGGGTCAAGGCTCAAGGGTCAAGGCTCACGGCTCAATGGTCAAGGGTCAAAGGTGAAGGCTTAAGACTCGAGGCTCCAGGCTCAAGGCTCAAGGCTCAAGGCACAAGGCTCAGGGCTCAAGGCTCAAGGCTCAAGGCTCAAGGCTCAAGGCTCAAGGCTCAACGCTCAGGGCTCGGAGCTCCAGGGTCAAGTCTCAAGGCTCAAGGCTCAAGGCTCAAGGCTCAAGGTTCAAGGCTCAACGTTCAAGGTTCAAGGTTCAAGACTCAAGGCTTAAGGCTCAAGGATCCAGGTTCAAGGCAAAAGGCAAAATGCTCAAGGATCAAGGTTCAACGCTCAAGGCTCAAGGTTCAAGACTCAAGGCTCAAGGCTCAAGGATCATTGATCAAGGCTCAAGTCACGGCTTAAGGCTCAAGGCTCAGGGCTTAAGGCTCAAGGCTCAGGGCTCGAGGCTCAAGGCTCCAGGCTCAAGTCACGGCTTAAGGCTCAAGGGTCAGGACTCAAGGCTCAAGGCTTAAGGCTCAAGGCTCAGGGCTCGAGGCTCAAGGCTCCAGGGTCAAGGCTCAAGGCTCAAGGCTCAAAGTTCAAGGCTCAAGGATCAAGGATAAAGGCTCAAGTCACGGCTCAAGGGTCAGGACTCAAGGCAAAAGGCTTAAGGTTCAAGGCTCAAGGCTCAAGGCTCAAGGCTCCAGGCTTAAGGGTCAAGGTTCAAGGAAAAGGCTCAAGGCTCAAGGCTCAAGGCTCAAGGCTCAAGGCTCAAGGCTCAAGGCTCATGGCTCAAGGCTCAAGGTTCAAGGCTAAAGGGTCAAGGGTCAAGGCTCTAGGGTCGAGGCCTGAGGTTCGAGACTTAAGGCTCCAGGCTCAAGGCTCAAGGCTCAAGGATCAAGGATCAAGGCTTAAGGCTCAAGGCTCAAGGCTCAAGGCTCAAGGCTCAAGGCACAAGGCTTAAGGCTTAAGGCTCAAGGTTCAAGGTTCACTGAAAAAGGCTCAAGGCTCAAGGCTCAAGGCTCAAGGCTCAAGGCTCAAGTCACGGCTCAAGGCTCAAAAGTCGACTCAAGGCTCAACACTCAAGGGTCAAGGGTCAAGGCTCAAGGCTCAAGGTTCAAGGCTCAAGGCTCAAGGCTCAAGGCTCAAGTCTCAAGGCTCAAGGTTCAAGGCTCAAGGCTCAAGAATCAAGGATCAAGGCTCAAGTCACGGCTCAAGGGTCAGGACTCAAGGCAAAAGGCATAAGGCTCAAAGCTCAAGGCTCAAGGCTCAAGTCAATACTCAAGGGTCAAGGCTCAAAAGCAAGGCTCAAGGCTCAACACTCAAAGGTCAAGGGTCAAGGGTCAAGGCTCAAGGGTCAAGGCTCAAAGATCAATGGTCAAGGGTCAAGGGTGAAGGCTTAAGACTCGAGGCTCCAGGCTCAAGGCTCAAGGCTCAAGGCTCAAGGCACAAGGCTCAAGGCTCAAGGCTCAATGCTCAAGGCTCAAGGCTCAAGGCTCAAGGCTCAAGGCTCAAGGCTCAAGGCTCAACGCTCAGGGCTCGGAGCTCCAGGGTCAAGTCTCAAGGCTCAAGGCTCAAGGCTCAAGGCTCAAGGCTCAAGGCTCAACGTTCAAGGTTCAAGGTTCAAGACTCAAGGCTTAAGGCTCAAGGCTCCAGGTTCAAGGCAAAAGGCAAAATGCTCAAGGATCAAGGTTCAACGCTCAAGGCTCAAGGTTCAAGACTCAAGGCTCAAGGCTCAAGGATCATTGATCAAGGCTCAAGTCACGGCTCAAGGGTCAGGACTCAGGGCTCAAGGCTCAGGGCTCGAGGCTCAAGGCTCCAGGTTCAAGGCTCAAGGCTCAAGGCTCAAGGCTCAAGGCTCAAAGTTCAAGGCTCAAGGATCAAGGATAAAGGCTCAAGTCACAGCTCAAGCGTCAGGACTCAAGGCAAAAGGCTTAAGGTTCAAGGCTCAAGGCTCAAAGCTTAAGGCTCAAGGGTCAAGGGTCAAGGCTCAAGGCTCAAGGCTCAAGGCTCTCAGTGCTCGAGGCTCGAGGCTCAAGGCTCAAGGCTAACGGTCAAGGGTCAAAATTCAAAGGTCAAGGTTCAAGGCTCAAGGGTCAAGGCTTAAGGCTCAAGGCTCAAGGCTCAAGGCTGAAGGCTCTTGGCTCAAGGCTCTCAGTGCTCGAGGCTCAAGGCTCAAGGCAAAAGGCTTAAGGCTCAAGGTTCAAGGTTCAAGGAAAAAGGCTCAAGGCTCAAGGCTCAAGGCTCCAGACTCAAGGCTCAAGGCTCAAGGCTCAATGCTCAAGGCTCAAGGCTCAAGGCTCCAGGCTCAAGGCTCCAGGCTCAAGGCTCCAGACTCAAGGCTCAAGGCTCAAGGCACCAGACTCAAGGCTCAAGGCTCAAGGCTCAAGGCTCAAGGCTCAAGGCTCAAGGCTCAAGGCTCAAGGCTCAAGGCTCAAGGCTCAAGGCTCAAGGCTCAAGGCTCATGGGTCAAGGCTCAAGGCTCAAGGCTCAAGGCTCAAGGCTCAAGGTTCAAGGCTCAAGGCTTAAGGCTAAAGGCTCAAGGCTAAAGGCTCAAGGCGTAAGGCTTAAGGATCAAGGCTCAAGTCACGGCTCAAGGGTCAAGGCTTAAAAGTCAAGGCTCAATGCTCAAATATGAATGGCTCAAGGCAAAAGGCTCAAGCCTCAAGGCTCAAGGCTCGAGGCTCAAGCTCAAGGCTCAAGGCTCAAGACTAAAGGCTCATGGCTCAAGGGTCAGAACAAAGTTCAAGGTTCATGGCTCAAGGCTTAAGGCTCAAGGGTCAAGGGTCAAGGGTCAAGGGTCAAGGCTCATGGCTCATGGCTCTCAGTGCTCGAGGCTCGAGGCTCAAGGCTCAAGGGTAACGGTCAAGGGTCAAAAGTCAAAGGTCAAGGTTCAAGGCGCAAGGCTCAAGGCTCTTGGCTCAATTCTCACAGTGCTCGAGGCTCAAGGCTCAAGGCAAAAGGCTTAAGGCTCAAGGCTCAAGGTTCAAGGTTCAAGGAAAAAGGCTCAAGGCTCAAGGCTCAAGGCTCAAGGCTCAAAAGTCAAGGCTCAAGGCTCAACACTCAAGGGTCAAGGGTCAAGGCTAATGTCTCAAGGTTCAAGGCTCCAGGGTCAAGGCTCAAGGGTCAAGGCTCAAGGCTTGAGGGTCAAGGCTCGAGGCTCAAGGCTCGAGGCTCAAGGCGCTAGGCTAAAGGCTCAAGGCTCAAAGCTCAAGGCTCAAGGCTCAAGGCTCAAGGCTCACGACTCAAGGCTCAAGGCTCAAGGCTCAAGGCTCAAGGCTCAAGGCTGAAGGCTCAAGGCTCAAGGCTCAAGGCTCAAGGCTCAAGGCTCAAGGCTCAAGGCTCAAGGCTCAAGGATGAAGGCTCAAGGCTCAAGGCTCAAGGCTCAAGGCTCAAGGCTCAAGGCTCAAGGCTCAAGGCTCAAGGCCAAGGCTCAAGGCTCAAGGCTCAAGGCTCATGGCTCAAGGGTCAGAACAAAGGTCAAGGTTCAAGGCTCAAGGCTCAAAGCTTAAGGCTCAAGGGTCAAGGGTCAAGGCTCAAGGCTCATGGCTCAAGGCTCTCAGTGCTCGAGGCTCGAGGCTCAAGGCTCAAGGCTAACGGTCAAGGGTCAAAATTCAAAGGTCAAGGTTCAAGGCTCAAGGGTCAAGGCTTAAGGCTCAAGGGTCAAGGCTCAAGGCTCAAGGCTCTTGGCTCAAGGCTCTCAGTGCTCGAGGCTCAAGGCTCAAGGCAAAAGGCTTAAGGCTCAAGGTTCAAGGAAAAAGGCTCAAGGCTCAAGGCTCAAGGCTCAAGGCTCAAGGCTCAAGGCTCAAGGCTCAAGGCTCCAGACTCAAGGCATAAGGCTCAAGGCTCAAGGCTCAAGGCTCAATGCTCAAGGCTCAAGGCTCAAGGCTCCAGGCTCAAGGACCCAGACTCAAGGCTCAAGGCTCAAGGCTCCAGACTCAAGGCTCAAGGCTCAAGGCTCAAGGCTCAAGGCTCAAGGCTCAAGGCTCCAGGCTCAAGGCTCAAGGCGCTAGGCTAAAGGCTCAAGGCTCAAAGCTCAAGGCTCAAGGCTCGAGGGTCAAGGCTCAAGGCTCGAGGGTCAAGGCTCAAGGCTTGAGGGTCAAGGCTCGAGGCTCAAGGCTCCAGGCTCAAGGCTCAAGGCGCTAGGCTTAAGGCTCAAAGCTCAAAGCTCAAGGTTCAAGGCTCAAGGCTCAAGGCTCAAGGCTCAAGGCTCAAGGCTCAAGGCTCAAGGCTCAAGGCTCAAGGCTCAAGGCTCAAGGCTCAAGGCTCACGACTCAAGGCTCAAGGCTCAAGGCTCAAGGTTCAAGGCTCAAGGCTCAAGGCTCAAGGCTCAAGGCTCAAGGCTCAAGGCTTAAGGCTCAAGGCTCAAGGCTCAAGGCGCAGGGCTCGAAGCTCCAGGGTCAAGTCTCAGGGCTCAAGGCTCAAGGTTCAAGGCTCAACGTTCAAGGTTCAAGGTTCAAGGCTCAAGGCTCAAGGCTTAAGGCTCAAGGCTCTAGGTTCAAGGCTAAAGGCTCAAGGCTCAAGGCTCAAGGCTCAAGGCTCAGGCCTCCAAGCTCAAGGCTCAAGGCTCAAGGCTCAAGGCTCAAGGTTCAAGGCTCAAGGCTCAAGGCTCAAGGCTCAAGGCCAAGGCTCAAGGCTCAAGGCTCAAGGCTCATGGCTCAAGGGTCAGAACAAAGGTCGTTCAAGGCTCAAGGCTCAAAGCTTAAGGCTCAAGGGTCAAGGGTCAAGGCTCATGGCTCAAGGCTCTCAGTGCTCGAGGCTCGAGGCTCAAGGCTCAAGGCTAACGGTCAAGGGTCAAAATTCAAAGGTCAAGGTTCAAGGCTCAAGGGTCAAGGCTTAAGGCTCAAGGGTCAAGGCTCAAGGGTCAAGGCTCTTGGCTCAAGGCTCTCAGTGCTCGAGGCTCAAGGCTCAAGGCAAAAGGCTTAAGGCTCAAGGTTCAAGGTTCAAGGAAAAAGGCTCAAGGCTCAAGGCTCAAGGCTCAAGACTCAAGGCTCAAGGCTCAAGGCTCCAGACTCAAGGCATAAGGCTCAAGGCTCAAGGCTCAAGGCTCAATGCTCAAGGCTCAAGGCTCAAGGCTCCAGGCTCAAGGACCCAGACTCAAGGCTCAAGGCTCAAGGCTCCAGACTCAAGGCTCAAGGCTCAAGGCTCAAGGCTCAAGGCTCCAGGCTCAAGGCTCAAGGCTCAAGGCGCTAGGCTAAAGGCTCAAGGCTCAAAGCTCAAGGCTCAAGGCTCGAGGGTCAAGGCTCAAGGCTTGAGGGTCAAGGCTCGAGGCTCAAGGCTCCAGGCTCAAGGCTCAAGGCGCTAGGCTTAAGGCTCAAAGCTCAAAGCTCAAGGTTCAAGGCTCAAGGCTCAAGGCTCAAGGCTCAAGGCTCAAGGCTCAAGGCTCAAGGCTCCAGGCTCACGACTCAAGGCTCAAGGCTCAAGGCTCAAGGCTCAAGGCTCAAGGCTCAAGGCTCAAGGCTCAAGGCTCAAGGCTCAAGGCTCAAGGCTTAAGGCTCAAGGCTCAAGGCTCAAGGCGCAGGGCTCGAAGCTCCAGGGTCAAGTCTCAGGGCTCAAGGCTCAAGGTTCAAGGCTCAACGTTCAAGGTTCAAGGTTCAAGGCTCAAGGCTTAAGGCTCAAGGCTCTAGGTTCAAGGCTAAAGGCTCAAGGCTCAAGGCTCAAGGCTCAAGGCTCAGGCCTCAAGGCTCAAGGCTCAAGGCTCAAGGCTCACGGCTCAAGGCTCACGGCTCAAGGCTCAAGGCTCAAGGCTCAAGGTTCAAGGCTCAAGGATCAAGGATCAAGGCTCAAGTCACGGCTCAAAGGTCAGGACTCAAGGCAAAAGGCATAAGCCTCAATGCTCAAGGCTCAAGGCTCAAGGCTCAAGGCTCAAGGCTCAAGGCTCAAGGTTCAAGGCACTACTCAAGGGTCAAGGCTCAAAAGTCAAGGCTCAAGGCTCAACACTCAAGGGTCAAGGGTCAAGGCTCATGTCTCAAGGCTCAAGGCTCAAGGGTCAAGGCTCAAGGCTTGAGGGTCAAGGCTCGAGGCTCAAGGCTCGAGGCTCAAGGCTCCAGGCTCAAGGCTCAAGGCGCTAGGCTAAAGGCTCAAGGCTCAAAGCTCAAGGCTCAAGGCTCAAGGGTCAAGGCTCAAGGCTTGAGGGTCAAGGCTCGAGGCTCAAGGCTCCAGGCTCAAGGCTCAAGGCGCTAAGCTAAAGGCTCAAGGCTCAAAGCTCAAGGCTCAAGGCTCAAGGCTCAAGGCTCAAGGCTCAAGGCTCACGACTCAAGGCTCAAGGCTCAAGGCTCAAGGCTCAAGGCTCAAGGCTCAAGGCTCAAGGCTCAAGGCTTAAGGCTCAAGGCTCAAGGCTCAAGGCGCCGGGCTCGAAGCTCCAGGGTCAAGTCTCAGGGCTCAAGGCTCAAGGCTCAACGTTCAAGGTTCAAGGTTCAAGGCTCAAGGCTTAAGGCTCAAGGCTCCAGGTTCAAGGCAAAAGGCAAAATGCTCAAGGATCAAGGCTCAAGGGTCAAGGTTCAAGGCTCAAGGGTCAAGGGTCAAGGCTCGAGTGTCGAGGCTCAAGGCTCAAGGCTCAAGGCTCAAGGCTCAAGGCTCAAGGCTCAAGGCTCAAGGCTCAAGGCTGAAGGCTCAAGGCTCCAGGCTCAAGGCTCAAGGCTCAAGGCTCAAGGCTCAAGGCTCAAGGCTCAAGGTTCAAGGCTCAAGGCTTAAGGCTAAAGGCTCAAGGCTAAAGGCTCAAGGCGTAAGGCTTAAGGATCAAGGCTCAAGTCACGGCTCAAGGGTCAAGGCTTAAAAGTCAAGGCTCAACGCTCAAATATGAATGGCTCAAGGCAAAAGGCTCAAGCCTCAAGGCTCAAGGCTCGAGGATCAAGCTCAAGGCTCAAGACTAAAGGCTCATGGCTCAAGGGTCAGAACAAAGTTCAAGGTTCATGGCTCAAAGCTTAAGGCTCAAGGGTCAAGGGTCAAGGGTCAAGTCTCATGGCTCAAGGCTCTCAGTGCTCGAGGCTCGAGGCTCAAGGCTCAAGGCTCAAGGGTAACAGTCAAGGGTCAAAAGTCAAAGGTCAAGGTTCAAGGCGCAAGGCTCAAGGCTCTTGGCTCAATTCTCATAGTCCTCGAGGCTCAAGGCTCAAGGCAAAAGGCTTAAGGCTCAAGGCTCAAGGTTCAAGGTTCAAGGAAAAAGGCTCAAGGCTCAAGGCTCAAGGCTCAAGGGTCAAGGCTCAAAAGTCAAGGCTCAAGGCTCAACACTCAAGGGTCAAGGGTCAAGGGTCAAGGCTCATGTCTCAAGGCTCAAGGCTCCAGGGTCAAGGGTCAAGGCTCAAGGCTCAAGGCTTGAGGGTCAAGGCTCGAGGCTCAAGGCTTGAGGGTCAAGGCTCGAGGCTCAAGGCTCCAGGCTCAAGGCTCAAGGCGCTAGGCTAAAGGCTCAAGGCTCAAAGCTCAAGGCTCAAGGCTCAAGGCTCAAGGCTCAAGGCTCAAGGCTCAAGGCTCACGACTCAAGGCTCAAGGCTCAAGGCTCAAGGCTCAAGGCGCAGGGCTCGAAGCTCCGGTGTCAAGTCTCAGGGCTCAAGACTCAAGGCTCAAGGCTCAACGTTCAAGGTTCAAGGTTCAAGGCTCAAGGCTTAAGGCTCAAGGCTCCAGGTTCAAGGCAAAAGGCAAAATGCTCAAAGATCAAGGATCAAGGCTCAAGGGTCAAGGTTCAAGGCTAAAGGGTCAAGGGTCAAGGCTCGAGGGTCGAGGCCTGAGGTTCGAGACTTAAGGCTCAAGGCTGAAGGCTCAAGGCTCAAGGCTCAAGGATCAAGGATCAAGGCTTAAGGCTCAAGGCTCAAGGCTCAAGGCTCAAGGCTCAAGGCTCAAGGCTCAAGGCACAAGGCTTAAGGCTTAAGGCTCAAGGTTCAAGGTTCACTGAAAAAGGCTCAAGGCTCAAGGCTCAAGGCTCAAGTCACGGCTCAAGGCTCAAAAGTCAAGGCTCAAGGCTCAACACTCAAGGGTCAAGGGTCAAGGCTCAAGGCACAAGGCTCAAGGTTCAAGGCTCAAGGCTCAAGGCTCAAGGCTCAAGGCTCAAGGCTCAAGGCTCAAGGCTCAAGGATCAAGAATCAAGGATCAAGGCTCAAGTCACGGCTCAAGGGTCAGGACTCAAGGCAAAAGGCATAAGGCTCAAAGCTCAAGGCTCAAGGCTCAAGGCTCAAGTCAATACTCAAGGGTCGAGGCTCAAAAGCAAGGCTCAAGGCTCAACACTCAAGGGTCAAGGGTCAAGGGTCAAGGCTCAAGGGTCAAGGCTCACGGTTCAATGTTCAAGGGTCAAAGGTGAAGGCTTAAGACTCGAGGCTCCAGGCTCAAGGCTCAAGGCTCAAGGCACAAGGCTCAAGGCTCAAGGCTCAAGGCTCAAGGCTCAAGGCTCAAGGCTCAAGGCTCAAGGCTCAACGCTCAGGGCTCGGAGCTCCAGGGTCAAGTCTCAAGGCTCAAGGCTCAAGGCTCAAGGCTCAAGGTTCAAGGCTCAACGTTCAAGGTTCAAGGTTCAAGACTCAAGGCTTAAGGCTCAAGGATCCAGGTTCAAGGCAAAAGGCAAAATGCTCAAGGATCAAGGTTCAACGCTCAAGGCTCAAGGTTCAAGACTCAAGGCTCAAGGCACAAGGATCATTGATCAAGGCTCAAGTCACGGCTTAAGGCTCAAGGCTCAGGGCTTAAGGCTCAAGGCTCAGGGCTCGAGGCTCAAGGCTCCAGGCTCAAGTCACGGCTTAAGGCTCAAGGGTCAGGACTCAAGGCTCAAGGCTTAAGGCTCAAGGCTCAGGGCTCGAGGCTCAAGGCTCTAGGGTCAAGGCTCAAGGCTCAAGGCTCAAGGCTCAAAGTTCAAGGCTCAAGGATCAAGGATAAAGGCGCAAGTCACGGCTCAAGGGTCAGGACTCAAGGCAAAAGGCTTAAGGTTCAAGGCTCAAGGCTCAAGGCTCAAGGCTCCAGGCTTAAGGGTCAAGGTTCAAGGAAAAGGCTCAAGGCTCAAGGCTCAAGGCTCAAGGCTCAAGGCTCATGGCTCAAGGCTCAAGGTTCAAGGCTAAAGGGTCAAGGGTCAAGGCTCTAGGGTCGAGGCCTGAGGTTCGAGACTTAAGGCTCCAGGCTCAAGGCTCAAGGATCAAGGATCAAGGCTTAAGGCTCAAGGCTCAAGGCTCAAGGCTCAAGGCTCAAGGCACAAGGCTTAAGGCTTAAGGCTCAAGGTTCAAGGTTCACTGAAAAAGGCTCAAGGCTCAAGGCTCAAGGCTCAAGGCTCAAGGCTCAAGGCTCAAGGCTCAAGTCACGGCTCAAGGCTCAAAAGTCAAGACTCAAGGCTCAACACTCAAGGGTCAAGGGTCAAGGCTCAAGGCTCAAGGTTCAAGGCTCAAGGCTCAAGGCTCAAGGCTCAAGTCTCAAGGCTCAAGGCTCAAGGCTCAAGGCTCAAGAATCAAGGATCAAGGCTCAAGTCACGGCTCAAGGGTCAGGACTCAAGGCAAAAGGCATAAGGCTCAAAGCTCAAGGCTCAAGGCTCAAGGCTCAAGTCAATACTCAAGGGTCAAGGCTCAAAAGCAAGGCTCAAGGCTCAACACTCAAAGGTCAAGGGTCAAGGGTCAAGGCTCAAGGGTCAAGGCTCAAGGATCAATGGTCAAGGGTCAAGGGTGAAGGCTTAAGACTCGAGGCTCCAGGCTCAAGGCTCAAGGCTCAAGGCTCAAGGCACAAGGCTCAAGGCTCAAGGCTCAATGCTCAAGGCTCAAGGCTCAAGGCTCAAGGCTCAAGGCTCAAGGCTCAACGCTCAGGGCTCGGAGCTCCAGGGTCAAGTCTCAAGGCTCAAGGCTCAAGGCTCAAGGCTCAAGGCTCAAGGCTCAACGTTCAAGGTTCAAGGTTCAAGACTCAAGGCTGAAGGCTCAAGGCTCCAGGTTCAAGGCAAAAGGCAAAATGCTCAAGGATCAAGGTTCAACGCTCAAGGCTCAAGGTTCAAGACTCAAGGCTCAAGGCTCAAGGATCATTGATCAAGGCTCAAGTCACGGCTCAAGGGTCAGGACTCAGGGCTCAAGGCTCAGGGCTCGAGGCTCAAGGCTCCAGGTTCAAGGCTCAAGGCTCAAGGCTCAAGGCTCAAAGTTCAAGGCTCAAGGATCAAGGATAAAGGCTCAAGTCACAGCTCAAGGGTCAGGACTCAAGGCAAAAGGCTTAAGGTTCAAGGCTCAAGGCTCAAGGCTCAAGGCTCAAGGCTCAAGGCTCAAGGCTCCAGGCTTAAGGGTCAAGGTTCAAGGAAAAGGCTCAAGGCTCAAGGCTCAATGCTCAAGGTTCAAGGCTAAAGGGTCAAGGGTCAAGGGCCAAGAGACAAGGCTTGAGGCCCGAGGCCCGAGGCTCGAGGCTCGAGGCTCCAGGCTCAAGGCTCCAGGCTCAAGGCTCAAGGCTCAAGGCTCAAGGCTCCAGGCTCCAGGCTCCAGGCTCAAGGGTCAAGGCTTAAGGCTTAAGGCTCAAGGGTCAAGGGTCAAGGCTCAAGGCTCTTGGCTCAAGGCTCAAGGCTCAAGGCTCTAGGCTCAAGGCTCAAGGCTCAAGGCTCGAGGCTCAAGGCTCAAGGCTCAAGGCTGAAGGCTTAAGGCTTAAGGTTTAAGGAAAAAGGCTCAAGGCTCAAGGCTCAAGGCTCAAGGGTCAAGGGTCAAGGGTCAAGGCTCAAGGCTCAAGGCTCATGGCTCAAGGCTCAAGGCTCAAGGCTCAAGGCTCAAGGATCAAGGATCAAGGCTCAAGTCATGGATCAAGGGTCAGGACTAAAGTCAAAAGGCTCAAGGCTCAAGGCTCAAGGCTCAAGGATCGAGGCTCAAGGCTCAAGCCTCAAGCCTCAAAGCTCAGGGCTCAAGGCTCAAAGCTCAAGGCTCCAGGCTTAAAGCTCAAGGTTCAAGGAAAAAGGCTCAAGGCTCAAGGCTCAAGGCTCAAGGTTCAAGGCTAAAGGGTCAAGGGTCAAGGCTCGAGGCTCGTGGCTCCATGCTCCAGGCTCAAGGCTCAAGGCTCAAGGCTCAAGGTTTATGGAAAAAGGCTCAAGGCTCAAGGATCAAGGATAAAGGCTCAAGTCATGGCTCAAGGGTCAGGACTCAAGGCAAATGGCTTAAGGTTCAAGGCTCAAGGCTCAAGGCTCAAGGCTCCAGGCTTAAGGGTCAAGGTTCAAGGAAAAGCCTTAAGGCCCAAGGCTCATGGCTCAAGGCTCAAGGTTCAAGGCTAAAGGGTCTAGGGTTAAGGGCCAAGAGACAAGGCTTGAGGCCCGAGGCTCGAGGCTCGAGGCTCCAGGCTCCAGGCTCAAGGCTCCAGGCTCAAGGCTCAAGGCTCAAGGCTCAAGGCACAAGGCTCAAGGCTCAAGGCTCCAGGCTCCAGGCTCAAGGCTCAAGGCTCAAGGTTCAAGGCTAAAGGGTCAAGGGTAAAGGCTCAAGGCTCGAGGCTCGTGGCTCCATGCTCCAAGCTCAAGGCTCAAGGCTCAAGGCTCAAGGCTCCAGGCTCAAGGCTCAAGGCTCAAGGCTCAAGGCTCAAGGCTCAAGGCTCAAGGCTCAAGGCTCAAGGCTTAACGCTCAAGGGTCAAGGGTCAAGGGTCAAGGGTCAAGGCTCTTGGCTCAAGGCTCAAGGCTCAAGGCTCAAGGCTCAATGCTCAAGGCTCAAGGCTCAAGGCTCAAGGCTCAAGGTTCAAGGCTCAAGGATCAACGCTCAGTGCTCGGAGCTCCAGGGTCAAGTCTCAAGGCTCAAGGCTCAAGGCTCAACGTTCAAGGTTCAAGGTTCAAGGCTCAAGGCTTAAGGCTCAAGGCTCCAGGTTCAAGGAAAAAGGCAAAATGCTCAAGGATCAAGGTTCAAGGCTCAAGGCTCAAGGTTCAACGCTTAAGGCTCAAGGCTCAAGGATCATTGATCAAGGCTTAAGTCACGGCTCAAGGGTCAGGACTCAAGGCAAAAGGCTCAAGTCTCAAGGCTCAAGGCTCAAGGCTCAAGGCTCGAGGCTCAAGGCTCGAGGCTCAAGGCTCCAGGGTCAAGGCTCAAGGCTCAAGGCTCAAGGCTCAAGGCTCAAGGCTCAAGGTTCAAGGCTCAAGGATCAAGGATAAAGGCTCAAGTCACGGCTCAAGGGTCAGGACTCAAGGCAAAAGGCTTAAGGTTCAAGGCTCAAGGCTCAAGGCTCAAGGCTCAAGGCTCAAGGCTCCAGGCTTAAGGGTCAAGGTTCAAGGAAAAAGCTCAAGGCTCAAGGCTCATGGCTCAAGGCTCAAGGTTCAAGGCTCAAGGATCAAGGATCAAGGCTCAAGTCATGGATCAAGGGTCAGGACTAAAGTCAAAAGGCTCAAGGCTCAAGGCTCAAGGATCAAGGCTCAAGGCTCAAGCCTCAAGGCTCATGCCTCAAGGCTCAGGGCTCAAGGCTCAAAGCTCAAGGCTCAAGGCTTAAGGCTCAAGGTTCAAGGAAAAAGGCTCAAGGCTCAAGGCTCAAGGCTCAAGGCTCAAGGCTCAAGGCTCAAGGCTCAAGGCTCAAGGCTCAAGGCTCAAGGCTCAAGGCTCAAGGCTCAAGGCTCAAGGCTCAAGGTTAAGGCTAAAGGGTCAAGGGTCAAGGCTCGAGGCTCGAGGCTCATGGCTCCATGCTCCAGGCTCAAGGCTCAAGGCTCAAGGCTCAAGGCTCAAGGCTCAAGGCTCAAGGCTCAAGGTTCATGGAAAAAGGCTCAAGGCTCAAGGCTCAAGGCTTAAGGCTCAAGGCTCAAGGCTCAAGGCTTAAGGCTCAAGGCTCAAGGCTCAAGGCTTAACGCTCAAGGGTCAAGGGTTAAGGGTCAAGGGTCAAGGCTCTTGGCTCAAGGCTCAAGGCTCAAGGCTCAAGGCTCAAGGCTCAAGGCTTAAGGCTCAAGGTTCAAGGAAAAAGGCTTAAGGCTCAAGGCTCAAGGCTCAAGGCTCAAGGCTCAAGGCTCAAGGCTCAATGCTCAAGGCTCAAGGCTCAAGGCTCAAGGCTCAAGAATCAAGGATCAAGGCTCAAGTCACGGCTTAAGGGTCAGGTTTCAAGGCAAAAGGCATAAGGCTCAAGGCTCAAGACTCAAGGCTCAAGGCTCAAGTCACTACTCAAGGGTCAAGGCTCAAAAGCAAGGCTCAAGGCTCAACACTCAAGGGTCAAGGGTCAAGGGTCAAGGGTCAAGGCTCATGTCTCAAGGCTCAAGGCTCAAGGGTCAAGGCTCAAGGCGCAAGGGTCAAGGGTCAAGGCTTAAGACTCGAGGCTCAAGGCTCAAGGCACAAGGCTCAAGGCTCCAGGCTCAAGGCTCAAGGCTCAAGGCTCAAGGCTCAAGGCTCAAGGCTCAAGGCTCAAGGCTCAAGGCTCAAGGCACAAGGCTCAAGGCTCAAGGCTCAAGGCTCAAGGCTCAAGGCTCAAGGCTCAAGGCTCAGGGCTCGGAGCTCCAGGGTCAAGTCTCAAGGCTCATGGCTCAAGGCTCAAGGCTCAACGTTCAAGGTTCAAGGTTCAAGACTCAAGGCTTAAGGCTCAAGGCTCCAGGTTCAAGACTCAAGGCTTAAGGCTCAAGGTTCAAGGATCAAGGTTCAAGGCTCAAGGCTCACGGCTCAAGGTTCAAGGCTCAAGGCTCAAGGCTCAAGGATCATTGATCAAGGCTCAAGTCACGGCTCAAGGGTCAGGACTCAAGGCAAAAGGCTCAAGTCTCAAGGCTCAAGGCTCAAGGCTCGAAGCTCAAGGCTCGAGGCTCAAGGCTCCAGGGTCAAGGCTCAAGGCTCAAGGCTCCAGGCTCAAGGCTCAAGGCTCAAGGTTCATGGCTCAAGGATCAAGGATAAAGGCTCAAGTCACGACTCAAGGGTCAGGACTCAAGGCAAAAGGCTTAAGGTTCAAGGTACAAGGCTCAAGGCTCAAGGCTCAAGGCTCAAGGCTCCAGGCTTAAGGGTTAAGGTTCAAGGAAAAGGCTCAAGGCTCAAGGCTCATGGCTCAAGGCTCAAGGTTCAAGGCTAAAGTGTCAAGGGTCAAGGGCCAAAAGACAAGGCTGGAGGCCCGAGGCTCGAGCCTCAAGGCTCAAGGTTCCAGGCTCAAGGTTCAAAGCTCAAGGCTCAAGGCTCAAGGCTCCAGGCTCAAGGCTCAAGGCACAAGGCTCAAGGCTCAAGGCTCAAGGCTCAAGGCTCAAGGCTCAAGGCTCAACGCTCAGGGCTCGGTGCTCCAGGGTCAAGTCTCAAGGCTCATGGCTCAAGGCTCAAGGCTCAACGTTCAAGGTTCAAGGTTCAAGACTCAAGGCTTAAGGCTCAAGGCTCCAAGTTCAAGGCAAAAGGCAAAATGCTCAAGGATCAAGGTTCAAGGCTCAAGGCTCAAGGTTCAAGGCTCAAGGCTCAAGGCTCAAGGATAATTGATCAAGGCTCAAGTCACGGCTCAAGGGTCAGGACTCAAGGCAAAAGGCTCAAGTCTCAAGGCTCAAGGCTCAAGGCTCAAGGCTCAAGGCTCGAGGCTCAAGGCTCCAGGGTCAAGGCTCAAGGCTCAAGGCTCAAGACTCAAGGATCAAGGCTCAAGGATCAAGCCTCAAGGCTCAAGCCTCAAGGCTCAGGGCTCAAGGCTCAAAGCTCAAGGCTCAAGGCTTAAGGCTCAAGGTTCAAGGAAAAAGGGTCAAGGCTCAAGGCTCAATGCTCAATGCTCAAGGCTCAAGGTTCAAGGCTAAAGGGTCAAGGGTCAAGGCTCGAGGCTCGAGGCTCGTGGCTCCATGCTCAAGGCTCAAGGCTCAAGGCTCAAGGCTCAAGGCTCAAGGCTCAAGGCTCAAGGCTCAAGGCTCATGGCTCAAGGCTCAAGACTCAAGGCTCAAGGCTCAAGGCTCAAGGCTCAAGGCTCAAGGCTCAAGGCTCAAGGCTCAAGGCTCAAGGCTCAAGGCTCAAGGCTCCAGGCTCAAGGCTCAAGGCTTAACGCTCAAGGGTCAAGGGTCAAGGGTCAAGGCTCTTGGCTCAAGGCTCAAGGCTCAAGGCTCAAGGCTCAAGGCTTAAGGCTCAAGGTTCAATGAAAAAGGCTCAAGGCTCAAGGCTTAAGGCTCAAGACTCAAGGCTCAAGGCTCAAGGCTCAAGGTTCAAGGCTCAAGAATCAAGGATCAAGGCTCAAGTCACGGCTTAAGGGTCAGGTTTCAAGGCAAAGGCATAAGGCTCAAGGCTCAAGGCTCAAGGCTCAAGTCACTACTCAAGGGTCAAGGCTCAAAAGCAAGGCTCAAGGCTCAACACTCAAGGGTCAAGGGTCAAGGCTCATGTCTCAATGCTCAAGGCTCAAGGGTTAAGGCTGAAGGCTCAAGGGTCAAGGCTTAAGACTTGAGGCTCAAGGCTCAAGGCTCAAGGCTCAAGGCTCAAGGCTCAAGGCTCAAGGCTCAAGGCACAAGGCTCAAGGCTCGAGGCTCAAGGCTCGAGGCTCAAGGCTCAAGGCTCAAGGCTCAAGGCTCAAGGCTCCAGGCTCAAGGCACAAGGCTCAAGGCTCAAGGCTCAAGGCTCAAGGCTCAAGGCTCAAGGCTCAAGGCTCAAGGCTCAAGGCTCAACGTTCAAGGTTCAAGACTCAAGGCTTAAGGCTCAAGGCTCCAGGTTCAAGGCAAAAGGCAAAATGCTCAAGGATCAAGGTTCAAGGCTCAAGGCTCAAGGTTCAAGGCTCAAGGCTCAAGGCTCAAGGATCATTGATGAAGGCTCAAGTCACGGCTCAAGGGTCAGGACTCAAGGCAAAAGGCTCAAGTCTCAAGGCTCAAGGCTCAAGGCTCGAGGCTAAAGGCTCAAGGCTCGAGGCTCAAGGCTCCAGGTTCAAGGCTCAAGGCTCAAGGCTCAAGGCTCAAGGCTCAAGGTTCAAGGCTCAAGGATCAAGGCTCAAGGATCAAGGATAAAGGCTCAAGTCACGGCTCAAGGGTCAGGACTCAAGGCAAAAGGCTTAAGGTTCAAGGTTCAAGACTCAAGGCTCAAGGCTCAAGGCTCAAGGCTCAAGGCTCAAGGCTTAAGGGTCAAGGTTCAAGGAAAAGGCTCAAGGCTCAAGGCTCAAGGGTCATGGCTCAAGGCTCAAGGTTCAAGGCTAAAGGGTCAAGGGTCAAGGGCCAAGAGACAAGGCTTGAGGCCCGAGGCTCGAGGCTCGAGGCTCCAGGCTCAAGGCTCCAGGCTCCAGGCTCAAGGCTCAAGGCTCAAGGCTCCAAGCTCCAGGCTCAAGGGTCCAGGCTTAAGGCTCAAGGGTCAAGGGTCAAGGGTCAAGGCTCAAGGCTCTTGGCTCAAGGCTCAAGGCTCAAGGCTCAAGGCTCAAGGCTCAAGGCTCAAGGCTCAAGGCTCAAGGCTCAACGCTCAAGGCTCAAGGCTCAAGGCTTAAGGCTTAAGGTTTAAGGAAAAAGGCTCAAGGCTCAAGGCTCAAGGCTCAAGGCTCAAGGCTCAAGGCTCAAGGCTCAAGGCTCAAGGCTCAAGGCTCAAGGCTCAAGGTTCAAGGCTCAAGGATCAAGGATCAAGGCTCAAGTCATGGATCAAGGGTCAGGACTAAAGTCAAAAGGCTCAAGGCTCAAGGCTCAAGGCTCAAGGCTCAAGGCTCAAGCCTCAAGCCTCAAGGCTCAAGCCTCAAGGCTCAGGGCTAACGGCTCAAAGCTCAAGGCTCAAGGCTTAAGGCTCAAGGCTCAAGGCTCAAGGCTCAAGGTTCAAGGCTAAAGGGTCAAGGGTCAAGGCTCGAGGCTCGAGGCTCGTGGCTCCATGCTCCAGGCTCAAGGCTCAAGGCTCAAGGCTCAAGGCTCAAGGTTCATGGAAAAAGGCTCAAGGCTCAAGGCTCAAGGCTCAAGGCTCAAGGCTCAAGGCTCAAGGCTCAAGGCTCAAGGCTCAAGGCTCAAGGCTCAAGGCACAAGGCTCAAGGCTCGAGGCTCAAGGCTCGAGGCTCAAGGCTCAAGGCTCAAGGCTCAAGGCTCAAGGCTCCAGGCTCAAGGCACAAGGCTCAAGGCTCAAGGCTCAAGGCTCAAGGCTCAAGGCTCAAGGCTCAAGGCTCAAGGCTCAACGTTCAAGGTTCAAGACTCAAGGCTTAAGGCTCAAGGCTCCAGGTTCAAGGCAAAAGGCAAAATGCTCAAGGATCAAGGTTCAAGGCTCAAGGCTCAAGGTTCAAGGCTCAAGGCTCAAGGCTCAAGGATCATTGATGAAGGCTCAAGTCACGGCTCAAGGGTCAGGACTCAAGGCAAAAGGCTCAAGTCTCAAGGCTCAAGGCTCAAGGCTCAAGGCTCAAGGCTCAAGGCTCAAGGCTCAAGGCTCAAGGCTCAAGGTTCAAGGCTCAAGGATCAAGGATCAAGGCTCAAGTCATGGATCAAGGGTCAGGACTAAAGTCAAAAGGCTCAAGGCTCAAGGCTCAAGGCTCAAGGCTCAAGCCTCAAGCCTCAAGGCTCAAGCCTCAAGGCTCAGGGCTAACGGCTCAAAGCTCAAGGCTCAAGGCTTAAGGCTCAAGGCTCAAGGCTCAAGGCTCAAGGTTCAAGGCTAAAGGGTCAAGGGTCAAGGCTCGAGGCTCGAGGCTCGTGGCTCCATGCTCCAGGCTCAAGGCTCAAGGCTCAAGGCTCAAGGCTCAAGGTTCATGGAAAAAGGCTCAAGGCTCAAGGCTCAAGGCTCAAGGCTCAAGGCTCAAGGCTCAAGGCTCAAGGCTCAAGGCTCAAGGCTCAAGGCTCAAGGCTCAAGGCTCAAGGCTTAAGGCTCAAGGGTCAAGGCTCAAGGCTCAAGGCTCAAGGCTTAAGGCTTAAGGTTTAAGGAAAAAGGCTCAAGGCTCAAGGCTCAATGCTCAAGGCTCAAGGGTCAAGGCTCAAGGGTCAAGGCTCAAGGCTTAAGGTTCAAGGCTCAAGGCTCAAGGCTTAAGGTTCAAGGCTCAAGGATCAAGGATCAAGGCTCAAGTCATGGATCAAGGGTAAGGACTAAAGTCAAAAGGCTCAAGGCTCAAGCCTCAAGGCTCAAGCCTCAAGGCTCAGGGCTCAAGGCTCAAAGCACAAGGCTCAAGGCTTAATGCTCAAGGTTCAAGGAAAAAGGCTCAAGGCTCAAGGCTCAAGGCTCAAGGTTCATGGAAAAAGGCTCAAGGCTCAAGGCTCAAGGCTCAAGGCTCAATGCTCAAGGCTCAAGGCTCAAGGCTCAAGGCTCAAGGCTTAAGGCTCAAGGTTCAAGGCTCAAGGCTCAAGGCTCAAGGCTCAAGGCTTAAGGCTTAAGGTTTAAGGAAAATGGCTCAAGGCTCAAGGCTCAATGCTCAAGGCTCAAGGGTCAAGGCTCAAGGCTCAAGGCTCAAGGCTCAAGGTTCAAGGCTCAAGGCTCAAGGCTTAAGGTTCAAGGCTCAAGGATCAAGGCTCAAGGCTCAAGTCATGGATCAAGGGTCAGGACTAAAGTCAAAAGGCTCCAGGCTCAAGCCTCAAGGCTCAAGCCTCAAGGCTCAGGGCTCAAGGCTCAAAGCACAAGTCTCAAGGCTTAAGGCTCAAGGTTCAAGGAAAAAGGCTCAAGGCTCAAGGCTCAAGGCTCAAGGCTCAAGGTTCATGGAAAAAGGCTCAAGGCTCAAGGCTCAAGGCTCAAGGCTCAAGGCTCAAGTCTCAAGGCTCAAGGCTCAAGGCTCAAGGCTCAAGGCTTAAGGCTCAAGGTTCAAGGCTCAAGGATGAAGGATAAAGGCTCAAGTCACGGCTCAAGGGTCAGGACTCAAGGCAAATGGCTTAAGGCTCAAGGCTCACGGCTCAAGGCTCAAGGCTCAAGGCTCGAGGCTTAAGGCTCAAGTTTCAAGGAAAAGGCTCAAGGCTCAAGGCTCATGGCTCAAGGTTCAAGGTTCAAGGCTAAAGGGTCAAGGGTCAAGGCCCGAGGCTCGAGGCTCGAGGCTCGAGGCTCGAGGCTCCAGGCTCCAGGCTCAAGGCTCAAGGCTCAAGGCTCCAGGCTCAAGGCTCAAGGCTCAAGGCTCAAAGCTCAAGGCTCAAGGCTCAAGGCTTAAGGCTCAAGGTTTAAGGAAAAAGGCTTAAGGCTCAAGGCTCAAGGCTCAAGGCTCAAGGCTCAATGCTCAAGGCTCAAGGCTCAAGGCTCAATGCTCGAGGCTCGTGGCTCCATGCTCAAGGTTCCAGGCTCAAGGCTCAAGGCTCAAGGCTCAATGCTCGAGGCTTCAGGCTCAAGGTTCAAGGAAAAGGCTCAAGGCTCATGGCTCAAGGCTCAAGGTTCAAGGCTAAAGGGTCAAGGGTCAAGGGCTGAGACTCGAGGCTCGAGGCCCGAGGCTCGAGGCTCGAGGCTCGACGCTCGAGGATCGAGGCTCGAGGCTCGAGGCTCGAGGCTCCAGTCTCGAGGCTCAAGGCTCAAGGCTCAAGGCTCAAGACTGAAGGCTCAAGGCTCAAGGGTCAAGGCTCAAGGCTCAAGGCTCTTGGCTCAAGGCTCAAGGCTCAAGGCTCAAGGCTCAAGGCTCAAGGCTCAAAGCTCAAGGCTTAAGGCTCAAGGCTTAAGGCTCAAGGTTTAAGGAAAAAGGCTCAAGGCTCAAAGCTCAAGGCTCAATGCTCAAGGCTCAAGGCTTAAGGCTCAAGGCTCAAGGCTCAAGGCTCAAGGCTCAAGGCTCAAGGATCAAGGATCAAGGCTCAAGTCATGGCTCAAGGGTCAGGAATCAAGTCAAAAGGCTCAAGGCTTAAGGCTCAAGGCTCAAGGCTCAGGGCTGGCTCAAGGCTCAAGGCTCAAGGCTCGAGACTAAAGGCTCAAGGCTCAAGTCTCAAGGCTCAAGGCTCATGGCTCAGGGCTCAAGGTTCAAGGCTCAAGACTCGAGGCTCAAGGCTCAAGGGTCATGGCTCAAGGTTCAAGGCTAAAGGGTCAAGGGTCAAGGGCCAAGGGACAAGGCTCGAGCCCTGAGGCTCGAGGATCGAGGCTCAAGGATCCAGGCTCAAGGCTCAAGGCTCCAAGCTCAAGGCTCAAGGCTCAAGGCTCAAGGCTCAAGGCTCAAGGCTTAACGCTCACGGGTCAAGGGTCAAGGGTCGAGGGTCAAGGCTCTTGGCTCAAGGCTCAAGGCTCAAGGCTCATGGTTCAAGGAAAAAGGCTCAAGGCTCAAGGCTCAAGGCTCAAGGCTCAAGGCTCAAGGCTCAATGCTCAAGGCTCAAGGCTCAAGGCTCAAGGCTCAAGGCTCAAGGCTCAAGGTTCAAGGCTCAAGGATCAAGGATCAAGGCTCAAGTCACGGCTCAAGGGTCAGGACTCAAGTCAAAAGGCTCAAGGCTTAAGGCTCAAGGCTCAAGGCCCAAGGCTCACGGCTCAAGGCTCAAGACTCAAGGCTCAAGGCTCAAGGCTAAACGCTCAAAGCTCAAGGCTCAAGGTTTAAGGCTCAAGAATCAAGGATCAAGGCTCAAGTCACGGCTCAAGGGTCAGGACTCAAGGCTCAAGTCACTACTCCAGGGTCAAGGCTCAAAAGCAAGGCTCAAGGCTCAACACTCAAGGGTCAAGGGTCAAGGGTCAAGGGTCAAGGCTCATGTCTCAAGGCTCAAGGCTCAAGGGTCAAGGGTCAAGGCTCAAGGCTCAAGGGTCAAGGGTCAAGGGTCAAGGGTCAAGGCTTAAGACTCGAGGCTCAAGGCTTAAGGCTCAAGGCACAAGGCTCAAGGCTCAAGGCTCAAGGCTCAAGGCTCAAGGCTCAAGGCTCAAGGCTCAAGGCTCAAGGCTCAAGGCTCAAGGCTCAAGGAACAAGGCTCAAGGCTCAAGGCTCAAGGCTCAAGGCTCAAGGTTCATGGAGAAAGGCTCAAGGCTCAAGGCTCAAGGCTCAAGGCTCAAGGCTCAAGGCTCAAGGCTCAAGGCTCAAGGCTCAAGGCTCAAGGCTTAAGGCTCAAGGTTCAAGGCTCAAGGATGAAGGATAAAGGCTCAAGTCACGGCTCAAGGGTCAGGACTCAAGGCAAATGGCTTAAGGCTCAAGGCTCACGGCTCAAGGCTCAAGGCTCAAGGCTCGAGGCTTAAGGCTCAAGTTTCAAGGAAAAGGCTCAAGGCTCAAGGCTCAAGGCTCAAGGCTCATGGCTCAAGGTTCAAGGTTCAAGGCTAAAGGGTCAAGGGTCAAGGCCCGAGGCTCGAGGCTCGAGGCTAGAGGCTCGAGGCTCGAGGCTCCAGGCTCGAGGCTCGAGGCTCCAGGCTCCAGGCTCAAGGCTCAAGGCTCAAGGCTCCAGGCTCAAGGCTCAAGGCTCAAGGCTCAAAGCTCAAGGCTCAAGGCTCAAGGCTCAAGGCTTAAGGCTCAAGGTTTAAGGAAAAAGGCTTAAGGCTCAAGGCTCAAGGCTCAAGGCTCAAGGCTCAAGGCTCAAGGCTCAATGCTCAAGGCTCAAGGCTCAATGCTCGAGGGTCGAGGCTCGTGGCTCCATGCTCAAGGCTCCAGGCTCAAGGCTCAAGGCTCAAGGCTCAATGCTCGAGGCTTCAGGCTCAAGGTTCAAGGAAAAGGCTCAAGGCTCATGGCTCAAGGCTCAAGGTTCAAGGCTAAAGGGTCAAGGGTCAAGGGCTGAGACTCGAGGCTCGAGGCCCGAGGCTCGAGGCTCGAGGCTCGACGCTCGAGGATCGAGGCTCGAGGCTCGAGGCTCGAGGCTCCAGTCTCGAGGCTCAAGGCTCAAGGCTCAAGGCTCAAGGCTCAAGGCTCAAAGCTCAAGGCTTAAGGCTCAAGGCTTAAGGCTCAAGGTTTAAGGAAAAAGGCTCAAGGCTCAAAGCTCAAGGCTCAATGCTCAAGGCTCAAGGCTTAAGGCTCAAGGCTCAAGGCTCAAGGCTCAAGGCTCAAGGCTCAAGGATCAAGGATCAAGGCTCAAGTCATGGCTCAAGGGTCAGGAATCAAGTCAAAAGGCTCAAGGCTCAAGGCTCAGGGCTGGCTCAAGGCTCAAGGCTCAAGGCTCGAGACTAAAGGCTCAAGGCTCAAGTCTCAAGGCTCAAGGCTCATGGCTCAGGGCTCAAGGTTCAAGGCTCAAGACTCGAGGCTCAAGGCTCAAGGGTCATGGCTCAAGGTTCAAGGCTGAAGGGTCAAGGGTCAAGGGCCAAGGGACAAGGCTCGAGCCCCGAGGCTCGAGGCTCGAGGCTCAAGGCTCCAGGCTCAAGGCTCAAGGCTCCAAGCTCAAGGCTCAAGGCTCAAGGCTAAAGGCTCAAGGCTCAAGGTTCAAGGCTCAAGGCTCAAGGCTTAACGCTCACGGGTCAAGGGTCAAGGGTCGAGGGTCAAGGCTCTTGGCTCAAGGCTCAAGGCTCAAGGCTCAAGGCTCAAGGCTCATGGTTCAAGGAAAAAGGCTCAAGGCTCAAGGCTCAAGGCTCAAGGCTCAATACTCAAGGCTCAAGGCTCAAGGCTCAAGGCTCAAGGCTCAAGGTTCAAGGCTCAAGGATCAAGGATCAAGGCTCAAGTCACGGCTCAAGGGTCAGGACTCAAGTCAAAAGGCTCAAGGCTCAAGGCTCAAGGCTCAAGGCCCAAGGCTCACGGCTCAAGGCTCAAGACTCAAGGCTCAAGGCTCAAGGCTAAACGCTCAAGGCTCAAGGCTCAAGGTTTAAGGCTCAAGAATCAAGGATCAAGGCTCATGTCACGGCTCAAGGGTCAGGACTCAAGGCTCAAGTCACTACTCCAGGGTCAAGGCTCAAAAGCAAGGCTCAAGGCTCAACACTCAAGGGTCAAGGGTCAAGGGTCAAGGGTCAAGGCTCATGTCTCAAGGCTCAAGGCTCAAGGGTCAAGGTTCAAGGCTCAAGGGTCAAGGGTCAAGGGTCAAGGCTTAAGACTCGAGGCTCAAGGCTTAAGGCTCAAGGCACAAGGCTCAAGGCTCAAGGCTCAAGGCTCAAGGCTCAAGGAACAAGGCTCAAGGCTCAAGGCTCAAGGCTCAAGGCTCAAGGCTCAGGGCTCAACGCTCAGGGCTCAAGGCTTAAGGCTCAAGGGTCAAGGGTCAAGGGTCAAGGCTCAAGGCTGTTGGCTCAAGGCTCAAGTCTCAAGTCTCAAAGCTCAAGGCTCAAGGCTCAAGGCTTAAGGCTTAAGGTTTAAGGAAAAAGGCTCAAGGCTCAAGGCTCAAGGCTCAATGCTCAAGGCTCAAGGGTCAAGGCCCAAGGCTCAAGGCTCAAGGCTCAAGGCTCAAGGCTCAAGGCTCAAGGTTCAAGGCTCAAGGATCAAGGATCAAGGCTCAAGTCATGGATCAAGGGTCAGAACTGAAGTCAAAAGGCTCAAGGCTCAAGGCTCAGGGCTCAAGGCTCAAAGCTCAAGGCTCAAGGCTTAAGGCTCAAGGTTCAATGAAAAAGGCTCAAGGCTCAAGGCTCAAGGCTCAAGGCTCAAGGCTCAAGGTTCAAGGCTAAAGGGTCAAGGGTCAAGGCTCGAGGCTCGAGGCTCGTGGCTCCATGCTCCAGGCTCCAGGCTCAAGGCTCAAGGCTCAAGGCTCAAGGCTCAAGGCTCAAGGTTCATGGAAAAAGGCTCAAGGCTCAAGGCTCAAGGCTCAAGGCTTCTTAAGGCTCAAGGTTCAAGGCTCAAGGATCAAGGATAAAGGCTCAAGTCACGGCTCAAGGGTCAGGACTCAAGGAAAATGGCTTAAGGCTCAAGGCTCAAGGCTCAAGGCTCCAGGCTCAAGGCTCAAGGCTCAAGGCTCAAGGCTTAATGCTCGAGGCTTAAGGCTCAAGGTTCAAGGAAAAGGCTCAAGGCTCAAGGCTCATGGCTCAAGGCTCAAGGTTCAAGGCTAAAGGGTCAAGGGCTTGAGGCTCGAGGCTCAAGGCTCCATGCTCAAGGCTCAAGGCTCAAGGCTCCAGGCTCAAGGCTCAAGGCTCAAGGCTCAAGGCTCAAGGCTCAAGGCTCAAGGCTCAAGGCTCAAGGCTCAAGGCTCAAGGCTCAAGGGTCAAGGGTCAAGGGTCAAGGCTCAAGCCTCTTGGCTCAAGGCTCAAGGCTCAAGGCTCAAGGCTCAAGGCTCAAGGCTCAAGGCTCAAGGCTCAAGGCTTAAGGCTTGGTTTAAGGAAAAAAGGCTCAAGGATCAAGGCTCAAGGCTCAAGGCTCAAGGCTCAATGCTCAAGGCTCAAGGCTCAAGGCTCAAGGCTCAAGGCTCAAGGCTCAAGGCTCAAGGATCAAGGCTCAAGGGTCAGGAATCAAGTCAAAAGGCTCGAGGCTCAAGGCTCAAGGCTCAAGGCTCGAGGCTCAAGGCTCAAGGCTCAAGGCTCAAGGCTCAAGGCTCAAGGCTCAAGGCTCAAGGCTCAAGGATCAAGGCTTAAGGCTGAAGGCTGAAGGCTCAAGGCTCAAGGCTCAAGGCTTAAGGCTCAAGGTTCAAGGAAAAAGGCTCAAGGCTCAAGGCTCAAGGCTCAAGGCTAAAGGGTCAAGGGTCAAGGCTCGAGGCTCGAGGTTCGAGGCTCGAGGCTCGAGGCTCCAGGGTCCAGGCTCCAGGCTCAAGTCTCAAGGCTCAAGGCTCAAGGCTCCAGGCTCAAAGCTCAAGGCTCAAGGCTCAAGGCTCAAGGCTCAAGGCTCAATGCTCAAGGCTCAAGGCTCAAGGCTCAAGGCTTAAGGCTGAAGGCTGAAGGCTGAAGGCTCAAGGCTCAAGGCTCAAGGCTTAAGGCTCAAGGTTCAAGGAAAAAGGTTCAAGGCTCAAGGCTCAAGGCTCAAGGCTCAAGGCTCAAGGCTCAAGGCTCAAGGACCGAGGCTCGAGGCTTGAGGTTCGAGGCTCGAGGCTCCAGGCCTCAGGCTCCAGACTCAAGGCTCAAGGCTCAAGGCTCCAGGCTCAAAGCTCAAGGCTCAAGGCTCAAGGCTTAAGGCTCAAGGTTTAAGGAAAAAGGCTCAAAGCTCAAGGCTCAAGGCACAAGGTTTAAGGAAAAAGGCTCGAGGCTCGAGGATCAAGGCTCAAGGTTTCAGGAAAAAGGCTCAAGGCTCAAGGCTCCAGGCTTAAGGCTCAATGCTCAAGGCTCAAGGCTCAAGGCTCAAGGCTCAAGGATCAAGGCTCAAGGCTCAAGGCTCAAGGCTCAAGGCTCAAGGCTCAAGGCTCAAGGCTCAAGGATCAAGGATCAAGGCTCAAGTCATGGCTCAAGGGTCAGGAATCAAGTCAAAGGGCTCGAGGCTCAAGGCTCGAGGCTCAAGGCTCAAGGCTCAAGGCTCAAGGCTTAAGGCTGAAGGCTCAAGGCTCAAGGCTCAAGGCTTAAGGCTCAAGGCTCAAGGTTCAAGGAAAAAGGCTCAAGGCTCAAGGCTCAAGGCTCAAGGCTCAAGGCTCAAGGCTCAAGGCTCAAGGCTCAAGGCTCAAGGCTCAAGGCTCAAGGCTCAAGGGTCAAGGCTCAAGGCTCAAGGCTCTGGGCTCGAGGCTCAAGGATCCAGGCTCAAGGCTCAAGGCTCAATGCTCGAGGCTTAAGGCTCAAGGTTCAAGGAAAAGGCTCAATGTTCAAGGAAAAGGCTCAAGGTTCAAGGAAAAGGCTCAATGCTCGAGGCTCAAGGCTCAAGGCTCAAGGCTCAAGGCTCAAGTCTCAAGGCTCAAGGATCAAGGCTGAAGGCTCAAGGGTCAAGGGTCAAGGGTCAAGGCTCAAGGCTCTTGGCTCAAGGCTCAAGGCTCAAGGCTCAAGGCTCAAGGCTTAAGGCTCAAGGTTTAAGGAAAAAGGCTCAAGGATCAAGGCTCAAGGCTCAAGGCTCAAGTCTCAAGGCTCAAGGCTCAAGGCTCAAGGCTTAAGGCTGAAGGCTCAAGGCTCAAGGCTCAAGGCTCAAGGCTTAAGGCTGAAGGCTGAAGGCTCAAGGCTCAAGGCTCAAGGCTTAAGGCTCAAGGTTCAAGGAAAAAGGCTCAAGGCTCAAGGCTCAAGGCTTAAGGCTCAAGGCTCAAGGCTCAAGGCTCAAGGCTCAAGGCTCAAGGCTCAAGGCTCAAGGCTCAAGGCTAAAGGGTCAAGGGTCAAGGGTCAAGGCTCGAGGCTCGAAGTTCGAGGCTCGAGGCTCGAGGCTCCAGGGTCCAGGCTCCAGGCTCAAGGCTCAAGGCTCAAGGCTCAAGGCTCAAGTCATGGCTCAAGGGTCAGGAATCAAGTCAAAAGGCTCGAGGCTCAAGGCTCAAGGCTCAAGGCTCAAGGCTTAAGGCAGAAGGCTGAAGGGTCAAGGCTAAAGGGTCAAGGTTCAAGGAAAAAGGCTCAAGGCTCAAGGCTCATGGCTCAAGGCTCAAGGTTCAAGGCTAAAGGGTCAAGGGTCAAGGGCTGAGACTCGAGGCTCGAGGCCCGAGGCTCGAGGCTCGATGCTCGACGCTCGAGGATCGAGGCTCGAGGCTCGAGGCTCGAGGCTCCAGTCTCGAGGCTCAAGGCTCAAGGCTCAAGGCTCAAGGCTGAAGGCTCAAGGGTCAAGGGTCAAGGCTCAAGGCTCAAGGCTCTTGGCTCAAGGCTCAAGGCTCAAGGCTCAAAGCTCAAGGCTCAAGGCTTAAGACTCAAGGTTTAAGGAAAAAGGCTCAAGGCTCAAAGCTCAAGGCTCAATGCTCAAGGCTCAAGGCTTAAGGCTCAAGGCTCAAGGCTCAAGGCTCAAGGCTCAAGGCTCAAGGATCAAGGATCAAGGCTCAAGTCATGGCTCAAGGGTCAGGAATCAAGTCAAAAGGCTCAAGGCTTAAGGCTCAAGGCTCAAGGCTCAGGGCTGGCTCAAGGCTCAAGGCTCAAGGCTCAAGGCTCAAGGCTCGAGACTAAAGGCTCAAGGCTCAAGTCTCAAGGCTCAAGGCTCAGGGCTCAAGGTTCAAGGCTCAAGACTCGAGGCTCAAGGCTCAAGGGTCATGGCTCAAGGTTCAAGGCTAAAGGGTCAAGGGTCAAGGGCCAAGGGACAAGGCTCGAGCCCCGAGGCTCGAGGCTCGAGGCTCAAGGCTCCAGGCTCAAGGCTCAAGGCTCCAAGCTCAAGGCTCAAGGCTCAAGGCTCAAGGCTCAAGGCTCAAGGCTCAAGGTTTAAGGCTCAAGGCTCAAGGCTTAACGCTCACGGGTCAAAGGTCAAGGGTCGAGGGTCAAGGCTCTTGGCTCAAGGCTCAAGGCTCAAGGCTCAAGGCTCAAGGCTCATGGTTCAAGGAAAAAGGCTCAAGGCTCAAGGCTCAAGGCTCAAGGCTCAAGGCTCAATGCTCAAGGCTCAATGCTCAAGGCTCATGGCTCAAGGCTCAAGGCTCAAGGTTCAAGGCTCAAGGATCAAGGATCAAGGCTCAAGTCACGGCTCAAGGGTCAGGACTCAAGTCAAAAGGCTCAAGGCTCAAGGCTCAAGGCTCAAGGCCCAAGGCTCACGGCTCAAGGCTCAAGGCTCAAGGCTCAAGGCTAAATGCTCAAGGCTCAAGGCTCAAGGTTTAAGGCTCAAGAATCAAGGATCAAGGCTCAAGTCACGGCTCAAGGGTCAGGACTCAAGGCTCAAGTCACTACTCCAGGGTCAAGGCTCAAAAGCAAGGCTCAAGGCTCAACACTCAAGGGTCAAGGGTCAAGGGTCAAGGGTCAAGGCTCATGTATCAAGGCTCAAGGCTCAAGGGTCAAGGCTCAAGGCTCAAGGGTCAAGGGTCAAGGGTCAAGGCTTAAGACTCGAGTCTCAAGGCTTAAGGCTCAAGGCACAAGGCTCAAGGCTCAAGGCTCAAGGCTCAAGGCTCAAGGCTCAAGGAACAAGGCTCAAGGCTCAAGGCTCAAGGCTCAAGGCTCAAGGCTCAAGGCTCAAGGCTCAAGGCTCAACGCTCAGGGCTCAAGGCTTAAGGCTCAAGGGTCAAGGGTCAAGGGTCAAGGCTCAAGGCTGTTGGCTCAAGGCTCAAGTCTCAAGTCTCAAAGCTCAAGGCTCAAGGCTCAAGGCTTAAGGCTTAAGGTTTAAGGAAAAAGGCTCAAGGCTCAAGGCTCAACGCTCAGGGCTCAAGGCTTAAGGCTCAAGGGTCAAGGGTCAAGGGTCAAGGGTCAAGGGTCAAGGCTCAAGGCTGTTGGCTCAAGGCTCAAGTCTCAAGTCTCAAAGCTCAAGGCTCAAGGCTCAAGGCTTAAGGCTTAAGGTTTAAGGAAAAAGGCTCAAGGCTCAAGGCTCAAGGCTCAATGCTCAAGGCTCAAGGGTCAAGGCTCAAGGGTCAAGGCTCAAGGCTCAAGGCTCAAGGCTCAAGGCTCAAGGCTCAAGGCTCAAGGCTCAAGGCTCAAGGCTCAAGGTTCAAGGCTCAAGGATCAAGGATCAAGGCTCAAGTCATGGATCAAGGGTCAGAACTGAAGTCAAAAGGCTCAAGGCTCAAGGCTCAGGGCTCAAGGCTCAAAGCTCAAGGCTCAAGGCTTAAGGCTCAAGGTTCAATGAAAAAGGCTCAAGGCTCAAGGCTCAAGGCTCAAGGCTCAAGGTTCAAGGCTAAAGGGTCAAGGCTCGAGGCTCGAGGCTCGAGGCTCGTGGCTCCATGCTCCAGGCTCCAGGCTCAAGGCTCAAGGCACAAGGCTCAAGGCTCAAGGTTCATGGAAAAAGGCTCAAGGCTCAAGGCTCAAGGCTCAAGGCTCAAGGCTCAAGGCTTCTTAAGGCTCAAGGTTCAAGGCTCAAGGATCAAGGATAAAGGCTCAAGTCACGGCTCAAGGGTCAGGACTCAAGGAAAATGGCTTAAGGCTCAAGGCTCAAGGCTCAAGGCTCCAGGCTCAAGGCTCAAGGATCAAGGCTCAAGGCTCAATGCTCGAGGCTTAAGGCTCAAGGTTCAAGGAAAAGGCTCAAGGCTCAAGGCTCATGGCTCAAGGCTCAAGGTTCAAGGCTAAAGGGTCAAGGGCTGGAGGCTCGAGGCTCAAGGCTCCATGCTCAAGGCTCAAGGCTCAAGGCTCAAGGCTCAAGGCTCAAGGCTCAAGGCTCAAGGCTCAAGGCTCAAGGCTCAAGGCTCAAGGCTCAAGGCTCAAGGCTCAAGGCTCAAGGCTCAAGGGTGGTCAAGGGTCAAGGCTCAAGCCTCTTGGCTCAAGGCTCAAGGCTCAAGGCTCAAGGCTCAAGGCTCAAGGCTCAAGGTTTAAGGAAAAAAGGCTCAAGGATCAAGGCTCAAGGCTCAAGGCTCAAGGCTCAATGCTCAAGGCTCAAGGCTCAAGGCTCAAGGCTCAAGGCTCAAGGTTCAAGGCTCAAGGATCAAGGATCAAGGCTCAAGGGTCAGGAATCAAGTCAAAAGGCTCGAGGCTCGAGGCTCAAGGCTCAAGGCTCAAGGCTCAAGGCTCAAGGCTCAAGGCTCAAGGCTCAAGGATCAAGGCTTAAGGCTGAAGGCTGAAGGCTCAAGGCTCAAGGCTTAAGGCTCAAGGTTCAAGGAAAAAGGCTCAAGGCTCAAGGCTCAAGGCTCAAGGCTAAAGGGTCAAGGGTCAAGGCTCGAGGCTCGAGGCTCGAGGCTCCAGGGTCCAGGCTCCAGGCTCAAGGCTCAAGGCTCATGGCTCAAGGCTCCAGGCTCAAAGCTCAAGTCTCAAGGCTCAAGGCTTAAGGCTCAAGGTTTAAGGAAAAAGGCTCAAGGCTCAAGGCTCAAGGCTCAAGGCTCAATGCTCAAGGCTCAAGGCTCAAGGCTCGAGGCTTAAGGCTGAAGGCTGAAGGCTCAAGGCTCAAGGCTTAAGGCTCAAGGTTCAAGGAAAAAGGTTCAAGGCTCAAGGCTCAAGGCTCAAGGCTCAAGGCTCAAGGCTCAAGGCTCAAGGATCAAGGCTCGAGGCTTGAGGTTCGAGGCTCGAGGCTCCAGGCCTCAGGCTCCAGGCTCAAGGCTCAAGGCTCAAGGCTCCAGGCTCAAAGCTCAAGGCTCAAGGCTCAAGGCTTAAGGCTCAAGGTTTAAGGAAAAAGGCTCAAAGCTCAAGGCTCAAGGCACAAGGTTTAAGGAAAAAGGCTCGAGGCTCGAGGATCAAGGCTCAAGGTTTCAGGAAAAAGGCTCAAGGTTCAAGGCTCCAGGCTCAAGGCTCAATGCTCAAGGCTCAAGGCTCAAGGCTCAAGGCTCAAGGATCAAGGCTCAAGGCTCAAGGCTCAAGGCTCAAGGCTCAAGGCTCAAGGCTCAAGGCTCAAGGCTCAAGGTTCAAGGCTCAAGGATCAAGGATCAAGGCTCAAGTCATGGCTCAAGGGTCAGGAATCAAGTCAAAGAGCTCGAGGCTCAAGGCTCGAGGCTCAAGGCTCAAGGCTCAAGGCTCAAGGCTTAAGGCTGAAGGCTGAAGGCTCAAGGCTCAAGGCTCAAGGCTTAAGGCTCAAGGTTCAAGGAAAAAGGCTCAAGGCTCAAGGCTCAAGGCTCAAGGCTCAAGGCTCAAGGCTCAAGGCTCAAGGCTCAAGGCTTAAGGCTCAAGGCTCAAGGCTCTAGGGTCAAGGCTCAAGGCTCAAGGCTCAAGGCTCAAGGCTCTAGGGTCAAGGCTCAAGGCTCAAGGCTCTGGGCTCGAGGCTCAAGGCTCGAGGCTCAAGGCTCAAGGCTCAATGCTCGAGGCTTAAGGCTCAAGGTTCAAGGAAAAGGCTCAAGGCTCAAGACTCATGGCTCAAGGCTCAAGGTTCAAGGCTAAAGGGACAAGGGCTCGAGGCTCGAGGCTCAAGGCTCCAGGCTCCAGGCTCAAGGCTCAAGGCTCAAGGCTCAAGGCTCAAGGCTCAAGGCTCAAGGCTCAAGGCTCAAGGCTCAAGGCTCAAGGCTCAAGGCTCAAGGCTCAAGGCTCAAGGCTCAAGGCTCAAGGCTCAAGGCTCAAGTCTCAAGGCTCAAGGATCAAGGCTGAAGGCTCAAGGGTCAAGGGTCAAGGGTCAAGGCTCAAGGCTCTTGGCTCAAGGCTCAAGGCTCAAGGCTTAAGGCTCAAGGTTTAAGGAAAAAGGCTCAAGGATCAAGGCTCAAGGCTCAAGGCTCAAGGCTCAAGGCTCAAGGCTCAAGGCTCAAGGCTCAAGGCTCAAGGCTCAAGGCTCAAGGCTCAAGGCTCAAGGCTCAAGGCTCAAGGCTCAAGGCTTAACGCTCAAGGGTAAAGGGTCAAGGGTCGAGGGTCAAGGCTCTTGGCTCAAGGCTCAAGGCTCAAGGCTCAAGGCTCAAGGCTCAAGGCTCATGGTTCAAGGAAAAAGGCTCAAGGCTCAAGGCTCAATGCTCAAGGCTCAATGCTCAAGGCTCAAGGCTCAAGGCTCAAGGCTCAAGGCTCAAGGTTTAAGGCTCAAGAATCAAGGATCAAGGCTCAAGTCACGGCTCAAGGGTCGGGACTCAAGGCTCAAGTCACTACTCCAGGGTCAAGGCTCAAAAGCAAGGCTCAAGGCTCAACACTCAAGGGTCAAGGGTCAAGGGTCAAGGCTCATGTCTCAAGGCTCAAGGCTCAAGGGTCAAGGCTCAAGGCTCAAGGGTCAAGGGTCAAGGGTCAAGGGTCAAGGCTTAAGACTCGAGGCTCAAGGCTCAAGGCTCAAGGCTCAAGGCACAAGGCTCAAGGCTCAAGGCTCAAGGCTCAAGGCTCAAGGCTCAAGGAACAAGGCTCAAGGCTCAAGGCTCAAGGCTCAAGGCTCAAGGCTCAAGGCTCAAGGCTCAAGGCTCAAGGCTCAAGGCTCAAGGCTCAACGCTCAGGGCTCGGAGCTCCAGGGTCAAGTCTCAGGGCTCAAGGCTCAAGGCTCAAGGCTCAACGATCAAGGTTCAAGGTTCAAGACTCAAGGCTTAAGGCTCAAGGCTCCAGGTTCAAGGCAAAAGGCAAAATGCTCAAGGATCAAGGTTCAAGGCTCAAGGGTCAAGGTTCAAGGCTCAAGGCTCAAGGCTCAAGGATCATTGATCAAGGCTCAAGTCACGGCTCACGGGTCAGGACTCAAGGCAAAAGGCTCAAGTCTCAAGGCTCAAGGCTCAAGGCTCAGGGCTCGAGGTTCAAGGCTCCAGGGTCAAGGCTCAAGGCTCAAGGCTCAGGGGGGTCAAGGATCAAGGATAAAGGCTCAAGTCACGGCTCAAGGGTCAGGACTCAAGGCAAAAGGCTTAAGGTTCAAGGCTCAAGGCTCAAGGCTCAAGGCTCAAGTCTCAAGTCTCACTGCTCAAGGCTCAAGGCTCAAGGCTCAAGGCTCAAGGTTCAAGGCACAAGGATCAAGGATAAAGGCTCAAGTCACGGCTCAAGGGTCAAGACTCAAGGCAAAAGGCTCAAGGTTCTAGGCTCAAGGCTCAAGGCTCAAGGCTCAAGGCTCAAGGCTCAAGGCTCAAGGCTCCAGGCTTAAGGCTCAAGGCTCAAGGTTCAAGGAAAAGGCTCAAGGCTCAAGGCTCAAGGTTCAAGGCTAAAAGGTCAAGGGTCAAGGGCCAAGAGACAAGGCTAGAGGCCCGAGGCTCGAGACTCAAGACTCGAGGCTCAAGGCTCCAGGCTCCAGGCTCAAGGCTCAAGGCTCAAGGCTCAAGGCTCAAGGCTCAAGGCTCAAGGCTCAAGGCTCAAGGCTCAAGGCTCAAGGGTCAAGGGTCAAGGGTCAAGGCTCAAGGCTGTTGGCTCAAGGCTCAAGTCTCAAGGCTCAAAGCTCAAGGCTCAAGGCTCAAGGCTTAAGGTTTAAGGAAAAAGGCTCAAGGCTCAAGGCTCAAGGCTCAATGCTCAAGGCTCAAGGGTCAAGGCTCAAGGGTCAAGGCTCAAGGCTCAAGGCTCAAGGCTCAAGGCTCAAGGCTCAAGGTTCAAGGCTCAAGGATCAAGGATCAAGGCTCAAGTCATGGATCAAGGGTCAGAACTGAAGTCAAAAGGCTCAAGGCTCAAGGCTCAGGGATCAAGGCTCAAAGCTCAAGGCTCAAGGCTTAAGGCTCAAGGTTCAATGAAAAAGGCTCAAGGCTCAAGGCTCAAGGCTCAAGGCTCAAGGCTCAAGGCCTAAGGTTCAAGGCTAAAGGGTCAAGGGTCAAGGCTCGAGGCTCGAGGCTCGAGGCTCGAGGCTCGTGGTTCCATGCTCCAGGCTCCAGGCTCAAGGCTCAAGGCTCAAGGCTCAAGGCTCAAGGCTCAAGGTTCATGGAAAAAGGCTCAAGGCTCAAGGCTCAAGGCTTCTTAAGGCTCAAGGTTCAAGGCTCAAGGATCAAGGATAAAGGCTCAAGTCACGGCTCAAGGGTCAGGACTCAAGGAAAATGGCTCAAGGCTCAAGGCTCAAGGCTCAAGGCTCAAGGCTCAAGGCTCAAGGCTCAAGGCTCAAGGCTCAAGGCTCAAGGCTCAATGCTCGAGGCTCGAGGCTTAAGGCTCAAGGTTCAAGGAAAAGGCTCAAGGCTCAAGGCTATTGGCTCAAGGCTCAAGGTTCAAGGCTAAAGGGTCAAGGGCTCGAGGCTCGAGGCTCAAGGCTCCATGCTCCAGGCTCAAGGCTCAAGGCTCAAGGCTCAAGGCTCAAGGCTCAAGGCTCAAGGCTCAAGGCTCAAGGTTCATGGAAAAAGGCTCAAGGCTCAAGGCTCAAGGCTCAAGGCTCAATGCTCAAGGCTCAAGGCTCAAGGTTCAAGGCTCAAGGCTCAAGGCTTAACGCTCAAGGGTCAAGGGTCAAGGGTCGAGGGTCAAGGCTCTTGGCTCTAGGCTCAAGGCTCAAGGCTCAAGGCTCAAGGCTCATGGTTCAAGGAAAAAGGCTCAAGGCTCAAGGCTCAAGGCTCAAGGCTCAATGCTCAAGGCTCAAGGCTCAAGGCTCAAGGCTCAAGGCTCAAGGCTCAAGGCTCAAGGCTCAAGGCTCAAGGTTTAAGGCTCAAGAATCAAGGATCAAGGCTCAAGTCACGGCTCAAGGGTCAGGACTCAAGGCTCAAGTCACTACTCCAGGGTCAAGGCTCAAAAGCAAGGCTCAAGGCTCAACACTCAAGGGTCAAGGGTCAAGGGTCAAGGCTCATGTCTCAAGGCTCAAGGGTCAAGGCTCAAGGCTCAAGGGTCAAGGGTCAAGGGTCAAGGCTTAAGACTCGAGGCTCAAGGCTCAAGGCTCAAGGCTCAAGGCACAAGGCTCAAGGCTCAAGGCTCAAGGCTCAAGGCTCAAGGAACAAGGCTCAAGGCTCAAGGCTCAAGGCTCAAGGCTCAAGGCTCAAGGCTCAAGGCTCAAGGCTCAAGGCTCAAGGCTCAAGGTTCATGGAAAAAGGCTCAAGGCTCAAGGCTCAATGCTCAAGGCTCAAGGCTCAAGGTTCAAGGCTCAAGGCTTAACGCTCAAGGGTCAAGGGTCAAGGGTCGAGGGTCAAGGCTCTTGGCTCAAGGCTCAAGGCTCAAGGCTCAAGGCTCATGGTTCAAGGAAAAAGGCTCAAGGCTCAAGGCTCAAGGCTCAAGGCTCAAGGCTCAAGGCTCAAGGCTCAAGGTTTAAGGCTCAAGAATCAAGGATCAAGGCTCAAGTCACGGCTCAAGGGTCAGGACTCAAGGCTCAAGTCACTACTCCAGGGTCAAGGCTCAAAATCAAGGCTCAAGGCTCAACACTCAAGGGTCAAGGGTCAAGGGTCAAGGCTCATGTCTCAAGGCTCAAGGCTCAAGGGTCAAGGCTCAAGGCTCAAGGGTCAAGGGTCAAGGGTCAAGGCTTAAGACTCGAGGCTCAAGGCTCAAGGCTCAAGGCTCAAGGCACAAGGCTCAAGGCTCAAGGCTCAAGGCTCAAGGCTCAAGGAACAAGGCTCAAGGCTCAAGGCTCAAGGCTCAAGGCTCAAGGCTCAAGGCTCAAGGCTCAAGGCTCAACGCTCAGGGCTCGGAGCTCCACGGTCAAGTCGCAGGGCTCAAGGCTCAAGGCTCAAGGCTCAACGTTCAAGGTTCAAGGTTCAAGACTCAAGGCTTAAGGCTCAAGGCTCCAGGTTCAAGGCAAAAGGCAAAATGCTCAAGGCTCAAGGGTCAAGGTTCAAGGCTCAAGGCTCAAGGCTCAAGGATCATTGATCAAGGCTCAAGTCACGGCTCACGGGTCAGGACTCAAGGCAAAAGGCTCAAGTCTCAAGGCTCAAGGCTCAAGGCTCAGGGCTCGAGGTTCAAGGCTCCAGGGTCAAGGCTCAAGGCTCAAGGCTCAGGGGTCAAGGATCAAGGATAAAGGCTCAAGTCACGGCTCAAGGATCAGGACTCAAGGCAAAAGGCTTAAGGTTCAAGGCTCAAGGCTCAAGGCTCAAGTCTCAAGTCTCACTGCTCAAGGCTCAAGGCTCAAGGCTCAAGGTTCAAGGCACAAGGCTCAAGGTTCAAGGAAAAGGCTCAAGGCTCAAGGCTATTGGCTCAAGGCTCAAGGTTCAAGGCTAAAGGGTCAAGGGCTCGAGGCTCGAGGCTCAAGGCTCCATGCTCCAGGCTCAAGGCTCAAGGCTCAAGGCTCAAGGCTCAAGGCTCAAGGCTCAAGGCTCAAGGCTCAAGGTTCATGGAAAAAGGCTCAAGGCTCAAGGCTCAAGGCTCAAGGCTCAATGCTCAAGGCTCAAGGCTCAAGGTTCAAGGCTCAAGGCTCAAGGCTTAACGCTCAAGGGTCAAGGGTCAAGGGTCGAGGGTCAAGGCTCTTGGCTCTAGGCTCAAGGCTCAAGGCTCAAGGCTCAAGGCTCATGGTTCAAGGAAAAAGGCTCAAGGCTCAAGGCTCAAGGCTCAAGGCTCAATGCTCAAGGCTCAAGGCTCAAGGCTCAAGGCTCAAGGCTCAAGGCTCAAGGCTCAAGGCTCAAGGTTTAAGGCTCAAGAATCAAGGATCAAGGCTCAAGTCACGGCTCAAGGGTCAGGACTCAAGGCTCAAGTCACTACTCCAGGGTCAAGGCTCAAAAGCAAGGCTCAAGGCTCAACACTCAAGGGTCAAGGGTCAAGGGTCAAGGCTCATGTCTCAAGGCTCAAGGGTCAAGGCTCAAGGCTCAAGGGTCAAGGGTCAAGGGTCAAGGCTTAAGACTCGAGGCTCAAGGCTCAAGGCTCAAGGCTCAAGGCACAAGGCTCAAGGCTCAAGGCTCAAGGCTCAAGGCTCAAGGAACAAGGCTCAAGGCTCAAGGCTCAAGGCTCAAGGCTCAAGGCTCAAGGCTCAAGGCTCAAGGCTCAAGGCTCAAGGTTCATGGAAAAAGGCTCAAGGCTCAAGGCTCAATGCTCAAGGCTCAAGGCTCAAGGTTCAAGGCTCAAGGCTTAACGCTCAAGGGTCAAGGGTCAAGGGTCGAGGGTCAAGGCTCTTGGCTCAAGGCTCAAGGCTCAAGGCTCAAGGCTCATGGTTCAAGGAAAAAGGCTCAAGGCTCAAGGCTCAAGGCTCAAGGCTCAAGGCTCAAGGCTCAAGGTTTAAGGCTCAAGAATCAAGGATCAAGGCTCAAGTCACGGCTCAAGGGTCAGGACTCAAGGCTCAAGTCACTACTCCAGGGTCAAGGCTCAAAATCAAGGCTCAAGGCTCAACACTCAAGGGTCAAGGGTCAAGGGTCAAGGCTCATGTCTCAAGGCTCAAGGCTCAAGGGTCAAGGCTCAAGGCTCAAGGGTCAAGGGTCAAGGGTCAAGGCTTAAGACTCGAGGCTCAAGGCTCAAGGCTCAAGGCTCAAGGCACAAGGCTCAAGGCTCAAGGCTCAAGGCTCAAGGCTCAAGGAACAAGGCTCAAGGCTCAAGGCTCAAGGCTCAAGGCTCAAGGCTCAAGGCTCAAGGCTCAAGGCTCAACGCTCAGGGCTCGGAGCTCCACGGTCAAGTCGCAGGGCTCAAGGCTCAAGGCTCAAGGCTCAACGTTCAAGGTTCAAGGTTCAAGACTCAAGGCTTAAGGCTCAAGGCTCCAGGTTCAAGGCAAAAGGCAAAATGCTCAAGGCTCAAGGGTCAAGGTTCAAGGCTCAAGGCTCAAGGCTCAAGGATCATTGATCAAGGCTCAAGTCACGGCTCACGGGTCAGGACTCAAGGCAAAAGGCTCAAGTCTCAAGGCTCAAGGCTCAAGGCTCAGGGCTCGAGGTTCAAGGCTCCAGGGTCAAGGCTCAAGGCTCAAGGCTCAGGGGTCAAGGATCAAGGATAAAGGCTCAAGTCACGGCTCAAGGATCAGGACTCAAGGCAAAAGGCTTAAGGTTCAAGGCTCAAGGCTCAAGGCTCAAGTCTCAAGTCTCACTGCTCAAGGCTCAAGGCTCAAGGCTCAAGGTTCAAGGCACAAGGATCAAGGATAAAGGCTCAAGTCACTGCTCAAGGGTCAAGACTCAAGGCAAAAGGCTAAAGGTTCTAGGCTCAAGGCTCAAGGCTCAAGGCTCAAGGCTCAAGGCTCAAGGCTCCATGCTTAAGGCTCAAGGCTCAAGGTTCAAGGAAAAGGCTCAAGGCTCAAGGCTCAAGGCTCATGGCTCAAGGCTCAAGGTTCAAGGCTAAAGGGTCAAGGGTCAAGGGCCAAGAGACAAGGCTTGAGGCCCGAGGCTCGAGACTCAAGGCTCGAGGCTCAAGGCTCCAGGCTCCAGGCTCAAGGCTCAAGGCTCAAGGCTCAAGGCTCAAGGCTCAAGGCTCAAGGCTCAAGGCTCAAGGGTCAAGGGTCAAGGGTCAAGGCTCAAGGCTGTTGGCTCAAGGCTCAAGTCTCAAGGCTCAAAGCTCAAGGCTCAAGGCTCAAGGCTTAAGGCTTAAGGTTTAAGGAAAAAGGCTCAAGGCTCAAGGCTCAAGGCTCAATGCTCAAGGCTCAAGGGTCAAGGCTCAAGGGTCAAGGCTCAAGGCTCAAGGCTCAAGGCTCAAGGCTCAAGGCTCAAGGCTCAAGGCTCAAGGTTCAAGGTTCAAGGCTCAAGGATCAAGGATCAAGGCTCAAGTCATGGATCAAGGGTCAGAACTGAAGTCAAAAGGCTCAAGGCTCAAGGCTCAGGGATCAAGGCTCAAAGCTCAAGGCTCAAGGCTTAAGGCTCAAGGTTCAATGAAAAAGGCTCAAGGCTCAAGGCTCAAGGCTCAAGGCTCAAGGCCTAAGGTTCAAGGCTAAAGGGTCAAGGGTCAAGGCTCGAGGCTCGAGGCTCGTGGCTCCATGCTCCAGGCTCCAGGCTCAAGGCTCAAGGCTCAAGGCTCAAGGCTCAAGGCTCAAGGCTCAAGGTTCATGGAAAAAGGCTCAAGGCTCAAGGCTCAAGGCTTCTTAAGGCTCAAGGTTCAAGGCTCAAGGATCAAGGATAAAGGCTCAAGTCACGGCTCAAGGGTCAGGACTCAAGGAAAATGGCTCAAGGCTCAAGGCTCAAGGCTCAAGGCTCAAGGCTCAAGGCTCAAGGCTCAAGGCTCCAGGCTCAAGGCTCAAGGCTCAAGGCTCAAGGCTCAAGGCTCAATGCTCGAGGCTCGAGGCTTAAGGCTCAAGGTTCAAGGAAAAGGCTCAAGGCTCAAGGCTCATGGCTCAAGGCTCAAGGTTCAAGGCTAAAGGGTCAAGGGCTCGAGGCTCGAGGCTCAAGGCTCCATGCTCCAGGCTCAAGGCTCAAGGCTCAAGGCTCAAGGCTCAAGGCTCAAGGCTCAAGGCTCAAGGCTCAAGGCTCAAGGCTCAAGGCTCAAGGCTCAAGGCTCTAGGCTCAAGCCTCAAGGCTCTTGGCTCAAGGCTCAAGGCTCAAGGCTCAAGGCTCAAGGCTCAAGGCTCAAGGCTCAAGGCTCAAGGCTCAAGGCTCAAGGCTTAAGGCTCAAGGTTTAAGGAAAAAAGGCTCAAGGATCAAGGCTCAAGGCTCAAGGCTCAAGGCTCAATGCTCAAGGCTCAAGGCTCAAGGCTCAAGGCTCAAGGCTCAAGGCTCAAGGCTCAAGGTTCAAGGCTCAAGGATCAAGGATCAAGGCTCAAGGGTCAGGAATCAAGTCAAAAGGCTCGAGGCTCAAGGCTCAAGGCTCAAGGTTCAAGGCTCAAGGCTCAAGGCTCAAGGCTCAAGGCTCAAGGCTCAAGGATCAAGGCTTAAGGCTGAAGGCTCAAGGCTCAAGGCTCAAGGCTTAAGGCTCAAGGTTCAAGGAAAAAGGCTCAAGGCTCAAGGCTCAAGGCTCAAGGCTCAAGGCTAAAGGGTCAAGGGTCAAGGCTCGAGGCTCGAGGTTCGAGGCTCGAGGCTCGAGGCTCCAGGGTCCAGGCTCCAGGCTCAAGGCTCAAGGCTCAAGGCTCAAGGCTCAAGGTTCAAGGTTCAAGGCTCAAGGATCAAGGATCAAGGCTCAAGTCATGGATCAAGGGTCAGAACTGAAGTCAAAAGGCTCAAGGCTCAAGGCTCAGGGATCAAGGCTCAAAGCTCAAGGCTCAAGGCTTAAGGCTCAAGGTTCAATGAAAAAGGCTCAAGGCTCAAGGCTCAAGGCTCAAGGCTCAAGGCCTAAGGTTCAAGGCTAAAGGGTCAAGGGTCAAGGCTCGAGGCTCGAGGCTCGTGGCTCCATGCTCCAGGCTCCAGGCTCAAGGCTCAAGGCTCAAGGCTCAAGGCTCAAGGCTCAAGGCTCAAGGTTCATGGAAAAAGGCTCAAGGCTCAAGGCTCAAGGCTTCTTAAGGCTCAAGGTTCAAGGCTCAAGGATCAAGGATAAAGGCTCAAGTCACGGCTCAAGGGTCAGGACTCAAGGAAAATGGCTCAAGGCTCAAGGCTCAAGGCTCAAGGCTCAAGGCTCAAGGCTCAAGGCTCCAGGCTCAAGGCTCAAGGCTCAAGGCTCAAGGCTCAAGGCTCAATGCTCGAGGCTCGAGGCTTAAGGCTCAAGGTTCAAGGAAAAGGCTCAAGGCTCAAGGCTCATGGCTCAAGGCTCAAGGTTCAAGGCTAAAGGGTCAAGGGCTCGAGGCTCGAGGCTCAAGGCTCCATGCTCCAGGCTCAAGGCTCAAGGCTCAAGGCTCAAGGCTCAAGGCTCAAGGCTCAAGGCTCAAGGCTCAAGGCTCAAGGCTCAAGGCTCAAGGCTCAAGGCTCAAGGCTCTAGGCTCAAGCCTCAAGGCTCTTGGCTCAAGGCTCAAGGCTCAAGGCTCAAGGCTCAAGGCTCAAGGCTCAAGGCTCAAGGCTCAAGGCTCAAGGCTCAAGGCTTAAGGCTCAAGGTTTAAGGAAAAAAGGCTCAAGGATCAAGGCTCAAGGCTCAAGGCTCAAGGCTCAATGCTCAAGGCTCAAGGCTCAAGGCTCAAGGCTCAAGGCTCAAGGCTCAAGGCTCAAGGTTCAAGGCTCAAGGATCAAGGATCAAGGCTCAAGGGTCAGGAATCAAGTCAAAAGGCTCGAGGCTCAAGGCTCAAGGCTCAAGGTTCAAGGCTCAAGGCTCAAGGCTCAAGGCTCAAGGCTCAAGGCTCAAGGATCAAGGCTTAAGGCTGAAGGCTCAAGGCTCAAGGCTCAAGGCTTAAGGCTCAAGGTTCAAGGAAAAAGGCTCAAGGCTCAAGGCTCAAGGCTCAAGGCTCAAGGCTAAAGGGTCAAGGGTCAAGGCTCGAGGCTCGAGGTTCGAGGCTCGAGGCTCGAGGCTCCAGGGTCCAGGCTCCAGGCTCAAGGCTCAAGGCTCAAGGCTCAAGGCTCCAGGCTCAAAGCTCAAGGCTCAAGGCTCAAGGCTTAAGTCTCAAGGTTTAAGGAAAAAGGTTCAAGGTTCAAGGCTCAAGGCTCAAGGCTCAAGGCTCAAGGCTCAAGGCTCAAGGCTCAAGGCTCAAGGCTTAAGGCTGAAGGCTGAAGGCTCAAGGCTCAAGGCTCAAGTCTCAAGGCTTAAGGCTCAAGGCTCAAGGCTCAAGGCTCAAGGCTCAAGGCTCAAGGCTCAAGGCTCAAGGCTCAAGGCTCAAGGCTCAAGGCTCAAGGCTCAAGGCTCAAGGCTCAAGGCTCAAGGGTCAAGGGTCAAGGCTCGAGGCTCGAGGTTCGAGGCTCGAGGCTCCAGGCTCGAGGCTCCAGGCTTCAGGCTCCAGGCTCAAGGCTCAAGGCTCAAAGCTCAAGGCTCCAGGCTCAAAGCTCAAGGCTCAAGGCTCAAGGCTTAAGGCTCAAGGTTTAAGGAAAAAGGCTCAAGGCTCAAGGCTCAAGGCACAAGGCCCGAGGCTCGAGGCTCGAGGCTCGAGGATCAAGGCTCAAGGTTTCCGGAAAAAGGCTCAAGGCTCAAGGCTCCAGGCTTAAGGCTCAATGCTCAAGGCTCAAGGCTCAAGGCTCAAGGATCAAAGCTCAAGGCTCAAGGCTCAAGGCTCAAGGCTCAAGGCTCAAGGCTCAAGGCTCAAGGCTCAAGGCTCAAGGCTCAAGGATCAAGGATCAAGGCTCAAGTCATGGCTCAAGGGTCAGGAATCAAGTCAAAAGGCTTGAGGGTCAAGGCTCAAGGCTCAAGGGTCAAGGCTCAAGGCTCAAGGCTCAAGGCTTAAGGCTCAAGGCTGAAGGCTCAAGGCTCAAGGCTCAAGGCTAAAGGGTCAAGGGTCAAGGCTCGAGGCTCGACGCTCGAGGCTCGAGGTTCGAGGCTCGAGGCTCGAGGCTCCAGGCTCCAGGCTCCAGGTTCAAGGTTCAAGGCTCAAGGCTCAAGCCTCAAGGCTCAAGGCTCAAGGCTCAAGGCTCAAGGCTCAAGGCTCAAGGCTCAAGGCTCAAGGCTCAAGGCTTAAGGCTCAAGGTTCAAGGTTCATGGAAAAAGGCTCAAGGCTCAAGTCACGGCTCAAGGCTCAAGGCTCAAAAGTCAAGGCTCAAGGCTCAACACTCAAGGGTCAAGGGTTAAGGGTCAAGGCTCATGTCTCAAGACTCATGGCTCAAGGGTCAAGGCTCAAGGCTCAAGGCTCAAGGGTCAAGGCTCCAGGCTCAAGTCACTGCTCAAGGGTCAAGGCTCAAAAGTCAAGGCTCAAGGCTCAACACTCAAGGGTCAAGGGTCAAGGGTCAACGCTCATGTCTCAAGGCTCAAGGGTTAAGGGTCAAGGGTCAAGGCTCAAGGATCAAGGGTCAACGCTCAAGGCTCAAGGCTCGAGGCTCAAGGCTCAAGGCTCAAGGCTCAAGGCTCCAGGTTCAAGGCAAAAGGCAAAATGCTCCAGGATCAAGGCTCAACGCACAAGGCTCAAGGCTCAAGGCTCAAGGCTCAAGGCTCAAGACTCAAGGCTCAAGGCTCAAGGCTCTGGGCTCGAGGCTCAAGGCTCCAGGGTCAAGGCTCAAGGCTCAAGGCTCAAGGCTCAAGGCTCAAGGCTCAACGCTCAAGGCTCAACCCTCAACGCTCAACGCTCAAGGCTCAAGGCTCAAGGCTCAAGGTTCAAGGTTCAAGGTTCAAGTCTTAAGGCTCAAGGATCAAGGCTCAAGTCACGGCTCAAGGGTCAGGACTCAAGTCTAAAGGCTCAAGGCTTGAGGCTCGAGGCTCAAGGCTCGAGGCTCAAGGCTCGAGGCTCCAGGCTTGAGGCTCGAGGCTCCAGGCTTGAGGCTCTAGGCTCAAGGCTCAAGGCTCAAGTCTCAAGGCACAAGGCTCAAGGCTCAAGGCTCAAGGCTCAAGGCTCAAGGCTCAAGGCTCAAGGCTCAAGGCTCGAGGCTCAAGGCTCAAGGCGCAGGGCTCGAAGCTCCAGGGTCAAGTCTCAGGGCTCAAGGCTCAAGGCTCAAGGCTCAGCGTTCAAGGTTCAAGGTTCAAGGTTCAAGGCTCAAGGCTCAAGGCTCCAGGTTCAAGGCAAAAGGAAAAATGCTCAAGGATCAAGGCTCAACGCACAAGGCTCAATGCTCAAGGCTCAAGGCTCAAGGCTCAAGGCTCAAGGCTCAAGGCTCAAGTCTCAAGGCTCAAGGCTCAAGGCTCAAGGCTCAAGTCACTACTCCAGGGTCAGGGCTCAAAAGCAAGGCTCAAGGCTCAACACTCAAGGGTCAAGGGTCAAGGGTCAAGGCTCATGTCTCAAGGCTCAAGGCTCAAGGGTCAAGGCTCAAGGCTCAAGGGTCAAGGGTCAAGGGTAAAGTCTTAAGACTCGAGGCTCAAGGCTCAAGGCTCAAGGCTCAAGGCTCAAGGCTCAAGGCATAAGGCTCAAGGCTCAAGGCTCAAGGCTCAAGGCTCAAGGCACAAGGCTCCAGGCTCAAGGCTCAAGGCTCAAGGCTCAAGGCTCAAGGCTCAAGGCTCAAGGCTCAAGGCTCAAGGCTCAACGCTCAGGGCTCGGAGCTCCAGGGTCAAGTCTCAGGGCTCAAGGCTCAAGGCTCAACGTTCAAGGTTCAAGGTTCAAGACTCAAGGCTTAAGGCTCAAGGCTCCAGGTTCAAGACAAAAGGCAAAATGCTCAAGGGTCAAGGTTCAAGGCTCAAGGGTCAAGGTTCAAGGCTCAAGGCTCGAGGCTCAAGTCACGGCTCAAGGGTCAGGACTCAAGGCAAAAGGCTCAAGTCTCAAGGCTCAAGGCTCAAGGCTCAAGGCTCAAGGCTCAGGGCTCGAGGCTCAAGGCTCCAGGTTCAAGGCTCAAGGTTCAAGGCTCAAGGCTCAAGGCTCAAGGCTCAGGGCTCAAGGATCAAGGATAAAGGCTCAAGTCACGGCTCAAGGGTCAGGACTCAAGGCAAAAGGCTTAAGGCTCAAGGCTCAAGGCTCAAGGCTCAAGGCTCAAGTCTCAAGGCTCACTGCTCAAGGCTCAAGGCTCAAGGTTCAAGGCTCAAGGATCAAGGATAAAGGCTCAAGTCACGGCTCAAGGGTCAAGACTCAAGGCAAAAGGCTCAAGGTTCTAGGCTCAAGGCTCAAGGCTCAAGGCTCAAGGCTCCAGGCTTAAGGCTCAAGGCTCAAGGTTCAAGGAAAAGGGTCAAGGCTCAAGGCTCATGGCTCAAGGCTCATGGTTCAAGGCTAAAGGGTCAAGGGTCAAGGGCCAAGAGACAAGGCTTGAGGCCCGAGGCTCGAGACTCCAGGCTCGAGGCTCAAGGCTCCAGGCTCCAGGCTCCAGGCTCCAGGCTCCAGGCTCAAGGCTCAAGGCTCAAGGCTCAAGGCTCAAGGCTCAAGGCTCAAGGCTCAAGGCTCAAGGCTCAAGGCTCAAGGCTCAAGGCTCAAGGCTCAAGGCTCAAGGCTTAAGGCTCAAGGGTCAAGGGTCAAGTCTCAAGGCTGTTGGCTCAAGGCTCAAGGCTCAAGGCTCAAAGCTCAAAGCTCAAGGCTCAAGGCTTAAGGCTTAAGGTTTAAGGAAAAAGGCTCAAGGCTCAAGGCTCAAGGCTCGAGGATCAAGGCTCAAGGTTTCAGGAAAAAGGCTCAAGGCTCAAGGCTCAAGGCTTAAGGCTCAATGCTCAAGGCTCAAGGCTCAAGGCTCAAGGCTCAAGGATCAAGGCTCAAGGCTCAAGGCTCAAGGCTCAAGGCTCAAGGCTCAAGGCTCAAGGCTCAAGGCTCAAGGCTCAAGGCTCAAGGCTCAAGGCTCAAGGCTCAAGGTTCAAGGCTCAAGGATCAAGGATCAAGGCTCAAGTCATGGCTCAAGGGTCAGGAATCAAGTCAAAAGGCTTGAGGGTCAAGGCTCAAGGCTCAAGGCTCAAGGCTTAAGGCTTAAGGCTGAAGGCTGAAGGCTCAAGGCTTAAGGCTCAAGGTTCAAGGAAAAAGGCTCAAGGCTCAAGGCTCAAGGCTCAAGGCTCAAGGCTAAAGGGTCAAGGGTCAAGGCTCGAGGCTCGAGGTTCGAGGGTCAAGGCTCGAGGCTCGAGGTTCGAGGCTCGAGGCTCGAGGCTCGAGGTTCGAGGCTCGAGGCTCGAGGCTCGAGGTTCGAGGCTCGAGGCTCGAGGCTCCAGGCTCCAGGCTCCAGGCTCAAGGTTCAAGGTTCAAGGTTCAAGTCTTAAGGCTCAAGGATCAAGGCTCAAGTCACGGCTCAAGGGTCAGGACTCAAGTCTAAAGGCTCAAGGCTTGAGGCTCGAGGCTCAAGGCTCGAGGCTCAAGGCTCGAGGCTCACCGCTCGAGGCTCCAGGCTCAAGGCTCAAGGCTCAATGCTCAAGGCTCAAGGCTCAAGGCTCAAGGCTCAAGGATCAAGGCTCAAGGCTCAAGGTTCAAGGCTCAAGGATCAAGGATCAAGGCTCAAGGGTCAGGAATCAAGTCAAAAGGCTCGAGGCTCAAGGCTCAAGGCTCAAGGTTCAAGGCTCAAGGCTCAAGGCTCAAGGCTCAAGGATCAAGGCTTAAGGCTGAAGGCTCAAGGCTCAAGGCTCAAGGCTCAAGGCTTAAGGCTCAAGGTTCAAGGAAAAAGGCTCAAGGCTCAAGGCTCAAGGCTCAAGGCTCAAGGCTAAAGGGTCAAGGGTCAAGGCTCGAGGCTCGAGGTTCGAGGCTCGAGGCTCGAGGCTCCAGGGTCCAGGCTCCAGGCTCAAGGCTCAAGGCTCAAGGCTCAAGGCTCCAGGCTCAAAGCTCAAGGCTCAAGGCTCAAGGCTTAAGTCTCAAGGTTTAAGGAAAAAGGTTCAAGGTTCAAGGCTCAAGGCTCAAGGCTCAAGGCTCAATGCTCAAGGCTCAAGGCTCAAGGCTTAAGGCTGAAGGCTGAAGGCTCAAGGCTCAAGGCTCAAGTCTCAAGGCTTAAGGCTCAAGGCTCAAGGCTCAAGGCTCAAGGCTCAAGGCTCAAGGCTCAAGGCTCAAGGCTCAAGGCTCAAGGCTCAAGGCTCAAGGCTCAAGGGTCAAGGGTCAAGGCTCGAGGCTCGAGGTTCGAGGCTCGAGGCTCCAGGCTCGAGGCTCCAGGCTTCAGGCTCCAGGCTCAAGGCTCAAGGCTCAAAGCTCAAGGCTCCAGGCTCAAAGCTCAAGGCTCAAGGCTCAAGGCTTAAGGCTCAAGGTTTAAGGAAAAAGGCTCAAGGCTCAAGGCTCAAGGCACAAGGCCCGAGGCTCGAGGCTCGAGGATCAAGGCTCAAGGTTTCCGGAAAAAGGCTCAAGGCTGAAGGCTCCAGGCTTAAGGCTCAATGCTCAAGGCTCAAGGCTCAAGGCTCAAGGATCAAGGCTCAAGGCTCAAGGCTCAAGGCTCAAGGCTCAAGGCTCAAGGCTCAAGGCTCAAGGCTCAAGGCTCAAGGATCAAGGATCAAGGCTCAAGTCATGGCTCAAGGGTCAGGAATCAAGTCAAAAGGCTTGAGGGTCAAGGCTCAAGGCTCAAGGGTCAAGGCTCAAGGCTCAAGGCTTAAGGCTCAAGGCTGAAGGCTCAAGGCTCAAGGCTCAAGGCTAAAGGGTCAAGGGTCAAGGCTCGAGGCTCGAGGCTCGAGGCTCGAGGTTCGAGGCTCGAGGCTCGAGGCTCCAGGCTCCAGGCTCCAGGCTCCAGGTTCAAGGTTCAAGGCTCAAGGCTCAAGCCTCAAGGCTCAAGGCTCCAGGCTCAAGGCTCAAGGCTCAAGGCTCAAGGCTCAAGGCTTAAGGCTCAAGGTTCAAGGTTCATGGAAAAAGGCTCAAGGCTCAAGTCACGGCTCAAGGCTCAAGGCTCAAAAGTCAAGGCTCAAGGCTCAACACTCAAGGGTCAAGGGTTAAGGGTCAAGGCTCATGTCTCAAGACTCATGGCTCAAGGGTCAAGGCTCAAGGCTCAAGGCTCAAGGGTCAAGGCTCCAGGCTCAAGTAACTGCTCAAGGGTCAAGGCTCAAAAGTCAAGGCTCAAGGCTCAAAACTCAAGGGTCAAGGGTCAAGGGTCAACGCTCATGTCTCAAGGCTCAAGGGTTAAGGGTCAAGGGTCAAGGCTCAAGGATCAAGGGTCAACGCTCAAGGCTCAAGGCTCGAGGCTCAAGGCTCAAGGCTCAAGGCTCAAGGCTCCAGGTTCAAGGCAAAAGGCAAAATGCTCCAGGATCAAGGCTCAACGCACAAGGCTCAAGGCTCAAGGCTCAAGGCTCAAGGCTCAAGGCTCAAGACTCAAGGCTCAAGGCTCAAGGCTCTGGGCTCGAGGCTCAAGGCTCCAGGGTCAAGGCTCAAGGCTCAAGGCTCAAGGCTCAAGGCTCAAGGCTCAACGCTCAAGGCTCAACCCTCAACGCTCAACGCTCAAGGCTCAAGGCTCAAGGCTCAAGGTTCAAGGTTCAAGGTTCAAGTCTTAAGGCTCAAGTATCAAGGCTCAAGTCACGGCTCAAGGGTCAGGACTCAAGTCTAAAGGCTCAAGGCTTGAGGCTCGAGGCTCAAGGCTCGAGGCTCAAGGCTCGAGGCTCCAGGCTCGAGGCTCCAGGCTCAAGGCTCAAGGCTCAAGTCTCAAGGCACAAGGCTCAAGGCTCAAGGCTCAAGGCTCAAGGCTCAAGGCTCAAGGCTCAAGGCTCAAGGCTCAAGGCTCAAGGCTCAAGGCACAAGGCTCGAGGCTCAAGGCTCAAGGCGCAGGGCTCGAAGCTCCAGGGTCAAGTCTCAGGGCTCAAGGCTCAAGGCTCAAGGCTCAAGGCTCAGCGTTCAAGGTTCAAGGTTCAAGGTTCAAGGCTCAAGGCTCAAGGCTCCAGGTTCAAGGCAAAAGGAAAAATGCTCAAGGATCAAGGCTCAACGCACAAGGCTCAATGCTCAAGGCTCAAGGCTCAAGGCTCAAGGCTCAAGTCTCAAGGCTCAAGGCTCAAGGCTCAAGGCTCAAGGCTCAAGTCACTACTCCAGGGTCAGGGCTCAAAAGCAAGGCTCAAGGCTCAACACTCAAGGGTCAAGGGTCAAGGGTCAAGGGTCAAGGCTCATGTCTCAAGGGTCAAGGCTCAAGGGTCAAGGCTCAAGGCTCAAGGGTCAAGGGTCAAGGGTCAAGTCTTAAGACTCGAGACTCAAGGCTCAAGGCTCAAGGCTCAAGGCTCAAGGCTCAAGGCTCAAGGCTCAAGGCTCAAGGCATAAGGCTCAAGGCTCAAGGCTCAAGGCTCAAGGCTCAAGGCTCAAGGCACAAGGCTCCAGGCTCAAGGCTCAAGGCTCAAGGCTCAAGGCTCAAGGCTCAAGGCTCAAGGCTCAAGGCTCAAGGCTCAAGGCTCAAGGCTCAAGGCTCAACGCTCAGGGCTCGGAGCTCCAGGGTCAAGTCTCAGGGCTCAAGGCTCAAGGCTCAACGTTCAAGGTTCAAGGTTCAAGACTCAAGGCTTAAGGCTCAAGGCTCCAGGTTCAAGGCAAAAGGCAAAATGCTCAAGGGTCAAGGTTCAAGGCTCAAGGGTCAAGGTTCAAGGCTCAAGGCTCGAGGCTCAAGTCACGGCTCAAGGGTCAGGACTCAAGGCAAAAGGCTCAAGTCTCAAGGCTCAAGGCTCAAGGCTCAAGGCTCAAGGCTCAGGGCTCGAGGCTCAAGGCTCCAGGTTCAAGGCTCAAGGTTCAAGGCTCAAGGCTCAAGGCTCAAGGCTCAGGGCTCAAGGATCAAGGATAAAGGCTCAAGTCACGGCTCAAGGGTCAGGACTCAAGGCAAAAGGCTTAAGGCTCAAGGCTCAAGGCTCAAGGCTCAAGGCTCAAGTCTCAAGGCTCACTGCTCAAGGCTCAAGGCTCAAGGTTCAAGGCTCAAGGATCAAGGATAAAGGCTCAAGTCACGGCTCAAGGGTCAAGACTCAAGGCAAAAGGCTCAAGGTTCTAGGCTCAAGGCTCAAGGCTCAAGGCTCAAGGCTCCAGGCTTAAGGCTCAAGGCTCAAGGTTCAAGGAAAAGGCTCAAGGCTCAAGGCTCATGGCTCAAGGCTCATGGTTCAAGGCTAAAGGGTTAAGGGTCAAGGGCCAAGAGACAAGGCTTGAGGCCCGAGGCTCGAGACTCCAGGCTCGAGGCTCAAGGCTCCAGGCTCCAGGCTCCAGGCTCAAGGCTCAAGGCTCAAGGCTCAAGGCTCAAGGCTCAAGGCTCAAGGCTCAAGGCTCAAGGCTCAAGGCTCAAGGCTCAAGGCTCAAGGCTCAAGGCTCAAGGCTTAAGGCTCAAGGGTCAAGGGTCAAGTCTCAAGGCTGTTGGCTCAAGGCTCAAGGCTCAAAGCTCAAAGCTCAAGGCTCAAGGCTTAAGGCTTAAGGTTTAAGGAAAAAGGCTCAAGGCTCAAGGCTCAAGGCTCGAGGATCAAGGCTCAAGGTTTTAGGAAAAAGGCTCAAGGCTCAAGGCTCAAGGCTTAAGGCTCAATGCTCAAGGCTCAAGGCTCAAGGCTCAAGGCTCAAGGATCAAGGCTCAAGGCTCAAGGCTCAAGGCTCAAGGCTCAAGGCTCAAGGCTCAAGGCTCAAGGCTCAAGGCTCAAGGCTCAAGGCTCAAGGCTCAAGGCTCAAGGCTCAAGGCTCAAGGCTCAAGGCTCAAGGCTCAAGGCTCAAGGCTCAAGGCTCAAGGATCAAGGATCAAGGCTCAAGTCATGGCTCAAGGGTCAGGAATCAAGTCAAAAGGCTTGAGGGTCAAGGCTCAAGGCTCAAGGCTCAAGGCTGAAGGCTGAAGGCTCAAGGCTTAAGGCTCAAGGTTCAAGGAAAAAGGCTCAAGGCTCAAGGCTCAAGGCTCAAGGCTCAAGGCTAAAGGGTCAAGGGTCAAGGCTCGAGGCTCGAGGTTCGAGGCTCGAGGCTCGAGGCTCGAGGTTCGAGGCTCGAGGCTCGAGGCTCGAGGTTCGAGGCTCGAGGCTCGAGGCTCCAGGCTCGAGGCTCCAGGCTCAAGGTTCAAGGTTCAAGGTTCAAGTCTTAAGGCTCAAGGATCAAGGCTCAAGTCACGGCTCAAGGGTCAGGACTCAAGTCTAAAGGCTCAAGGCTTGAGGCTCGAGGCTCAAGGCTCGAGGCTCACCGCTCGAGGCTCCAGGCTCAAGGCTCAAGGCTCAAGTCTCAAGGCACAAGGCTCAAGGCTCAAGGCTCAAGGCTCAAGGCTCAAGGCTCAAGGCACAAGGCTCAAGGCTCGAGGCTCAAGGCTCAAGGCGCAGGGCTCGAAGCTCCAGGGTCAAGTCTCAGGGCTCAAGGCTCAAGGCTCAAGGCTCAGCGTTCAAGGTTCAAGGTTCAAGGCTCAAGGCTCAAGGCTCAAGGCTCCAGGTTCAAGGCAAAAGGAAAAATGCTCAAGGATCAAGGCTCAACGCACAAGGCTCAATGCTCAAGGCTCAAGGCTCAAGGCTCAAGGCTCAAGGCTCAAGGCTCAAGGCTCAAGGCTCAAGGCTCAAGGCTCAAGTCACTACTCCAGGGTCAAGGCTCAAAAGCAAGGCTCAAGGCTCAACACTCAAGGGTCAAGGGTCAAGGGTCAAGGGTCAAGGCTCATGTCTCAAGGCTCAAGGCTCAAGGCTCAAGGCTCAAGGCTCAAGGGTCAAGGGTCAAGGGTCAAGGGTCAAGGCTTAAGACTCGAGGCTCAAGGCTCAAGGCTCAAGGCTCAAGGCTCAAGGCTAAAGGCTCAAGGCTCAAGGCATAAGGCTCAAGGCTCAAGGCTCAAGGCACAAGGCTCCAGGCTCAAGGCTCAAGGCTCAAGGCTCAAGGCTCAAGGCTCAAGGCTCAAGGCTCAAGGCTCAAGGCTCAACGCTCAGGGCTCGGAGCTCCAGGGCCAAGTCTCAGGGCTCAAGGCTCAAGGCTCAACGTTCAAGGTTCAAGGTTCAAGACTCAAGGCTTAAGGCTCAAGGCTCCAGGTTCAAGGCAAAAGGCAAAATGCTCAAGTGTCAAGGTTCAAGGCTCAAGGGTCAAGGTTCAAGGCTCAAGGCTCGAGGCTCAAGTCACGGCTCAAGGGTCAGGACTCAAGGCAAAAGGCTCAAGTCTCAAGGCTCAAGGCTCAAGGCTCAAGGCTCAGGGCTCGAGGCTCAAGGCTCCAGGGTCAAGGCTCAAGGCTCAAGGCTCAAGGCTCAAGGCTCAGGGCTCAAGGATCAAGGATAAAGGCTCAAGTCACGGCTCAAGGGTCAGGACTCAAGGCAAAAGGCTTAAGGCTCAAGGCTCAAGGCTCAAGGCTCAAGTCTCAAGGCTCACTGCTCAAGGCTCAAGGCTCAAGGCTCAAGGCTCAAGGTTCAAGGCTCAAGGATCAAGGATAAAGGCTCAAGTCACGGCTCAAGGGTCAAGACTCAGGGCAAAAGGCTCAAGGTTCTAGGCTCAAGGCTCAAGGCTCCAGGCTTAAGGCTCAAGGCTCAAGGTTCAAGGAAAAGGCTCAAGGCTCAAGGCTCATGGCTCAAGGCTCAAGGTTCAAGGCTAAAGGGTCAAGGGTCAAGGGCCAAGAGACAAGGCTTGAGGCCCGAGGCTCGAGGCTCCAGGCTCGAGGCTCAAGGCTCCAGGCTCAAGGCTCAAGGCTCAAGGCTCAAGGCTCAAGGCTCAAGGCTTAAGGCTCAAGGCTCGAGGCTCAAGGCTCAAGGCTCAAGGCTTAAGGCTCAAGGGTCAAGGGTCAAGTCTCAAGGCTGTTGGCTCAAGGCTCAAGGCTCAAGGCTCAAAGCTCAAAGCTCAAGGCTCAAGGCTTAAGGCTTAAGGTTTAAGGAAAAAGGCTCAAGGCTCAAGGCTCAAGGCTCGAGGATCAAGGCTCAAGGTTTCAGGAAAAAGGCTCAAGGCTCAAGGCTCAAGGCTTAAGGCTCAATGCTCAAGGCTCAAGGCTCAAGGCTCAAGGATCAAGGCTCAAGGCTCAAGGCTCAAGGCTCAAGGCTCAAGACTCAAGGCTCAAGGCTCAAGGCTCAAGGTTCAAGGCTCAAGGATCAAGGATCAAGGCTCAAGTCATGGCTCAAGGGTCAGGAATCAAGTCAAAAGGCTTGAGGGTCAAGGCTCAAGGCTCAAGGCTCAAGGCTCAAGGCTCAAGGCTCAACGCTCAAGGCTTAAGGCTGAAGGCTGAAGGCTCAAGGCTTAAGGCTCAAGGTTCAAGGAAAAAGGCTCAAGGCTCAAGGCTCAAGGCTCAAGGCTCAAGGCTCAAGGCTCAAGGCTCAAGGGTCAAGGCTCGAGGCTCGAGGTTCGAGGCTCGAGGCTCGAGGCTCGAGGTTCGAGGCTCGAGGCTCGAGGCTCGAGGTTCGAGGCTCGAGGCTCCAGGCTCCAGGCTCCAGGCTCCAGGCTCAAGGTTCAAGGCTCAAGGCTCAAGGCTCCAGGCTCAAGGCTCAAGGCTCAAGCCTCAAGCCTCTAGGCTCAAGGCTCCAGGCTTAAGGCTCAAGGTTCAAGGTTCATGGAAAAAGGCTCAAGGCTCAAGGCTCAAGGCTCAAGTCACGGCTCAAGGCTCAAGGCTCAAAAGTCAAGGCTCAAGGCTCAACACTCAAGGGTCAAGGGTTAAGGGTCAAGGCTCATGTCTCAAGACTCATGGCTCAAGGGTCAAGGCTCAAGGCTCAAGGCTCAAGGGTCAAGGCTCAAGGCTCAAGTCACTGCTCAAGGGTCAAGGCTCAAAAGTCAAGGCTCAAGGCTCAACACTCAAGGGTCAAGGGTCAAGGGTCAACGCTCATGTCTCAAGGCTCAAGGGTTAAGGGTCAAGGGTCAAGGGTTAAGGCTCAAGGGTTAAGGGTCAAGGCTCAACACTCAAGGGTTAAGGCTCAAGGGTCAAGGCTCAAGGCTCAAGGCTCTGGGTTCGAGGCTCAAGGCTCCAGGCTCAAGGCTCAAGGCTCAATGCTCGAGGCTTAAGGCTCAAGGTTCAAGGATAAGGCTCAAGGCTCAAGGCTCATGGCTCAAGGTTCAAGGTGCAAGGCTAAAGGGTCAAGGGCTCGAGGCTCGAGGCTCAAGGCTCCAGGCTCCAGGCTCAAGGCTCAAGGCTCAAGGCTCAAGGCTCAAGGCTCAAGGCTGAAGGCTCAAGGGTCAAGGGTCAAGGGTCAAGGCTCAAGGCTCTTGGCTCAAGGCTCAAGGCTCAAGGCTCAAGGCTCAAGGCTCAAGGCTCAAGGCTCAAGGCTCAAGGCTCAAGGCACAAGGCTCAAGGCTCAAGGCTCAAGGCTTAAGGCTCAAGGTTTAAGGAAAAAGGCTCAAGGATCAAGGCTCAAGGCTCAAGGCTCAATGCTCAAGGCTCAAGGCTCAAGGCTCAAGGTTCAACGCTCAAGGATCAAGGATCAAGGCTCAAGGGTCAGGAATCAAGTCAAAAGGCTCGAGGCTCAAGGCTCAATGCTCAAGGCTCAAGGCTCAAGGCTCAAGGCTCAAGGCTCAAGGCTTAAGGCTGAAGGCTCAAGGCTCAAGGCTTAAGGCTCAAGGTTCAAGGAAAAAGGCTCAAGGCTCAAGGCTCAAGGCTCAAGGCTAAAGGGTCAAGGGTCAAGGCTCGAGGCTCGAGGTTCGAGGCTCGAGGCTCGAGGCTCCAGGCTCCAGGCTCCAGGCTCAAGGCTCAAGGCTCAAGGCTCCAGGCTCAAAGCTCAAGGCTCAAGGCTCAAGGCTTAAGGCTCAAGGTTTAAGGAAAAAGGCTCAAGGCTCAAGGCTCAAGGCTCAAGGCTCAAGGCTCAAGGCTCAAGGCTCAATGCTCAAGGCTCAAGGCTCAAGGCTCAAGGCTTAAGGCTGAAGGCTGAAGGCTCAAGGCTCAAGGCTTAAGGCTCAAGGTTCAAGGAAAAAGGTTCAACGCTCAAGGCTCAAGGCTCAAGGCTCAAGGCTCAAGGCTTAAGGCTCGAGGCTCGAGGTTCGAGGCTCGAGGCTCCAGGCTTCAGGCCCCAGGCTCAAGGCTCAAGGCTCAAGGCTCCAGGCTCAAAGCTCAAGGCTTAAGGCTCAAGGTTTAAGGAAAAAGGCTCAAGGCTCAAGGTTCAAGGCTCGAGGCTCGAGGCTCGAGGCTCGAGGCTCGAGGCTTGAGGCTCAAGGCTCAAGGTTTAAGGAAAAAGGCTCAAGGCTAAAGGCTCAAGGCTCAATGCTCAAGGCTCAAGGCTCAAGGCTCAAGGCTCAAGGCTCAAGGCTCAAGGCTCAAGGCTCAAGGCTCAAGGCTCAAGGTTCAAGGCTCAAGGATCAAGGATCAAGGCTCAAGTCATGGCTCAAGGGTCAGGAATCAAGTCAAAAGGCTCGAGGCTCCAGGCTCAAGGCTCAAGGCTCAAGGCTCAAGGCTCAAGGCTTAAGGCTGAAGGCTGAAGGCTCAAGGCTCAAGGCTCAAGGCTTAAGGCTCAAGGTTCAAGGAAAAAGGCTCAAGGCTCAAGGCTCAAGGCTCAAGGCTCAAGGCTCAAGGCTCTGGGCTCGAGGCTCAAGGCTCCAGGGTCAAGGCTCAAGGCTCAAGGCTCAAGGCTCAAGGCTCAAGGCTCAAGGCTCAAGGCTCAAGGCTTAAGGCTCAATGTTTAAGGAAAAAGGCTCAAGGCTCAAGGCTCAAGGCTCAAGGCTCAATGCTCAAGGCTCAAGGCTCAAGGCTCAAGGCTCAAGGCTCAAGGCTCAAGGCTCAAGGATCAAGGAGCAAGGCTCAAGTCATGGCTAAAGGGTCAGGAATCAAGTCAACAGGCTCGAGGCTCAAGGCTCAAGGCTCAAGGCTCAAGGCTCAAGGCTTATAACTCAAGGCTCAAGGCTCAAGGCTCAAGGCTCAAGGCTCAAGGCTCAAGGCTCAAGGCTCAAGGCTCAAGGCTCAAGGCTCAAGGCTCAAGGCTCAAGGCTCAAGCCTCAAAGCTCAAGGCTCAAGGCTCCAGGCTCCAGGCTCAAGGCTCAAGGCTTAAGGCTCAAGGTTCAAGGTTCAAGGCTCAAGGCTCAAGGCTCAAGGCTCAAGGCTCAAGGCTCAAGGCTCAAGGCTCAAGGCTCAAGGTTCAAGGCTCAAGGATCAAGGATCAAGGTTCAAGTCATGGCTAAAGGGTCAGGAATCAAGTCAAAAGGCTCGAGGGTCAAGGCTCAAGGCTCAAGGCTCAAGGCTCAAGGCTCAAGGCTCAAGGCTCAAGGCTCAAGGCTCAAGGCTCAAGGCTGAAGGCTGAAGGCTCAAGGCTTAAGGCTGAAGGCTCAAGGCTCAAGGCTCAAGGCTCAATGCTCAAGGCTCAAGGCTCAAGGCTCAAGGCTCAAGGCTCAAGGCTCAAGGCTCAAGGCTCAAGGCTCAAGGCTCAAGGCTCAAGGCTCAAGGTTCAAGGCTCAAGGATCAAGGATCAAGGCTCAAGTCATGGCTCAAGGGTCAGGAATCAAGTCAACAGCCTCGAGGCTCAAGGCTCAAGGCTCAAGGCTCAAGGCTCAAGGCTCAAGGCTCAAGGCTCAAGGCTCAAGGCTCAAGGCTCAAGGCTCAAGGCTCAAGGCTCAAGGCTCAAGGCTCAAGGCTTAAGGCTCAAGGCTCAAGGCTCAAGGCTCAAGGCTCAAGGCTCAAGGCTCAAGGCTCAAGGCTCAAGGCTCAAGGCTGAACACTCAAGGCTCAAGGCTCAAGGCTCAAGGCTCAAGGCTCAAGGCTCAAGGCTCAAGGCTCAAGGCTCAAGCCTCAAAGCTCAAGGCTCAAGGCTCCAGGCTCCAGGCTCAAGGCTCAAGGCTTAAGGCTCAAGGTTCAAGGTTCAAGGCTCAAGGCTCAAGGCTCAAGGCTCAAGGCTCAAGGCTCAAGGCTCAAGGCTCAAGGCTCAAGGCTCAAGGCTCAAGGTTCAAGGCTCAAGGATCAAGGATCAAGGTTCAAGTCATGGCTAAAGGGTCAGGAATCAAGTCAAAAGGCTCGAGGGTCAAGGCTCAAGGCTCAAGGCTCAAGGCTCAAGGCTCAAGGCTCAAGGCTCAAGGCTCAAGGCTCAAGGCTCAAGGCTCAAGGCTGAAGGCTGAAGGCTCAAGGCTTAAGGCTGAAGGCTGAAGGCTCAAGGCTCAATGCTTAAGGTTCAAGGTTCAAGGAAAAAGGCTCAAGGCTCAAGGCTCAAGGCTCAAGGCTCAAGGCTCGAGGCTCGAGGTTCGAGGCTCGAGGCTCGAGGCTCGAGGCTCGAGGCTCAAGGCTCAAGGCTCAAGGCTCCAGGCTCAAGGCTCAAGGCTCAAGGCTCAAGGCTCAAGGCTCAAGGCTCAAGGCTCAAGGCTCAAGGCTCAAGGCTCAAGGTTCAAGGTTCATGGAAAAAGGCTCAAGGCTCAAGGCTCAAGGCTCAAGTCACGGCTCAAGGCTCAAAAGTCAAGGCTCAAGGCTCAACACTCAAGGGTCAAGGGTTAAGGGTCAAGGCTCATGTCTCAAGCCTCATGGCTCAAGGGTCAAGGCTCAAGGCTCAAGGCTCAAGGCTCAAGGGTCAAGGCTCAAGTCACTGCTCAAGGGTCAAGGCTCAAAAGTCAAGGCTCAAGGCTCAACACTCAAGGGTCAAGGGTCAAGGGTCAACGCTCATGTCTCAAGGCTCAAGGGTCAAGGGTCAAGGGTCAAGGGTCAAGGATCAAGGGTCAACGCTCAAGGCTCAAGGCTCGAGGCTCAAGGCTCCAGTCTCAAGGTTCAAGGCGCAAGAATCAAGGTTCAAGGCGCAAGGCTAAAGGCTCAAGGCTCAAGGCTCAAGGCTCAAGGCTCAAGGCTCAAGGCTCAAGGCTCAAGGCTCAAGGCTCAAGGCTCAAGGCTCAAGGCTCAAGGCTCAAGGCTCAAGGCTCAAGGCTCAAGGCTCAAGGCTCAAGGCTCAAGGCTCAAGGCTCAAGGCTCAAGGCTCAAGGCTCAAGGCTCAAGGCTCAAGGCGCAGGGCTCGAAGCTCCAGGGTCAAGTCTCAGGGCTCAAGGCTCAAGGCTCAAGGCTCAACGTTCAAGGTTCAAGGTTCAAGGATCAAGGCTCAAGGCTCAAGGCTCCAGGTTCAAGTCAAAAGGCAAAATGCTCAAGGATCAAGGCTCAACGCACAAGGCTCAAGGCTCAAGGCTCAAGGCTCAAGGCTCAAGACTCAAGGCTCAAGGCTCTGGGCTCGAGGCTCAAGGCTCCAGGCTCAAGGCTCAAGGCTCAACGCTCAACGCTCAACGCTCAAGGCTCAAGGCTCAACGCTCAAGGCTCAACGCTCAACGCTCAACGCTCAAGGCTCAAGGCTCAAGGTTCAAGGTTCAAGGTTCAAGTCTTAAGGCTCAAGGATCAAGGCTCAAGTCACGGCTCAAGGGTCAGGACTCAAGTCTAAAGGCTCAAGGCTGGAGGCTCGAGGCTCAAGGCTCGAGGCTCAAGGCTCAAGGCTCCAGGCTCGAGGCTCCAGGCTCAAGGCTCAAGGCTCAAGGCTCAAGGCTCAAGGCTCAAGGCTCAAGGCTCCAGGCTCCAGGCTCAAGGCTCAAGCCTCAAGCCTCAAGGCTCAAGGCTCTGGGCTCGAGGCTCTGGGCTCGAGGCTCAAGGCTCAAGGCTCAAGACTCAAGGCTCAAGGCTCAAGGCTCAAGACTCAAGGCTCAAGGCTCAAGGCTCAACGCTCAAGGCTCAACGCTCAAGGCTCAACGCTCGAGGCTCAAGGCTCAAGGCTCAAGGTTCAAGGTTCAAGGCTTAAGGCTCAAGGATCAAGGCTCAAGTCATGGCTCAAGGGTCAGGACTCAAGGCAAAAGGCTCAAGGCTCAAGGCTTAAGGCTCAAGGCTCAAGGCTCAAGGCTCAAGGCTCAAGGCTCAAGGCTTAAGGCTCAAGGTTCAAGGTTAAAGGCTCAAGGCTCAAGGCTCAAGGCTCAAGGTTCAAGGCTCAAGGATCAAGGATCAAGGCTCAAGTCATGGCTCAAGGGTCAGGAATCAAGTCAAAAGGCTCGAGGCTCAAGGCTCAAGGCTCAAGGCTCAAGGCTCAAGGAAAAAGGCTCAAGGCTCAAGTCTCAAGGCTCAAGGCTCAAGCCTAAAGGGTCAAGGGTCAAGGGTCAAGGCTCGAGGCTCGAGGTTCGAGGCTCGAGGCTCGAGGCTCCAGGCTCCAGGCTCAAGGCTCAAGGCTCAAGGCTTAAGGCTCAAGGCTCAAGGCTCAAGCCTCCAGCCTCAAGGCTCAAGGCTCAAGGCTCAAGGTTCAAGGTTCAAGGCTTAAGGCTCAAGGATCAAGGCTCAAGTCATGGCTCAAGGGTCAGGACTCAAGGCAAAAGGCTCAAGGCTTAAGGCTCAAGGCTCAAGGCTCAAGGCACAAGGCTCAAGTCACGGTTCACGGCTCAAGGCTCAACACTCAAGGGTCAAGTGTCAAGGCTAAAGGCGCAAGGATCAAGGCTAAAGGCTCAAGGCTCAAGGCTCAAGGCTCAAGACTCAAGGATCATGGCTAAAGGTTGAAGGCTCAAGGTTCAAAGCTCAAGGCTCAAGGGTCACGGTCAAGGGTCAAAAGTCAAGGCTCAAGGCTCAAGGCTCAAGGCTCAAGGCTCAAGGCTCAAGGCTCAAGGCTCAAGGCTCAAGGCTCAAGGCTCAAGGCTCAAGGCTCAAGGCTCAAGGCTCAAGGCTCAAGGTTCAAGGCTTAAGGCTCAAGGGTCACGGCTCAAGTGTCAAGAGTCAAAAGTCAAGGCTCAAGGCTCAAGTCACGGCTCAAGGGTCAAGGCTAAAAAGTCAAGGCTCAAGGCTCAACACTCAAGGGTCAAGGGTCAAGCCTCAAGGCTCCAGGCTCAAGGCTCCAGGCTCAAGGCTCAAGGCTCAAGCCTCAAGGCTCCAGGCTCAAGGCTCAACGCTCAAGGCTCAAGGCTCAAGGCTCAAGGCTCAAGGCTCAAGACTCAAGGCTCAAGGCTCTGGGCTCGAGGCTCAAGGCTCCAGGGTCAAGGCTCAAGGCTCAAGACTCAAGGCTCAAGGCTCAAGGCTCAAGGCTCAAGGCTCAAGGCTCAAGGCTCAAGCCTCAAGGTTCAAGGTTCAAGGCTTAAGGCTCAAGGATCAAGGCTCAAGTCATGGCTCAAGGGTCAGGACTCAAGGCAAAAGGCTCAAGGCTCAAGGCTTAAGGCTCAAGGGTCAAGGCTCAAGGCACAAGGCTCAAGTCACGGTTCACGGCTCAAGGCTCAACACTCAAGGGTCAAGTGTCAAGGCTAAAGGCGCAAGGCTCAAGGCTAAAGGCTCAAGGCTCAAGGCTCAAGGCTCAAGACTCAAGGATCATGGCTAAAGGTTGAAGGCTCAAGGTTCAAAGCTCAAGGCTCAAGGGTCACGGTCAAGGGTCAAAAGTCAAGGCTCAAGGCTCAAGGCTCAAGGCTCAAGGATCAAGGCTCAAGGCTCAAGGCTCAAGGCTCAAGGCTCAAGGCTCAAGGCTCAAGGCTCAAGGCTCAAGGCTCAAGGCTCAAGGCTCAAGGCTCAAGGCTCAAGGCTCAAGGTTCAAGGCTTAAGGCTCAAGGGTCACGGCTCAAGTGTCAAGAGTCAAAAGTCAAGGCTCAAGGCTCAAGTCACGGCTCAAGGGTCAAGGCTAAAAAGTCAAGGCTCAAGGCTCAACACTCAAGGGTCAAGGGTCAAGCCTCAAGGCTCCAGGCTCAAGGCTCCAGGCTCAAGGCTCAAGGCTCAAGCCTCAAGGCTCCAGGCTCAAGGCTCAACGCTCAAGGCTCAAGGCTCAAGGCTCAAGGCTCAAGACTCAAGGCTCAAGGCTCTGGACTCGAGGCTCAAGGCTCCAGGGTCAAGGCTAAAGGCTCAAGACTCAAGGCTCAAGGCTCAAGGCTCAAGGCTCAAGGCTCAAGGCTCAAGGCTCAAGGCTCAAGGCTCAAGGCTCAAGGCTCAAGGCTCAAGGCTCAAGGTTCAAGGTTCAAGGCTTAAGGCTCAAGGATCAAGGCTCAAGTCATGGCTCAAGGGTCAGGACTCAAGGCAAAAGTGTCAAGGCAAAAGGCTCAAGGCTCAAGGCTCAAGGCTAAAGGCTCAAGGCTCAAGGCTCAAGACTCAAGGATCATGGCTAAAGGTTGAAGGCTCAAGGTTCAAAGCTCAAGGCTCAAGGGTCACGGTCAAGGGTCAAAAGTCAAGGCTCAAGGCTCAAGGCTCAAGGCTCAAGGCTCAAGGCTCAAGGCTCAAGGCTCAAGGCTCAAGGCTCAAGGCTCAAGGCTCAAGGCTCAAGGCTCAAGGCTCAAGGCTCGAGGCTCGAGGCTCGAGGCTCAAGGCTCAAGGATCAAGGATCAAGGCTCAAGTCACGGCTCAAGGGTCAGGACTCAAGGCAAAAGGCTGAAGGCTCAAGGCTCAAGGCTCAAAGCTCAAAGCTCAAGGATCAAGGCTCAAGGTTCCTGGAAAAAGGCTCAAGGCTCAAGGCTCAAGGCTCAAGTCACGGTTCAAGGCTCAGGGCTCAACACTCAAGGGTGAAGTGTCAAGGCTCAAGGCTCAAGGCTCAAGGCTCAAGGCTCAAGGCTCAAGGCTCAAGGCTCAAGGCTCACGACTCAAGACTCAAGGCTCATGGCTAAAGGATGAAGGCTCAAGGTTCAAAGCTCAAGGCTCGAGGGTCACGGTCAAGAGTCAAAAGTCAAGGGTCAAGGTTCAAGGCTCAAGGCTCAAGGCTTAAGGCTTAAGGCTCAAGGGTCAAGGGTCAAGGCTCGAGGCTCGATGCTCGAGGCTCGAGGCTCCGTGCTCAAGGCTCAAGGCTCAAGGCTCAAGACTCAAGGCTCAAGGATCAAGGCTCAAGGCTCAAGGCTCAAGCCGCAAGGCTCAAGGCTCAAGGCTCAAGGCTCAAGTCTCAAGGCTCCTGAAGGCTCAAGGCTCAGGGCTCGAGGCTCAAGGCTCCAGTGTCAAGGCTCAAGGTAATGGTGATTTTCGGTTATTACAAGTAACAAAACGCATCGGAAAAAGTTTATCACCATAAATGGATCTAATATTGAATGACGCAATTAAACTACATAAGAAATCAAAGAGTTAGGCAGAACAATTCATACCCTTGAAGCCTTTGATCTTAATAGTCAGTTGGTGAAGATGAACGACGGAAACCAAGAATTCCAATGGGGAATTCCACCAAAGCTAGTCCACACAACACTTGCTTGAACACCAAGAGAGGATGCTAGTCCTATGTGCTTGAAGAAGAAGAAGCAAAAGAACCCTAGGGTTCTTCTAGGGGGCGGCCGAAACTTTCAAGGGGTAGGGGATTATGGTTGCCCTAATCCCTTTTAAATGACTTCCTTACCAAGTTTGTCTATTTTGCACTCTAGCCCCTTTCCTTTAGTTCTTCTTATAAGCACACAATTAGTTTCAATATTAACATTTAATATTAAACTATAATATATTAATGCAATTACGCTAATTACATTAATGATATGATGGTGTTTAGTGTTTAAGTGTGTGACCCTTTAGGCTCACATACAACTAGCCATATAACTATATGTTATACGCGTGAAGCATATTCCAACAGCTCCCACTTGCGCACGTGATAACCTCAAGTAGTTATACAAGCAAATGTTAGAGTCTAGCAACGCGCCAATGCCCCTAGGAGTATATGAGGAGTTTCATAAAATATTTGTTCAAAGTTTTTCAAGCATTTATCCTTTTGTTACTGATACTATGTTGAATTTTAGACAAGGATCAATGTCAATCTAAAATTTCAACGATTCTGTTTCGAGATCTATATAATGAAGTAGATTACCAAAATCAATCAAGATTCATCTTGATTACCTTTTTGGGTGTGGCCACACATACATCTATTCAAAATCATCGAGGGGCCCAGTAGTATCTAATCCACATACGTGGAGGAACAAATTCTTTATTGACTGCACGTGTCTGTCATATACTTAATGATAAACTCGATAATGGTTGTTATAGCAGCCTTATTCAGGTCAGCGTTTAACCACATCAAAGTTTGCTCCTCTACATACACAAACCAACTTGCATCTCAAGTCAGAGGATAAGTGACAAAGCCTTTGTGAGATTCACTTGTGACATAAATCCAGGAAGTGATTTCTCATAGGTTGGGTCAGTCCAATTGTGCATCACAATGAACAACATGTGAGTTTGATTTCATCATCCTTAGTCATACTAAGATGATGTCATCAATGCCCTCAGATTTGTCGTAATAATATTCCCATATTATTAATATGACAATGGACAATATAGAATATAAAACACAGTAAATACTCAAGGATATAAACATGCAAATATAGAACACAGTAGATATTCATATAAAAACGATCATACCAAATATATCATTTTATTCCAATATAAACTGCTCACAGTTCCATTATCCAAATACTTAAACAGATTTACATGAAACTACTAGCTTGTGGAAGTCCAATGTTCCATTATCATATTCGAGATGTTTGGTACAAGACATTGAGTTCGATAAAGTGTCAGCTAGTTAGTTATCTGTTTGAACTTTAAGTGTACGAATTTCACATGTCTCCATAAATCATTCGAATGTAGTGAACCTTCGTAAATAGGATCTAGCGTCATCATGACCTATTTCAAAACCAACATAAGTATAGCAAGTATACTTAGTTTCAGTTCAGTATCTCCACCATGACCAAGGAACATATATCCAGTACTTTAAAATACTTCAATGTGTTCTTAACAGCAATCCAGTGACTCTCTCATGAATTCTGTTGGTATTTCCTAGTAAGGTCCCCTAAGGACGTTACATTTGGCCTAGTGCTCCTTACAGCGTACATGATGAATGTAATAGCCGATTCATAGGGGATTACATTCATCCGCTTCACCACATCAGGTGTGGAAGGTCCTTGAGTCTCACTCAAGTTTACATTGTGTGGCATACGAGGACTTCCTCGTTTGGGAGTACCCCTCTAAACCATTTAGAATTTTATCAATGTAAGCACTTTGACTTAAACCAATTAACCGCTTTGATCTATCATTATAGATCTTTACTTTAAGTATGTATGTCGTGTCCCTACAATCCATCATGTCGAAACATTTTCCAAGCCAGGATTTTCATCTTGTAGCATGGTATATTGTTTCACATGAGTGACATGTCATCAACATGTATGACTTGAGAAACGACAACGCTCCCACTAGCTCTCATATATACTCATAATCAGTTTGGGTTTTAGCTGAAATAAAGGTTTTGATTTCATCATTAACCAAATTTCATAGTCATAGTACACTACTTTGGCTATAAGAATCCTAATGTCTTTAGTAACAGGCGAGAAGGTTTCATCATTGTCAATCCAGTAGGATTGAGTGTAACCTTTTGCTACTATGAGAGATTTATAGGTGTGTATATTTTCATCCATGTCAACAGTCTTACTGGTTTGAGAAAGATCAACTAAGTTCAAAACTTGATTGTCTCTCATGGATTTTATTTTCGCATTCATTGCTTCAAGTCATTTTTTGAATTCAAAATTCGATAATGCAACTTGATAGTTAGGGGGTTCATAATGATCCTCGAAACTTGCTCCTCAGCATCGACATAAATCTATATCGTTCAGGTGCATGAGGTGTCCTTGCGGATCTAAGAATGGGAACAACATCATCCTGTGGTCCAACATCTATATGTCCAGCCTGAGAATGATATTTGCTAGTGTTACCAGAAGGTTGTGTATCTTCACTTTGGATCTTGTCAAACTCTATGGTGCTCCCACTTGCTTTGTGAAATGAGACAGTTCTCAAGAAACTCAGCATACCGAGTAACAACAATTTGTTCTCAGTTGGGAAGTAAAATAGTAATCGAAGATATAATTGGTAGATATGGGCTCAAGTTTGTTCGACATGTCTCGTTCCACGAGATCCTCACAACCCCAGATCCTCAAGTAAGACAAATTAGGGACTTTCCCACGCCATATCTCATATGGTGTCTTTTTAACCTTTTGGTCGGAACCATATCAAGTATTCGTGCAGCAGACTTCAGTGCATGCCCCTCAAAAGGATAGTGTAAGAGTAGTAGGACTCATCATAGACCGCACCATGTCATACAGGGTCGATATCTCCTTCCAGACACACCATTATCTTGTGGAGTGTATGAAAGAGTGAATTGTGAGACAATCTCACGATGTGTGGGATGATCCAGAAACTCTTGACTCATGTACTTTCATCCTCAATCAGGACTGAAAGCCTTTGTTGTCTTGCCGAGTTGATTTTCTGCTTTTACTTTAGAAAGCTTTGAACGTTTCAAAGATTTCATGTTTATGTCTAATCAAGTAAACATAACCATAGCGACTGATATCATTAAAGCTTCCATGTTGATGTTTAATCAAGTAAACATAACCATATCGAATGATATCATCAGTGAAAGTAGGTGGCACCTTCCCTAGTCTTAGTTCTAAAAGGGCCACATACATCAGTATGTATGAGTCCAAGTAGATTTTTAGCTCTTTCGCCAACATGGGAGAAATGCTTTCTTGTTATCTTTCCATAATATACAAGAGTGGCATTTTAAATGATTCATAATCATTTGTAAAGAAGCCCGTCGAGTTTTAGTATCAAAATGTGTTTCTAGTTTATGTGGAAAAGATGACGATGCTCTAGGTAAGTAGAATCCAAACTAATTTGGATTCTTGAGTGCTACATTTGTATATAGAACTATCGTTTGAATTAGGATCATGCATATTAATTTTAAACGCTTAAGGCTCCAGGTTCAAGGAAAAAGGCAAAATGCTCAAGGATCAAGGTTCAAGGCTCAAGGCTCAAGGTTCAACGCTTAAGGCTCAAGGCTCAAGGATCATTGATCAAGGCTTAAGTCACGGCTCAAGGGTCAGGACTCAAGGCAAAAGGCTCAAGTCTCAAGGCTCAAGGCTCAAGGCTCAAGGCTCGAGGCTCAAGGCTCGAGGCTCAAGGCTCCAGGGTCAAGGCTCAAGGCTCAAGGCTCAAGGCTCAAGGCTCAAGGTTCAAGGCTCAAGGATCAAGGATAAAGGCTCAAGTCACGGCTCAAGGGTCAGGACTCAAGGCAAAAGGCTTAAGGTTCAAGGCTCAAGGCTCAAGGCTCAAGGCTCAAGGCTCAAGGCTCAAGGCTCCAGGCTTAAGGGTCAAGGTTCAAGGAAAAGGCTCAAGGCTCAAGGCTCATGGCTCAAGGCTCAAGGTTCAAGGCTCAAGGATCAAGGATCAAGGCTCAAGTCATGGATCAAGGGTCAGGACTAAAGTCAAAAGGCTCAAGGCTCAAGGCTCAAGGATCAAGGCTCAAGGCTCAAGCCTCAAGGCTCATGCCTCAAGGCTCAGGGCTCAAGGCTCAAAGCTCAAGGCTCAAGGCTTAAGGCTCAAGGTTCAAGGAAAAAGGCTCAAGGCTCAAGGCTCAAGGCTCAAGGCTCAAGGCTCAAGGCTCAAGGCTCAAGGCTCAAGGCTCAAGGCTCAAGGCTCAAGGCTCAAGGCTCAAGGCTCAAGGTTAAGGCTAAAGGGTCAAGGGTCAAGGCTCGAGGCTCGAGGCTCATGGCTCCATGCTCCAGGCTCAAGGCTCAAGGCTCAAGGCTCAAGGCTCAAGGCTCAAGGCTCAAGGCTCAAGGCTCAAGGTTCATGGAAAAAGGCTCAAGGCTCAAGGCTCAAGGCTTAAGGCTCAAGGCTCAAGGCTCAAGGCTTAAGGCTCAAGGCTCAAGGCTCAAGGCTTAACGCTCAAGGGTCAAGGGTTAAGGGTCAAGGGTCAAGGCTCTTGGCTCAAGGCTCAAGGCTCAAGGCTCAAGGCTCAAGGCTTAAGGCTCAAGGTTCAAGGAAAAAGGCTTAAGGCTCAAGGCTCAAGGCTCAAGGCTCAAGGCTCAAGGCTCAAGGCTCAATGCTCAAGGCTCAAGGCTCAAGGCTCAAGGCTCAAGGCTCAAGAATCAAGGATCAAGGCTCAAGTCACGGCTTAAGGGTCAGGTTTCAAGGCAAAAGGCATAAGGCTCAAGGCTCAAGACTCAAGGCTCAAGGCTCAAGTCACTACTCAAGGGTCAAGGCTCAAAAGCAAGGCTCAAGGCTCAACACTCAAGGGTCAAGGGTCAAGGGTCAAGGGTCAAGGCTCATGTCTCAAGGCTCAAGGCTCAAGGGTCAAGGCTCAAGGCTCAAGGGTCAAGGGTCAAGGCTTAAGACTCGAGGCTCAAGGCTCAAGGCACAAGGCTCAAGGCTCCAGGCTCAAGGCTCAAGGCTCAAGGCTCAAGGCTCAAGGCTCAAGGCTCAAGGCTCAAGGCACAAGGCTCAAGGCTCAAGGCTCAAGGCTCAAGGCTCAAGGCTCAACGCTCAGGGCTCGGAGCTCCAGGGTCAAGTCTCAAGGCTCATGGCTCAAGGCTCAAGGCTCAACGTTCAAGGTTCAAGGTTCAAGACTCAAGGCTTAAGGCTCAAGGCTCCAGGTTCAAGACTCAAGGCTTAAGGCTCAAGGTTCAAGGATCAAGGTTCAAGGCTCAAGGCTCAAGGCTCAAGGTTCAAGGCTCAAGGCTCAAGGCTCAATGATCATTGATCAAGGCTCAAGTCACGGCTCAAGGGTCAGGACTCAAGGCAAAAGGCTCAAGTCTCAAGGCTCAAGGCTCAAGGCTCGAGGCTCAAGGCTCGAGGCTCAAGGCTCCAGGGTCAAGGCTCAAGGCTCAAGGCTCCAGGCTCAAGGCTCAAGGCTCAAGGTTCATGGCTCAAGGATCAAGGATAAAGGCTCAAGTCACGACTCAAGGGTCAGGACTCAAGGCAAAAGGCTTAAGGTTCAAGGTACAAGGCTCAAGGCTCAAGGCTCAAGGCTCAAGGCTCCAGGCTTAAGGGTTAAGGTTCAAGGAAAAGGCTCAAGGCTCAAGGCTCATGGCTCAAGGCTCAAGGTTCAAGGCTAAAGTGTCAAGGGTCAAGGGCCAAAAGACAAGGCTGGAGGCCCGAGGCTCGAGCCTCAAGGCTCAAGGTTCCAGGCTCAAGGTTCAAAGCTCAAGGCTCAAGGCTCAAGGCTCAAGGCTCAAGGCTCAAGGCACAAGGCTCAAGGCTCAAGGCTCAAGGCTCAAGGCTCAAGGCTCAAGGCTCAACGCTCAGGGCTCGGTGCTCCAGGGTCAAGTCTCAAGGCTCATGGCTCAAGGCTCAAGGCTCAACGTTCAAGGTTCAAGGTTCAAGACTCAAGGCTTAAGGCTCAAGGCTCCAAGTTCAAGGCAAAAGGCAAAATGCTCAAGGATCAAGGTTCAAGGCTCAAGGCTCAAGGTTCAAGGCTCAAGGCTCAAGGCTCAAGGATAATTGATCAAGGCTCAAGTCACGGCTCAAGGGTCAAGTCTCAAGGCTCAAGGCTCAAGGCTCAAGGCTCAAGGCTCGAGGCTCAAGGCTCCAGGGTCAAGGCTCAAGGCTCAAGGCTCAAGACTCAAGGATCAAGGCTCAAGGATCAAGCCTCAAGGCTCAAGCCTCAAGGCTCAGGGCTCAAGGCTCAAAGCTCAAGGCTCAAGGCTTAAGGCTCAAGGTTCAAGGAAAAAGGGTCAAGGCTCAAGGCTCAATGCTCAATGCTCAAGGCTCAAGGTTCAAGGCTAAAGGGTGAAGGGTCAAGGCTCGAGGCTCGAGGCTCGTGGCTCCATGCTCAAGGCTCAAGGCTCAAGGCTCAAGGCTCAAGGCTCAAGGCTCAAGGCTCAAGGCTCAAGGCTCAAGGCTCATGGCTCAAGGCTCAAGGCTCAAGGCTCAAGGCTCAAGGCTCAAGGCTCAAGGCTCAAGGCTCAAGGCTCAAGGCTCAAGGCTCAAGGCTCAAGGCTCAAGGCTCCAGGCTCAAGGCTCAAGGCTTAACGCTCAAGGGTCAAGGGTCAAGGGTCAAGGCTCTTGGCTCAAGGCTCAAGGCTCAAGGCTCAAGGCTCAAGGCTTAAGGCTCAAGGTTCAATGAAAAAGGCTCAAGGCTCAAGGCTCAAGGCTCAAGACTCAAGGCTCAAGGCTCAAGGCTCAAGGTTCAAGGCTCAAGAATCAAGGATCAAGGCTCAAGTCACGGCTTAAGGGTCAGGTTTCAAGGCAAAGGCATAAGGCTCAAGGCTCAAGGCTCAAGGCTCAAGTCACTACTCAAGGGTCAAGGCTCAAAAGCAAGGCTCAAGGCTCAACACTCAAGGGTCAAGGGTCAAGGCTCATGTCTCAATGCTCAAGGCTCAAGGGTTAAGGCTGAAGGCTCAAGGGTCAAGGCTTAAGACTTGAGGCTCAAGGCTCAAGGCTCAAGGCTCAAGGCTCAAGGCTCAAGGCTCAAGGCACAAGGCTCAAGGCTCCAGGCTCAAGGCTCGAGGCTCAAGGCTCAAGGCTCAAGGCTCAAGGCTCAAGGCTCCAGGCTCAAGGCACAAGGCTCAAGGCTCAAGGCTCAAGGCTCAAGGCTCAAGGCTCAAGGCTCAAGGCTCAAGGCTCAAGGCTCAACGTTCAAGGTTCAAGACTCAAGGCTTAAGGCTCAAGGCTCCAGGTTCAAGGCAAAAGGCAAAATGCTCAAGGATCAAGGTTCAAGGCTCAAGGCTCAAGGTTCAAGGCTCAAGGCTCAAGGCTCAAGGATCATTGATGAAGGCTCAAGTCACGGCTCAAGGGTCAGGACTCAAGGCAAAAGGCTCAAGTCTCAAGGCTCAAGGCTCAAGGCTCGAGGCTAAAGGCTCAAGGCTCGAGGCTCAAGGCTCCAGGTCAAGGCTCAAGGCTCAAGGCTCAAGGCTCAAGGCTCAAGGTTCAAGGCTCAAGGATCAAGGCTCAAGGATCAAGGATAAAGGCTCAAGTCACGGCTCAAGGGTCAGGACTCAAGGCAAAAGGCTTAAGGTTCAAGGTTCAAGACTCAAGGCTCAAGGCTCAAGGCTCAAGGCTCAAGGCTCAAGGCTTAAGGGTCAAGGTTCAAGGCTCAAGGCTTAAGGGTCAAGGTTCAAGGAAAAGGCTCAAGGCTCAAGGCTCAAGGGTCATGGCTCAAGGCTCAAGGTTCAAGGCTAAAGGGTCAAGGGTCAAGGGCCAAGAGACAAGGCTTGAGGCCCGAGGCTCGAGGCTCGAGGCTCCAGGCTCAAGGCTCCAGGCTCCAGGCTCAAGGCTCAAGGCTCAAGGCTCCAAGCTCCAGGCACAAGGGTCCAGGCTTAAGGCTCAAGGGTCAAGGGTCAAGGGTCAAGGCTCAAGGCTCTTGGCTCAAGGCTCAAGGCTCAAGGCTCAAGGCTCAAGGCTCAAGGCTCAAGGCTCAAGGCTCAACGCTCAAGGCTCAAGGCTCAAGGCTTAAGGCTTAAGGTTTAAGGAAAAAGGCTCAAGGCTCAAGGCTCAAGGCTCAAGGCTCAAGGCTCAAGGCTCAAGGCTCAAGGCTCAAGGCTCAAGGCTCAAGGCTCAAGGCTCAAGGCTCAAGGCTCAAGGCTCAAGGCTCAAGGTTCAAGGCTCAAGGATCAAGGATCAAGGCTCAAGTCATGGATCAAGGGTCAGGACTAAAGTCAAAAGGCTCAAGGCTCAAGGCTCAAGGCTCAAGGCTCAAGGCTCAAGGCTCAAGGCTCAAGGCTCAAGCCTCAAGGCTCAAGCCTCGAGGCTCAGGGCTAACGGCTCAAAGCTTAAGGCTCAAGGCTTAAGGCTCAAGGCTCAAGGCTCAAGGCTCAAGGTTCAAGGCTAAAGGGTCAAGGGTCAAGGCTCGAGGCTCGAGGCTCGTGGCTCCATGCTCCAGGCTCAAGGCTCAAGGCTCAAGGCTCAAGGCTCAAGGTTCATGGAAAAAGGCTCAAGGCTCAAGGCTCAAGGCTCAAGGCTTAAGGCTCAAGGCTCAAGGCTCAAGGCTCAAGGCTCAAGGCTCAAGGCTCAAGGCTCAAGGCTTAAGGCTCAAGGGTCAAGGCTCAAGGCTCAAGGCTCAAGGCTTAAGGCTTAAGGTTTAAGGAAAAAGGCTCAAGGCTCAAGGCTCAATGCTCAAGGCTCAAGGGTCAAGGCTCAAGGGTCAAGGCTCAAGGCTCAAGGTTCAAGGCTCAAGGCTCAAGGCTTAAGGTTCAAGGCTCAAGGATCAAGGATCAAGGCTCAAGTCATGGATCAAGGGTAAGGACTAAAGTCAAAAGGCTCAAGGCTCAAGCCTCAAGGCTCAAGCCTCAAGGCTCAGGGCTCAAGGCTCAAAGCACAAGGCTCAAGGCTTAATGCTCAAGGTTCAAGGAAAAAGGCTCAAGGCTCAAGGCTCAAGGTTCATGGAAAAAGGCTCAAGGCTCAAGGCTCAAGGCTCAAGGCTCAATGCTCAAGGCTCAAGGCTCAAGGCTCAAGGCTCAAGGCTTAAGGCTCAAGGTTCAAGGCTCAAGGCTCAAGGCTCAAGGCTCAAGGCTTAAGGCTTAAGGTTTAAGGAAAATGGCTCAAGGCTCAAGGCTCAATGCTCAAGGCTCAAGGGTCAAGGCTCAAGGCTCAAGGCTCAAGGCTCAAGGTTCAAGGCTCAAGGCTCAAGGCTTAAGGTTCAAGGCTCAAGGATCAAGGCTCAAGGCTCAAGTCATGGATCAAGGGTCAGGACTAAAGTCAAAAGGCTCAAGGCTCAAGCCTCAAGGCTCAAGCCTCAAGGCTCAGGGCTCAAGGCTCAAAGCACAAGTCTCAAGGCTTAAGGCTCAAGGTTCAAGGAAAAAGGCTCAAGGCTCAAGGCTCAAGGCTCAAGGCTCAAGGCTCAAGGTTCATGGAAAAAGGCTCAAGGCTCAAGGCTCAAGGCTCAAGGCTCAAGGCTCAAGGCTCAAGGCTCAAGGCTCAAGGCTCAAGGCTCAAGGCTCAAGGCTCAAGGCTCAAGGCTCAAGGCTTAAGGCTCAAGGTTCAAGGCTCAAGGATGAAGGATAAAGGCTCAAGTCACGGCTCAAGGGTCAGGACTCAAGGCAAATGGCTTAAGGCTCAAGGCTCACGGCTCAAGGCTCAAGGCTCAAGGCTCGAGGCTTAAGGCTCAAGTTTCAAGGAAAAGGCTCAAGGCTCAAGGCTCAAGGCTCATGGCTCAAGGTTCAAGGTTCAAGGCTAAAGGGTCAAGGGTCAAGGCCCGAGGCTCGAGGCTCGAGGCTCGAGGCTCGAGGCTCCAGGCTCGAGGCTCGAGGCTCCAGGCTCCAGGCTCAAGGCTCAAGGCTCAAGGCTCCAGGCTCAAGGCTCAAGGCTCAAGGCTCAAAGCTCAAGGCTCAAGGCTCAAGGCTTAAGGCTCAAGGTTTAAGGAAAAAGGCTTAAGGCTCAAGGCTCAAGGCTCAAGGCTCAATGCTCAAGGCTCAAGGCTCAAGGCTCAATGCTCGAGGCTCGTGGCTCCATGCTCAAGGCTCCAGGCTCAAGGCTCAAGGCTCAAGGCTCAATGCTCGAGGCTTCAGGCTCAAGGTTCAAGGAAAAGGCTCAAGGCTCATGGCTCAAGGCTCAAGGTTCAAGGCTAAAGGGTCAAGGGTCAAGGGCTGAGACTCGAGGCTCGAGGCCCGAGGCTCGAGGCTCGAGGCTCGACGCTCGAGGATCGAGGCTCGAGGCTCGAGGCTCGAGGCTCCAGTCTCGAGGCTCAAGGCTCAAGGCTCAAGGCTCAAGGCTGAAGGCTCAAGGCTCAAGGGTCAAGGCTCAAGGCTCAAGGCTCTTGGCTCAAGGCTCAAGGCTCAAGGCTCAAGGCTCAAGGCTCAAGGCTCAAAGCTCAAGGCTTAAGGCTCAAGGCTTAAGGCTCAAGGTTTAAGGAAAAAGGCTCAAGGCTCAAAGCTCAAGGCTCAATGCTCAAGGCTCAAGGCTTAAGGCTCAAGGCTCAAGGCTCAAGGCTCAAGGCTCAAGGCTCAAGGATCAAGGATCAAGGCTCAAGTCATGGCTCAAGGGTCAGGAATCAAGTCAAAAGGCTCAAGGCTTAAGGCTCAAGGCTCAAGGCTCAGGGCTGGCTCAAGGCTCAAGGCTCAAGGCTCGAGACTAAAGGCTCAAGGCTCAAGTCTCAAGGCTCAAGGCTCATGGCTCAGGGCTCAAGGTTCAAGGCTCAAGACTCGAGGCTCAAGGCTCAAGGGTCATGGCTCAAGGTTCAAGGCTAAAGGGTCAAGGGTCAAGGGCCAAGGGACAAGGCTCGAGCCCTGAGGCTCGAGGATCGAGGCTCAAGGATCCAGGCTCAAGGCTCAAGGCTCCAAGCTCAAGGCTCAAGGCTCAAGGCTCAAGGCTTAACGCTCACGGGTCAAGGGTCAAGGGTCGAGGGTCAAGGCTCTTGGCTCAAGGCTCAAGGCTCAAGGCTCATGGTTCAAGGAAAAAGGCTCAAGGCTCAAGGCTCAAGGCTCAAGGCTCAAGGCTCAATGCTCAAGGCTCAAGGCTCAAGGCTCAAGGCTCAAGGCTCAAGGCTCAAGGCTCAAGGTTCAAGGCTCAAGGATCAAGGATCAAGGCTCAAGTCACGGCTCAAGGGTCAGGACTCAAGTCAAAAGGCTCAAGGCTCAAGGCTCAAGGCTCAAGGCCCAAGGCTCACGGCTCAAGGCTCAAGACTCAAGGCTCAAGGCTCAAGGCTAAACGCTCAAAGCTCAAGGCTCAAGGTTTAAGGCTCAAGAATCAAGGATCAAGGCTCAAGTCACGGCTCAAGGGTCAGGACTCAAGGCTCAAGTCACTACTCCAGGGTCAAGGCTCAAAAGCAAGGCTCAAGGCTCAACACTCAAGGGTCAAGGGTCAAGGGTCAAGGGTCAAGGCTCATGTCTCAAGGCTCAAGGCTCAAGGGTCAAGGGTCAAGGCTCAAGGCTCAAGGGTCAAGGGTCAAGGGTCAAGGGTCAAGGCTTAAGACTCGAGGCTCAAGGCTTAAGGCTCAAGGCACAAGGCTCAAGGCTCAAGGCTCAAGGCTCAAGGCTCAAGGCTCAAGGCTCAAGGCTCAAGGCTCAAGGAACAAGGCTCAAGGCTCAAGGCTCAAGGCTCAAGGCTCAAGGCTCAAGGTTCATGGAGAAAGGCTCAAGGCTCAAGGCTCAAGGCTCAAGGCTCAAGGCTCAAGGCTCAAGGCTCAAGGCTTAAGGCTCAAGGTTCAAGGCTCAAGGATGAAGGATAAAGGCTCAAGTCACGGCTCAAGGGTCAGGACTCAAGGCAAATGGCTTAAGGCTCAAGGCTCACGGCTCAAGGCTCAAGGCTCAAGGCTCGAGGCTTAAGGCTCAAGTTTCAAGGAAAAGGCTCAAGGCTCAAGGCTCAAGGCTCAAGGCTCAAGGCTCATGGCTCAAGGTTCAAGGTTCAAGGCTAAAGGGTCAAGGGTCAAGGCCCGAGGCTCGAGGCTAGAGGCTCGAGGCTCGAGGCTCCAGGCTCGAGGCTCGAGGCTCCAGGCTCCAGGCTCAAGGCTCAAGGCTCAAGGCTCCAGGCTCAAGGCTCAAGGCTCAAGGCTCAAAGCTCAAGGCTCAAGGCTCAAGGCTCAAGGCTTAAGGCTCAAGGTTTAAGGAAAAAGGCTCAAGGCTCAAGGCTCAAGGCTCAAGGCTCAATGCTCAAGGCTCAAGGCTCAATGCTCGAGGGTCGAGGCTCGTGGCTCCATGCTCAAGGCTCCAGGCTCAAGGCTCAAGGCTCAAGGCTCGATGCTCGAGGCTTCAGGCTCAAGGTTCAAGGAAAAGGCTCAAGGCTCATGGCTCAAGGCTCAAGGTTCAAGGCTAAAGGGTCAAGGGTCAAGGGCTGAGACTCGAGGCTCGAGGCCCGAGGCTCGAGGCTCGAGGCTCGACGCTCGAGGATCGAGGCTCGAGGCTCGAGGCTCGAGGCTCCAGTCTCGAGGCTCAAGGCTCAAGGCTCAAGGCTCAAGGCTGAAGGCTCAAGGCTCAAGGCTCAAAGCTCAAGGCTTAAGGCTCAAGGCTTAAGGCTCAAGGTTTAAGGAAAAAGGCTCAAGGCTCAAAGCTCAAGGCTCAATGCTCAAGGCTCAAGGCTTAAGGCTCAAGGCTCAAGGCTCAAGGCTCAAGGCTCAAGGCTCAAGGCTCAAGGCTCAAGGATCAAGGATCAAGGCTCAAGTCATGGCTCAAGGGTCAGGAATCAAGTCAAAAGGCTCAAGGCTTAAGGCTCAAGGCTCAAGGCTCAGGGCTGGCTCAAGGCTCAAGGCTCAAGGCTCGAGACTAAAGGCTCAAGGCTCAAGTCTCAAGGCTCAAGGCTCATGGCTCAGGGCTCAAGGTTCAAGGCTCAAGACTCGAGGCTCAAGGCTCAAGGGTCATGGCTCAAGGTTCAAGGCTGAAGGGTCAAGGGTCAAGGGCCAAGGGACAAGGCTCGAGCCCCGAGGCTCGAGGCTCGAGGCTCAAGGCTCCAGGGTCAAGGCTCAAGGCTCCAAGCTCAAGGCTCAAGGCTCAAGGCTAAAGGCTCAAGGCTCAAGGTTCAAGGCTCAAGGCTCAAGGCTTAACGCTCACGGGTCAAGGGTCAAGGGTCGAGGGTCAAGGCTCTTGGCTCAAGGCTCAAGGCTCAAGGCTCAAGGCTCAAGGCTCATGGTTCAAGGAAAAAGGCTCAAGGCTCAAGGCTCAAGGCTCAAGGCTCAATACTCAAGGCTCAAGGCTCAAGGCTCAAGGCTCAAGGCTCAAGGTTCAAGGCTCAAGGATCAAGGATCAAGGCTCAAGTCACGGCTCAAGGGTCAGGACTCAAGTCAAAAGGCTCAAGGCTCAAGGCTCAAGGCTAAACGCTCAAGGCTCAAGGCTCAAGGTTTAAGGCTCAAGAATCAAGGATCAAGGCTCATGTCACGGCTCAAGGGTCAGGACTCAAGGCTCAAGTCACTACTCCAGGGTCAAGGCTCAAAAGCAAGGCTCAAGGCTCAACACTCAAGGGTCAAGGGTCAAGGGTCAAGGGTCAAGGCTCATGTCTCAAGGCTCAAGGCTCAAGGGTCAAGGCTCAAGGCTCAAGGGTCAAGGGTCAAGGGTCAAGGCTTAAGACTCGAGGCTCAAGGCTTAAGGCTCAAGGCACAAGGCTCAAGGCTCAAGGCTCAAGGCTCAAGGCTCAAGGAACAAGGCTCAAGGCTCAAGGCTCAAGGCTCAAGGCTCAAGGCTCAAGGCTCAGGGCTCAACGCTCAGGGCTCAAGGCTTAAGGCTCAAGGGTCAAGGGTCAAGGGTCAAGGCTCAAGGCTGTTGGCTCAAGGCTCAAGTCTCAAGTCTCAAAGCTCAAGGCTCAAGGCTCAAGGCTTAAGGCTTAAGGTTTAAGGAAAAAGGCTCAAGGCTCAAGGCTCAAGGCTCAATGCTCAAGGCTCAAGGGTCAAGGCCCAAGGCTCAAGGCTCAAGGCTCAAGGCTCAAGGCTCAAGGCTCAAGGTTCAAGGCTCAAGGATCAAGGATCAAGGCTCAAGTCATGGATCAAGGGTCAGAACTGAAGTCAAAAGGCTCAAGGCTCAAGGCTCAGGGCTCAAGGATCAAAGCTCAAGGCTCAAGGCTTAAGGCTCAAGGTTCAATGAAAAAGGCTCAAGGCTCAAGGCTCAAGGCTCAAGGCTCAAGGCTCAAGGTTCAAGGCTAAAGGGTCAAGGGTCAAGGCTCGAGGCTCGAGGCTCGAGGCTCGTGGCTCCATGCTCCAGGCTCCAGGCTCAAGGCTCAAGGCTCAAGGCTCAAGGCTCAAGGCTCAAGGTTCATGGAAAAAGGCTCAAGGCTCAAGGCTCAAGGCTCAAGGCTTCTTAAGGCTCAAGGTTCAAGGCTCAAGGATCAAGGATAAAGGCTCAAGTCACGGCTCAAGGGTCAGGACTCAAGGAAAATGGCTTAAGGCTCAAGGCTCAAGGCTCAAGGCTCCAGGCTCAAGGCTCAAGGCTCAAGGCTCAAGGCTTAATGCTCGAGGCTTAAGGCTCAAGGTTCAAGGAAAAGGCTCAAGGCTCAAGGCTCATGGCTCAAGGCTCAAGGTTCAAGGCTAAAGGGTCAAGGGCTTGAGGCTCGAGGCTCAAGGCTCCATGCTCAAGGCTCAAGGCTCAAGGCTCCAGGCTCAAGGCTCAAGGCTCAAGGCTCAAGGCTCAATGCTCAAGGCTCAAGGCTCAAGGCTCAAGGCTCAAGGCTCAAGGGTCAAGGGTCAAGGGTCAAGGCTCAAGCCTCTTGGCTCAAGGCTCAAGGCTCAAGGCTCAAGGCTCAAGGCTCAAGGCATAAGGCTTGGTTTAAGGAAAAAAGGCTCAAGGATCAAGGCTCAAGGCTCAAGGCTCAAGGCTCAATGCTCAAGGCTCAAGGCTCAAGGCTCAAGGCTCAAGGCTCAAGGCTCAAGGATCAAGGCTCAAGGGTCAGGAATCAAGTCAAAAGGCTCGAGGCTCAAGGCTCAAGGCTCAAGGCTCGAGGCTCAAGGCTCAAGGCTCGAGGCTCAAGGCTCAAGGCTCAAGGCTCAAGGCTCAAGGCTCAAGGCTCAAGGATCAAGGCTTAAGGCTGAAGGCTGAAGGCTCAAGGCTCAAGGCTTAAGGCTCAAGGTTCAAGGAAAAAGGCTCAAGGCTCAAGGCTCAAGGCTAAAGGGTCAAGGGTCAAGGCTCGAGGCTCGAGGTTCGAGGCTCGAGGCTCGAGGCTCCAGGGTCCAGGCTCCAGGCTCAAGTCTCAAGGCTCAAGGCTCAAGGCTCCAGGCTCAAAGCTCAAGGCTCAAGGCTCAAGGCTTAAGGCTCAAGGTTTAAGGAAAAAGGCTCAAGGCTCAAGGCTCAAGGCTCAAGGCTCAAGGCTCAAGGCTCAAGGCTCAATGCTCAAGGCTCAAGGCTCAAGGCTCAAGGCTTAAGGCTGAAGGCTGAAGGCTGAAGGCTCAAGGCTCAAGGCTCAAGGCTTAAGGCTCAAGGTTCAAGGAAAAAGGTTCAAGGCTCAAGGCTCAAGGCTCAAGGCTCAAGGCTCAAGGCTCAAGGCTCAAGGACCGAGGCTCGAGGCTTGAGGTTCGAGGCTCGAGGCTCCAGGCCTCAGGCTCCAGACTCAAGGCTCAAGGCTCAAGGCTCCAGGCTCAAAGCTCAAGGCTCAAGGCTCAAGGCTTAAGGCTCAAGGTTTAAGGAAAAAGGCTCAAAGCTCAAGGCTCAAGGCACAAGGTTTAAGGAAAAAGGCTCGAGGCTCGAGGATCAAGGCTCAAGGTTTCAGGAAAAAGGCTCAAGGCTCAAGGCTCCAGGCTCAAGGCTCAATGCTCAAGGCTCAAGGCTCAAGGCTCAAGGCTCAAGGATCAAGGCTCAAGGCTCAAGGCTCAAGGCTCAAGGCTCAAGGCTCAAGGTTCAAGGCTCAAGGATCAAGGATCAAGGCTCAAGTCATGGCTCAAGGGTCAGGAATCAAGTCAAAGGGCTCGAGGCTCAAGGCTCGAGGCTCAAGGCTCAAGGCTCAAGGCTCAAGGCTTAAGGCTGAAGGCTCAAGGCTCAAGGCTGAAGGCTCAAGGCTTAAGGCTCAAGGCTCAAGGTTCAAGGAAAAAGGCTCAAGGCTCAAGGCTCAAGGCTCAAGGCTCAAGGCTCAAGGCTCAAGGCTCAAGGCTCAAGGCTAAAGGCTCAAGGCTCAAGGCTCAAGGCTCAAGGGTCAAGGCTCAAGGCTCAAGGCTCTGGGCTCGAGGCTCAAGGCTCCAGGCTCAAGGCTCAAGGCTCAATGCTCGAGGCTTAAGGCTCAAGGTTCAAGGAAAAGGCTCAAGGCTCAAGGCTCATGGCTCAAGGCTCAAGGTTCAAGGCTAAAGGGACAAGGGCTCGAGGCTCGAGGCTCAAGGCTCCAGGCTCCAGGCTCAAGGCTCAAGGCTCAAGGCTCAAGGCTCAAGGCTCAAGGCTCAAGGCTCAAGGCTCAAGGCTCAAGGCTCAAGGCTCAAGGCTCAAGGCTCAAGTCTCAAGGCTCAAGGATCAAGGCTGAAGGCTCAAGGGTCAAGGGTCAAGGGTCAAGGCTCAAGGCTCTTGGCTCAAGGCTCAAGGCTCAAGGCTCAAGGCTCAAGGCTTAAGGCTCAAGGTTTAAGGAAAAAGGCTCAAGGATCAAGGCTCAAGGCTCAAGGCTCAAGTCTCAAGGCTCAAGGCTCAAGGCTCAAGGCTTAAGGCTGAAGGCTCAAGGCTCAAGGCTCAAGGCTCAAGGCTTAAGGCTCAAGGTTCAAGGAAAAAGGCTCAAGGCTCAAGGCTCAAGGCTTAAGGCTCAAGGCTCAAGGCTCAAGGCTCAAGGCTCAAGGCTCAAGGCTCAAGGCTCAAGGCTCAAGGCTCAAGGCTAAAGGGTCAAGGGTCAAGGGTCAAGGCTCGAGGCTCGAAGTTCGAGGCTCGAGGCTCGAGGCTCCAGGGTCCAGGCTCCAGGCTCAAGGCTCAAGGCTCAAGGCTCAAGGCTCAAGTCATGGCTCAAGGGTCAGGAATCAAGTCAAAAGGCTCGAGGCTCAAGGCTCAAGGCTCAAGGCTCAAGGCTTAAGGCTGAAGGCTGAAGGGTCAAGGCTAAAGGGTCAAGGTTCAAGGAAAAAGGCTCAAGGCTCAAGGCTCATGGCTCAAGGCTCAAGGTTCAAGGCTAAAGGGTCAAGGGTCAAGGGCTGAGACTCGAGGCTCGAGGCCCGAGGCTCGAGGCTCGACGCTCGAGGATCGAGGCTCGAGGCTCGAGGCTCGAGGCTCCAGTCTCGAGGCTCAAGGCTCAAGGCTCAAGGCTCAAGGCTGAAGGCTCAAGGGTCAAGGGTCAAGGCTCAAGGCTCAAGGCTCTTGGCTCAAGGCTCAAGGCTCAAGGCTCAAAGCTCAAGGCTCAAGGCTTAAGACTCAAGGTTTAAGGAAAAAGGCTCAAGGCTCAAAGCTCAAGGCTCAATGCTCAAGGCTCAAGGCTTAAGGCTCAAGGCTCAAGGCTCAAGGCTCAAGGCTCAAGGCTCAAGGATCAAGGATCAAGGCTCAAGTCATGGCTCAAGGGTCAGGAATCAAGTCAAAAGGCTCAAGGCTTAAGGCTCAAGGCTCAAGGCTCAGGGCTGGCTCAAGGCTCAAGGCTCAAGGCTCAAGGCTCAAGGCTCGAGACTAAAGGCTCAAGGCTCAAGTCTCAAGGCTCAAGGCTCAGGGCTCAAGGTTCAAGGCTCAAGACTCGAGGCTCAAGGCTCAAGGGTCATGGCTCAAGGTTCAAGGCTAAAGGGTCAAGGGTCAAGGGCCAAGGGACAAGGCTCGAGCCCCGAGGCTCGAGGCTCGAGGCTCAAGGCTCCAGGCTTAAGGCTCAAGGCTCCAAGCTCAAGGCTCAAGGCTCAAGGCTCAAGGCTCAAGGCTCAAGGTTTAAGGCTCAAGGCTCAAGGCTTAACGCTCACGGGTCAAAGGTCAAGGGTCGAGGGTCAAGGCTCTTGGCTCAAGGCTCAAGGCTCAAGGCTCAAGGCTCAAGGCTCATGGTTCAAGGAAAAAGGCTCAAGGCTCAAGGCTCAAGGCTCAAGGCTCAAGGCTCAATGCTCAAGGCTCAATGCTCAAGGCTCAAGGCTCAAGGCTCAAGGCTCAAGGTTCAAGGCTCAAGGATCAAGGATCAAGGCTCAAGTCACGGCTCAAGGGTCAGGACTCAAGTCAAAAGGCTCAAGGCTCAAGGCTCAAGGCTCAAGGCCCAAGGCTCACGGCTCAAGGCTCAAGGCTCAAGGCTCAAGGCTAAACGCTCAAGGCTCAAGGCTCAAGGTTTAAGGCTCAAGAATCAAGGATCAAGGCTCAAGTCACGGCTCAAGGGTCAGGACTCAAGGCTCAAGTCACTACTCCAGGGTCAAGGCTCAAAAGCAAGGCTCAAGGCTCAACACTCAAGGGTCAAGGGTCAAGGGTCAAGGGTCAAGGCTCATGTATCAAGGCTCAAGGCTCAAGGCTCAAGGCTCAAGGCTCAAGGGTCAAGGGTCAAGGGTCAAGGCTTAAGACTCGAGTCTCAAGGCTTAAGGCTCAAGGCACAAGGCTCAAGGCTCAAGGCTCAAGGCTCAAGGCTCATGGCTCAAGGAACAAGGCTCAAGGCTCAAGGCTCAAGGCTCAAGGCTCAAGGCTCAAGGCTCAAGGCTCAAGGCTCAAGGCTCAACGCTCAGGTCTCAAGGCTTAAGGCTCAAGGGTCAAGGGTCAAGGGTCAAGGCTCAAGGCTGTTGGCTCAAGGCTCAAGTCTCAAGTCTCAAAGCTCAAGGCTCAAGGCTCAAGGCTTAAGGCTTAAGGTTTAAGGAAAAAGGCTCAAGGCTCAAGGCTCAACGCTCAGGGCTCAAGGCTTAAGGCTCAAGGGTCAAGGGTCAAGGGTCAAGGGTCAAGGCTCAAGGCTGTCGGCTCAAGGCTCAAGTCTCAAGTCTCAAAGCTCAAGGCTCAAGGCTCAAGGCTTAAGGCTTAAGGTTTAAGGAAAAAGGCTCAAGGCTCAAGGCTCAAGGCTCAATGCTCAAGGCTCAAGGGTCAAGGCTCAAGGGTCAAGGCTCAAGGCTCAAGGCTCAAGGCTCAAGGCTCAAGGCTCAAGGCTCAAGGCTCAAGGCTCAAGGCTCAAGGTTCAAGGCTCAAGGATCAAGGATCAAGGCTCAAGTCATGGATCAAGGGTCAGAACTGAAGTCAAAAGGCTCAAGGCTCAAGGCTCAGGGCTCAAGGCTCAAAGCTCAAGGCTCAAGGCTTAAGGCTCAAGGTTCAATGAAAAAGGCTCAAGGCTCAAGGCTCAAGGCTCAAGGCTCAAGGCTCAAGGTTCAAGGCTAAAGGGTCAATGCTCGAGGCTCGAGGCTCGAGGCTCGTGGCTCCATGCTCCAGGCTCCAGGCTCAAGGCTCAAGGCACAAGGCTCAAGGCTCAAGGTTCATGGAAAAAGGCTCAAGGCTCAAGGCTCAAGGCTCAAGGCTCAAGGCTTCTTAAGGCTCAAGGTTCAAGGCTCAAGGATCAAGGATAAAGGCTCAAGTCACGGCTCAAGGGTCAGGACTCAAGGAAAATGGCTTAAGGCTCAAGGCTCAAGGCTCAAGGCTCCAGGCTCAAGGCTCAAGGATCAAGGCTCAAGGCTCAATGCTCGAGGCTTAAGGCTCAAGGTTCAAGGAAAAGGCTCAAGGCTCAAGGCTCATGGCTCAAGGCTCAAGGTTCAAGGCTAAAGGGTCAAGGGCTGGAGGCTCGAGGCTCAAGGCTCCATGCTCAAGGCTCAAGGCTCAAGGCTCAAGGCTCAAGGCTCAAGGCTCAAGGCTCAAGGGTGGTCAAGGGTCAAGGCTCAAGCCTCTTGGCTCAAGGCTCAAGGCTCAAGGCTCAAGGCTCAAGGTTTAAGGAAAAAAGGCTCAAGGATCAAGGCTCAAGGCTCAAGGCTCAAGGCTCAATGCTCAAGGCTCAAGGCTCAAGGCTCAAGGCTCAAGGCTCAAGGCTCAAGGCTCAAGGCTCAAGGTTCAAGGCTCAAGGATCAAGGATCAAGGCTCAAGGGTCAGGAATCAAGTCAAAAGGCTCGAGGCTCGAGGCTCAAGGCTCAAGGCTCAAGGCTCAAGGCTCAAGGCTCAAGGATCAAGGCTTAAGGCTGAAGGCTGAAGGCTCAAGGCTCAAGGCTTAAGGCTCAAGGTTCAAGGAAAAAGGCTCAAGGCTCAAGGCTCAAGGCTCAAGGCTAAAGGGTCAAGGGTCAAGGCTCGAGGCTCGAGGCTCGAGGCTCCAGGGTCCAGGCTCCAGGCTCAAGGCTCAAGGCTCATGGCTCAAGGCTCCAGGCTCAAAGCTCAAGTCTCAAGGCTCAAGGCTTAAGGCTCAAGGTTTAAGGAAAAAGGCTCAAGGCTCAAGGCTCAAGGCTCAAGGCTCAATGCTCAAGGCTCAAGGCTCAAGGCTCGAGGCTTAAGGCTGAAGGCTGAAGGCTCAAGGCTCAAGGCTTAAGGCTCAAGGTTCAAGGAAAAAGGTTCAAGGCTCAAGGCTCAAGGCTCAAGGCTCAAGGCTCAAGGATCAAGGCTCGAGGCTTGAGGTTCGAGGCTCGAGGCTCCAGGCCTCAGGCTCCAGGCTCAAGGCTCAAGGCTCCAGGCTCAAAGCTCAAGGCTCAAGGCTCAAGGCTTAAGGCTCAAGGTTTAAGGAAAAAGGCTCAAAGCTCAAGGCTCAAGGCACAAGGTTTAAGGAAAAAGGCTCGAGGCTCGAGGATCAAGGCTCAAGGTTTCAGGAAAAAGGCTCAAGGTTCAAGGCTCCAGGCTCAAGGCTCAATGCTCAAGGCTCAAGGCTCAAGGCTCAAGGCTCAAGGATCAAGGCTCAAGGCTCAAGGCTCAAGGCTCAAGGCTCAAGGCTCAAGGCTCAAGGTTCAAGGCTCAAGGATCAAGGATCAAGGCTCAAGTCATGGCTCAAGGGTCAGGAATCAAGTCAAAGGGCTCGAGGCTCAAGGCTCGAGGCTCAAGGCTCAAGGCTCAAGGCTCAAGGCTTAAGGCTGAAGGCTGAAGGCTGAAGGCTCAAGGCTCAAGGCTTAAGGCTCAAGGTTCAAGGAAAAAGGCTCAAGGCTCAAGGCTCAAGGCTCAAGGCTCAAGGCTCAAGGCTCAAGGCTCAAGGCTCAAGGCTCAAGGCTCAAGGCTCAAGGCTCAAGGCTCAAGGCTCAAGGCTCAAGGCTCAAGGCTCAAGGCTCTAGGGTCAAGGCTCAAGGCTCAAGGCTCTGGGCTCGAGGCTCAAGGCTCGAGGCTCAAGGCTCAAGGCTCAATGCTCGAGGCTTAAGGCTCAAGGTTCAAGGAAAAGGCTCAAGGCTCAAGACTCATGGCTCAAGGCTCAAGGTTCAAGGCTAAAGGGACAAGGGCTCGAGGCTCGAGGCTCAAGGCTCCAGGCTCCAGGCTCAAGGCTCAAGGCTCAAGGCTCAAGGCTCAAGGCTCAAGGCTCAAGGCTCAAGGCTCAAGGCTCAAGGCTCAAGGCTCAAGGCTCAAGTCTCAAGGCTCAAGGATCAAGGCTGAAGGCTCAAGGGTCAAGGGTCAAGGGTCAAGGCTCAAGGCTCTTGGCTCAAGGCTCAAGGCTCAAGGCTCAAGGCTCAAGGCTTAAGGCTCAAGGTTTAAGGAAAAAGGCTCAAGGATCAAGGCTCAAGGCTCAAGGCTCAAGGCTCAAGGCTCAAGGCTCAAGGCTCAAGGCTCAAGGCTCAAGGCTCAAGGCTCAAGGCTCAAGGCTCAAGGTTCAAGGCTCAAGGCTCAAGGCTTAACGCTCAAGGGTAAAGGGTCAAGGGTCGAGGGTCAAGGCTCTTGGCTCAAGGCTCAAGGCTCAAGGCTCAAGGCTCAAGGCTCAAGGCTCATGGTTCAAGGAAAAAGGCTCAAGGCTCAAGGCTCAAGGCTCAATGCTCAAGGCTCAAGGCTCAAGGCTCAAGGCTCAAGGCTCAAGGTTTAAGGCTCAAGAATCAAGGATCAAGGCTCAAGTCACGGCTCAAGGGTCGGGACTCAAGGCTCAAGTCACTACTCCAGGGTCAAGGCTCAAAAGCAAGGCTCAAGGCTCAACACTCAAGGGTCAAGGGTCAAGGGTCAAGGCTCATGTCTCAAGGCTCAAGGCTCAAGGGTCAAGGCTCAAGGCTCAAGGGTCAAGGGTCAAGGGTCAAGGGTCAAGGCTTAAGACTCGAGGCTCAAGGCTCAAGGCTCAAGGCTCAAGGCACAAGGCTCAAGGCTCAAGGCTCAAGGCTCAAGGCTCAAGGCTCAAGGAACAAGGCTCAAGGCTCAAGGCTCAAGGCTCAAGGCTCAACGCTCAGGGCTCGGAGCTCCAGGGTCAAGTCTCAGGGCTCAAGGCTCAAGGCTCAAGGCTCAACGATCAAGGTTCAAGGTTCAAGACTCAAGGCTTAAGGCTCAAGGCTCCAGGTTCAAGGCAAAAGGCAAAATGCTCAAGGATCAAGGTTCAAGGCTCAAGGGTCAAGGTTCAAGGCTCAAGGCTCAAGGCTCAAGGATCATTGATCAAGGCTCAAGTCACGGCTCACGGGTCAGGACTCAAGGCAAAAGGCTCAAGTCTCAAGGCTCAAGGCTCAAGGCTCAAGGCTCAAGGCTCAGGGCTCGAGGTTCAAGGCTCCAGGGTCAAGGCTCAAGGCTCAAGGCTCAGGGGGTCAAGGATCAAGGATAAAGGCTCAAGTCACGGCTCAAGGGTCAGGACTCAAGGCAAAAGGCTTAAGGTTCAAGGCTCAAGGCTCAAGGCTCAAGGCTCAAGTCTCAAGTCTCACTGCTCAAGGCTCAAGGCTCAAGGCTCAAGGCTCAAGGTTCAAGGCACAAGGATCAAGGATAAAGGCTCAAGTCACGGCTCAAGGGTCAAGACTCAAGGCAAAAGGCTCAAGGTTCTAGGCTCAAGGCTCAAGGCTCAAGGCTCAAGGCTCAAGGCTCAAGGCTCCAGGCTTAAGGCTCAAGGCTCAAGGTTCAAGGAAAAGGCTCAAGGCTCAAGGCTCAAGGCTCAAGGTTCAAGGCTAAAAGGTCAAGGGTCAAGGGCCAAGAGACAAGGCTTGAGGCCCGAGGCTCGAGACTCAGGACTCGAGGCTCAAGGCTCCAGGCTCCAGGCTCAAGGCTCAAGGCTCAAGGCTCAAGGCTCAAGGCTCAAGGCTCAAGGCTCAAGGCTCAAGGCTCAAGGCTCAAGGCTCAAGGGTCAAGGGTCAAGGGTCAAGGCTCAAGGCTGTTGGCTCAAGGCTCAAGTCTCAAGGCTCAAAGCTCAAGGCTCAAGGCTCAAGGCTTAAGGTTTAAGGAAAAAGGCTCAAGGCTCAAGGCTCAAGGCTCAATGCTCAAGGCTCAAGGGTCAAGGCTCAAGGGTCAAGGCTCAAGGCTCAAGGCTCAAGGCTCAAGGCTCAAGGCTCAAGGTTCAAGGCTCAAGGATCAAGGATCAAGGCTCAAGTCATGGATCAAGGGTCAGAACTGAAGTCAAAAGGCTCAAGGCTCAAGGCTCAGGGATCAAGGCTCAAAGCTCAAGGCTCAAGGCTTAAGGCTCAAGGTTCAATGAAAAAGGCTCAAGGCTCAAGGCTCAAGGCTCAAGGCTCAAGGCTCAAGGCCTAAGGTTCAAGGCTAAAGGGTCAAGGGTCAAGGCTCGAGGCTCGAGGCTCGAGGCTCGAGGCTCGTGGCTCCATGCTCCAGGCTCCAGGCTCAAGGCTCAAGGCTCAAGGCTCAAGGCTCAAGGCTCAAGGCTCAAGGTTCATGGAAAAAGGCTCAAGGCTCAAGGCTCAAGGCTTCTTAAGGCTCAAGGTTCAAGGCTCAAGGATCAAGGATAAAGGCTCAAGTCACGGCTCAAGGGTCAGGACTCAAGGAAAATGGCTCAAGGCTCAAGGCTCAAGTCTCAAGGCTCAAGGCTCAAGGCTCAAGGCTCAAGGCTCAAGGCTCAAGGCTCAAGGCTCAAGGCTCAATGCTCGAGGCTCGAGGCTTAAGGCTCAAGGTTCAAGGAAAAGGCTCAAGGCTCAAGGCTCATGGCTCAAGGCTCAAGGTTCAAGGCTAAAGGGTCAAGGGCTCGAGGCTCGAGGCTCAAGGCTCCATGCTCCAGGCTCAAGGCTCAAGGCTCAAGGCTCAAGGCTCAAGGCTCAAGGCTCAAGGCTCAAGGCTCAAGGCTCAAGGTTCATGGAAAAAGGCTCAAGGCTCAAGGCTCAAGGCTCAAGGCTCAATGCTCAAGGCTCAAGGCTCAAGGTTCAAGGCTCAAGGCTCAAGGCTTAACGCTCAAGGCTCAAGGGTCAAGGGTCGAGGGTCAAGGCTCTTGGCTCTAGGCTCAAGGCTCAAGGCTCAAGGCTCAAGGCTCATGGTTCAAGGAAAAAGGCTCAAGGCTCAAGGCTCAAGGCTCAATGCTCAAGGCTCAAGGCTCAAGGCTCAAGGCTCAAGGCTCAAGGCTCAAGGCTCAAGGCTCAAGGCTCAAGGCTCAAGGCTCAAGGTTTAAGGCTCAAGAATCAAGGATCAAGGCTCAAGTCACGGCTCAAGGGTCAGGACTCAAGGCTCAAGTCACTACTCCAGGGTCAAGGCTCAAAAGCAAGGCTCAAGGCTCAACACTCAAGGGTCAAGGGTCAAGGGTCAAGGCTCATGTCTCAAGGCTCAAGGGTCAAGGCTCAAGGCTCAAGGGTCAAGGGTCAAGGGTCAAGGCTTAAGACTCGAGGCTCAAGGCTCAAGGCTCAAGGCTCAAGGCACAAGGCTCAAGGCTCAAGGCTCAAGGCTCAAGGCTCAAGGAACAAGGCTCAAGGCTCAAGGCTCAAGGCTCAAGGCTCAAGGCTCAAGGCTCAAGCCTCAAGGCTCAAGGCTCAAGGCTCAAGCCTCAAGGCTCAAGGCTCAAGGCTCAAGGTTCATGGAAAAAGGCTCAAGGCTCAAGGCTCAATGCTCAAGGCTCAAGGCTCAAGGTTCAAGGCTCAAGGCTCAAGGCTTAACGCTCAAGGGTCAAGGGTCAAGGGTCGAGGGTCAAGGCTCTTGGCTCAAGGCTCAAGGCTCAAGGCTCAAGGCTCAAGGCTCATGGTTCAAGGAAAAAGGCTCAAGGCTCAAGGCTCAAGGCTCAAGGCTCAAGGCTCAAGGCTCAAGGCTCAAGGTTTAAGGCTCAAGAATCAAGGATCAAGGCTCAAGTCACGGCTCAAGGGTCAGGACTCAAGGCTCAAGTCACTACTCCAGGGTCAAGGCTCAAAAGCAAGGCTCAAGGCTCAACACTCAAGGGTCAAGGGTCAAGGGTCAAGGCTCATGTCTCAAGGCTCAAGGCTCAAGGGTCAAGGCTCAAGGCTCAAGGGTCAAGGGTCAAGGGTCAAGGCTTAAGACTCGAGGCTCAAGGCTCAAGGCTCAAGGCTCAAGGCACAAGGCTCAAGGCTCAAGGCTCAAGGCTCAAGGCTCAAGGAACAAGGCTCAAGGCTCAAGGCTCAAGGCTCAAGGCTCAAGGCTCAAGGCTCAAGGCTCAACGCTCAGGGCTCGGAGCTCCAGGGTCAAGTCGCAGGGCTCAAGGCTCAAGGCTCAAGGCTCAACGTTCAAGGTTCAAGGTTCAAGACTCAAGGCTTAAGGCTCAAGGCTCCAGGTTCAAGGCAAAAGGCAAAATGCTCAAGGCTCAAGGGTCAAGGTTCAAGGCTCAAGGCTCAAGGCTCAAGGATCATTGATCAAGGCTCAAGTCACGGCTCACGGGTCAGGACTCAAGGCAAAAGGCTCAAGTCTCAAGGCTCAAGGCTCAAGGCTCAAGGCTCAAGGCTCAGGGCTCGAGGTTCAAGGCTCCAGGGTCAAGGCTCAAGGCTCAAGGCTCAGGGGTCAAGGATCAAGGATAAAGGCTCAAGTCACGGCTCAAGGGTCAGGACTCAAGGCAAAAGGCTTAAGGTTCAAGGCTCAAGGCTCAAGGCTCAAGTCTCAAGTCTCACTGCTCAAGGCTCAAGGCTCAAGGCTCAAGGTTCAAGGCACAAGGATCAAGGATAAAGGCTCAAGTCACTGCTCAAGGGTCAAGACTCAAGGCAAAAGGCTCAAGGTTCTAGGCTCAAGGCTCAAGGCTCAAGGCTCAAGGCTCAAGGCTCAAGGCTCAAGGCTCAAGGCTCCATGCTTAAGGCTCAAGGCTCAAGGTTCAAGGAAAAGGCTCAAGGCTCAAGGCTCATGGCTCAAGGCTCAAGGTTCAAGGCTAAAGGGTCAAGGGTCAAGGGCCAAGAGACAAGGCTTGAGGCCCGAGGCTCGAGACTCAAGGCTCGAGGCTCAAGGCTCCAGGCTCCAGGCTCAAGGCTCAAGGCTCAAGGCTCAAGGCTCAAGGCTCAAGGCTCAAGGCTCAAGGCTCAAGGCTCAAGGGTCAAGGCTCAAGGCTGTTGGCTCAAGGCTCAAGTCTCAAGGCTCAAAGCTCAAGGCTCAAGGCTCAAGGCTTAAGGCTTAAGGTTTAAGGAAAAAGGCTCAAGGCTCAAGGCTCAATGCTCAAGGCTCAAGGGTCAAGGCTCAAGGGTCAAGGCTCAAGGCTCAAGGCTCAAGGCTCAAGGCTCAAGGTTCAAGGTTCAAGGCTCAAGGATCAAGGATCAAGGCTCAAGTCATGGATCAAGGGTCAGAACTGAAGTCAAAAGGCTCAAGGCTCAAGGCTCAGGGATCAAGGCTCAAAGCTCAAGGCTCAAGGCTTAAGGCTCAAGGTTCAATGAAAAAGGCTCAAGGCTCAAGGCTCAAGGCTCAAGGCTCAAGGCTCAAGGCCTAAGGTTCAAGGCTAAAGGGTCAAGGGTCAAGGCTCGAGGCTCGAGGCTCGTGGCTCCATGCTCCAGGCTCCAGGCTCAAGGCTCAAGGCTCAAGGCTCAAGGCTCAAGGCTCAAGGCTCAAGGTTCATGGAAAAAGGCTCAAGGCTCAAGGCTCAAGGCTTCTTAAGGCTCAAGCTTCAAGGCTCAAGGATCAAGGATAAAGGCTCAAGTCACGGCTCAAGGGTCAGGACTCAAGGAAAATGGCTCAAGGCTCAAGGCTCAAGGCTCAAGGCTCAAGGCTCAAGGCTCAAGGCTCCAGGCTCAAGGCTCAAGGCTCAAGGCTCAAGGCTCAAGGCTCAATGCTCGAGGCTCGAGGCTTAAGGCTCAAGGTTCAAGGAAAAGGCTCAAGGCTCAAGGCTCATGGCTCAAGGCTCAAGGTTCAAGGCTAAAGGGTCAAGGGCTCGAGGCTCGAGGCTCAAGGCTCCATGCTCCAGGCTCAAGGCTCAAGGCTCAAGGCTCAAGGCTCAAGGCTCAAGGCTCAAGGCTCAAGGCTCAAGGCTCAAGGCTCAAGGCTCAAGGCTCAAGGCTCTAGGCTCAAGCCTCAAGGCTCTTGGCTCAAGGCTCAAGGCTCAAGGCTCAAGGCTCAAGGCTCAAGGCTCAAGGCTCAAGGCTTAAGGCTCAAGGTTTAAGGAAAAAAGGCTCAAGGATCAAGGCTCAAGGCTCAAGGCTCAAGGCTCAATGCTCAAGGCTCAAGGCTCAAGGCTCAAGGCTCAAGGCTCAAGGCTCAAGGCTCAAGGTTCAAGGCTCAAGGATCAAGGATCAAGGCTCAAGGGTCAGGAATCAAGTCAAAAGGCTCGAGGCTCAAGGCTCAAGGCTCAAGGTTCAAGGCTGAAGGCTCAAGGCTCAAGGCTCAAGGCTCAAGGCTCAAGGATCAAGGCTTAAGGCTGAAGGCTGAAGGCTCAAGGCTCAAGGCTCAAGGCTTAAGGCTCAAGGTTCAAGGAAAAAGGCTCAAGGCTCAAGGCTAAAGGGTCAAGGGTCAAGGCTCGAGGCTCGAGGTTCGAGGCTCGAGGCTCGAGGCTCCAGGGTCCAGGCTCCAGGCTCCAGGCTCAAGGCTCAAGGCTCAAGGCTCAAGGCTCCAGGCTCAAAGCTCAAGGCTCAAGGCTCAAGGCTTAAGTCTCAAGGTTTAAGGAAAAAGGTTCAAGGTTCAAGGCTCAAGGCTCAAGGCTCAAGGCTCAATGCTCAAGGCTCAAGGCTCAAGGCTTAAGGCTGAAGGCTGAAGGCTCAAGGCTCAAGGCTCAAGTCTCAAGGCTTAAGGCTCAAGGCTCAAGGCTCAAGGCTCAAGGCTCAAGGCTCAAGGCTCAAGGCTCAAGGCTCAAGGCTCAAGGCTCAAGGCTCAAGGCTCAAGGCTCAAGGGTCAAGGCTCGAGGCTCGAGGTTCGAGGCTCGAGGCTCCAGGCTCGAGGCTCCAGGCTTCAGGCTCCAGGCTCAAGGCTCAAGGCTCAAAGCTCAAGGCTCCAGGCTCAAAGCTCAAGGCTCAAGGCTCAAGGCTTAAGGCTCAAGGTTTAAGGAAAAAGGCTCAAGGCTCAAGGCTCAAGGCACAAGGCGAGGCTCGAGGCTCGAGGCTCGAGGATCAAGGCTCAAGGTTTCCGGAAAAAGGCTCAAGGCTCAAGGCTCCAGGCTTAAGGCTCAATGCTCAAGGCTCAAGGCTCAAGGCTCAAGGATCAAGGCTCAAGGCTCAAGGCTCAAGGCTCAAGGCTCAAGGCTCAAGGCTCAAGGCTCAAGGCTCAAGGCTCAAGGCTCAAGGCTCAAGGATCAAGGATCAAGGCTCAAGTCATGGCTCAAGGGTCAGGAATCAAGTCAAAAGGCTTGAGGGTCAAGGCTCAAGGCTCAAGGGTCAAGGCTCAAGGCTCAAGGCTCAAGGCTTAAGGCTCAAGGCTGAAGGCTCAAGGCTCAAGGCTCAAGGCTAAAGGGTCAAGGCTCGAGGCTCGAGGCTCGAGGCTCGAGGTTCGAGGCTCGAGGCTCGAGGCTCCAGGCTCCAGGCTCCAGGCTCCAGGTTCAAGGTTCAAGGCTCAAGGCTCAAGCCTCAAGGCTCAAGGCTCAAGGCTCAAGGCTCAAGGCTCAAGGCTCAAGGCTCAAGGCTCAAGGCTTAAGGCTCAAGGTTCAAGGTTCATGGAAAAAGGCTCAAGGCTCAAGTCACGGCTCAAGGCTCAAGGCTCAAAAGTCAAGGCTCAAGGCTCAACACTCAAGGGTCAAGGGTTAAGGGTCAAGGCTCATGTCTCAAGACTCATGGCTCAAGGGTCAAGGCTCAAGGCTCAAGGCTCAAGGGTCAAGGCTCCAGGCTCAAGTCACTGCTCAAGGGTCAAGGCTCAAAAGTCAAGGCTCAAGGCTCAACACTCAAGGGTCAAGGGTCAAGGGTCAACGCTCATGTCTCAAGGCTCAAGGGTTAAGGGTCAAGGGTCAAGGCTCAAGGATCAAGGGTCAACGCTCAAGGCTCAAGGCTCGAGGCTCAAGGCTCAAGGCTCAAGGCTCAAGGCTCCAGGTTCAAGGCAAAAGGCAAAATGCTCCAGGATCAAGGCTCAACGCACAAGGCTCAAGGCTCAAGGCTCAAGGCTCAAGGCTCAAGGCTCAAGACTCAAGGCTCAAGGCTCAAGGCTCTGGGCTCGAGGCTCAAGGCTCCAGGGTCAAGGCTCAAGGCTCAAGGCTCAAGGCTCAAGGCTCAACGCTCAAGGCTCAACCCTCAACGCTCAACGCTCAAGGCTCAAGGCTCAAGGCTCAAGGTTCAAGGTTCAAGGTTCAAGTCTTAAGGCTCAATGATCAAGGCTCAAGTCACGGCTCAAGGGTCAGGACTCAAGTCTAAAGGCTCAAGGCTTGAGGCTCGAGGCTCAAGGCTCGAGGCTCAAGGCTCGAGGCTCCAGGCTTGAGGCTCGAGGCTCCAGGCTTGAGGCTCCAGGCTCAAGGCTCAAGGCTCAAGTCTCAAGGCACAAGGCTCAAGGCTCAAGGCTCAAGGCTCAAGGCTCAAGGCTCAAGGCTCAAGGCTCAAGGCACAAGGCTCGAGGCTCAAGGCTCAAGGCGCAGGGCTCGAAGCTCCAGGGTCAAGTCTCAGGGCTCAAGGCTCAAGGCTCAAGGCTCAAGGCTCAGCGTTCAAGGTTCAAGGTTCAAGGTTCAAGGCTCAAGGCTCAAGGCTCCAGGTTCAAGGCAAAAGGAAAAATGCTCAAGGATCAAGGCTCAACGCACAAGGCTCAATGCTCAAGGCTCAAGGCTCAAGGCTCAAGGCTCAAGGCTCAAGTCTCAAGGCTCAAGGCTCAAGGCTCAAGGCTCAAGGCTCAAGGCTCAAGTCACTACTCCAGGGTCAGGGCTCAAAAGCAAGGCTCAAGGCTCAAGGGTCAAGGGTCAAGGGTCAAGGGTCAAGGCTCATGTCTCAAGGCTCAAGGCTCAAGGGTCAAGGCTCAAGGCTCAAGGGTCAAGGGTCAAGGGTCAAGTCTTAAGACTCGAGGCTCAAGGCTCAAGGCTCAAGCTCAAGGCTCAAGGCTCAAGGCATAAGGCTCAAGGCTCAAGGCTCAAGGCTCAAGGCTCAAGGCACAAGGCTCCAGGCTCAAGGCTCAAGGCTCAAGGCTCAAGGCTCAAGGCTCAAGGCTCAAGGCTCAACGCTCAGGGCTCGGAGCTCCAGGGTCAAGTCTCAGGGCTCAAGGCTCAAGGCTCAACGTTCAAGGTTCAAGGTTCAAGACTCAAGGCTTAAGGCTCAAGGCTCCAGGTTCAAGGCAAAAGGCAAAATGCTCAAGGGTCAAGGTTCAAGGCTCAAGGGTCAAGGTTCAAGGCTCAAGGCTCGAGGCTCAAGTCACGGCTCAAGGGTCAGGACTCAAGGCAAAAGGCTCAAGTCTCAAGGCTCAAGGCTCAAGGCTCAAGGCTCAGGGCTCGAGGCTCAAGGCTCCAGGTTCAAGGCTCAAGGTTCAAGGCTCAAGGCTCAAGGCTCAAGGCTCAAGGCTCAGGGCTCAAGGATCAAGGATAAAGGCTCAAGTCACGGCTCAAGGGTCAGGACTCAAGGCAAAAGGCTTAAGGCTCAAGGCTCAAGGCTCAAGGCTCAAGGCTCAAGGCTCAAGTCTCAAGGCTCACTGCTCAAGGCTCAAGGCTCAAGGTTCAAGGCTCAAGGATCAAGGATAAAGGCTCAAGTCACGGCTCAAGGGTCAAGACTCAAGGCAAAAGGCTCAAGGTTCTAGGCTCAAGGCTCAAGGCTCAAGGCTCAAGGCTCCAGGCTTAAGGCTCAAGGCTCAAGGTTCAAGGAAAAGGGTCAAGGCTCAAGGCTCATGGCTCAAGGCTCATGGTTCAAGGCTAAAGGGTCAAGGGTCAAGGGCCAAGAGACAAGGCTTGAGGCCCGAGGCTCGAGACTCCAGGCTCGAGGCTCAAGGCTCCAGGCTCCAGGCTCCAGGCTCCAGGCTCAAGGCTCAAGGCTCAAGGCTCAAGGCTCAAGGCTCAAGGCTCAAGGCTCAAGGCTCAAGGCTCAAGGCTCAAGGCTCAAGGCTCAAGGCTCAAGGCTTAAGGCTCAAGGGTCAAGGGTCAAGTCTCAAGGCTGTTGGCTCAAGGCTCAAGGCTCAAGGCTCAAAGCTCAAAGCTCAAGGCTCAAGGCTTAAGGCTTAAGGTTTAAGGAAAAAGGCTCAAGGCTCAAGGCTCAAGGCTCGAGGATCAAGGCTCAAGGTTTCAGGAAAAAGGCTCAAGGCTCAAGGCTCAAGGCTTAAGGCTCAATGCTCAAGGCTCAAGGCTCAAGGCTCAAGGCTCAAGGATCAAGGCTCAAGGCTCAAGGCTCAAGGCTCAAGGCTCAAGGCTCAAGGCTCAAGGCTCAAGGCTCAAGGCTCAAGGCTCAAGGCTCAAGGCTCAAGGCTCAAGGCTCAAGGTTCAAGGCTCAAGGATCAAGGATCAAGGCTCACGTCATGGCTCAAGGGTCAGGAATCAAGTCAAAAGGCTTGAGGGTCAAGGCTCAAGGCTCAAGGCTCAAGGCTTAAGGCTGAAGGCTGAAGGCTCAAGGCTGAAGGCTCAAGGCTTAAGGCTCAAGGTTCAAGGAAAAAGGCTCAAGGCTCAAGGCTCAAGGCTCAAGGCTCAAGGCTAAAGGGTCAAGGGTCAAGGCTCGAGGCTCGAGGTTCGAGGCTCGAGGCTCGAGGCTCGAGGTTCGAGGCTCGAGGCTCGAGGCTCGAGGCTCCAGGCTCCAGGCTCCAGGCTCAAGGTTCAAGGTTCAAGGTTCAAGTCTTAAGGCTCAAGGATCAAGGCTCAAGTCACGGCTCAAGGGTCAGGACTCAAGTCTAAAGGCTCAAGGCTTGAGGCTCGAGGCTCAAGGCTCGAGGCTCAAGGCTCGAGGCTCACCGCTCGAGGCTCCAGGCTCAAGGCTCAAGGCTCAATGCTCAAGGCTCAAGGCTCAAGGCTCAAGGCTCAAGGCTCAAGGCTCAAGGCTCAAGGTTCAAGGCTCAAGGATCAAGGATCAAGGCTCAAGGGTCAGGAATCAAGTCAAAAGGCTCGAGGCTCAAGGCTCAAGGCTCAAGGTTCAAGGCTCAAGGCTCAAGGCTCAAGGCTCAAGGCTCAAGGATCAAGGCTTAAGGCTGAAGGCTCAAGGCTCAAGGCTCAAGGCTCAAGGCTTAAGGCTCAAGGTTCAAGGAAAAAGGCTCAAGGCTCAAGGCTCAAGGCTCAAGGCTCAAGGCTAAAGGGTCAAGGGTCAAGGCTCGAGGCTCGAGGTTCGAGGCTCGAGGCTCGAGGCTCCAGGGTCCAGGCTCCAGGCTCAAGGCTCAAGGCTCAAGGCTCAAGGCTCCAGGCTCAAAGCTCAAGGCTCAAGGCTCAAGGCTTAAGTCTCAAGGTTTAAGGAAAAAGGTTCAAGGTTCAAGGCTCAAGGCTCAAGGCTCAAGGCTCAATGCTCAAGGCTCAAGGCTCAAGGCTTAAGGCTGAAGGCTGAAGGCTCAAGGCTCAAGGCTCAAGTCTCAAGGCTTAAGGCTCAAGGCTCAAGGCTCAAGGCTCAAGGCTCAAGGCTCAAGGCTCAAGGCTCAAGGCTCAAGGCTCAAGGCTCAAGGCTCAAGGGTCAAGGGTCAAGGGTCAAGGCTCGAGGCTCGAGGTTCGAGGCTCGAGGCTCCAGGCTCGAGGCTCCAGGCTTCAGGCTCCAGGCTCAAGGCTCAAGGCTCAAAGCTCAAGGCTCCAGGCTCAAAGCTCAAGGCTCCAGGCTCAAGGCTTAAGGCTCAAGGTTTAAGGAAAAAGGCTCAAGGCTCAAGGCTCAAGGCACAAGGCCCGAGGCTCGAGGCTCGAGGATCAAGGCTCAAGGTTTCCGGAAAAAGGCTCAAGGCTCAAGGCTCCAGGCTTAAGGCTCAATGCTCAAGGCTCAAGGCTCAAGGCTCAAGGATCAAGGCTCAAGGCTCAAGGCTCAAGGCTCAAGGCTCAAGGCTCAAGGCTCAAGGCTCAAGGCTCAAGGCTCAAGGCTCAAGGCTCAAGGCTCAAGGATCAAGGATCAAGGCTCAAGTCATGGCTCAAGGGTCAGGAATCAAGTCAAAAGGCTTGAGGGTCAAGGCTCAAGGCTCAAGGGTCAAGGCTCAAGGCTCAAGGCTTAAGGCTCAAGGCTGAAGGCTCAAGGCTCAAGGCTCAAGGCTAAAGGGTCAAGGGTCAAGGCTCGAGGCTCGAGGCTCGAGGCTCCAGGCTCCAGGCTCCAGGTTCAAGGCTCAAGGCTCAAGGCTCAAGCCTCAAGGCTCAAGGCTCAAGGCTCAAGGCTCAAGGCTCCAGGCTCAAGGCTCAAGGCTTAAGGCTCAAGGTTCAAGGTTCATGGAAAAAGGCTCAAGGCTCAAGTCACGGCTCAAGGCTCAAGGCTCAAAAGTCAAGGCTCAAGGCTCAACACTCAAGGGTCAAGGGTTAAGGGTCAAGGCTCATGTCTCAAGACTCATGGCTCAAGGGTCAAGGCTCAAGGCTCAAGGCTCAAGGGTCAAGGCTCCAGGCTCAAGTAACTGCTCAAGGGTCAAGGCTCAAAAGTCAAGGCTCAAGGCTCAAAACTCAAGGGTCAAGGGTCAAGGGTCAACGCTCATGTCTCAAGGCTCAAGGGTTAAGGGTCAAGGGTCAAGGCTCAAGGATCAAGGGTCAACGCTCAAGGCTCAAGGCTCGAGGCTCAAGGCTCAAGGCTCAAGGCTCAAGGCTCCAGGTTCAAGGCAAAAGGCAAAATGCTCCAGGATCAAGGCTCAACGCACAAGGCTCAAGGCTCAAGGCTCAAGGCTCAAGGCTCAAGGCTCAAGACTCAAGGCTCAAGGCTCAAGGCTCTGGGCTCGAGGCTCAAGGCTCCAGGGTCAAGGCTCCAGGCTCAAGGCTCAAGGCTCAAGGCTCAAGGCTCAAGGCTCAACGCTCAAGGCTCAACCCTCAACGCTCAACGCTCAAGGCTCAAGGCTCAAGGCTCAAGGTTCAAGGTTCAAGGTTCAAGTCTTAAGGCTCAAGGATCAAGGCTCAAGTCACGGCTCAAGGGTCAGGACTCAAGTCTAAAGGCTCAAGGCTTGAGGCTCGAGGCTCAAGGCTCGAGGCTCAAGGCTCGAGGCTCCAGGCTCGAGGCTCCAGGCTCAAGGCTCAAGGCTCAAGTCTCAAGGCACAAGGCTCAAGGCTCAAGGCTCAAGGCTCAAGGCTCAAGGCTCAAGGCTCAAGGCTCAAGGCTCAAGGCACAAGGCTCGAGGCTCAAGGCTCAAGGCGCAGGGCTCGAAGCTCCAGGGTCAAGTCTCAGGGCTCAAGGCTCAAGGCTCAAGGCTCAAGGCTCAAGGCTCAGCGTTCAAGGTTCAAGGTTCAAGGTTCAAGGCTCAAGGCTCAAGGCTCAAGGCTCCAGGTTCAAGGCAAAAGGAAAAATGCTCAAGGATCAAGGCTCAACGCACAAGGCTCAATGCTCAAGGCTCAAGGCTCAAGGCTCAAGGCTCAAGTCTCAAGGCTCAAGGCTCAAGGCTCAAAGCTCAAGGCTCAAGTCACTACTCCAGGGTCAGGGCTCAAAAGCAAGGCTCAAGGCTCAACACTCAAGGGTCAAGGGTCAAGGGTCAAGGGTCAAGGCTCATGTCTCAAGGCTCAAGGCTCAAGGGTCAAGGCTCAAGGCTCAAGGGTCAAGGGTCAAGGGTCAAGTCTTAAGACTCGAGACTCAAGGCTCAAGGCTCAAGGCTCAAGGCTCAAGGCTCAAGGCTCAAGGCTCAAGGCATAAGGCTCAAGGCTCAAGGCTCAAGGCTCAAGGCTCAAGGCTCAAGGCACAAGGCTCCAGGCTCAAGGCTCAAGGCTCAAGGCTCAAGGCTCAAGGCTCAAGGCTCAAGGCTCAAGGCTCAACGCTCAGGGCTCGGAGCTCCAGGGTCAAGTCTCAGGGCTCAAGGCTCAAGGCTCAACGTTCAAGGTTCAAGGTTCAAGACTCAAGGCTTAAGGCTCAAGGCTCCAGGTTCAAGGCAAAAGGCAAAATGCTCAAGGGTCAAGGTTCAAGGCTCAAGGGTCAAGGTTCAAGGCTCAAGGCTCGAGGCTCAAGTCACGGCTCAAGGGTCAGGACTCAAGGCAAAAGGCTCAAGTCTCAAGGCTCAAGGCTCAAGGCTCAAGGCTCAAGGCTCAGGGCTCGAGGCTCAAGGCTCCAGGTTCAAGGCTCAAGGTTCAAGGCTCAAGGCTCAAGGCTCAAGGCTCAGGGCTCAAGGATCAAGGATAAAGGCTCAAGTCACGGCTCAAGGGTCAGGACTCAAGGCAAAAGGCTTAAGGCTCAAGGCTCAAGGCTCAAGGCTCAAGGCTCAAGTCTCAAGGCTCACTGCTCAAGGCTCAAGGCTCAAGGTTCAAGGCTCAAGGATCAAGGATAAAGGCTCAAGTCACGGCTCAAGGGTCAAGACTCAAGGCAAAAGGCTCAAGGTTCTAGGCTCAAGGCTCAAGGCTCCAGGCTTAAGGCTCAAGGCTCAAGGTTCAAGGAAAAGGCTCAAGGCTCAAGGCTCATGGCTCAAGGCTCATGGTTCAAGGCTAAAGGGTCAAGGGTCAAGGGCCAAGAGACAAGGCTTGAGGCCCGAGGCTCGAGACTCCAGGCTCGAGGCTCAAGGCTCCAGGCTCCAGGCTCCAGGCTCCAGGCTCAAGGCTCAAGGCTCAAGGCTCAAGGCTCAAGGCTCAAGGCTCAAGGCTCAAGGCTCAAGGCTCAAGGCTCAAGGCTTAAGGCTCAAGGGTCAAGGGTCAAGTCTCAAGGCTGTTGGCTCAAGGCTCAAGGCTCAAAGCTCAAAGCTCAAGGCTCAAGGCTTAAGGCTTAAGGTTTAAGGAAAAAGGCTCAAGGCTCAAGGCTCAAGGCTCAAGGCTCGAGGATCAAGGCTCAAGGTTTTAGGAAAAAGGCTCAAGGCTCAAGGCTCAAGGCTTAAGGCTCAATGCTCAAGGCTCAAGGCTCAAGGCTCAAGGCTCAAGGATCAAGGCTCAAGGCTCAAGGCTCAAGGCTCAAGGCTCAAGGCTCAAGGCTCAAGGCTCAAGGCTCAAGGCTCAAGGCTCAAGGCTCAAGGCTCAAGGCTCAAGGCTCAAGGATCAAGGATCAAGGCTCAAGTCATGGCTCAAGGGTCAGGAATCAAGTCAAAAGGCTTGAGGGTCAAGGCTCAAGGCTCAAGGCTCAAGGCTGAAGGCTGAAGGCTCAAGGCTTAAGGCTCAAGGTTCAAGGAAAAAGGCTCAAGGCTCAAGGCTCAAGGCTCAAGGCTCAAGGCTCAAGGCTAAAGGGTCAAGGGTCAAGGCTCGAGGCTCGAGGTTCGAGGCTCGAGGCTCGAGGCTCGAGGTTCGAGGCTCGAGGTTCGAGGCTCGAGGTTCGAGGCTCGAGGCTCGAGGCTCCAGGCTCCAGGCTCAAGGTTCAAGGTTCAAGGTTCAAGTCTTAAGGCTCAAGGATCAAGGCTCAAGTCACGGCTCAAGGGTCAGGACTCAAGTCTAAAGGCTCAAGGCTTGAGGCTCGAGGCTCAAGGCTCGAGGCTCACCGCTCGAGGCTCCAGGCTCAAGGCTCAAGGCTCAAGTCTCAAGGCACAAGGCTCAAGGCTCAAGGCTCAAGGCTCAAGGCTCAAGGCTCAAGGCACAAGGCTCAAGGCTCGAGGCTCAAGGCTCAAGGCGCAGGGCTCGAAGCTCTAGGGTCAAGTCTCAGGGCTCAAGGCTCAAGGCTCAAGGCTCAGCGTTCAAGGTTCAAGGTTCAAGGCTCAAGGCTCAAGGCTCAAGGCTCCAGGTTCAAGGCAAAAGGAAAAATGCTCAAGGATCAAGGCTCAACGCACAAGGCTCAATGCTCAAGGCTCAAGGCTCAAGGCTCAAGGCTCAAGGCTCAAGGCTCAAGGCTCAAGGCTCAAGTCACTACTCCAGGGTCAAGGCTCAAAAGCAAGGCTCAAGGCTCAACACTCAAGGGTCAAGGGTCAAGGGTCAAGGGTCAAGGCTCATGTCTCAAGGCTCAAGGCTCAAGGCTCAAGGCTCAAGGCTCAAGGGTCAAGGGTCAAGGGTCAAGGGTCAAGGCTTAAGACTCGAGGCTCAAGGCTCAAGGCTCAAGGCTCAAGGCTCAAGGCTAAAGGCTCAAGGCTCAAGGCATAAGGCTCAAGGCTCAAGGCTCAAGGCACAAGGCTCCAGGCTCAAGGCTCAAGGCTCAAGGCTCAAGGCTCAAGGCTCAAGGCTCAAGGCTCAACGCTCAGGGCTCGGAGCTCCAGGGCCAAGTCTCAGGGCTCAAGGCTCAAGGCTCAACGTTCAAGGTTCAAGGTTCAAGACTCAAGGCTTAAGGCTCAAGGCTCCAGGTTCAAGGCAAAAGGCAAAATGCTCAAGTGTCAAGGTTCAAGGCTCAAGGGTCAAGGTTCAAGGCTCAAGGCTCGAGGCTCAAGTCACGGCTCAAGGGTCAGGACTCAAGGCAAAAGGCTCAAGTCTCAAGGCTCAAGGCTCAAGGCTCAGGGCTCGAGGCTCAAGGCTCCAGGGTCAAGGCTCAAGGCTCAAGGCTCAAGGCTCAGGGCTCAAGGATCAAGGATAAAGGCTCAAGTCACGGCTCAAGGGTCAGGACTCAAGGCAAAAGGCTTAAGGCTCAAGGCTCAAGGCTCAAGGCTCAAGGCTCAAGTCTCAAGGCTCACTGCTCAAGGCTCAAGGCTCAAGGCTCAAGGCTCAAGGTTCAAGGCTCAAGGATCAAGGATAAAGGCTCAAGTCACGGCTCAAGGGTCAAGACTCAGGGCAAAAGGCTCAAGGTTCTAGGCTCAAGGCTCAAGGCTCAAGGCTCCAGGCTTAAGGCTCAAGGCTCAAGGTTCAAGGAAAAGGCTCAAGGCTCAAGGCTCATGGCTCAAGGCTCAAGGTTCAAGGCTAAAGGGTCAAGGGTCAAGGGCCAAGAGACAAGGCTTGAGGCCCGAGGCTCGAGGCTCCAGGCTCGAGGCTCAAGGCTCCAGGCTCAAGGCTCAAGGCTCAAGGCTCAAGGCTCAAGGCTCAAGGCTTAAGGCTCAAGGCTCAAGGCTCAAGGCTCAAGGCTCAAGGCTTAAGGCTCAAGGGTCAAGGGTCAAGTCTCAAGGTTGTTGGCTCAAGGCTCAAGGCTCAAGGCTCAAAGCTCAAAGCTCAAGGCTCAAGGCTTAAGGCTTAAGGTTTAAGGAAAAAGGCTCAAGGCTCAAGGCTCAAGGCTCGAGGATCAAGGCTCAAGGTTTCAGGAAAAAGGCTCAAGGCTCAAGGCTCAAGGCTTAAGGCTCAATGCTCAAGGCTCAAGGCTCAAGGCTCAAGGATCAAGGCTCAAGGCTCAAGGCTCAAGGCTCAAGGCTCAAGACTCAAGGCTCAAGGCTCAAGGCTCAAGGTTCAAGGCTCAAGGATCAAGGATCAAGGCTCAAGTCATGGCTCAAGGGTCAGGAATCAAGTCAAAAGGCTTGAGGGTCAAGGCTCAAGGCTCAAGGCTCAAGGCTCAAGGCTCAAGGCTCAAGGCTCAAGGCTCAAGGCTTAAGGCTGAAGGCTGAAGGCTCAAGGCTTAAGGCTCAAGGTTCAAGGAAAAAGGCTCAAGGCTCAAGGCTCAAGGCTCAAGGCTCAAGGCTCAAGGCTCAAGGCTAAAGGGTCAAGGGTCAAGGCTCGAGGCTCGAGGTTCGAGGCTCGAGGCTCGAGGCTCGAGGTTCGAGGCTCGAGGCTCCAGGCTCCAGGCTCCAGGCTCCAGGCTCAAGGTTCAAGGCTCAAGGCTCAAGGCTCCAGGCTCAAGGCTCAAGGCTCAAGCCTCAAGCCTCTAGGCTCAAGGCTCAAGGCTTAAGGCTCAAGGTTCAAGGTTCATGGAAAAAGGCTCAAGGCTCAAGTCACGGCTCAAGGCTCAAGGCTCAAAAGTCAAGGCTCAAGGCTCAACACTCAAGGGTCAAGGGTTAAGGGTCAAGGCTCATGTCTCAAGACTCATGGCTCAAGGGTCAAGGCTCAAGGCTCAAGGCTCAAGGGTCAAGGCTCAAGGCTCAAGTCACTGCTCAAGGGTCAAGGCTCAAAAGTCAAGGCTCAAGGCTCAACACTCAAGGGTCAAGGGTCAAGGGTCAACGCTCATGTCTCAAGGCTCAAGGGTTAAGGGTCAAGGGTCAAGGGTTAAGGCTCAAGGGTTAAGGGTCAAGGCTCAACACTCAAGGGTTAAGGCTCAAGGGTCAAGGCTCAAGGCTCAAGGCTCTGGGTTCGAGGCTCAAGGCTCCAGGCTCAAGGCTCAAGGCTCAATGCTCGAGGCTTAAGGCTCAAGGTTCAAGGAAAAGGCTCAAGGCTCAAGGCTCATGGCTCAAGGTTCAAGGTGCAAGGCTAAAGGGTCAAGGGCTCGAGGCTCGAGGCTCAAGGCTCCAGGCTCAAGGCTCAAGGCTCAAGGCTCAAGGCTCAAGGCTGAAGGCTCAAGGGTCAAGGGTCAAGGGTCAAGGCTCAAGGCTCTTGGCTCAAGGCTCAAGGCTCAAGGCTCAAGGCTCAAGGCTCAAGGCTCAAGGCTCAAGGCTCAAGGCTCAAGGCTCAAGGCTCAAGGCACAAGGCTCAAGGCTCAAGGCTTAAGGCTCAAGGTTTAAGGAAAAAGGCTCAAGGATCAAGGCTCAAGGCTCAAGGCTCAATGCTCAAGGCTCAAGGCTCAAGGCTCAAGGTTCAACGCTCAAGGATCAAGGATCAAGGCTCAAGGGTCAGGAATCAAGTCAAAAGGCTCGAGGCTCAAGGCTCAATGCTCAAGGCTCAAGGCTCAAGGCTCAAGGCTCAAGGCTCAAGGCTTAAGGCTGAAGGCTCAAGGCTCAAGGCTTAAGGCTCAAGGTTCAAGGAAAAAGGCTCAAGGCTCAAGGCTCAAGGCTCAAGGCTAAAGGGTCAAGGGTCAAGGCTCGAGGCTCGAGGTTCGAGGCTCGAGGCTCGAGGCTCCAGGCTCCAGGCTCAAGGCTCAAGGCTCAAGGCTCCAGGCTCAAAGCTCAAGGCTCAAGGCTCAAGGCTTAAGGCTCAAGGTTTAAGGAAAAAGGCTCAAGGCTCAAGGCTCAAGGCTCAAGGCTCAAGGCTCAAGGCTCAATGCTTAAGGCTCAAGGCTCAAGGCTCAAGGCTTAAGGCTGAAGGCTGAAGGCTCAAGGCTCAAGGCTTAAGGCTCAAGGTTCAAGGAAAAAGGTTCAAGGCTCAAGGCTCAAGGCTCAAGGCTCAAGGCTCAAGGCTTAAGGCTCGAGGCTCGAGGTTCGAGGCTCGAGGCTCCAGGCTTCAGGCCCCAGGCTCTAGGCTCAAGGCTCAAGGCTCCAGGCTCAAAGCTCAAGGCTTAAGGCTCAAGGTTTAAGGAAAAAGGCTCAAGGCTCAAGGTTCAAGGCTCGAGGCTCGAGGCTCGAGGCTCGAGGCTCGAGGCTCGAGGCTTGAGGCTCAAGGCTCAAGGTTTAAGGAAAAAGGCTCAAGGCTAAAGGCTCAAGGCTCAATGCTCAAGGCTCAAGGCTCAAGGCTCAAGGCTCAAGGCTCAAGGCTCAAGGCTCAAGGCTCAAGGCTCAAGGTTCAAGGCTCAAGGATCAAGGATCAAGGCTCAAGTCATGGCTCAAGGGTCAGGAATCAAGTCAAAAGGCTCGAGGCTCCAGGCTCAAGGCTCAAGGCTCAAGGCTCAAGGCTCAAGGCTTAAGGCTGAAGGCTGAAGGCTCAAGGCTCAAGGCTCAAGGCTTAAGGCTCAAGGTTCAAGGAAAAAGGCTCAAGGCTCAAGGCTCAAGGCTCAAGGCTCAAGGCTCAAGGCTCAAGGCTCAAGGCTCAAGGCTCTGGGCTCGAGGCTCAAGGCTCCAGGGTCAAGGCTCAAGGCTCAAGGCTCAAGGCTCAAGGCTCAAGGCTCAAGGCTCAAGGCTCAAGGCTTAAGGCTCAATGTTTAAGGAAAAAGGCTCAAGGCTCAAGGCTCAAGGCTCAAGGCTCAATGCTCAAGGCTCAAGGCTCAAGGCTCAAGGCTCAAGGCTCAAGGCTCAAGGCTCAAGGCTCAAGGATCAAGGAGCAAGGCTCAAGTCATGGCTAAAGGGTCAGGAATCAAGTCAACAGGCTCGAGGCTCAAGGCTCAAGGCTCAAGGCTCAAGGCTCAAGGCTTAAGACTCAAGGCTCAAGGCTCAAGGCTCAAGGCTCAAGGCTCAAGGCTCAAGGCTCAAGGCTCAAGGCTCAAGGCTCAAGGCTCAAGGCTCAAGGCTCAAGGCTCAAGCCTCAAAGCTCAAGGCTCAAGGCTCCAGGCTCCAGGCTCAAGGCTCAAGGCTTAAGGCTCAAGGTTCAAGGTTCAAGGCTCAAGGCTCAAGGCTCAAGGCTCAAGGCTCAAGGCTCAAGGCTCAAGGCTCAAGGCTCAAGGTTCAAGGCTCAAGGATCAAGGATCAAGGTTCAAGTCATGGCTAAAGGGTCAGGAATCAAGTCAAAAGGCTCGAGGGTCAAGGCTCAAGGCTCAAGGCTCAAGGCTCAAGGCTCAAGGCTCAAGGCTCAAGGCTCAAGGCTGAAGGCTGAAGGCTAGAGGCTTAAGGCTGAAGGCTGAAGGCTCAAGGCTCAAGGCTCAATGCTCAAGGCTCAAGGCTCAAGGCTCAAGGCTCAAGGCTCAAGGCTCAAGGCTCAAGGCTCAAGGCTCAAGGCTCAAGGTTCAAGGCTCAAGGATCAAGGATCAAGGCTCAAGTCATGGCTCAAGGGTCAGGAATCAAGTCAACAGCCTCGAGGCTCAAGGCTCAAGGCTCAAGGCTCAAGGCTCAAGGCTCAAGGCTCAAGGCTCAAGGCTGAAGGCTCAAGGCTCAAGGCTCAAGGCTCAAGGCTCAAGGCTCAAGGCTCAAGGCTTAAGGCTGAAGGCTCAAGGCTCAAGGCTCAAGGCTCAAGGCTCAAGGCTGAAGACTCAAGGCTCAAGGCTCAAGGCTCAAGGCTCAAGGCTCAAGGCTCAAGGCTCAAGGCTCAAGGCTCAAGCCTCAAAGCTCAAGGCTCAAGGCTCCAGGCTCCAGGCTCAAGGCTCAAGGCTTAAGGCTCAAGGTTCAAGGTTCAAGGCTCAAGGCTCAAGGCTCAAGGCTCAAGGCTCAAGGCTCAAGGCTCAAGGCTCAAGGCTCAAGGCTCAAGGCTCAAGGCTCAAGGCTCAAGGTTCAAGGCTCAAGGATCAAGGATCAAGGTTCAAGTCATGGCTAAAGGGTCAGGAATCAAGTCAAAAGGCTCGAGGGTCAAGGCTCAAGGCTCAAGGCTCAAGGCTCAAGGCTCAAGGCTCAAGGCTCAAGGCTCAAGGCTCAAGGCTCAAGGCTCAAGGCTGAAGGCTGAAGGCTCAAGGCTTAAGGCTGAAGGCTGAAGGCTCAAGGCTCAATGCTTAAGGTTCAAGGTTCAAGGAAAAAGGCTCAAGGCTCAAGGCTCAAGGCTCAAGGCTCAAGGCTCAAGGCTCGAGGCTCGAGGTTCGAGGCTCGAGGCTCGAGGCTCGAGGCTCAAGGCTCAAGGCTCAAGGCTCCAGGCTCAAGGCTCAAGGCTCAAGGCTCAAGGCTCAAGGCTCAAGGCTCAAGGCTCAAGGCTCAAGGCTCAAGGCTCAAGGTTCAAGGTTCATGGAAAAAGGCTCAAGGCTCAAGGCTCAAGGCTCAAGTCACGGCTCAAGGCTCAAAAGTCAAGGCTCAAGGCTCAACACTCAAGGGTCAAGGGTTAAGGGTCAAGGCTCATGTCTCAAGCCTCATGGCTCAAGGGTCAAGGCTCAAGGCTCAAGGCTCAAGGCTCAAGGGTCAAGGCTCAAGTCACTGCTCAAGGGTCAAGGCTCAAAAGTCAAGGCTCAAGGCTCAACACTCAAGGGTCAAGGGTCAAGGGTCAACGCTCATGTCTCAAGGCTCAAGGGTCAAGGGTCAAGGGTCAAGGGTCAAGGATCAAGGGTCAACGCTCAAGGCTCAAGGCTCGAGGCTCAAGGCTCCAGTCTCAAGGTTCAAGGCGCAAGGCTCAAGGTTCAAGGCGCAAGGCTAAAGGCTCAAGGCTCAAGGCTCAAGGCTCAAGGCTCAAGGCTCAAGGCTCAAGGCTCAAGGCTCAAGGCTCAAGGCTCAAGGCTCAAGGCTCAAGGCTCACGACTCAAGGCTCAAGGCTCAAGGCTCAAGGCTCAAGGCTCAAGGCTCAAGGCTCAAGGCTCAAGGCTCAAGGCTCAAGGCTCAAGGCTCAAGGCTCAAGGCTCAAGGCGCAGGGCTCGAAGCTCCAGGGTCAAGTCTCAGGGCTCAAGGCTCAAGGCTCAAGGCTCAAGGCTCAACGTTCAAGGTTCAAGGTTCAAGGATCAAGGCTCAAGGCTCAAGGCTCCAGGTTCAAGTCAAAAGGCAAAATGCTCAAGGATCAAGGCTCAACGCACAAGGCTCAAGGCTCAAGGCTCAAGGCTCAAGGCTCAAGACTCAAGGCTCAAGGCTCTGGGCTCGAGGCTCAAGGCTCCAGGCTCAAGGCTCAAGGCTCAACGCTCAACGCTCAAGGCTCAAGGCTCAACGCTCAAGGCTCAACGCTCAACGCTCAACGCTCAAGGCTCAAGGTTCAAGGTTCAAGGTTCAAGTCTTAAGGCTCAAGGATCAAGGCTCAAGTCACGGCTCAAGGGTCAGGACTCAAGTCTAAAGGCTCAAGGCTGGAGGCTCGAGGCTCAAGGCTCGAGGCTCAAGGCTCAAGGCTCCAGGCTCGAGGCTCCAGGCTCAAGGCTCAAGGCTCAAGGCTCAAGGCTCAAGGCTCAAGGCTCAAGGCTCAAGGCTCCAGGCTCCAGGCTCAAGGCTCAAGCCTCAAGCCTCAAGGCTCAAGGCTCTGGGCTCGAGGCTCTGGGCTCGAGGCTCAAGGCTCAAGGCTCAAGACTCAAGGCTCAAGGCTCAAGGCTCAAGACTCAAGGCTCAAGGCTCAACGCTCAAGGCTCAACGCTCGAGGCTCAAGGCTCAAGGCTCAAGGTTCAAGGTTCAAGGCTTAAGGCTCAAGGATCAAGGCTCAAGTCATGGCTCAAGGGTCAGGACTCAAGGCAAAAGGCTCAAGGCTCAAGGCTTAAGGCTCAAGGCTCAAGGCTCAAGGCTCAAGGCTCAAGGCTCAAGGCTTAAGGCTCAAGGTTCAAGGTTAAAGGCTCAAGGCTCAAGGCTCAAGGCTCAAGGCTCAAGGTTCAAGGCTCAAGGATCAAGGATCAAGGCTCAAGTCATGGCTCAAGGGTCAGGAATCAAGTCAAAAGGCTCGAGGCTCAAGGCTCAAGGCTCAAGGCTCAAGGAAAAAGGCTCAAGGCTCAAGGCTCAAGGCTCAAGGCTCAAGCCTAAAGGGTCAAGGGTCAAGGGTCAAGGCTCGAGGCTCGAGGTTCGAGGCTCGAGGCTCGAGGCTCCAGGCTCCAGGCTCAAGGCTCAAGGCTCAAGGCTTAAGGCTCAAGGCTCAAGGCTCAAGCCTCCAGCCTCAAGGCTCAAGGCTCAAGGCTCAAGGTTCAAGGTTCAAGGCTTAAGGCTCAAGGATCAAGGCTCAAGTCATGGCTCAAGGGTCAGGACTCAAGGCAAAAGGCTCAAGGCTTAAGGCTCAAGGGTCAAGGCTCAAGGCACAAGGCTCAAGTCACGGTTCACGGCTCAAGGCTCAACACTCAAGGGTCAAGTGTCAAGGCTAAAGGCGCAAGGATCAAGGCTAAAGGCTCAAGGCTCAAGGCTCAAGGCTCAAGACTCAAGGATCATGGCTAAAGGTTGAAGGCTCAAGGTTCAAAGCTCAAGGCTCAAGGGTCACGGTCAAGGGTCAAAAGTCAAGGCTCAAGGCTCAAGGCTCAAGGCTCAAGGCTCAAGGCTCAAGGCTCAAGGCTCAAGGCTCAAGGCTCAAGGCTCAAGGCTCAAGGCTCAAGGCTCAAGGCTCAAGGCTCAAGGCTCAAGGCTCAAGGCTCAAGGTTCAAGGCTTAAGGCTCAAGGGTCACGGCTCAAGTGTCAAGAGTCAAAAGTCAAGGCTCAAGGCTCAAGTCACGGCTCAAGGGTCAAGGCTAAAAAGTCAAGGCTCAAGGCTCAACACTCAAGGGTCAAGGGTCAAGCCTCAAGGCTCCAGGCTCAAGGCTCCAGGCTCAAGGCTCAAGGCTCAAGCCTCAAGGCTCCAGGCTCAAGGCTCAACGCTCAACGCTCAAGGCTCAAGGCTCAAGGCTCAAGGCTCAAGGCTCAAGGCTCAAGGCTCAAGACTCAAGGCTCAAGGCTCTGGGCTCGAGGCTCAAGGCTCCAGGGTCAAGGCTCAAGGCTCAAGACTCAAGGCTCAAGGCTCAAGGCTCAAGGCTCAAGGCTCAAGGCTCAAGGCTCAAGGCTCAAGCCTCAAGGTTCAAGGTTCAAGGCTTAAGGCTCAAGGATCAAGGCTCAAGTCATGGCTCAAGGGTCAGGACTCAAGGCAAAAGGCTCAAGGCTCAAGGCTTAAGGCTCAAGGGTCAAGGCTCAAGGCACAAGGCTCAAGTCACGGTTCACGGCTCAAGGCTCAACACTCAAGGGTCAAGTGTCAAGGCTAAAGGCGCAAGGCTCAAGGCTAAAGGCTCAAGGCTCAAGGCTCAAGGCTCAAGACTCAAGGATCATGGCTAAAGGTTGAAGGCTCAAGGTTCAAAGCTCAAGGCTCAAGGGTCACGGTCAAGGGTCAAAAGTCAAGGCTCAAGGCTCAAGGCTCAAGGCTCAAGGATCAAGGCTCAAGGCTCAAGGCTCAAGGCTCAAGGCTCAAGGCTCAAGGCTCAAGGCTCAAGGCTCAAGGCTCAAGGCTCAAGGCTCAAGGCTCAAGGCTCAAGGCTCAAGGCTCAAGGTTCAAGGCTTAAGGCTCAAGGGTCACGGCTCAAGTGTCAAGAGTCAAAAGTCAAGGCTCAAGGCTCAAGTCACGGCTCAAGGGTCAAGGCTAAAAAGTCAAGGCTCAAGGCTCAACACTCAAGGGTCAAGGGTCAAGCCTCAAGGCTCCAGGCTCGAGGCTCCAGGCTCAAGGCTCAAGGCTCAAGCCTCAAGGCTCCAGGCTCAAGGCTCAACGCTCAAGGCTCAAGGCTCAAGGCTCAAGGCTCAAGACTCAAGGCTCAAGGCTCTGGACTCGAGGCTCAAGGCTCCAGGGTCAAGGCTCAAGGCTCAAGACTCAAGGCTCAAGGCTCAAGGCTCAAGGCTTAAGGCTCAAGGCTCAAGGCTCAAGGCTCAAGGTTCAAGGTTCAAGGCTTAAGGCTCAAGGATCAAGGCTCAAGTCATGGCTCAAGGGTCAGGACTCAAGGCAAAAGTGTCAAGGCAAAAGGCTCAAGGCTCAAGGCTCAAGGCTCAAGGCTAAAGGCTCAAGGCTCAAGGCTCAAGACTCAAGGATCATGGCTAAAGGTTGAAGGCTCAAGGTTCAAAGCTCAAGGCTCAAGGGTCACGGTCAAGGGTCAAAAGTCAAGGCTCAAGGCTCAAGGCTCAAGGCTCAAGGCTCAAGGCTCAAGGCTCAAGGCTCAAGGCTCAAGGCTCAAGGCTCAAGGCTCAAGGCTCAAGGCTCGAGGCTCGAGGCTCGAGGCTCGAGGCTCAAGGCTCAAGGATCAAGGATCAAGGCTCAAGTCACGGCTCAAGGGTCAGGACTCAAGGCAAAAGGCTGAAGGCTCAAGGCTCAAGGCTCAAAGCTCAAAGCTCAAGGATCAAGGCTCAAGGTTCCTGGAAAAAGGCTCAAGGCTCAAGGCTCAAGGCTCAAGTCACGGTTCAAGGCTCAGGGCTCAACACTCAAGGGTGAAGTGTCAAGGCTCAAGGCTCAAGGCTCAAGGCTCAAGGCTCAAGGCTCAAGGCTCACGACTCAAGACTCAAGGCTCATGGCTAAAGGATGAAGGCTCAAGGTTCAAAGCTCAAGGCTCGAGGGTCACGGTCAAGAGTCAAAAGTCAAGGGTCAAGGTTCAAGGCTCAAGGCTCAAGGCTTAAGGCTTAAGGCTCAAGGGTCAAGGGTCAAGGCTCGAGGCTCGATGCTCGAGGCTCGAGGCTCCGTGCTCAAGGCTCAAGGCTCAAGGCTCAAGACTCAAGGCTCAAGGATCAAGGCTCAAGGCTCAAGGCTCAAGCCGCAAGGCTCAAGGCTCAAGGCTCAAGGCTCAAGTCTCAAGGCTCCTGAAGGCTCAAGGCTCAGGGCTCGAGGCTCAAGGCTCCAGTGTCAAGGCTCAAGGTAATGGTGATTTTCGGTTATTACAAGTAACAAAACGCATCGGAAAAAGTTTATCACCATAAATGGATCTAATATTGAATGACGCAATTAAACTACATAAGAAATCAAAGAGTTAGGCAGAACAATTCATACCCTTGAAGCCTTTGATCTTAATAGTCAGTTGGTGAAGATGAACGACGGAAACCAAGAATTCCAATGGGGAATTCCACCAAAGCTAGTCCACACAACACTTGCTTGAACACCAAGAGAGGATGCTAGTCCTATGTGCTTGAAGAAGAAGAAGCAAAAGAACCCTAGGGTTCTTCTAGGGGGCGGCCGAAACTTTCAAGGGGTAGGGGATTATGGTTGCCCTAATCCCTTTTAAATGACTTCCTTACCAAGTTTGTCTATTTTGCACTCTAGCCCCTTTCCTTTAGTTCTTCTTATAAGCACACAATTAGTTTCAATATTAACATTTAATATTAAACTATAATATATTAATGCAATTACGCTAATTACATTAATGATATGATGGTGTTTAGTGTTTAAGTGTGTGACCCTTTAGGCTCACATACAACTAGCCATATAACTATATGTTATACGCGTGAAGCATATTCCAACAGCTCCCACTTGCGCACGTGATAACCTCAAGTAGTTATACAAGCAAAGGTTAGAGTCTAGCAACGCGCCAATGCCCCTAGGAGTATATGAGGAGTTTCATAAAATATTTGTTCAAAGTTTTTCAAGCATTTATCCTTTTGTTACTGATACTATGTTGAATTTTAGACAAGGATCAATGTCAATCTAAAATTTCAACGATTCTGTTTCGAGATCTATATAATGAAGTAGATTACCAAAATCAATCAAGATTCATCTTGATTACCTTTTTGGGTGTGGCCACACATACATCTATTCAAAATCATCGAGGGGCCCAGTAGTATCTAATCCACATACGTGGAGGAACAAATTCTTTATTGACTGCACGTGTCTGTCATATACTTAATGATAAACTCGATAATGGTTGTTATAGCAGCCTTATTCAGGTCAGCGTTTAACCACATCAAAGTTTGCTCCTCTACATACACAAACCAACTTGCATCTCAAGTCAGAGGATAAGTGACAAAGCCTTTGTGAGATTCACTTGTGACATAAATCCAGGAAGTGATTTCTCATAGGTTGGGTCAGTCCAATTGTGCATCACAATGAACAACATGTGAGTTTGATTTCATCATCCTTAGTCATACTAAGATGATGTCATCAATGCCCTCAGATTTGTCTTAATAATATTCCCATATTATTAATATGACAATGGACAATATAGAATATAAAACACAGTAAATACTCAAGGATATAAACATGCAAATATAGAACACAGTAGATATTCATATAAAAACGATCATACCAAATATATCATTTTATTCCAATATAAACTGCTCACAGTTCCATTATCCAAATACTTAAACAGATTTACATGAAACTACTAGCTTGTGGAAGTCCAATGTTCCATTATCATATTCGAGATGTTTGGTACAAGACATTGAGTTCGATAAAGTGTCAGCTAGTTAGTTATCTGTTTGAACTTTAAGTGTACGAATTTCACATGTCTCCATAAATCATTCGAATGTAGTGAACCTTCGTAAATAGGATCTAGCGTCATCATGACCTATTTCAAAACCAACATAAGTATAGCAAGTATACTTAGTTTCAGTTCAGTATCTCCACCATGACCAAGGAACATATATCCAGTACTTTAAAATACTTCAATGTGTTCTTAACAGCAATCCAGTGACTCTCTCATGAATTCTGTTGGTATTTCCTAGTAAGGTCCCCTAAGGACGTTACATTTGGCCTAGTGCTCCTTACATCGTACATGATGAATGTAATAGCCGATTCATAGGGGATTACATTCATCCGCTTCACCACATCAGGTGTGGAAGGTCCTTGAGTCTCACTCAAGTTTACATTGTGTGGCATACGAGGACTTCCTCGTTTGGGAGTACCCCTCTAAACCATTTAGAATTTTATCAATGTAAGCACTTTGACTTAAACCAATTAACCGCTTTGATCTATCATTATAGATCTTTACTTTAAGTATGTATGTCGTGTCCCTACAATCCATCATGTCGAAACATTTTCCAAGCCAGGATTTTCATCTTGTAGCATGGTATATTGTTTCACATGAGTGACATGTCATCAACATGTATGACTTGAGAAACGACAACGCTCCCACTAGCTCTCATATATACTCATAATCAGTTTGGGTTTTAGCTGAAATAAAGGTTTTGATTTCATCATTAACCAAATTTCATAGTCATAGTACACTACTTTGGCTATAAGAATCCTAATGTCTTTAGTAACAGGCGAGAAGGTTTCATCATTGTCAATCCAGTAGGATTGAGTGTAACCTTTTGCTACTATGAGAGATTTATAGGTGTGTATATTTTCATCCATGTCAACAGTCTTACTGGTTTGAGAAAGATCAACTAAGTTCAAAACTTGATTGTCTCTCATGGATTTTATTTTCGCATTCATTGCTTCAAGTCATTTTTTGAATTCAAAATTCGATAATGCAACTTGATAGTTAGGGGGTTCATAATGATCCTCGAAACTTGCTCCTCAGCATCGACATAAATCTATATCGTTCAGGTGCATGAGGTGTCCTTGCGGATCTAAGAATGGGAACAACATCATCCTGTGGTCCAACATCTATATGTCCAGCCTGAGAATGATATTTGCTAGTGTTACCAGAAGGTTGTGTATCTTCACTTTGGATCTTGTCAAACTCTATGGTGCTCCCACTTGCTTTGTGAAATGAGACAGTTCTCAAGAAACTCAGCATACCGAGTAACAACAATTTGTTCTCAGTTGGGAAGTAAAATAGTAATCGAAGATATAATTGGTAGATATGGGCTCAAGTTTGTTCGACATGTCTCGTTCCACGAGATCCTCACAACCCCAGATCCTCAAGTAAGACAAATTAGGGACTTTCCCACGCCATATCTCATATGGTGTCTTTTTAACCTTTTGGTCGGAACCATATCAAGTATTCGTGCAGCAGACTTCAGTGCATGCCCCTCAAAAGGATAGTGTAAGAGTAGTAGGACTCATCATAGACCGCACCATGTCATACAGGGTCGATATCTCCTTCCAGACACACCATTATCTTGTGGAGTGTATGAAAGAGTGAATTGTGAGACAATCTCACGATGTGTGGGATGATCCAGAAACTCTTGACTCATGTACTTTCATCCTCAATCAGGACTGAAAGCCTTTGTTGTCTTGCCGAGTTGATTTTCTGCTTTTACTTTAGAAAGCTTTGAACGTTTCAAAGATTTCATGTTTATGTCTAATCAAGTAAACATAACCATAGCGACTGATATCATTAAAGCTTCCATGTTGATGTTTAATCAAGTAAACATAACCATATCGAATGATATCATCAGTGAAAGTAGGTGGCACCTTCCCTAGTCTTAGTTCTAAAAGGGCCACATACATCAGTATGTATGAGTCCAAGTAGATTTTTAGCTCTTTCGCCAACATGGGAGAAATGCTTTCTTGTTATCTTTCCATAATATACAAGAGTGGCATTTTAAATGATTCATAATCATTTGTAAAGAAGCCCGTCGAGTTTTAGTATCAAAATGTGTTTCTAGTTTATGTGGAAAAGATGACGATGCTCTAGGTAAGTAGAATCCAAACTAATTTGGATTCTTGAGTGCTACATTTGTATATAGAACTATCGTTTGAATTAGGATCATGCATATTAATTTTAAACATACTATTACAAGGAATAGTTATAAAAAATGTTATTTTTCATAAAACAAAATATCATAATCCATTATTCAACAAACGATAAAGCTAAACAATGCATAATTGACAATTGTTCAAAACAATAATTAACGCATTAGGAAGGATAAGATCACAGCTTCCATTCATTTAGCTTTCTACTTCACATTCAATCTTGCACATTTGTGTAAATGTGAGTTCCACAACTAGTGTCATACACTCAAGATTTAACACGAAAAATATAGAGTTCTATAATGAAGATACCTAATGTGCTAACTAGAACACATTTGTCCTTCATCAACTCTGCCAAGTAGGCAGGACAATTCCTCCTTCAATGGCCAGTTTCATCGCAATGATGGCAAGAAATATCCTTTACAGGGTGCTCATTTTTAGCAGGTGGGGGAATCGTAGGTTTGGAAAAGTAAACTAGCTTACCCTTACCTAGACTCTTGCCTTGGCTTGCGGTTTACCTTCCCTGATTGCTAGAAAAGTATTGGGTAACCCTTGCTCAACCAGTTTTACCATAGCATGTTCAATGATTGTCTTCCCCATGCTATGTACTTTTAAAACACTTTTCAAACTGGTCATAGTCCTTGCATAGTGAGGTAAGAATCAAGCTCATTCCAAGAACTTGTGGTAAGGGGTAACCAAGACGTTCCATTTGATCAAGATAGCATTGCATATTCAAGATGTAAGTGATAACTGATTGGCCGTCCTCCTGATTGCAAGCGTAGAATGCTTTAACTGTTTTGAACAGTTCAAGTTCTGCCTTTTGTTGAAATATCATTTTCAACTCGCTTATCATGTCATATGCTGTGAGTTCCTCGAAGTACTTTCGAATCTCGGGGTTCATGCTCACAAGCATAGGAGTAGCAACTTCTTGGTGTTCGTTAAACGTTTTGGTAAAGGCTTGATGAACAGCAGCAGAATCACTGACAGGAGGTGCCTCAGGTAAGGCCTCTTATAGGTGTATCAACTTTCTCATCTCTAAGGACAATCCTTAGAATTCGATATCAGTAGATAAAGTTGATATTAGTCAGTTTCAGTTTTCAAGAACTGATTTTTGAGTGGAGATACTTAGGTTTTGATGTTGTTGTTATCTGTATAACAACCAAAGTTCAAAAAATAGTATTTTCAATAATAATTTCTTTTAATCAATTAACTACCCAATTAATTTTAATTAAAAGCTAAGATCCCATTGAGCTTCTATCACCGCATCAGTTGATCTGCTAGAGGTGATAGATCCAATAGGTAGGTGACGATCAACAATTTCATTACAAGTGCAACTCTTAGAGGTATGGGACTTCATGGCACCTAGTGAACAAGCATCTAGGGTCAAGTGGCATGTTTGTCGCATCGTCGCCTCTAGTCAAGGTCTCACCGTTAACTCGATTAAGTCATCCAATGTGAAATCATGTCAAAATAGCTCTAGGTCTCACGCGTAGAGAATAATTACCTCGGATCTAGATTCAAACCACGTCTCACGTGAATTCAGAAATAGAAGCAAGTGATTTACAATCGATTGGACGGCGTGACTTAAATTTTAGGTATGTTAAATTTTAATTAATAAAATTTTATTAAGATATGAATGAATCATGTACTTCATTCATACCACTTCATAAGTCGTTTAATAAACGGTAAAAACTTTTAGCGATTATTAAGTGATAAGTTTCCAATCATATTTAAACTTTGTTTAATCTCAAAATGATTTTAGATTAAATGTTTGGATGTTTTAATGTTTGTGTCAAAAAACCGTTTTTAATTGTTTTATTTACTTGTATCTAATAGAAAAAGAAAACAACCACAAACATAAATAAAACATGCAACAAATTTGTGCAAACCTCGACCGATGAAATCCTAAGTTCGGTCACGTGAGTCATCACGACGGACCGAAAGGTCAAACTAGGGGACGGGCCAACATGAACCCACACGGGCCTACATGAACCCAATGGGCTCCCACTTGCTCCAAGACATTCTTGAGCAAGTAGAACCCAAAATTGTATAAAAGTGCAATCTGCCATAAAATTCCAGCAGACTTTGAAGCCCGAAAAGTCACTGAAGGGACTTCGTTAGTCTTCCCGGCCTTCTGGAAAGTTGTAGGTCTCTGAGTTGCGGAACGTTTGGCGGTGGTTTCAGGTCCAACGGATTAGCCAATCTCCGGGAAAGTCTGTTTTTTGCAGCTGCGCAGGAGGTGCCGAAAATTGTTGTTTTGTCCTCATCTTTGGTCAACAAATTACAAAGTACAAAGAAACAAAATACAACTATTCTAATTACTTTTACAATGAAATTGCCCCAAAAAATGGCACCAAACATAAAGGAAAAAATTTGAAACAAAATACAACAATTAAGCCAAAAAACACGGCTTTTCCCAAATCAACCAAACAACCAAACAACAACACATTCATCCACAAACGGTCTAGGGTTTCATCGGTTTGCACAAACAAGCAACAATTGACAAGTTTTTGGCTTGGGATATGGGAAAATTACATGTTTTGACATATCAACAAAAACGAAGATTAAATGTAAAATCCAAGCCAAATAATCAAAAAAACAATAACAAGATTAATTTTTGATTAGTGTTTTTGTAACAAGTAGCATGTAGGGTTACTAAAAATCATATTTTTAACCCTTATTTATCAAAATATTCAAAAAAATTAAAGAACCGTAGGGTTCGAATTTTTTCCGATCGGTTATTTAAAAGGCATCAAAAAGTCGTATTTTTTGCTACTTTTACAAAAACTAGTTAATTATATCATCAATATAATGACTCGTGATACCACTAATGGTGATTTTCGGTTATTACAAGTAACAAAACGCAGCGGAAAAAGTTGATCACCATAAACGGATCTAATATTGAATGACACAATTAAACTACATAAGAAATCAAAGAGTTAGGAAGAACAATTCATACCCTTGAAGCCTTTGATATTAATAATCGGTTGGTGAAGATGAACGACCGAAAGCAAGAATTCCAATGGGAAATTCCTCCAAAGCTAGTCCACACAACACTTGCTTGAACACCAAGAGAGGATGCTAGTCCTATGTGCTTGAAGAAGAAGAAGCAAAAGAACCCTAGGGTTCTTCTAGGGGGCGGCCGAAACTTTCAAGGGGTAGGGGATTATGGTTGCCCTAATCCCTTTTAAATGACATCCTTACCAAGTTTGTCTATTTTGCATTCTAGCCCCTTTCCTTTAGTTCTTCTTATAAGCACACAATTAGTTTCAATATTAACATTTAATATTAAACTACAATATATATTAATGCAATTACACTAATTACATTAATGATATGATGGTGTTTAGTGTTTAAGTGTGTGACCCTTTAGGCTCAAATACAACTAGCCATATAACTATATGTTATACGCGTGAAGCATATTCCAACACAAGGCTCAAGGCTCAAGGCTCAATGCTCAAGGCTCAAGGCTCCAGGTTCAAGGCAAAAGGCAAAAGGCTCAAGGTTCAAGGCTCAAGGCTCAAGGTTCAAGGCTCAAGGCTCAAGGCTCAAGGATCAAGGATCAAGGCTCAAGTCACGGCTCAAGGGTCAGGACTCAAGGCAAAAGGCTCAAGGCTTAAGGCTCAAGGCTCAAGGCTCAAGGCTCAAGGTTCAAGGCACAAGGCTCAAAGCTCAAGGCACAAGGATCAAGGCTCAAGGCTTAAGGATCAAGGTTACAGGAAAAAGGCTCAAGGCTCAAGGCTCAAGGCTCAAGGATCAAGTCACGGTTCAAGGCTCAAGGCTCAAGCCTCAAGGCTCAACACTCAAGGCTCAAGGGTCAAGGGTCAAGGGTCAAGGCTCAAGGCTCAAGGCTCAAGGCCCAAGACTCAAGGCTCATGGCTCAAGGATGAAGGCTTAATGTTCAAAGCTGAAGGCTCAAGGGTCACGGTCAAGGGTCAAAACTCAAGGGTCAAGGTTCAAGGCTCAAGGCTGAAGGCTCAAGGCTCAAGGCTCAAGGCTCAAGGCTCAAGGCTCAAGGCTCAAGGCTCAACGTACAAGGCTTAAGGCTCAAGGCTCAAGGGTCACGGCTCAAGTGTCAAGAGTCAAAAGTCAAGGCTCAAGGCTCAAGTCACGGCTCAAGGGTCAAGGCTCAAGGCTCAACACTCAAGGGTCAAGGGTCAAGGGTCATGGCTCAAGTCTCAAGGCTCAAGGCACAAGGGTCAAGGGTCAAGGCTTGATGCTGGAGGCTCGAGACTCAAGGCTCAAGGCTCAAGGCTCAAGGGTCAAGGCTCAAGGCTCAAGGCTCAAGTCTCAAGGCTCAAGGCTCAAGGCACAAGGCTCAAGGCTCAAGGCTCAAGGCTCAATGCTCAAGGCTCAAGGCTCAAGGCTCAAGGCTCAAGGCTCAAGGCTCGAGGCTCGAGGCTCGAGGCTCGAGGCTCAAGGATCAAGGCTCAAGGCTCAAAGCTCCAGGCTCAAGGCTCAAGGCTCAAGGCTCAATGCTCAAGGCTCAAGGCTCAAGGCTCAAGGCCCAAGGCTCAAGGCTCAAGGCTCAATGCTCAAGGCTCAAGGCTCGAGGCTCGAGGCTCAAGGCTCAAGGCTCAAGGCTCAAGGCTCAAGGCTCAAGGCTCCAGGCACAAGGCTCAAGGCTCAAGGCTCAAGGCTCAAGGCTCAAGGCTCAAGGCTCCAGGCTCAAGGCTCAAGGCTCAAGGCTCAAGGCTCAAGGCTCAAGGCTCAAGGATCAAGGCTCAAGGTTCCAGGAAAAAGGTTCAAGGCTTAAGGCTCAAAGGTCAAGTCACGGTTCAAGGCTCAAGGCTCAACACACAAGGGTCAAGTGTCAAGGCTCAAGGCTCAAGGCTCAAGGCTCAAGGCTCTAGGATCAAGGCTCAAGGCTCAAGGCTTAAGGCTCAAGGATCAAGGCTCAAGGCTCAAGGGTCAAGTCACGGTTCTAGGCTCACGGCTCAACACACAAGGGTCAAGTGTCAAGGCTCAAGGCACAAGGCTCAAGGCTCAAGGCTTTAGGCTCGAGGCTCAAGGCTAAAGGATCAAGGATCAAGGATCAAGGCTAAAGGCTCAAGGCTCAAGGCTCAAGGCTCAAGCTTCAAGGCTCAAGGCTCGAGGCTCGAGGCTCGAGGCTCAAGGCTCAAGGATCAAGGATCAAGGCTCAAGGCTCAAGGCTCAAGGCTCAAGGCTCCAGGCTCAAGGCTCAAGGCTCAAGGCTCAAGGCTCCAGGCTCAAGGCTCAAGGCTCAAGGCTCAAGGCTCAAGGCTCAAGGCTCAAGGCTCAAGGCTAAAGGCTAAAGGCTCAAGGCTCAAGGCTCAAGGCTCAAGGCTCAAGGCTCAAAGCTCAAGGCCCAAGGATCAAGGCTCAAGGTTCCAGGAAAAAGGTTCAAGGCTGAAAGCTCAAGGGTCAAGTCACGGTTCAAGGCTCAAGGCTCAACACACAAGGGTCAAGTGTCAAGGCTCAAGGCTCAAGGCTCAAGGATCAAGGCTCAAGGCTCAAGGCTCAAGGCTCAAGGCTCAAGGCTCAAGGCTCAAGGCTCAAGGCTCAAGGATCAAGGCTCAAGGTTCCAGGAAAAAGGTTCAAGGCTGAAGGCTCAAGGGTCAAGTCACGGTTCAAGGCTCAAGGCTCAACACACAAGGCTCAAGTGTCAAGGCTCAAGGCTCAAGGCTTAAGGCTCGAGGCTCAAGGCTCAAGGATCAAGGATCAAGGATCAAGGCTAAAGGCTCAAGGCTCAAGGCTCAAGGCTCAAGTTTCAAGGCTCAAGGCTCAAGGATCAAGGCTCAAGGTTCCAGGAAAAAGGTTCAAGGCTGAAGGCTCAAGGATCAAGTCACGTTTCAAGGCTCAAGGCTCAACACACAAGGGTCAAGTGTCAAGGCTCAAGGCTCAAGGCTCAAGGCTCAAGGCTCAAGGCTCAAGGCTCAAGGCTCAAGGCTCAAGGTTCAAGGCTTAAGGCTCAAGGGTCACGGCTCACGTGTCAAGCGTCAAAAGTCAAGGCTCAAGGCTCAAGTCACGGCTCAAGGGTCAAGGCTCAAAAGTCAAGGCTCAAGGCTCAATACTCAAGGGTCAAGGGTCATGGCTCAAGTGTCAAGGCTTAAGGCTCAAGGCACAAGGGTCAAGGGTCAAGGCTAAAGGCTCGAGGTTCGAGGCTCAAGGCTCCAGTCTCAAGGCACTAGGCTCAAGGGTCAAGGCTCAAGGCTCAAGGGTCAAGGGTCAAGGCTCAAGGCTCAAGGCTCAAGGCTCCAGGCTCGAGGCTCCAGGCTCGAGGCTCCAGGCTCGAGGCTCCAGGCTCCAGGCTCAAGGCTCAAGGCTCAAGGCTCAAGGCTCAAGGCTCAAGGCTCTGGGCTCGAGGCTCAAGGCTCCAGGGTCAAGGCTCAAGGCTCAAGACTCAAGGCTCAAGACTAAAGGCTCAAGGCTCAAGGCTCAAGGTTCAAGGCTCAAGGCTCAAGGCTCAAGGCTCAAGGCTCAAGGCTCAAGGCTCAAGGCTCAAGGCTCAAAGCTCAAGGCTCAAGGATCAAGGCTCAAGGTTCCAGGAAAAAGGTTCAAGGCTGAATGCTCAAGGGTCAAGTCACGGTTCAAGGCTCAAGGCTCAACACACAAGGGTCAAGTATCAAGGCTCAAGGCTCAAGGCTCAAGGATCAAGGCTCAAGGCTCCAGCCTCAAGGCTCAAGGCTCAAGGCTCAAGGCTCAAGGCTCAAGGCTCAAGGCTCAAGGCTCAAGGCTCAAGGCTCAAGGCTCAACGCTCAAGGCTCAAGGATCAAGGCTCGAGGTTCCAGGAAAGAGGTTCAAGGCTGAAGGCTCAAGGGTCAAGTCACGGTTCAAGGCTCAAGGCTCAACACACAAGGGTCAAGTGTCAAGGCTCAAGGCTCAAGGCTCAAGGCTCAAGGATCAAGGCTCAAGGCTCAAGGCTCAAGGCTCAAGGCTCAAGGATCAAGGCTCAAGGTTCCAGGAAAAAGGTTCAAGGCTGAAGGCTCAAGGGTCAAGTCACGGTTCAAGGCTCAAGGCTCAACACACAAGGGTCAAGTGTCAAGGCTCAAGGCACAAGGCTCAAGGCTCAAGGCTCAAGGCTCAAGGCTCAAGGCTCAAGGCTTAAGGCTCGAGGCTCAAGGCTCAAGGATCAAGGATCAAGGATCAAGGCTAAAGGCTCAAGGCTCAAGGCTCAAGGCTCAAGTTTCAAGGCTCAAGGCTCAAGGCTCAAGGATCAAGGCTCAAGGTTCCAGGAAAAAGGTTCAAGGCTGAAGGCTCAAGGGTCAAGTCACGTTTCAAGGCTCAAGGCTCAACACACAAGGGTCAAGTGTCAAGGCTCAAGGCTCAAGGCTCAAGGCTCAAGGCTCAAGGCTCAAGGCTCAAGGCTCAAGGCTCAAGGCTCAAGGCTCAAGGCTCAAGGTTCAAGGCTTAAGGCTCAAGGGTCACGGCTCACGTGTCAAGCGTCAAAAGTCAAGGCTCAAGGCTGAAGTCACGGCTCAAGGGTCAAGACTCAAAAGTCAAGGCTCAAGGCTCAATACTCAAGGGTCAAGGGTCATGGCTCAAGTGTCAAGTGTCAAGGCTCAAGGCTCAAGGTACCAGGGTCAAGGGTCAAGGCTAAAGGCTTGAGGTTCGAGGCTCAAGGCTCAAGGCTCCAGTCTCAAGGCACAAGGCTCAAGGGTCAAGGCTCAAGGCTCAAGGCTCAAGGCTCGAGGCTCGAGGCTCGAGGCTCCAGGCTCGAGGCTCGAGGCTCCATGCTCGAGGCTCCAGGCTCCAGGCTCAAGGCTCAAGGCTCAAGGCTCAAGGCTCAAGGCTCAGGGCTCCAGGCTCAAGGCTCAAGGCTCAAGGCTCTGGGCTCGAGGCTCAAGGCTCCAGGGTCAAGGCTCAAGGCTCAAGACTCAAGGCTCAAGGCTAAAGGCTCAAGGCTCAAGGCTCAAGGCTCAAGGCTCAAGGCTCAAGGCTCAAGGCTCAAAGCACAAGGCTCAAGGATCAAGGCTCAAGGTTCCAGGAAAAAGGTTCAAGGCTGAAGGCTCAAGGGTCAAGTCACGGTTCAAGGCTCAAGGCTCAACACACAAGGGTCAAGTGTCAAGGCTCAAGGCTCAAGGCTCAAGGATCAATGCTCAAGGCTCAAGGCTCCAGCCTCAAGGCTCAAGCCTCAAGGCTCAAGGCTCAAGGCTCAAGGCTCAAGGCTCAAGGCTCAAGGCTCAAGGCTCAAGGCTCAAGGCTCAAAGCTCAAGGCTCAAGGATCAAGGCTCATGGTTCCAGGAAAAAGGTTCAAGGCTGAAGGCTCAAGGGTCAAGTCACGGTTCAAGGCTCAAGGCTCAACACACAAGGGTCAAGTGTCAAGGCTCAAGGCACAAGGCTCAAGGCTCAAGGCTCAAGGATTAAGGATCGAGGCTCAAGGCTCAAGGATCAAGGATCAAGGCTCAAGGCTCAAGGCTCAAGGCTCAAGGCTCAAGGCTCAAGGCTCAAGGATCAAGGCTCAAGGTTCGAGGAAAAAGGTTCAAGGCTGAAGGCTCAAGGGTCAAGTCACGGTTCAAGGCTCAAGGCTCAACACACAAGGGTCAAGTGTCAAGGCTCAAGGCTCAAGGCTCAAGGCTCAAGGCTCAAGGTTCAAGGCTTAAGGCTCAAGGGTCACGGCTCACGTGTCAAGCGTCAAAAGTCAAGGCTCAAGGCTCCAGTCACGGCTCAAGGGTCAAGGCTCAAAAGTCAAGGCTCAATACTCAAGGGTCAAGGGTCATGGCTCAAGTGTCAAGGCTCAAGGCTCAAGGCACAAGGGTCAAGGGTCAAGGCTAAAGGCTCAAGGCTCAAGGTTCGAGGCTCAAGGCTCAAGGCTCCAGTCTCAAGGCACAAGGCTCAAGGCTCAAGGCTCGGGTCACGGCTCAAGGCTCAAGGCTCAAGGCTCAAGGCTCAAGGCCCAAGGCTCAAGGATCAAGGCTCAAGGCTCAAGGCTCAAGGCTCGAGGCTCGAGGCTCAAGGCTCAAGGCTCAAGGATCAAGGCTCAAGGCTCAAGGCTCAAGGCTCGAGGCTCGAGGCTGAAGGCTCAAGGTTGAAGGCTCAATGCTGAAGGCTGAAGGCTCAAGGCTGAAGGCTGAAGGCTGAAGGCTGAAGGCTCAAGGCTCAAGGCTCAAGGCTCAAGGCTCAAAGCTCAAGGCTCAAAGCTAAAAGCTCATGGATCAAGGCTCAAGGTTCCAGGAAAAAGGCTGAAGGCTCAAGGCTCAATGCTCAAGTCACGGCTCAAGGCTCAAGGCTCAAGGCTCAAGGCTCAAGGCTCAAGGCTCAAGGCTCAAGGCTCAAAGTCAAGGCTCAAGGATCAAGGCTCAAGGTTCCAGGAAAAAGGTTCAAGGCTGAAGGCTCAAGGGTCAAGTCATGGTTCAAGGCTCAAGGCTCAGCACACAAGGGTCAAGTGTCAAGGCTCAAGGCACAAGGCTCAAGGCTCAAGGCTCAAGGCTCAAGGCTTAAGGCACGAGGCTCAAGGCTCAAGGCTCAAGGCTCAAGGCTCAAGGCTCAAGGCTCAAGGCTCAAGGCTCAAGGCTCAAGGCTCAAGGCTCAAGGCTCAAGGCTCAAGGATCAAGGCTCAAGGTTCCAGGAAAAAGGTTCAAGGCTGAAGGCTCAAGGGGAGTCACGGTTCAAGGCTCAAGGCTCAACACACAAGGGTCAAGTGTCAAGGCTCAAGGCTCAAAGCTCAAGGCTCAAGGCTCAAGGCTCAAGGCTCAAGGCTCAAGGCTCAAGGTTCAAGGCTCAAGGCTCAAGGCTCAAGGCTCAAGGCTCAAGGTTCAAGGCTTAAGGCTCAAGGGTCACGGCTCACGTGTCAAGCGTCAAAAGTCAAGGCTCAAGGCTCAAGTCACGGCTCAAGGGTCAAGGCTCAAAAGTCAAGGCTCAAGGCTCAATACTCAAGGGTCAAGGGTCATGGCTCAAGTGTCAAGGCTCAAGGCTCAAGGCACAAGGGTCAAGGGTCAAGGCTAAAGGCTTGAGGTTCGAGGCTCAAGGCTCAAGGCTCCAGTCTCAAGGCACAAGGCTCAAGGGTCAAGGCTCAAGGCTCAAGGCTCAAGGCTCAAGGCTCAAGGCTCAAGGCTCGAGGCTCGAGGCTCGAGGCTCCAGGCTCGAGGCTCCAGGCTCGAGGCTCCAGGCTCAAGGCTCAAGGCTCAAGGCTCAAGGCTCAAGGCTCAAGGCTCAAGGCTCTGGGCTCGAGGCTCAAGGCTCCAGGGTCAAGGCTCAAGGCTCAAGGCTCAAGACTCAAGGCTCAAGGCTAAAGGCTAAAGGCGAAAGGCTAAAGGCTCAAGGCTCAAGGCTCAAGGCTCAAGGCTCAAGGCTCAAGGCTCAAAGCTCAAGGCTCAAGGATCAAGGCTCAAGGTTCCAGGAAAAAGGTTCAAGGCTGAAGGCTCAAGGGTCAAGTCACGGTTCAAGGCTCAAGGCTCAACACACAAGGGTCAAGTGTCAAGGCTCAAGGCTCAAGGCTCAAGGATCAAGGCTCAAGGCTCAAGGCTCAAGCCTCAAGGCTCAAGGCTCCAGCCTTAAGGCTCAAGGCTCAAGGCTCAAGGCTCAAGGCTCAAGGCTCAAGGCTCAAAGCTCAAGGCTCAAGGATCAAGGCTCAAGGTTCCAGGAAAAAGGTTCAAGGCTGAAGGCTCAAGGGTCAAGTCACGGTTCAAGGCTCAAGGCTCAACACACAAGGGTCAAGTGTCAAGGCTCAAGGCTCAAGGCTCAAGGATCAAGGCTCAAGGCTCAAGGCTCAAGGATCAAGGCTCAAGGTTCCAGGAAAAAGGTTCAAGGCTGAAGGCTCAAGGGTCAAGTCACGGTTCAAGGCTCAAGGCTCAACACACAAGGGTCAAGTGTCAAGGCTCAAGGCACAAGGCTCAAGGCTCAAGGCTCAAGGCTCAAGGCTCAAGGCTTAAGGCTCGAGGCTCAAGGCTCAAGGATCAAGGATCAAGGATCAAGGTTCGAGGAAAAAGGTTCAAGGCTGAAGGCTCAAGGGTCAAGTCACGGTTCAAGGCTCAAGGCTCAACACACAAGGGTCAAGTGTCAAGGCTCAAGGCTCAAGGCTCAAGGCTCAAGGCTCAAGGTTCAAGGCTTAAGGCGCAAGGGTCACGGCTCACGTGTCAAGCGTCAAAAGTCAAGGCTCAAGGCTCCAGTCACGGCTCAAGGGTCAAGGCTCAAAAGTCAAGGCTCAATACTCAAGGGTCAAGGGTCATGGCTCAAGTGTCAAGGCTCAAGGCTCAAGGCACAAGGGTCAAGGGTCAAGGCTAAAGGCTCAAGGCTCAAGGTTCGAGGCTCAAGGCTCAAGGCTCCAGTCTCAAGGCACAAGGCTCAAGGCTCAAGGCTCGGGTCACGGCTCAAGGCTCAAGGCTCAAGGCTCAAGGCTCAAGGCCCAAGGCTCAAGGATCAAGGCTCAAGGCTCAAGGCTCAAGGCTCGAGGCTCGAGGCTCAAGGCTCAAGGCTCAAGGATCAAGGCTCAAGGCTCAAGGCTCAAGGCTCGAGGCTCGAGGCTGAAGGCTCAAGGTTGAAGGCTCAATGCTGAAGGCTGAAGGCTCAAGGCTGAAGGCTGAAGGCTCAAGGCTCAAGGCTCAAGGCTCAAGGCTCAAAGCTCAAGGCTCAAAGCTAAAAGCTTATGGATCAAGGCTCAAGGTTCCAGGAAAAAGGCTGAACGCTCAAGGCTCAATGCTCAAGTCACGGTTCAAGGCTCAAGGCTCAAGGCTCAAGGCTCAAGGCTCAAGGCTCAAGGCTCAAGGCTCAAGGCTCAAGGCTCAAGGCTCAAAGTCAAGGCTCAAGGATCAAGGCTCAAGGTTCCAGGAAAAAGGTTCAAGGCTGAAGGCTCAAGGGTCAAGTCATGGTTCAAGGCTCAAGGCTCAGCACACAAGGGTCAAGTGTCAAGGCTCAAGGCACAAGGCTCAAGGCTCAAGGCTCAAGGCTCAAGGCTTAAGGCACGAGGCTCAAGGCTCAAGGCTCAAGGCTCAAGGCTCAAGGCTCAAGGCTCAAGGCTCAAGGCTCAAGGCTCAAGGCTCAAGGCTCAAGGCTCAAGGATCAAGGCTCAAGGTTCCAGGAAAAAGGTTCAAGGCTGAAGGCTCAAGGGGAGTCACGGTTCAAGGCTCAAGGCTCAACACACAAGGGTCAAGTGTCAAGGCTCAAGGCTCAAAGCTCAAGGCTCAAGGCTCAAGGCTCAAGGCTCAAGGCTCAAGGCTCAAGGCTCAAGGTTCAAGGCTCAAGGCTCAAGGCTCAAGGCTCAAGGTTCAAGGCTTAAGGCTCAAGGGTCACGGCTCACGTGTCAAGCGTCAAAAGTCAAGGCTCAAGGCTCAAGTCACGGCTCAAGGGTCAAGGCTCAAAAGTCAAGGCTCAAGGCTCAATACTCAAGGGTCAAGGGTCATGGCTCAAGTGTCAAGGCTCAAGGCTCAAGGCTCAAGGCTCAAGGCTCAAGGCTCGAGGCTCGAGGCTCGAGGCTCCAGGCTCGAGGCTCCAGGCTCGAGGCTCCAGGCTCAAGGCTCAAGGCTCAAGGCTCAAGGCTCAAGGCTCAAGGCTCTGGGCTCGAGGCTCAAGGCTCCAGGGTCAAGGCTCAAGGCTCAAGGCTCAAGACTCAAGGCTCAAGGCTAAAGGCTAAAGGCGAAAGGCTAAAGGCTCAAGGCTCAAGGCTCAAGGCTCAAGGCTCAAGGCTCAAGGCTCAAAGCTCAAGGCTCAAGGATCAAGGCTCAAGGTTCCAGGAAAAAGGTTCAAGGCTGAAGGCTCAAGGGTCAAGTCACGGTTCAAGGCTCAAGGCTCAACACACAAGGGTCAAGTGTCAAGGCTCAAGGCTCAAGGCTCAAGGATCAAGGCTCAAGGCTCAAGGCTCAAGCCTCAAGGCTCAAGGCTCCAGCCTTAAGGCTCAAGGCTCAAGGCTCAAGGCTCAAGGCTCAAGGCTCAAGGCTCAAAGCTCAAGGCTCAAGGATCAAGGCTCAAGGTTCCAGGAAAAAGGTTCAAGGCTGAAGGCTCAAGGGTCAAGTCACGGTTCAAGGCTCAAGGCTCAACACACAAGGGTCAAGTGTCAAGGCTCAAGGCTCAAGGCTCAAGGATCAAGGCTCAAGGCTCAAGGCTCAAGGATCAAGGCTCAAGGTTCCAGGAAAAAGGTTCAAGGCTGAAGGCTCAAGGGTCAAGTCACGGTTCAAGGCTCAAGGCTCAACACACAAGGGTCAAGTGTCAAGGCTCAAGGCACAAGGCTCAAGGCTCAAGGCTCAAGGCTCAAGGCTCAAGGCTTAAGGCTCGAGGCTCAAGGCTCAAGGATCAAGGATCAAGGATCAAGGTTCGAGGAAAAAGGTTCAAGGCTGAAGGCTCAAGGGTCAAGTCACGGTTCAAGGCTCAAGGCTCAACACACAAGGGTCAAGTGTCAAGGCTCAAGGCTCAAGGCTCAAGGCTCAAGGCTCAAGGTTCAAGGCTTAAGGCGCAAGGGTCACGGCTCACGTGTCAAGCGTCAAAAGTCAAGGCTCAAGGCTCCAGTCACGGCTCAAGGGTCAAGGCTCAAAAGTCAAGGCTCAATACTCAAGGGTCAAGGGTCATGGCTCAAGTGTCAAGGCTCAAGGCTCAAGGCACAAGGGTCAAGGGTCAAGGCTAAAGGCTCAAGGCTCAAGGTTCGAGGCTCAAGGCTCAAGGCTCCAGTCTCAAGGCACAAGGCTCAAGGCTCAAGGCTCGGGTCACGGCTCAAGGCTCAAGGCTCAAGGCTCAAGGCTCAAGGCCCAAGGCTCAAGGATCAAGGCTCAAGGCTCAAGGCTCAAGGCTCGAGGCTCGAGGCTCAAGGCTCAAGGCTCAAGGATCAAGGCTCAAGGCTCAAGGCTCAAGGCTCGAGGCTCGAGGCTGAAGGCTCAAGGTTGAAGGCTCAATGCTGAAGGCTGAAGGCTCAAGGCTGAAGGCTGAAGGCTCAAGGCTCAAGGCTCAAGGCTCAAGGCTCAAAGCTCAAGGCTCAAAGCTAAAAGCTTATGGATCAAGGCTCAAGGTTCCAGGAAAAAGGCTGAACGCTCAAGGCTCAATGCTCAAGTCACGGTTCAAGGCTCAAGGCTCAAGGCTCAAGGCTCAAGGCTCAAGGCTCAAGGCTCAAGGCTCAAGGCTCAAGGCTCAAAGTCAAGGCTCAAGGATCAAGGCTCAAGGTTCCAGGAAAAAGGTTCAAGGCTGAAGGCTCAAGGGTCAAGTCATGGTTCAAGGCTCAAGGCTCAGCACACAAGGGTCAAGTGTCAAGGCTCAAGGCACAAGGCTCAAGGCTCAAGGCTCAAGGCTCAAGGCTTAAGGCACGAGGCTCAAGGCTCAAGGCTCAAGGCTCAAGGCTCAAGGCTCAAGGCTCAAGGCTCAAGGCTCAAGGCTCAAGGCTCAAGGCTCAAGGCTCAAGGATCAAGGCTCAAGGTTCCAGGAAAAAGGTTCAAGGCTGAAGGCTCAAGGGGAGTCACGGTTCAAGGCTCAAGGCTCAACACACAAGGGTCAAGTGTCAAGGCTCAAGGCTCAAAGCTCAAGGCTCAAGGCTCAAGGCTCAAGGCTCAAGGCTCAAGGCTCAAGGCTCAAGGTTCAAGGCTCAAGGCTCAAGGCTCAAGGCTCAAGGTTCAAGGCTTAAGGCTCAAGGGTCACGGCTCACGTGTCAAGCGTCAAAAGTCAAGGCTCAAGGCTCAAGTCACGGCTCAAGGGTCAAGGCTCAAAAGTCAAGGCTCAAGGCTCAATACTCAAGGGTCAAGGGTCATGGCTCAAGTGTCAAGGCTCAAGGCTCAAGGCACAAGGGTCAAGGGTCAAGGCTAAAGGCTTGAGGTTCGAGGCTCAAGGCTCAAGGCTCCAGTCTCAAGGCACAAGGCTCAAGGGTCAAGGCTCAAGGCTCAAGGCTCAAGGCTCAAGGCTCAAGGCTCAAGGCTCGAGGCTCGAGGCTCGAGGCTCCAGGCTCGAGGCTCCAGGCTCGAGGCTCCAGGCTCAAGGCTCAAGGCTCAAGGCTCAAGGCTCAAGGCTCAAGGCTCAGGGCTCTGGGCTCGAGGCTCAAGGCTCCAGGGTCAAGGCTCAAGGCTCAAGGCTCAAGACTCAAGGCTCAAGGCTAAAGGCTAAAGGCTAAAGGCTCAAGGCTCAAGGCTCAAGGCTCAAGGCTCAAGGCTCAAGGCTCAAAGCTCAAGGCTCAAGGATCAAGGCTCAAGGTTCCAGGAAAAAGGTTCAAGGCTGAAGGCTCAAGGGTCAAGTCACGGTTCAAGGCTCAAGGCTCAACACACAAGGGTCAAGTGTCAAGGCTCAAGGCTCAAGGCTCAAGGATCAAGGCTCAAGGCTCAAGGCTCAAGCCTCAAGGCTCAAGGCTCCAGCCTTAAGGCTCAAGGCTCAAGGCTCAAGGCTCAAGGCTCAAAGCTCAAGGCTCAAGGATCAAGGCTCAAGGTTCCAGGAAAAAGGTTCAAGGCTGAAGGCTCAAGGGTCAAGTCACGGTTCAAGGCTCAAGGCTCAACACACAAGGGTCAAGTGTCAAGGCTCAAGGCTCAAGGCTCAAGGATCAAGGCTCAAGGCTCAAGGATCAAGGCTCAAGGTTCCAGGAAAAAGGTTCAAGGCTGAAGGCTCAAGGGTCAAGTCACGGTTCAAGGCTCAAGGCTCAACACACAAGGGTCAAGTGTCAAGGCTCAAGGCACAAGGCTCAAGGCTCAAGGCTCAAGGCTCAAGGCTCAAGGCTTAAGGCTCGAGGCTCAAGGCTCAAGGATCAAGGATCAAGGATCAAGGATAAAGGCTCAAGGCTCAAGGCTCAAGTTTCAAGGCTCAAGGCCCAAGGCTCAAGGATCAAGGCTCAAGGTTCCAGGAAAAAGGTTCAAGGCTGAAGGCTCAAGGGTCAAGTCACGTTTCAAGGCTCAAGGCTCAACACACAAGGGTCAAGTGTCAAGGCTCAAGGCTCAAGGCTCAAGGCTCAAGGTTCAAGGCTCAAGGCTCAAGGCTCAACACACAAGGGTCAAGTGTCAAGGCTCAAGGCACAAGGCTCAAGGCTCAAGGCTCAAGGCTCAAGGCTCAAGGCTCAAGGCTTAAGGCTCGAGGCTCAAGGCTCAAGGATCAAGGATCAAGGATCAAGGATCAAGGATCAAGGATCAAGGCTCAAGGCTCAAGGCTCAAGTTTCAAGGCTCAAGGCTCAAGGCTCAAGGCTCAAGGATCAAGGCTCAAGGTTCCAGGAAAAAGGTTCAAGGCTGAAGGCTCAAGGGTCAAGTCACGTTTCAAGGCTCAAGGCTCAACACACAAGGGTCAAGTGTCAAGGCTCAAGGCTCAAGGCTCAAGGCTCAAGGCTCAAGGTTCAAGGCTTAAGGCTCAAGGGTCACGGCTCACGTGTCAAGCGTCAAAAGTCAAGGCTCAAGGCTCAAGTCACGGCTCAAGGGTCAAGACTCAAAAGTCAAGGCTCAAGGCTCAATACTCAAGGGTCAAGGGTCATGGCTCAAGTGTCAAGTGTCAAGGCTCAAGGCTCAAGGTACAAGGGTCAAGGGTCAAGGCTAAAGGCTTGAGGTTCGAGGCTCAAGGCTCAAGGCTCCAGTCTCAAGGCACAAGGCTCAAGGGTCAAGGCTCAAGGCTCAAGGCTCAAGGCTCAAGGCTCGAGGCTCGATGCTCGAGGCTCCAGGCTCGAGGCTCGAGGCTCCATGCTCGAGGCTCCAGGCTCCAGGCTCAAGGCTCAAGGCTCAAGGCTCAAGGCTCAAGGCTCAAGGCTCAAGGCTCAAGGCTCAAGGCTCAAGGCTCAAGGCTCTGGGCTCGAGGCTCAAGGCTCCAGGGTCAAGGCTCAAGGCTCAAGACTCAAGGCTCAAGGCTAAAGGCTCAGGGCTCAAGGCTCAAGGCTCAAGGCTCAAGGCTCAAGGCTCAAGGCTCAAGGCTCAAGGCTCAAGGCTCAAGGCTCAAGGTTCAAAGCACAAGGCTCAACGATCAAGGCTCAAGGTTCCAGGAAAAAGGTTCAAGGCTGAAGGCTCAAGGGTCAAGTCACGGCTCAAGGCTCAACACACAAGGGTCAAGTGTCAAGGCTCAAGGCTCAAGGCTCAATGATCAAGGCTCAAGGCTCCAGGCTCCAGCCTCAAGGCTCAAGCCTCAAGGCTCAAGGCTCAAGGCTCAAGGCTCAAGGCTCAAGGCTCAAGGCTCAAGGCTCAACGCTCAAGGCTCAAGGATCAAGGCTCAAGGTTCCAGGAAAAAGGTTCAAGGCTGAAGGCTCAAGGGTCAAGTCACGGTTCAAGGCTCAAGGCTCAACACACAAGGGTCAAGTGTCAAGGCTCAAGGCACAAGGCTCAAGGCTCAAGGCTCAAGGCTCAAGGCTTAAGGCTCGAGGCTCAAGGCTCAAGGATCAAGGATCAAGGCTCAAGGCTCAAGGCTCAAGGCTCAAGGCTCAAGGATCAAGGCTCAAGGTTCCAGGAAAAAGGTTCAAGGCTGAAGGCTCAAGGGTCAAGTCACGGTTCAAGGCTCAAGGCTCAACACACAAGGGTCAAGTGTCAAGGCTCAAGGCTCAAGGCTCAAGGCTCAAGGCTCAAGGTTCAAGGCTTAAGGCTCAAGGGTCACGGCTCACGTGTCAAGCGTCAAAAGTCAAGGCTCAAGGCTCCAGTCACGGCTCAAGGGTCAAGGCTCAAAAGTCAAGGCTCAATACTCAAGGGTCAAGGGTCATGGCTCAAGAGTCAAGGCTCAAGGCTCAAGGCACAAGGGTCAAGGGTCAAGGCTAAAGGCTCAAGGCTCAAGGTTCGAGGCTCAAGGCTCAAGGCTCCAGTCTCAAGGCACAAGGCTCAAGGCTCGGGTCACGGCTCAAGGCTCAAGGCTCAAGGCTCAAGGCTCAAGGATCAAGGCTCAAGGCTCAAGGCTCAAGGCTCGAGGCTCGAGGCTCAAGGCTCAAGGCTCAAGGATCAAGGCTCAAGGCTCAAGGCTCAAGGCTTGAGGCTCGAGGCTGAAGGCTCAAGGTTAAAGGCTCAATGCTGAAGGCTGAAGGCTCAAGGCTGAAGGCTGAAGGCTCAAGGCTCAAGGCTCAAGGGTCAAAGCTCAAGGCTCAAAGCTAAAAGCTCATGGATCAAGGCTCAAGGTTCCAGGAAAAAGGCTGAAGGCTCAAGGCTCAATGCTCAAGTCACGGTTCAAGGCTCAAGGCTCAAGGCTCAAGGCTCAAGGCTCAAGGCTCAAGGCTCAAGGCTCAAGGCTCAAGGCTCAAGGCTCAAGGCTCAAGGCTCAAAGTCAAGGCTCAAGGATCAAGGCTCAAGGTTCCAGGAAAAAGGTTCAAGGCTGAAGGCTCAAGGGTCAAGTCATGGTTCAAGGCTCAAGGCTCAACACACAAGGGTCAAGTGTCAAGGCTCAAGGCACAAGGCTCAAGGCTCAAGGCTTAAGGCTCGAGGCTCAAGGCTCAAGGCTCAAGGCTCAAGGCTCAAGGCTCAAGGCTCAAGGCTCAAGGCTCAAGGCTCAAGGCTCAAGGCTCAAGGATCAAGGCTCAAGGTTCCAGGAAAAAGGTTCAAGGCTGAAGGCTCAAGGGTCAAGTCACGGTTCAAGGCTCAAGGCTCAACACACAAGGGTCAAGTGTCAAGGCTCAAGGCTCAAGGCTCAAGGCTCAAGGCTCAAGGCTCAAGGCTCAAGGCTCAAGGCTCAAGGCTCAAGGTTCAAGGCTTAAGGCTCAAGGGTCACGGCTCACGTGTCAAGCGTCAAAAGTCAAGGCTCAAGGCTCAAGTCACGGCTCAAGGGTCAAGGCTCAAAAGTCAAGGCTCAAGGCTCAATACTCAAGGGTCAAGGGTCATGGCTCAAGTGTCAAGGCTCAAGGCTCAAGGCACAAGGGTCAAGGGTCAAGGCTAAAGGCTTGAGGTTCGAGGCTCAAGGCTCAAGGCTCAAGGCTCCAGTCTCAAGGCACAAGGCTCAAGGGTCAAGGCTCAAGGCTCAAGGCTCAAGGCTCAAGGCTCAAGGCTCAAGGCTCGAGGCTCGAGGCTCGAGGCTCGAGGCTCGAGGGTCGAGGCTCCAGGCTCGAGGCTCCAGGCTCGAGGCTCCAGGCTCAAGGCTCAAGGCTCCAGGCTCAAGGCTCAAGGCTCTGGGCTCGAGGCTCAAGGCTCCAGGGTCAAGGCTCAAGGCTCAAGACTCAAGGCTCAAGGCTAAAGGCTAAAGGCTCAAGGCTCAAGGCTCAAGGCTCAAGGCTCAAAGCTCAAGGCTCAAGGATCAAGGCTCAAGGTTCCAGGAAAAAGGTTCAAGGCTGAAGGCTCAAGGGTCAAGTCACGGTTCAAGGCTCAAGGCTCAACACACAAGGGTCAAGTGTCAAGGCTCAAGGCTCAAGGATCAAGGCTCAAGGCTCAAGGCTCAAGCCTCAAGGCTCAAGGCTCAAGGCTCAAGGCTCAAGGCTCAAGGCTCAAGGATCAAGGCTCAAGGTTCCAGGAAAAAGGTTCAAGGCTGAAGGCTCAAGGGTCAAGTCACGGTTCAAGGCTCAAGGCTCAACACACAAGGGTCAAGTGTCAAGGCTCAAGGCTCAAGGATCAAGGCTCAAGGCTCAAGGCTCAAGGCTCAAGGCTCAAGGATCAAGGCTCAAGGTTCCAGGAAAAAGGTTCAAGGCTGAAGGCTCAAGGGTCAAGTCACGGTTCAAGGCTCAAGGCTCAACACACAAGGGTCAAGTGTCAAGGCTCAAGGCACAAGGCTCAAGGCTCAAGGCTCAAGGCTCAAGGCTTAAGGCTCGAGGCTCAAGGCTCAAGGATCAAGGATCAAGGATCAAGGATAAAGGCTCAAGGCTCAAGTTTCAAGGCTCAAGGCTCAAGGCTCAAGGATCAAGGCTCAAGGTTCCAGGAAAAAGGTTCAAGGTTGAAGGCTCAAGGGTCAAGTCACGTTTCAAGGCTCAAGGCTCAACACACAAGGGTCAAGTGTCAAGGCTCAAGGCTCAAGGCTCAAGGCTCAAGGTTCAAGGCTTAAGGCTCAAGGGTCACGGCTCACGTGTCAAGCGTCAAAAGTCAATGCTCAAGGCTCAAGTCACGGCTCAAGGGTCAAGGCTCAAAAGTCAAGGCTCAAGGCTCAATACTCAAGGGTCAAGGGTCATGGCTCAAGTGTCAAGGCTCAAGGCTCAAGGCACAAGGGTCAAGGGTCAAGGCTAAAGGCTTGAGGTTCGAGGCTCAAGGCTCAAGGCTCCAGTCTCAAGGCACAAGGCTCAAGGGTCAAGGCTCAAGGGTCAAGGCTCAAGGCTCAAGGCTCGAGGCTCGAGGCTCCAGGCTCGAGGCTCGAGGCTCCAGGCTCCAGGCTCCAGGCTCAAGGCTCAAGGCTCAAGGCTCTGGGCTCGAAGCTCAAGGCTCCAGGGTCAAGGCTCAAGGCTCAAGACTCAAGGCTCAAGGCTAAAGGCTCAAGGCTCAAGGCTCAAGGCTCAAGGCTCAAGGCTCAAGGCTCAAAGCTCAAGGCTCAAGGATCAAGGCTCAAGGTTCCAGGAAAAAGGTTCAAGGCTGAAGGCTCAAGGGTCAAGCCACGGTTCAAGGCTCAAGGCTCAACACACAAGGGTCAAGTGTCAAGGCTCAAGGCTCAAGGCTCAAGGCTCAAGCCTCCAGCCTCAAGGCTCAAGCCTCAAGGCTCAAGGCTCAAGGCTCAAGGCTCAAGGCTCAAGGCTCAAGGCTCAAGGCTCAAGGCTCAAGGCTCAAGGCTCAAAGCTCAAGGCTCAAGGATCAAGGCTCAAGGTTCCAGGAAAAAGGTTCAAGGCTGAAGGCTCAAGGGTCAAGTCACGGTTCAAGGCTCAAGGCTCAACACACAAGGGTCAAGTGTCAAGGGTCAAGTGTCAAGGCTCAAGGCACAAGGCTCAAGGCTCAAGGCTTAAGGCTCGAGGCTCAAGGCTTAAGGATCAAGGATCAAGGCTAAAGGCTCAAGGCTCAAGGCTCAAGGCTCTAGGCTCAAGGCTCAAGGCTCAAGGCTCAAGGCTCAAGGATCAAGGCTCAAGGTTCCAGGAAAAAGGTTCAAGGCTGAAGGCTCAAGGGTCAAGTCACGGTTCAAGGCTCAAGGCTCAACACACAAGGGTCAAGTGTCAAGGCTCAAGGCTCAAGGCTCAAGGCTCAAGGCTCAAGGTTCAAGGCTTAAGGCTCAAGGGTCACGGCTCACGTGTCAAGCGTCAAAAGTCAAGGCTCAAGGCTCCAGTCACGGCTCAAGGGTCAAGGCTCAAAAGTCAAGGCTCAATACTCAAGGGTCAAGGGTCATGGCTCAAGAGTCAAGGCTCAAGGCTCAAGGCACAAGGGTCAAGGGTCAAGGCTAAAGGCTCAAGGCTCAAGGTTCGAGGCTCAAGGCTCAAGGCTCCAGTCTCAAGGCACAAGGCTCAAGGCTCGGGTCACGGCTCAAGGCTCAAGGCTCAAGGCTCAAGGCTCAAGGATCAAGGCTCAAGGCTCAAGGCTCAAGGCTCGAGGCTCGAGGCTCAAGGCTCAAGGCTCAAGGATCAAGGCTCAAGGCTCAAGGCTTGAGGCTCGAGGCTGAAGGCTCAAGGTTAAAGGCTCAATGCTGAAGGCTGAAGGCTCAAGGCTGAAGGCTGAAGGCTCAAGGCTCAAGGCTCAAGGGTCAAAGCTCAAGGCTCAAAGCTAAAAGCTCATGGATCAAGGCTCAAGGTTCCAGGAAAAAGGCTGAAGGCTCAAGGCTCAATGCTCAAGTCACGGTTCAAGGCTCAAGGCTCAAGGCTCAAGGCTCAAGGCTCAAGGCTCAAGGCTCAAGGCTCAAGGCTCAAGGCTCAAGGCTCAAGGCTCAAGGCTCAAAGTCAAGGCTCAAGGATCAAGGCTCAAGGTTCCAGGAAAAAGGTTCAAGGCTGAAGGCTCAAGGGTCAAGTCATGGTTCAAGGCTCAAGGCTCAACACACAAGGGTCAAGTGTCAAGGCTCAAGGCACAAGGCTCAAGGCTCAAGGCTTAAGGCTCGAGGCTCAAGGCTCAAGGCTCAAGGCTCAAGGCTCAAGGCTCAAGGCTCAAGGCTCAAGGCTCAAGGCTCAAGGCTCAAGGATCAAGGCTCAAGGTTCCAGGAAAAAGGTTCAAGGCTGAAGGCTCAAGGGTCAAGTCACGGTTCAAGGCTCAAGGCTCAACACACAAGGGTCAAGTGTCAAGGCTCAAGGCTCAAGGCTCAAGGCTCAAGGCTCAAGGCTCAAGGCTCAAGGCTCAAGGCTCAAGGCTCAAGGCTCAAGGCTCAAGGCTCAAGGTTCAAGGCTTAAGGCTCAAGGGTCACGGCTCACGTGTCAAGCGTCAAAAGTCAAGGCTCAAGGCTCAAGTCACGGCTCAAGGGTCAAGGCTCAAAAGTCAAGGCTCAAGGCTCAATACTCAAGGGTCAAGGGTCATGGCTCAAGTGTCAAGGCTCAAGGCTCAAGGCACAAGGGTCAAGGGTCAAGGCTAAAGGCTTGAGGTTCGAGGCTCAAGGCTCAAGGCTCAAGGCTCCAGTCTCAAGGCACAAGGCTCAAGGGTCAAGGCTCAAGGCTCAAGGCTCAAGGCTCAAGGCTCAAGGCTCAAGGCTCGAGGCTCGAGGCTCGAGGCTCGAGGCTCCAGGCTCGAGGCTCCAGGCTCGAGGCTCCAGGCTCAAGGCTCAAGGCTCCAGGCTCAAGGCTCAAGGCTCTGGGCTCGAGGCTCAAGGCTCCAGGGTCAAGGCTCAAGGCTCAAGACTCAAGGCTCAAGGCTAAAGGCTAAAGGCTCAAGGCTCAAGGCTCAAGGCTCAAGGCTCAAAGCTCAAGGCTCAAGGATCAAGGCTCAAGGTTCCAGGAAAAAGGTTCAAGGCTGAAGGCTCAAGGGTCAAGTCACGGTTCAAGGCTCAAGGCTCAACACACAAGGGTCAAGTGTCAAGGCTCAAGGCTCAAGGATCAAGGCTCAAGGCTCAAGGCTCAAGGCTCAAGCCTCAAGGCTCAAGGCTCAAGCCTCAAGGCTCAAGGCTCAAGGCTCAAGGCTCAAGGCTCAAGGCTCAAGGCTCAAGGATCAAGGCTCAAGGTTCCAGGAAAAAGGTTCAAGGCTGAAGGCTCAAGGGTCAAGTCACGGTTCAAGGCTCAAGGCTCAACACACAAGGGTCAAGTGTCAAGGCTCAAGGCTCAAGGCTCAAGGATCAAGGCTCAAGGCTCAAGGCTCAAGGCTCAAGGATCAAGGCTCAAGGTTCCAGGAAAAAGGTTCAAGGCTGAAGGCTCAAGGGTCAAGTCACGGTTCAAGGCTCAAGGCTCAACACACAAGGGTCAAGTGTCAAGGCTCAAGGCACAAGGCTCAAGGCTCAAGGCTCAAGGCTTAAGGCTCGAGGCTCAAGGCTCAAGGATCAAGGATCAAGGATCAAGGATAAAGGCTCAAGGCTCAAGGCTCAAGTTTCAAGGCTCAAGGCTCAAGGCTCAAGGATCAAGGCTCAAGGTTCCAGGAAAAAGGTTCAAGGTTGAAGGCTCAAGGGTCAAGTCACGTTTCAAGGCTCAAGGCTCAACACACAAGGGTCAAGTGTCAAGGCTCAAGGCTCAAGGCTCAAGGCTCAAGGTTCAAGGCTTAAGGCTCAAGGGTCACGGCTCACGTGTCAAGCGTCAAAAGTCAATGCTCAAGGCTCAAGTCACGGCTCAAGGGTCAAGGCTCAAAAGTCAAGGCTCAAGGCTCAATACTCAAGGGTCAAGGGTCATGGCTCAAGTGTCAAGGCTCAAGGCTCAAGGCACAAGGGTCAAGGGTCAAGGCTAAAGGCTTGAGGTTCGAGGCTCAAGGCTCAAGGCTCCAGTCTCAAGGCACAAGGCTCAAGGGTCAAGGCTCAAGGGTCAAGGCTCAAGGCTCAAGGCTCGAGGCTCGAGGCTCCAGGCTCGAGGCTCGAGGCTCCAGGCTCCAGGCTCCAGGCTCCAGGCTCAAGGCTCAAGGCTCAAGGCTCTGGGCTCGAAGCTCAAGGCTCCAGGGTCAAGGCTCAAGGCTCAAGACTCAAGGCTCAAGGCTAAAGGCTCAAGGCTCAAGGCTCAAGGCTCAAGGCTCAAGGCTCAAAGCTCAAGGCTCAAGGATCAAGGCTCAAGGTTCCAGGAAAAAGGTTCAAGGCTGAAGGCTCAAGGGTCAAGCCACGGTTCAAGGCTCAAGGCTCAACACACAAGGGTCAAGTGTCAAGGCTCAAGGCTCAAGGCTCAAGGCTCAAGCCTCCAGCCTCAAGGCTCAAGCCTCAAGGCTCAAGGCTCAAGGCTCAAGGCTCAAGGCTCAAGGCTCAAGGCTCAAGGCTCAAGGCTCAAGGCTCAAAGCTCAAGGCTCAAGGATCAAGGCTCAAGGTTCCAGGAAAAAGGTTCAAGGCTGAAGGCTCAAGGGTCAAGTCACGGTTCAAGGCTCAAGGCTCAACACACAAGGGTCAAGTGTCAAGGCTCAAGGCACAAGGCTCAAGGCTCAAGGCTCAAGGCTTAAGGCTCGAGGCTCAAGGCTTAAGGATCAAGGATCAAGGCTAAAGGCTCAAGGCTCAAGGCTCAAGGCTCTAGGCTCAAGGCTCAAGGCTCAAGGCTCAAGGCTCAAGGATCAAGGCTCAAGGTTCCAGGAAAAAGGTTCAAGGCTGAAGGCTCAAGGATCAAGTCATGGTTCAAGGCTCAAGGCTCAACACACAAGGGTTAAGTGTCAAGGCTCAAGGCTCAAGGCTCAAGGCTCAAGGCTCAAGGCTCAAGGCTCAAGGCTCAAGGCTCAAGGTTCAAGGCTTAAGGCTCAAGGGTCACGGCTCACGTGTCAAGCGTCAAAAGTCAAGGCTCAAGGCTCAAGTCACGGCTCAAGGGTCAAGGCTCAAAAGTCAAGGCTCAAGGCTCAATACTCAAGGGTCAAGGGTCATGGCTCAAGTGTCAAGGCTCAAGGCTCAAGGCACAAGGGTCCAGGGTCAAGGCTAAAGGCTCAAGTACGGCTCAAGGGTCAGGACTCAAGGCTGAAGGCTCAAGGCTGAAGGCTCAATGCTGAAGGCTGAAGGCTCAAGGCTGAAGGCTGAAGGCTGAAGGCTCAAGGCTCAAGGCTCAAAGCTCAAGGCTCAAAGCTAAAAGCTCATGGATCAAGGCTCAAGGTTCCAGGAAAAAGGCTGAAGGCTCAAGGCTCAATGCTCAAGTCACGGTTCAAGGCTCAAGGCTCAAGGCTCAAGGCTCAAGGCTCAAGGCTCAAGGCTCAAGGCTCAAAGCTCAAGGCTCAAGGATCAAGGCTCAAGGTTCCAGGAAAAAGGTTCAAGGCTGAAGGCTCAAGGGTCAAGTCATGGTTCAAGGCTCAAGGCTCAAGGCTTAAGGCTCGAGGCTCAAGGCTCAAGGATCAAGGCTCAAGGCTCAAGGCTCAAGGCTCAAGGCTCAAGGCTCAAGGCTCAAGGCTCAAGGCTCAAGGCTCAAGGATCAAGGCTCAAGGTTCCAGGAAAAAGGTTCAAGGCTGAAGGCTCAAGGGTCAAGTCACGGTTCAAGGCTCAAGGCTCAACACACAAGGGTCAAGTGTCAAGGCTCAAGGCTCAAGGCTCAAGGCTCAAGGCTCAAGGCTCAAGGCTCAAGGCTCAAGGCTCAAGGCTCAAGGCTCAAGGCTCAAGGCTCAAGGCTCAAGGCTCAAGGCTCAAGGCTCAAGGCTTAAGGCTCAAGGTTCAAGGCTTAAGGCTCAAGGGTCACGGCTCACGTGTCAAGCGTCAAAAGTCAAGGCTCAAGGCTCAAGTCACGGCTCAAGGGTCAAGGCTCAAAAGTCAAGGCTCAAGGCTCAATACTCAAGGGTCAAGGGTCATGGCTCAAGTGTCAAGGCTCAAGGCACAAGGGTCAAGGGTCAAGGCTAAAGGCTCAAGGCTCACGGTTCGAGGATCAAGGCTCAAGGCTCCAGTCTCAAGGCACAAGGCTCAAGGGTCAATGCTCAAGGCTCAAGGCTCGGGTCACGGCTCAAGGCTCAAGGCTCAAGGCTCAAGGCTCAAGGATCAAGGCTCAAGGCTCAAGGCTCAAGGCTCGAGGCTCGAGGCTCGAGGCTCAAGGCTCAAGGATCAAGGATCAAGGCTCAAGTACGGCTCAAGGGTCAGGACTCAAGGCTGAAGGCTCAATGCTGAAGGCTGAAGGCTCAAGGCTGCAGGCTGAAGGCTCAAGGCTCAAGGCTCAAGGCTCAAGGCTCAAGGCTCAAGGCTCAAGGCTCAAAGCTAAAAGCTCATGGATCAAGGCTCAAGGTTCCAGGACAAAGGCTGAAGGCTCAAGGCTCAATGCTCAAGTCACGGTTCAAGGCTCAAGGCTCAAGGCTCAAGGCTCAAGGCTTAAGGCTCAAGGGTCACGGCTCACGTGTCAAGAGTCAAAAAGTCAAGGCTCAAGGCTCAAGTCACGGCTCAAGGGTCAAGGCTCAAGGCTCTGGGCTCGAGGCTCAAGGCTCCAGGGTCAAGGCTCAAGGCTAAAGGCTCAAGGATCAAGGCTTAAGGCTTAAGGCTCAAGGCTCAAGGCTCAAGGCTCAAGGCTCAAGGCTTAAGGCTCAAGGATCAAGGCTCAAGTCACGGCTCAAGGGTCAGGACTCAAGGCAAAAGGCTCAAGGCTCAAGGCTTAAGGCTCAAGGGTCAAGGTTCAAGGCTCAAGGCTCAAGTCACGGTACAAGGCTCGAGGCTCAACACTCAATGGTCAAGTGTCAAGGCTCAAGGCTCAAGGCTCTAGGTTCAAGGTTCAAGGCTTAAGGCTCAAGGGTCACGGCTCAAGTGTCAAGAGTCAAAAGTCATGGCTCAAGGCTCAAGTCAAGGCTCAAGGGTCAAGGCTAAAAAGTCAAGGCTCAAAGCTCAACACTCAAGGGTCAAGGGTTAAGGGTCATGGCTCAAGTCTCAATGCTCAAGGCTCAAGGCACAAGGGTCAAGGGTCAAGGCTCAAGGCTCAAGGCTTGAGGCTCGAGGCTCAAGGCTCAAGGCTCAAGTCTCAAGGCTCAAGGCACAAGGCTCAAGGCTCAAGGCTCAACGCTCAAGGCTCAAGGCTCAAGGTTCAAGGCTTAAGGCTCAAGGGTCACGGCTCACGTGTCAAGCGTCAAAAGTCACGGCTCAAGGGTCAAGGCTCAAAAGTCAAGGCTCAAGGCTCAATACTCAAGGGTCAAGGGTCATGGCTCAAGTGTCAAGGCTCAAGGCTCAAGGCACAAGGGTCAAGGGTTAAGGCTAAAGGCTCAAGGCTGGAGGTTCGAGGCTCAAGGCTCAAGGCTCCAGTCTCAAGGCACAAGGCTCAAGGGTCAAGGCTCAAGGCTCAAGGCTCGAGGCTCGAGGCTCGAGGCTCGAGGCTCGAGGCTCGAGGCTCGAGGCTCGAGGCTCGAGGCTCTGGGCTCGAGGCTCAAGGCTCAAGGCTCAAGGCTCAAGGCTTAAGGATCAAGGCTCAAGGTTCCAGGAAAAAGGTTCAAGGCTAAAGGCTCAAGGGTCAAGTCACGGTTCAAGGCTCAAGGCTCAACACACAAGGGTCAAGTGTCAAGGCTCAAGGCACAAGGCTCAAGGCTCAAGGCTCAAGGCTTAAGGCTCGAGGCTCAAGGCTCAAGGGTCAAGTCACGGTTCAAGGCTCAAGGCTCAACTCACAAGGGTCAAGTGTCAAGGCTCAAGGCTCAAGGCTCAAGGATCAAGGCTCAAGGCTCAAGGCTCAAGGCTCAAGGCTCAAGGCTCAAGGCTCAAGGCTCAAGGCTCAAGGCTCAAGGCTCAAGGCTCAAGGCTCAAGGCTCAAGGCTCAAGGCTCAAGGCTCAAGGCTCAAGGCTCAAAGCTCAAGGCTCAAGGATCAAGGCTCAAGGTTCCAGGAAAAAGGTTCAAGGCTGAAGGCTCAAGGGTCAAGTCACGGTTCAAGGCTCAAGGCTCAACACACAAGGGTCAAGTGTCAAGGCTCAAGGCACAAGGCTCAAGGCTCAAGGCTCAAGGCTTAAGGCTCGAGGCTCAAGGCTCAAGGATCAAGGATCAAGGCTAAAGGCTCAAGGCTCAAGGCTCAAGGCTCAAGGCTCAAGGCTCAAGGCTCAAGGCTCAAGGCTCAAGGCTCAAGGCTCAAGGCTCAAGGATCAAGGCTCAAGGTTCCAGGAAAAAGGTTCAAGGCTGAAGGCTCAAGGGTCAAGTCACGGTTCAAGGCTCAAGGCTCAACACACAAGCGTCAAGTGTCAAGGCTCAAGGCTCAAGGCTCCAGGCTCAAGGCTCAAGGCTCAAGGCTCAAGGCTCAAGGCTCAAGGCTCAAGGCTCAAGGCTCACGGGTCACGGCTCACGTGTCAAGCGTCAAAAGTCAAGGCTCAAGGCTCAAGTCACGGCTCAAGGGTCAAGGCTCAAAAGTCAAGGCTCAAGGCTCAATACTCAAGGGTCAAGGGTCATGGCTCAAGTGTCAAGGCTCAAGGCTCAATACTCAAGGGTCAAGGGTCAAGGCTAAAGGTTCAAGGCCCAAGGTTCGAGGCTCAAGGCTCAAGGCTCCAGTCTCAAGGCACAAGGCTCAAGGGTTAAGGCTCGAGGCTCGAGGCTCAAGGCTCGAGGCTCGAGGCTCGAGGCTCGAGGCTCAAGGCTTAAGGCTTAAGGCTCAAGGGTCACGGCTCAAGGCTCAAGGCTCAAGGCTCGAGGCTCAAGGCTCAAGGATCAAGTATCAAGGCTCAAGTACGGCTCAAGGCTGAAGGCTCAAGGCTGAAGGCTGAAGGCTCAAGGCTCAAGGCTCAAGGCTCAAGGCTCAAGGCTCAAGGCTCAAGGCTCAAAGCTAAAAGCTCATGGATCAAGGCTCAAGGTTCCAGGAAAAAGGCTGAAGGCTCAAGGCTCAATGCTCAAGTCTCGGTTCAAGGCTCAAGGCTCAAGGCTCAACGCTCAAGGCTCAAGGCTCAAGGCTCAAGGCTCAAGGCTCAAGGCTCAAGGCTCAAGGCTCAAGGCTCAAGGCTCAAGGCTCAAGGCTCAAGGCTCAAGGCTCAAGGCTCAAGGCTCAAAGCTTAAGGCTCAAGGGTCACGGCTCACGTGTTAAGAGTCAAAAAGTCAAGGCTCAAGGCTCAAGTCACGGCTCAAGGGTCAAGGGTCAAGGCTCTGGGCTCGAGGCTCAAGGCTCCAGGGTCAAGGCTCAAGGCTCAAGACTCAAGGCTAAAGGCTCAAGGCTCAAGGCTGAAGGCTCAAGGCTCAAGGCTCAAGGCTCAAGGCTCAAGGCTCAAGGCTTAAGGCTCAAGGATCAAGGCTCAAGTCACGGGTCAAGGGTCAGGACTCAAGGCAAAAGGCTCAAGGCTCAAGGCTTAAGGCTCAAGGGTCAAGGTTCAAGGCTCAAGGCTCAACTCACGGTTCAAGGCTCAAGGCTCAACACTCAATGGTCAAGTGTCAAGGCTCAAGGCTCAAGGCTCAAGGCTCAAGGCTCAAGGCTCAAGGCTCAAGGCTCAAGGCTCAAGGCTCAAGGCTCAAGGCTCAAAGCTTAAGGCTCAAGGGTCACGGCTCACGTGTTAAGAGTCAAAAAGTCAAGGCTCAAGGCTCAAGTCACGGCTCAAGGGTCAAGGCTCAAGGATCAAGGCTCAAGGTTTCAGGAAAAAGGCTCAAGGCTCAAGGCTCAAGGCTTAAGGCTCAATGCTCAAGGCTCAAGGCTCAAGGCTCAAGGCTCAAGGATCAAGGCTCAAGGCTCAAGGCTCAAGGCTCAAGGCTCAAGGCTCAAGGCTCAAGGCTCAAGGCTCAAGGCTCAAGGTTCAAGGCTTAAGGCTCAAGGGTCACGGCTCACGTGTCAAGCGTCAAAAGTCAAGGCTCAAGGCTCAAGTCACGGCTCAAGGGTCAAGGCTCAAAAGTCAAGGCTCAAGGCTCAATACTCAAGGAAGGGTCATGGCTCAAGTGTCAAGGCTCAAGGCTCAAGGCACAAGGGTCAAGGGTCAAGGCTAAAGGCTTGAGGTTCGAGGCTCAAGACTCAAGGCTCCAGTCTCAAGGCTCAAGGGTCAAGGCTCAAGGCTCAAGGCTCGAGGCTCGAGGCTCGAGGCTCCAGGCTCGAGGCTCCAGGCTCGAGGCTCCAGGCTCAAGGCTCAAGGCTCAAGGCTCAAGGCTCAAGGCTCAAGGCTCAAGGCTCTGGCCTCGAGGCTCAAGGCTCCAGGGTCAAGGCTGTAGGCTCAAGGCTCAAGACTCAAGGCTCAAGGCTAAAGGCTAAAGGCTAAAGGCTCAAGGCTCAAGTCTCAAGGCTCAAGGCTCAAAGCTCAAGGCTCAAGGATCAAGGCTCAAGGTTCCAGGAAAAAGGTTCAAGGCTGAAGGCTCAAGGGTCAAGTCACGGTTCAAGGCTCAAGGCTCAACACACAAGGGTCAAGTGTCAAGGCTCAAGGCTCAAGGCTCAAGGATCAAGGCTCAAGGCTCAAGGCTCAAGCCTCAAGGCTCAAGGCTCAAGCCTCAAGGCTCAAGGCTCAAGGCTCAAGGCTCAAGGCTCAAGGCTCAAAGCTCAAGGCTCAAGGATCAAGGCTCAAGGTTCCAGGAAAAAGGTTCAAGGCTGAAGGCTCAAGGGTCAAGTCACGGTTCAAGGCTCAAGGCTCAACACACAAGGGTCAAGTGTCAAGGCTCAAGGCTCTAGGCTCAAGGATCAAGGCTCAAGGCTCAAGGCTCAAGGCTCAAGGATCAAGGCTCAAGGTTCCAGGAAAAAGGTTCAAGGCTGAAGGCTCAAGGGTCAAGTCACGGTTCAAGGCTCAAGGCTCAACACACAAGGGTCAAGTGTCAAGGCTCAAGGCACAAGGCTCAAGGCTCAAGGCTCAAGGCTCAAGGCTTAAGGCTCGAGGCTCAAGGCTCAAGGATCAAGGATCAAGGATCAAGGATAAAGGCTCAAGGCTCAAGGCTCAAGGCTCAAGGCTCAAGTTTCAAGGCTCAAGGCTCAAGGCTCAAGGATCAAGGCTAAAGGTTCCAGGAAAAAGGTTCAAGGCTGAAGGCTCAAGGGTCAAGTCACGTTTCAAGGCTCAAGGCTCAACACACAAGGGTCAAGTGTCAAGGCTCAAGGCTCAAGGCTCAAGGTTCAAGGCTTAAGGCTCAAGGGTCACGGCTCACGTGTCAAGCGTCAAAAGTCAATGCTCAAGGCTCAAGTCACGGCTCAAGGGTCAAGGCTCAAAAGTCAAGGCTCAAGGCTCAATACTCAAGGGTCAAGGGTCATGGCTCAAGTGTCAAGGCTCAAGGCTCAAGGCACAAGGGTCAAGGGTCAAGGCTAAAAGCTTGAGGTTCGAGGCTCAAGGCTCAAGGCTCCAGTCTCAAGGCACAAGGCTCAAGGGTCAAGGCTCAAGGCTCAAGGCTCAAGGCTCAAGGCTCGAGGCTCCAGGCTCGAGGCTCGAGGCTCGAGGCTCGAGGCTCCAGGCTCCAGGCTCAAGGCTCGAGGCTCAAGGCTCAAGGCTCAAGGCTCTGGGCTCGAGGCTCCAGGCTCCAGGGTCAAGGCTCAAGGCTCAAGACTCAAGGCTCAAGGCTCAAGGCTCAAGGCTCAAAGCTCAAGGCTCAAGGATCAAGGCTCAAGGTTCCAGGAAAAAGGTTCAAGGCTGAAGGCTCAAGGGTCAAGTCACGGTTCAAGGCTCAAGGCTCAACACACAAGGGTCAAGTGTCAAGGCTCAAGGCACAAGGCTCAAGGCTCAAGGCTCAAGGCTTAAGGCTCGAGGCTCAAGGCTCAAGGATCAAGGCTAAAGGCTCAAGGCTCAAGGCTCAAGGCTCTAGGCTCAAGGCTCAAGGCTCAAGGCTCAAGGCTCAAGGATCAAGGCTCAAGGTTCCAGGAAAAAGGTTCAAGGCTGAAGGCTCAAGGGTCAAGTCACGGTTCAAGGCTCAAGGCTCAACACACAAGGGTTAAGTGTCAAGGCTCAAGGCTCAAGGCTCAAGGCTCAAGGCTCAAGGCTCAAGGCTCAAGGCTCAAGGCTCAAGGCTCAAGGCTCAAGGCTCAAGGCTCAAGGTTCAAGGCTTAAGGCTCAAGGGTCACGGCTCACGTGTCAAGCGTCAAAAGTCAAGGCTCAAGGCTCAAGTCACGGCTCAAGGGTCAAGGCTCAAAAGTCAAGGCTCAAGGCTCAATACTCAAGGGTCAAGGGTCATGGCTCAAGTGTCAAGGCTCAAGGCTCAAGGCACAAGGGTCAAGGGTCAAGGCTAAAGGCTCAAGGCTCAAGGTTCGAGGCTCAAGGCTCAAGGCTCCAGTCTCAAGGCACAAGGCTCAGGGGTCAAGGCTCAAGGCTCCAGGCTCGGGTCACGGCTCAAGGCTCAAGGCTCAAGGATCAAGGATCAAGGCTCAAGGCTCAAGGCTCAAGGCTCGAGGCTCGAGGCTCAAGGCTCAATTATCAAGGATCAAGGCTCAAGTACGGCTCAAGGGTCAGGACTCAAGGCTGAAGGCTCAATGCTGAAGGCTGAAGGCTCAAGGCTGAAGGCTGAAGGCTGAAGGCTCAAGGCTCAAGGCTCAAAGCTCAAGGCTCAAAGCTAAAAGCTCATGGATCAAGGCTCAAGGTTCCAGGAAAAAGGCTGAAGGCTCAAGGCTCAATGCTCAAGTCACGGTTCAAGGCTCAAGGCTCAAGGCTCAAGGCTCAAGGCTCAAGGCTCAAGGCTCAAGGCTCAAGGCTCAAGGCTCAAGGCTCAAGGCTCAAGGCTCAAGGCTCAAAGCTCAAGGCTCAAGGATCAAGGCTCAAGGTTCCAGGAAAAAGGTTCAAGGCTGAAGGCTCAAGGGTCAAGTCATGGTTCAAGGCTCAAGGCTCAACACACAAGGGTCAAGTGTCAAGGCTCAAGGCACAAGGCTCAAGGCTCAAGGCTCAAGGCTCAAGGCTCAAGGCTTAAGGCTCGAGGCTCAAGGCTCAAGGATCAAGGCTCAAGGCTCAAGGCTCAAGGCTCAAGGCTCAAGGCTCAAGGCTCAAGGCTCAAGGATCAAGGCTCAAGGTTCCAGGAAAAAGGTTCAAGGCTGAAGGCTCAAGGGTCAAGTCACGGTTCAAGGCTCAAGGCTCAACACACAAGGGTCAAGTGTCAAGGCTCAAGGCTCAAGGCTCAAGGCTCAAGGCTCAAGGCTCAAGGCTCAAGGCTCAAGGCTCAAGGCTCAAGGTTCAAGGCTTAAGGCTCAAGGGTCACGGCTCACGTGTCAAGCGTCAAAAGTCAAGGCTCAAGGCTCAAGTCACGGCGCAAGGGTCAAGGCTCAAAAGTCAAGGCTCAAGGCTCAATACTCAAGGGTCAAGGGTCATGGCTCAAGTGTCAAGGCTCAAGGCTCAAGGCACAAGGGTCAAGGGTCAAGGCTAAAGGCTCAAGGCTCAAGGTTCGAGGATCAAGGCTCAAGGCTCCAGTCTCAAGGCACAAGGCTCAAGGGTCAAGGCTCAAGGCTCAAGGCTCGGGTCACGGCTCAAGGCTCAAGGCTCAAGGCTCAAGGCTCAAGGATCAAGGCTCAAGGATCGAGGCTCGAGGCTCGAGGCTCAAGGCTCAAGGCTCAAGGATCAAGGATCAAGGCTCAAGTACGGCTCAAGGGTCAGGACTCAAGGCTGAAGGCTCAATGCTGAAGGCTGAAGGCTCAAGGCTGCAGGCTGAAGGCTCAAGGCTCAAGGTTCAAGGCTCAAGGCTCAAGGCTCAAGGCTCAAAGCTAAAAGCTCATGGATCAAGGCTCAAGGTTCCAGGAAAAAGGCTGAAGGCTCAAGGCTCAATGCTCAAGTCACGGTTCAAGGCTCAAGGCTCAAGGCTCAAGGCTCAAGGCTCAAGGCTCAAGGCTTAAGGCTCAAGGGTCACGGCTCACGTGTCAAGAGTCAAAAAGTCAAGGCTCAAGGCTCAAGTCACGGCTCAAGGGTCAAGGCTCAAGGCTCTGGGCTCGAGGCTCAAGGCTCCAGGGTCAAGGCTCAAGGCTAAAGGCTCAAGGATCAAGGCTTAAGGCTTAAGGCTCAAGGCTCAAGGCTCAAGGCTCAAGGCTTAAGGCTCAAGGATCAAGGCTCAAGTCACGGCTCAAGGGTCAGGACTCAAGGCAAAAGGCTCAAGGCTCAAGGCTTAAGGCTCAAGGGTCAAGGTTCAAGGCTCAAGGCTCAAGTCACGGTACAAGGCTCAAGGCTCAACACTCAATGGTCAAGTGTCAAGGCTCAAGGCTCAAGGCTCTAGGCTCAAGGTTCAAGGCTTAAGGCTCAAGGGTCACGGCTCAAGTGTCAAGAGTCAAAAGTCATGGCTCAAGGCTCAAGTCAAGGCTCAAGGGTCAAGGCTAAAAAGTCAAGGCTCAAAGCTCAACACTCAAGGGTCAAGGGTCATGGCTCAAGTCTCAATGCTCAAGGCTCAAGGCACAAGGGTCAAGGGTCAAGGCTCAAGGCTCAAGGCTTGAGGCTCGAGGCTCAAGGCTCAAGGCTCAAGTCTCAAGGCTCAAGGCACAAGGCTCAAGGCTCAACGCTCAAGGCTCAAGGCTCAAGGTTCAAGGCTTAAGGCTCAAGGGTCACGGCTCACGTGTCAAGCGTCAAAAGTCAAGGCTCAAGGCTCAAGTCACGGCTCAAGGGTCAAGGCTCAAAAGTCAAGGCTCAAGGCTCAATACTCAAGGGTCAAGGGTCATGGCTCAAGTGTCAAGGCTCAAGGCTCAAGGCACAAGGGTCAAGGGTTAAGGCTAAAGGCTCAAGGCTGGAGGTTCGAGGCTCAAGGCTCAAGGCTCCAGTCTCAAGGTACAAGGCTCAAGGGTCAAGGCTCAAGGCTCAAGGCTCAAGGCTCGAGGCTCGAGGCTCGAGGCTCGAGGCTCGAGGCTCGAGGCTCGAGGCTCCAGGCTCGAGGCTCGAGGCTCGAGGCTCTGGGCTCGAGGCTCAAGGCTCCAGGGTCAAGGCTCAAGGCTCAAGACTCAAGGCTCAAGGCTAAAGGCTCAAGGCTCAAGGCTCAAGGCTCAAGGCTCAAGGCTCAAGGCTCAAGGCTCAAGGCTCAAGGCTCAAGGCTCAAGGCTCAAGGCTCAAGGCTCAAGGCTCAAGGCTCAAGGCTCAACGCTCAAGGCTCAAGGATCAAGGCTCAAGGTTCCAGGAAAAAGGTTCAAGGCTGAAGGCTCAAGGGTCAAGTCACGGTTCAAGGCTCAAGGCTCAACACACAAGGGTCAAGTGTCAAGGCTCAAGGCACAAGGCTCAAGGCTCAAGGCTCAAGGCTCAAGGCTTAAGGCTCGAGGCTCAAGGCTCAAGGGTCAAGTCACGGTTCAAGGCTCAAGGCTCAACACACAAGGGTCAAGTGTCAAGGCTCAAGGCTCAAGGCTCAAGGCTCAAGGCTCAAGGCTCAAGGCTCAAGGCTCAAGGCTCAAGGCTCAAGGATCAAGGCTCAAGGTTCCAGGAAAAAGGTTCAAGGCTGAAGGCTCAAGGGTCAAGTCACGGTTCAAGGCTCAAGGCTCAACACACAAGGGTCAAGTGTCAAGGCTCAAGGCACAAGGCTCAAGGCTCAAGGCTCAAGGCTTAAGGCTCGAGGCTCAAGGCTCAAGGATCAAGGATCAAGGCTAAAGGCTCAAGGCTCAAGGCTCAAAGGCTCAAGGCTCAAGGCTCAAGGCTCAAGGCTCAAGGCTCAAGGATCAAGGCTCAAGGTTCCAGGAAAAAGGTTCAAGGCTGAAGGCTCAAGGGTCAAGTCACGGTTCAAGGCTCAAGGCTCAACACACAAGCGTCAAGTGTCAAGGCTCAAGGCTCAAGGCTCCAGGCTCAAGGCTCAAGGCTCAAGGCTCAAGGCTCAAGGCTCAAGGCTCAAGGCTCAAGGCTCAAGGCTCACGGGTCACGGCTCACGTGTCAAGCGTCAAAAGTCAAGGCTCAAGGCTCAAGTCACGGCTCAAGGGTCAAGGCTCAAAAGTCAAGGCTCAAGGCTCAATACTCAAGGGTCAAGGGTCATGGCTCAAGTGTCAAGGCTCAAGGCTCAAGGCACAAGGGTCAAGGGTCAAGGCTAAAGGCTCAAGGCTCAAGGTTCGAGGCTCAAGGCTCAAGGCTCCAGTCTCAAGGCACAAGGCTCAAGGGTTAAGGCTCGAGGCTCGAGGCTCAAGGCTCGAGGCTCGAGACTCGAGGCTCGAGGCTCCAGGCTCAAGGCTTAAGGCTTAAGGCTCAAGGGTCACGGCTCAAGGCTCAAGGCTCAAGGCTCAAGGCTCGAGGCTCGAGGCTCGAGGCTCAAGGCTCAAGGATCAAGTATCAAGGCTCAAGTACGGCTCAAGGCTGAAGGCTCAAGGCTGAAGGCTCAAGGCTCAAGGCTGAAGGCTCAAGGCTGAAGGCTCAAGGCTCAAGGCTCAAGGCTCAAGGCTCAAGGCTCAAGGCTCAGCTAAAAGCTCATGGATCAAGGCTCAAGGTTCCACGAAAAAGGCTGAAGGCTCAAGGCTCAATGCTCAAGTCACGGTTCAAGGCTCAAGGCTCAAGGCTCAAGGCTCAAGGCTCAAGGCTCAAGGCTCAAGGCTCAAGGCTCAAGGCTCAAGGCTCAAGGACCAAGGCTCAAGGCTCAAGGCTCAAGGCTCAAGGCTCAAGGCTCAAGGCTCAAGGCTCAAGGCTCAAAGCTTAAGGCTCAAGGGTCACGGCTCACGTGTTAAGAGTCAAAAAGTCAAGGCTCAAGGCTCAAGTCACGGCTCAAGGGTCAAGGGTCAAGGGTCAAGGCTCTGGGCTCGAGGCTCAAGGCTCCAGGGTTAAGGCTCAAGGCTCAAGACTCAAGGCTAAAGGCTCAAGGCTCAAGGCTTAAGGCTCAAGGCTCAAGGCTCAAGGCTCAAGGCTCAAGGCTTAAGGCTCAAGGATCAAGGCTCAAGTCACGGCTCAAGGGTCAGGACTCAAGGCAAAAGGCTCAAGGCTCAAGGCTTAAGGCTCAAGGCTCAAGGTTCAAGGCTCAAGGCTCAACTCACGGTTCAAGGCTCAAGGCTCAACACTCAATGGTCAAGTGTCAAGGCTCAAGGCTCAAGGCTCAAGGCTCAAGGCTCAAGGCTCAAGGCTCAAGGCTCAAGGCTCAAGGCTCAAGGCTCAAGGCTCAAGGCTCAAGGCTCAAAGCTTAAGGCTCAAGGGTCACGGCTCACGTGTTAAGAGTCAAAAAGTCAAGGCTCAAGTCACGGCTCAAGGGTCAAGGGTCAAGGCTCTGGGCTCGAGGCTCAAGGCTCCAGGGTCAAGGCTCAAGGCTCAAGACTCAAGGCTAAAGGCTCAAGGCTCAAGGCTCAAGGCTCAAGGCTCAAGGCTCAAGGCTCAAGGCTCAAGGCTCAAGGCTCAACGCTCAAGGCTCAAGGATCAAGGCTCAAGGTTCCAGGAAAAAGGTTCAAGGCTGAAGGCTCAAGGGTCAAGTCACGGTTCAAGGCTCAAGGCTCAACACACAAGGGTCAAGTGTCAAGGCTCAAGGCACAAGGCTCAAGGCTCAAGGCTCAAGGCTTAAGGCTCGAGGCTCAAGGCTCAAGGGTCAAGTCACGGTTCAAGGCTCAAGGCTCAACACACAAGGGTCAAGTGTCAAGGCTCAAGGCTCAAGGCTCAAGGCTCAAGGCTCAAGGCTCAAGGCTCAAGGCTCAAGGCTCAAGGCTCAAGGATCAAGGCTCAAGGTTCCAGGAAAAAGGTTCAAGGCTGAAGGCTCAAGGGTCAAGTCACGGTTCAAGGCTCAAGGCTCAACACACAAGGGTCAAGTGTCAAGGCTCAAGGCACAAGGCTCAAGGCTCAAGGCTCAAGGCTTAAGGCTCGAGGCTCAAGGCTCAAGGATCAAGGATCAAGGCTAAAGGCTCAAGGCTCAAGGCTCAAGGCTCAAGGCTCAAGGCTCAAGGCTCAAGGCTCAAGGCTCAAGGATCAAGGCTCAAGGTTCCAGGAAAAAGGTTCAAGGCTGAAGGCTCAAGGGTCAAGTCACGGTTCAAGGCTCAAGGCTCAACACACAAGCGTCAAGTGTCAAGGCTCAAGGCTCAAGGCTCCAGGCTCAAGGCTCAAGGCTCAAGGCTCAAGGCTCAAGGCTCAAGGCTCAAGGCTCAAGGCTCAAGGCTCACGGGTCACGGCTCACGTGTCAAGCGTCAAAAGTCAAGGCTCAAGGCTCAAGTCACGGCTCAAGGGTCAAGGCTCAAAAGTCAAGGCTCAAGGCTCAATACTCAAGGGTCAAGGGTCATGGCTCAAGTGTCAAGGCTCAAGGCTCAAGGCACAAGGGTCAAGGGTCAAGGCTAAAGGCTCAAGGCTCAAGGTTCGAGGCTCAAGGCTCAAGGCTCCAGTCTCAAGGCACAAGGCTCAAGGGTTAAGGCTCGAGGCTCGAGGCTCAAGGCTCGAGGCTCGAGACTCGAGGCTCGAGGCTCCAGGCTCAAGGCTTAAGGCTTAAGGCTCAAGGGTCACGGCTCAAGGCTCAAGGCTCAAGGCTCAAGGCTCGAGGCTCGAGGCTCGAGGCTCAAGGCTCAAGGATCAAGTATCAAGGCTCAAGTACGGCTCAAGGCTGAAGGCTCAAGGCTGAAGGCTCAAGGCTCAAGGCTGAAGGCTCAAGGCTGAAGGCTCAAGGCTCAAGGCTCAAGGCTCAAGGCTCAAGGCTCAAAGCTAAAAGCTCATGGATCAAGGCTCAAGGTTCCACGAAAAAGGCTGAAGGCTCAAGGCTCAATGCTCAAGTCACGGTTCAAGGCTCAAGGCTCAAGGCTCAAGGCTCAAGGCTCAAGGCTCAAGGCTCAAGGCTCAAGGCTCAAGGCTCAAGGACCAAGGCTCAAGGCTCAAGGCTCAAGGCTCAAGGCTCAAGGCTCAAGGCTCAAGGCTCAAGGCTCAAAGCTTAAGGCTCAAGGGTCACGGCTCACGTGTTAAGAGTCAAAAAGTCAAGGCTCAAGGCTCAAGTCACGGCTCAAGGGTCAAGGGTCAAGGGTCAAGGCTCTGGGCTCGAGGCTCAAGGCTCCAGGGTTAAGGCTCAAGGCTCAAGACTCAAGGCTAAAGGCTCAAGGCTCAAGGCTTAAGGCTCAAGGCTCAAGGCTCAAGGCTCAAGGCTCAAGGCTTAAGGCTCAAGGATCAAGGCTCAAGTCACGGCTCAAGGGTCAGGACTCAAGGCAAAAGGCTCAAGGCTCAAGGCTTAAGGCTCAAGGCTCAAGGTTCAAGGCTCAAGGCTCAACTCACGGTTCAAGGCTCAAGGCTCAACACTCAATGGTCAAGTGTCAAGGCTCAAGGCTCAAGGCTCAAGGCTCAAGGCTCAAGGCTCAAGGCTCAAGGCTCAAGGCTCAAGGCTCAAGGCTCAAGGCTCAAGGCTCAAGGCTCAAGGCTCTTAAGGCTCAAGGGTCACGGCTCACGTGTTAAGAGTCAAAAAGTCAAGGCTCAAGTCACGGCTCAAGGGTCAAGGGTCAAGGCTCTGGGCTCGAGGCTCAAGGCTCCAGGGTCAAGGCTCAAGGCTCAAGACTCAAGGCTAAAGGCTCAAGGCTAAAGGCTTAAGGCTCAAGGCTCAAGGCTCAAGGCTCAAGGCTCAAGGCTTAAGGCTCAAGGATCAAGGCTCAAGTCACGGCTCAAGGGTCAGGACTAAAGGCAAAAGGCTCAAGGCTCAAGGCTTAAGGCTCAAGGGTCAAGGTTCAAGGCTCAAGGCTCAACTCACGGTTCAAGGCTCAAGGCTCAACACTCAATGGTCAAGTGTCAAGGCTCAAGGCTCAAGGTTCAAGGCTCAAGGCTTAAGGCTCAAGGGTCACGGCTCAAGTGTCAAGAGTCAAAAGTCATGGCTCAAGGCTCAAGTCAAGGCTCAAGGGTCAAGGCTAAAAAGTCAAGGCTCAAGGCTCAACACTCAAGGGTCAAGGGTCAAGGGTCATGGCTCAAGTCTCAATGCTCAAGGCTCAAGGCACAAGGGTCAAGGGTCAAGGCTCAAGGCTCAAGGCTGGAGGCTCGAGGCTCGAGGCTCAAGGCTCAAGGCTCAAGGCTCAAGGCTCAAGGCTCATGGCTCGAGGCTCAAGGCTCGAGGCTCAAGGATCAAGGATCAAGGCTCAAGTACAGCTCAAGGGTCAGGACTCAAGGCTGAAGGCTCAAGGCTGAAGGCTCAAAGCTGAAGGCTGAAGGCTCAAGGCTCAAGGCTCAAGGCTCAAGGCTCAAGGCTCAAGGCTAAAAGCTCATGGATTAAGGCTCAAGGTTCCAGGAAAAAGGCTGAAGGCTCAAGGATCAAGGCTCAAGGTTCCAGGAAAAAGGCTCAAGGCTCAAGGCTCAAGGTCAACTCACGGTTCAAGGCTCATGGCTCAACACTCAAGGCTCAAGGCTCAAGGCTTAAGGCTCAAGGCTCAAGGCTCAAGGCTCAAGGCTCAAGGCTCAAGGCTCAAGGCTAAAGGCTCAAGGCTCAAGGCTCAAGGCTCACGGCTCAAGACTCAAGGCTCATGGCTAAAGGATGAAGGCTCAAGGTTCAAAGCTCAGGGGACAAGGGTCACGGTCAAGGGTCAAAAGTCAAGGGTCAAGGGTCAAGGCTCAAGGCTCAAGGCTCAAGGCTCAAGGCTTAAGGCTCAAGGGTCACGGCTCACGTGTCAAGAGTCAAAAAGTCAAGGCTCAAGGCTCAAGTCACGGCTCAAGGGTCAAGGCTCAAAAGTCAATGCTCAAGGCTCAACACTCAAGGGTCAAGGGTCAAGGGTGATGGCTCAAGTCTCAAGGCTCAAGGCACAAGGGTCAAGGGTCAAGGCTAAAGGCTCAAGGCTTGAGGCTCGAGGCTCAAGGCTCAAGGCTTAAGGCTCAAGGCTCAAGTCTCAAGGCACAAGGCTCAAGGCTCAAGGCTCAAGGCTCAAGGCTCGAGGCTCAAGGCTCGAGGATCAAGGCTCAAGGCTCAAGGCTCAAGGCTCCAGGCTCAAGGCTCCAGGCTCCAGGCTCAAGGCTCAAGGCTCAGGGCTCAAGGCTCAAGGCTCAAGGCTCAAGGCTCAAGGCTCAAGGCTTAAGGCTCAAGGGTCACGGCTCACGTGTCAAGAGTCAAAAAGTCAAGGCTCAAGGCTCAAGTCACGGCTCAAGGGTCAAGGCTCAAGGCTCTGGGCTCGAGGCTCGAGGCTCAAGGCTCCAGGGTCAAGGCTCAAAGCTCAAGACTCAAGGCTCAAGGCTCAAGGCTCAAGGCTCAAGGCTCAAGGCTCAAGGCTCAAGGCTCAAGGCTCAAGGCTCAAGGCTCAAGGCTCAAGGCTCAAGGCTTAAGGCTCAAGGATCAAGGCTCAAGTCACGGCTCAAGGGTCAGGACTCAAGGCAAAAGGCTCAAGGCTCATGGCTTAAGGCTAAAGGGTCAAGGTTCAAGGCTCAAGGCTCAAGTCACGGTTCAAGGCTCAAGGCTCAACACTCAATGGTCAAGTGTCAAGGCTCAAGGCTCAAGGCTCAAGGCTCAAGGCTCAAGGCTCAAGGCTCAAGGCTCAAGGCTCAAGGCTTAAGGCTCAAGGGTCACGGCTCAAGTGTCAAGAGTCAAAAGTCATGGCTCAATGCTCAAGTCAAGGCTCAAGGGTCAAGGCTAAAAAGTCAAGGCTCAAGGCTCAACACTCAAGGGTCAAGGGTCAAGGGTCATGGCTCAAGTCTCAATGCTCAAGGCTCAAGGCACAAGGGTCAAGGGTCAAGGATCAAGGCTCAAGGCTCAAGGCTTGAGGCTCGAGGCTCGAGGCTCAAGGCTCAAGGCTCAAGTCTCAAGTCTCAAGGCTCAAGGCTCCAGGCTCAAGGCTCAAGGCTCAAGGCTCGAGGCTCAAGGCGCGAGGCTCAAGGATCAAGGATCAAGGCTCAAGTACGGCTCAAGGGTCAGGACTCAAGGCTGAAGGCTGAAGGCTGAAGGCTAAAAGCTGAAGGCTCAAGGCTCAAGGCTCAAGGCTCAAGGTTCCAGGAAAAAGGCTCAAGGCTCAAGGTCAACTCACGGTTGAAGGCTCATGGCTCAACACTCAAGGCTCAAGGCTCAAGGCTCAAGGCTTAAGGCTTAAGGCTCAAGGCTCAAGGCTCAAGGCTAAAGCCTCAAGGCTCAAGGCTCAAGGCTCACGGCTCAAGACTCAAGGCTCATGGCTAAAGGATGAAGGCTCAAGGTTCAAAGCTCAAGGGACAAGGGTCACGGTCAAGGGTCAAAAGTCAAGGGTCAAGGCTCAAGGCTCAAGGCTCAAGGCTTAAGGCTCAAGGGTCACGGCTCACGTGTCAAGAGTCAAAAAGTCAAGGCTCGAGGCTCAAGTCACGGCTCAAGGGTCAAGGCTCAAAAGTCAAGGCTCAAGGCTCAACACTCAAGGGTCAAGGGTCAAGGGTCAAGGGTGATGGCTCAAGTCTCAAGGCTCAAGGCACAAGGGTCAAGGGTCAAGGCTAAAGGCACAAGGCTTGAGGCTCGAGGCTCAAGGCTCAAGGCTTAAGGCTCAAGGCTCAAGTCTCAAGGCACAAGGCTCAAGGGTCAAGGCTCAAGGCTCAAGGCTCAAGGCTCAAGGCTCAAGGCTCAAGGATCAAGGCTCGAGGCTCAAGGCTCGAGGATCAAGGCTCAAGGCTCAAGGCTCAAGGCTCAAGGCTCCAGGCTCAAACCTCAAGGCTCAAGGCTCAAGGCTCAAGGCTCATGGCTCAAGGCTCAAGGCTCAAGGCTCAAGGCTCAAGACTCAAGGCTCAAGGCTCTGGGCTCTGGGCTCGAGGCTCAAGGATCCAGTGTCAAGGCTCAAGGCTCAAGACATGAGGCTCAAGGCTCAAGGCTCAAGGCTGAAGGCTCAAGGCTGAAGGCTGAAGGCTCAAGGCTGAAGGCTCAAGGCTCAAGGCTCAAGGTTCAAGGCTTAAGGCTCAAGGATCAAGGCTCAACTCACGGCTCAAGGGTCAGGACTTAAGGCAAAAGGCACAGAGCTCAAGGCTTAAGGCTTAAGGCTTAAGGCTTAAGGCTCAAGGCTCAAGGCTCAAGGCTCAAGGCTCAAGGCTCAAGGCTCAAGGCTCAAGGATCAAGGCTCAACTCACGGCTCAAGGGTCAGGACTCAAGGCAAAAGGCACAAGGCTCAAGGCTTAAGGCTCAAGGCTCAAGGGTCAAGGCTCAAGGCTCAAGGCACAAGGCTCAAGTCACGGTTCAAGGCAAAAGGCTCAAGGATCAAGGCTCAAGGTTCCAGGAAAAAGGCTCAAGGCTCAAGGCTCAAGTCACGGTTCAAGGTTCATGGCTCAACACTCAAGGCTCAAGGCTCAAGGCTCCAGCCTCAAGCCTCAAGCCTCAAATCTCAAGGCTCAAGGCTCAAGGCTCAAGACTCAAGGCTCAAGGCTCAAGGCACAAGGCTCAAGGGTCAAGGCTCAAGGCACAAGGCACAAGGCTCAAGTCACGGTTCAAGGCTCAAGGCTCAAGGATCAAGGCTCAAGGTTCCTGGAAAAAGGCACAAGGCTTAAGGCTCAAGGCTCAAGGCTCAAGGCTCAAGGCTCAAGGCACAAGGCTCAAGTCACGGTTCAAGGCTCAAGGCTCAAGGATCAAGGCTCAAGGTTCCAGGAAAAAGGCTCAAGGCTCAAGGCTCAAGTCACGGTTCAAGGTTCATGGCTCAACACTCAAGGCTCAAGGCTCAAGGCTCAAGGCTCAAGCCTCAAGGCTCAAGGCTCAAGGCTCACGGCTCAAGACTCAAGGCTCATGGCTAAAGGATGAAGGCTCAAGGTTCAAAGCTCAAGGCACAAGTGTCACGGTCAAGGGTCAAAATTCAAGGGTCAAGGGTCAAGGGTCAAGGCTCAAGGCTCAAGGCTCAAGGCTTAAGGCTCAAGGGTCATGGCTCACGTGTCAAGAGTCAAAAAGTCAAGGCTCAAGGCTCAAGTCACGGCTCAAGGGTCAAGGCTCAAAAGTCAAGGCTCAAGGCTCAACACTCAAGGGTCAAGGGTCAAGGGTGATGGCTCAAGTCTCAAGGCTCAAGGCACAAGGGTCAAGGGTCAAGGCTAAAGGCTCAAGGCTTGAGGCTCGAGGCTCAAGGCTCAAGGCTTAAGGCTCAAGGCTCAAGTCTCAAGGCACAAGGCTCAAGGCTCAAGGCTCGAGGCTCAAGGCTCGAGGATCAAGGCTCAAGGCTCAAGGCTCAAAGCTCAAGGCTCATGGCTCAAGGCTCAAGGCTCAAGGCTAAAGACTCAAGGCTCAAGGCTCTGGGCTCTGGGCTCGAGGCTCAAGGCTCTAGGGTCAAGGCTCAAGGCTCAAGACATGAGGCTCAAGGCTCAAGGCACAAGGCTCAAGGCTGAAGGCTGAAGGCTGAAGGCTGAAGGCTGAAGGCTCAAGGCTCAAGGCTCAAGGTTCAAGGCTCAAGGCTCAAGGTTCAAGGCTTATGGCTCAAGGATCAAGGCTCAACTCACGGCTCAAGGGTCAGGACTCAAGGAAAAAGGCACAAGGCTCAAGGCTTAAGGCTCAAGGCTCAAGGATCAAGGCTCAACTCACGGCTCAAGGGTCAGGACTCAAGGCAAAAGGCACAAGGCTCAAGGCTTAAGGCTCAAGGCTCAAGGCTCAAGGCTCAAGGCACAAGGCTCTAGTCACGGTTCAAGGCTCAAGGCTCAACACTCAAGGGTCAAGTGTCAAGGCTCAAGGCTCAAGGCTCAAGGCTCAAGGCTCAAATCTCAAGGCTCAAGGATCAAGGCTCAAGGTTCCAGGAAAAAGGCTCAAGGCTCAAGTCACGGTTCAAGGCTCATGGCTCAACACTCAAGGGTCAAGTATCACGGCTCAAGGCTCAAGGCTTAAGGCTCAAGGCTCAAGGCTCAAGGCTCAAGGCTCAAGGCTCAAGGTTCAAGGCTTAAGGCTCAAGGGTCACGGCTCACGTGTCAAGAGTCAAAAGTCAAGGCTCAAGGCTCAAGTCACGGCTCAAGGCTCAAGGCTTAAAAGTCAAGGATCAAGGGTCAACACTCAAGGGTCAAGGGTCAAGGGTCATGGATCAAGTCTCAAGGCTCAAGGATCAAGGGTCAAGGGTCAAGGCTAAAGACTCAAGGCTTGAGTATCGAGGCTCAAGGCTCAAGGCTCAAGTCTCAAGGCACAAGGCTCAAGGCTCAAGGTTCAAGGCTCAAGGCTCAAGGCTCAAGGCTCAAGGCTCAAGGCTCAAGACCAAAGGCTCAAGGCTCTGGGCTCGAGGCTCAAGGCTCAAGGCTCAAGGCTCAAGGCTCAAGGCTCAAGGCTCAAGGCTCAAGGCTCAAGGCAAGAGGTTCAAGGCTCAAGGCTCAAGGTTCCAGGTTCAAGGCTTAAGGCTCAAGGATCAAGGCTCAAGTCACGGCTCAAGGGTCAGGACTCAAGGCAAAAGGCTCAAGGCTCAAGGCGCAACGCTCAAGGCAAAGGCTCAAGTGTCAAGTGTCAAGGCTCAAGGCTCGAGGGTCGAGGCTCGAGGCTCGAGGCTCGAGGCTCAATGCTCAAGTCTCAAGGCTCAATGCTCAAGGCTCAAGGTTCAAGGCTCAAGGCTCAAGGTTCAAGGAAAAAGGCAAAAGGCTCAAGGATCAAGGTTCAAGGCTCAAGGCTCAAGATTCAAGGCTCAAGGATCAAGGATCAAGGCTCAAGTCACGGCTCAAAGGTCAGGACTCAAGGCAAAAGGCTCAAGGCTCAAGGCTCAAGTCTCAAGGCTCATGGCTCAAGGCTCAAGGCTCAAGGAACAAGGCTCAAGGCTCAAGGCTCAAGGAACAAGGCTCAAGTCACGGTTTAAGGCTCAAGGCTCAACACTCAAGGGTCAAGTGTCAAGGCTCGAGGCTCAAGGCTCAAGGCTCAAGGCTCAAGGCTCAAGGCTCAAGGCTCAAGGCTCAAGGCTCAAGGCTCAAGTCTCAAGTCACGGTTCAAGGCTCAAGGCTCAAGGATCAAGGCTCAAGGTTCCAGGAAAAAGGCTCAAGGCTCAAGGCTCAAGTCACGGTTCAAGGTTCATGGCTCAACACTCAAGGCTCAAGGCTCAAGGCTCAAGGCTCAAGGCTCAAGGCTCAAGGCTCAAGCCTCAAGGCTCAAGGCTCCAGGCTCAAGGCTCACGGCTCAAGACTCAAGGCTCATGGCTAAAGGATGAAGGCTCAAGGTTCAAAGCTCAAGGCACAAGGGTCACGGTCAAGGGTCAAGGGTCAAAATTCAAGGGTCAGGGCTCAAGACTCAAGGCTCAAGGCTCAAGGCTTAAGGCTCAAGGGTCACGGCTCACGTGTCAAGAGTCAAAAAGTCAAGGCTCAAGGCTCAAGTCACGGCTCAAGGGTCAAGGCTCAAAAGTCAAGGCTCAAGGCTCAACACTCAAGGGTCAAGGGTCAAGGGTGATGGCTCAAGTCTCAAGGCTCAAGGCACAAGGGTCAACGGTCAAGGCTAAAGGCTCAAGGCTTGAGGCTCGAGGCTCAAGGCTCAAGCCTTAAGGCTCAAGGCTCCAGTCTCAAGGCACAAGGCTCAAGGCTCAAGGCTCAAGGCTCAAGGCTCAAGGCTCGAGGCTCAAGGCTCGAGGATCAAGGCTCAAGGCTCAAGGCTCCAGGCTCAAGCCTCAAGGCTCAAGGCTCAAGGCTCAAGGCTCAAGGCTCATGGCTCAAGGCTCAAGGCTCAAGACTCAAGGCTCAAGGCTCTGGGCTCTGGGCTCGAGGCTCAAGGCTCTAGGGTCAAGGCTCAAGGCTCAAGGCTCAAGGCACAAGGCTCAAGGCTGAAGGCTGAAGGCTGAAGGTTGAAGGTTGAAGGCTGAAGGCTCAAGGCTGAAGGCTCAAGGCTCAAGGCTCAAGGCTCAAGGTTCAAGGCTCAAGGCTCAAGGTTCAAGGCTTAAGGCTCAAGGATCAAGGCTCAACTCACGGCTCAAGGGTCAGGACTCAAGGCACAAGGCTCAAGGCTTAAGGCTCAAGGCTCAAGGATCAAGGCTCAACTCACGGCTCAAGGGTCAGGACTCAAGGCAAAAGGCACAAGGCTCAAGGCTTAAGGCTCAAGGCTCAAGGCTCAAGGCACAAGGCTCAAGTCACGGTTCAAGGCTCAAGGCTCAACACTCAAGGGTCAAGTGTCAAGGCTCAAGGCTCAAGGCTCAAGGCTCAAGGCTCAAGGCTCAAGGCTCAAGGCTCAAGGCTCAAGGCTCAAGGCAAGAGGTTCAAGGCTCAAGGCTCAAGGTTCCAGGTTCAAGGCTTAAGGCTCAAGGATCAAGGCTCAAGTCACGGCTCAAGGGTCAGGACTCAAGGCAAAAGGCTCAAGGCTCAAGGCGCAACGCTCAAGGCAAAGGCTCAAGTGTCAAGTGTCAAGGCTCAAGGCTCGAGGCTCGAGGCTCGAGGCTCGAGGCTCAATGCTCAAGTCTCAAGGCTCAATGCTCAAGGCTCAAGGTTCAAGGCTCAAGGCTCAAGGTTCAAGGAAAAAGGCAAAAGGCTCAAGGATCAAGGTTCAGGGCTCAAGGCTCAAGATTCAAGGCTCAAGGATCAAGGATCAAGGCTCAAGTCACGGCTCAAAGGTCAGGACTCAAGGCAAAAGGCTCAAGGCTGAAGGCTCAAGTCTCAAGGCTCATGGCTCAAGGCTCAAGGCTCAAGGAACAAGGCTCAAGGCTCAAGGCTCAAGGCTCAAGGAACAAGGCTCAAGTCACGGTTTAAGGCTCAAGGCTCAACACTCAAGGGTCAAGTGTCAAGGCTCGAGGCTCAAGGCTCAAGGCTCAAGGCTCAAGGCTCAAGGCTCAAGGCTCAAGGCTCAAGGCACAAGTCTCAAGTCACGGTTCAAGGCTCAAGGCTCAAGGATCAAGGCTCAAGGTTCCAGGAAAAAGGCTCAAGGCTCAAGGCTCAAGTCACGGTTCAAGGTTCATGGCTCAACACTCAAGGCTCAAGGCTCAAGGCTCAAGGCTCAAGGCTCAAGCCTCAAGGCTCAAGGCTCAAGGCTCAAGGCTCACGGCTCAAGACTCAAGGCTCATGGCTAAAGGATGAAGGCTCAAGGTTTAAAGCTCAAGGCACAAGGGTCACGGTCAAGGGTCAAGGGTCAAAATTCAAGGGTCAGGGCTCAAGGCTCAAGGCTCAAGGCTTAAGGCTCAAGGGTCACGGCTCACGTGTCAAGAGTCAAAAAGTCAAGGCTCAAGGCTCAAGTCACGGCTCAAGGGTCAAGGCTCAAAAGTCAAGGCTCAAGGCTCAACACTCAAGGGTCAAGGGTCAAGGGTGATGGCTCAAGTCTCAAGGCTCAAGGCACAAGGGTCAACGGTCAAGGCTAAAGGCTCAAGGCTCAAGGCTCAAGGCTCAAGGCACAAGGCTCAAGTCACGGTTTAAGGCTCAAGGCTCAACACTCAAGGGTCAAGTGTCAAGGCTCAAGGATCAAGGCTCAAGGCTCAAGGCTCAAGGCTCAAGGATCAAGGCTCAAGGCTCAAAGCTCAAGGCTCAAGGGTCACGCTCAAGGGTCAAAAGTCAAGGGTCAAGGATCAAGGCTCAAGGCTTAAGGCTCAAGGCTCAAGGCTCAAATATCAAGGCTCAAGGCTCAAGGCTCAAGGCTCAAGGCTCAAGGCTCAAGGCTCAAGGCTCAAGGCTCAAGGCTCAAGGCTCAAGGCTCAAGGTTCAAGGCTTAAGGCTCAAGGGTCACGGCTCACGTGTCAAGAGTCAAAACTCAAGGCTCAAGGCTCAAGTCACGTCTCAAGGGTCAAGGCTCAAAAGTCAAGTCTCAAGGCTCAACACTCAAGGGTCAAGTGTCAAGGGTCATGGCTCAAGTCTCAAGGCTCAAGGCTCAAAGCTCAAGGCACAAGGGTCAAGGGTCAAGGGTCAAGGTTCAAGGCTCAAGGCTCAAGGCTGAAGTCTCAAGGCACAAGGTTCAAGGCTCAAGGCTCGAGGCTCAAGGCCCAAGGCTCAAGGCTCAAGGCCTAAGGCTCAAGACTCAAGGCTTAAGGCTCAAGGCTCAAGGCTCAAGACTCAAGGCTCAAGGCTCTGGGCTCAAGGCTCAAGGCTCAAGGCTCAAGGCTCAAGGCTCAAGGGTCAAGGCTCAAGGCTCAAAGCTCAAGGCTCAATGCTCAAGGCTTAAGGCTCAAGGCTCAATGAAAAAGGCTCAAGGCTCAAGGCTCAAGGCTCAAGGCTCAAGGCTCAAGGCTCAAGTGACGGCTCAAGGGTCAAGGCTCAAGGCACAACACTCAAGGCTCAAGGCTCAAGTCACGGTTCAAGGTTCATGGCTCAACACTCAAGGCTCAAGGCTCAAGGCTCAAGGCTCAAGGCTCAAGGCTCAAGGCTCAAGCCTCAAGGCTCAAGGCTCCAGGCTCAAGGCTCACGGCTCAAGACTCAAGGCTCATGGCTAAAGGATGAAGGCTCAAGGTTCAAAGCTCAAGGCACAAGGGTCACGGTCAAGGGTCAAGGGTCAAAATTCAAGGGTCAGGGCTCAAGGCTCAAGGCTCAAGGCTCAAGGCTTAAGGCTCAAGGGTCACGGCTCACGTGTCAAGAGTCAAAAAGTCAAGGCTCAAGGCTCAAGTCACGGCTCAAGGGTCAAGGCTCAAAAGTCAAGGCTCAAGGCTCAACACTCAAGGGTCAAGGGTCAAGGGTGATGGCTCAAGTCTCAAGGCTCAAGGCACAAGGGTCAACGGTCAAGGCTAAAGGCTCAAGGCTTGAGGCTCGAGGCTCAAGGCTCAAGCCTTAAGGCTCAAGGCTCCAGTCTCAAGGCACAAGGCTCAAGGCTCAAGGCTCAAGGCTCAAGGCTCAAGGCTCGAGGCTCAAGGCTCGAGGATCAAGGCTCAAGGCTCAAGGCTCCAGGCTCAAGCCTCAAGGCTCAAGGCTCAAGGCTCAAGGCTCAAGGCTCATGGCTCAAGGCTCAAGGCTCAAGACTCAAGGCTCAAGGCTCTGGGCTCTGGGCTCGAGGCTCAAGGCTCTAGGGTCAAGGCTCAAGGCTCAAGGCTCAAGGCACAAGGCTCAAGGCTGAAGGCTCAAGGCTGAAGGTTGAAGGTTGAAGGCTGAAGGCTCAAGGCTGAAGGCTCAAGGCTCAAGGCTCAAGGCTCAAGGTTCAAGGCTCAAGGCTCAAGGTTCAAGGCTTAAGGCTCAAGGATCAAGGCTCAACTCACGGCTCAAGGGTCAGGACTCAAGGCACAAGGCTCAAGGCTTAAGGCTCAAGGCTCAAGGCTCAAGGATCAAGGCTCAACTCACGGCTCAAGGGTCAGGACTCAAGGCAAAAGGCACAAGGCTCAAGGCTTAAGGCTCAAGGCTCAAGGCTCAAGGCACAAGGCTCAAGTCACGGTTCAAGGCTCAAGGCTCAACACTCAAGGGTCAAGTGTCAAGGCTCAAGGCTCAAGGCTCAAGGCTCAAGGCTCAAGGCTCAAGGCTCAAGGCTCAAGGCTCAAGGCTCAAGGCAAGAGGTTCAAGGCTCAAGGCTCAAGGTTCCAGGTTCAAGGCTTAAGGCTCAAGGATCAAGGCTCAAGTCACGGCTCAAGGGTCAGGACTCAAGGCAAAAGGCTCAAGGCTCAAGGCGCAACGCTCAAGGCAAAGGCTCAAGTGTCAAGTGTCAAGGCTCAAGGCTCGAGGCTCGAGGCTCGAGGCTCGAGGCTCGAGGCTCGAGGCTCGAGGCTCAATGCTCAAGTCTCAAGGCTCAATGCTCAAGGCTCAAGGTTCAAGGCTCAAGGCTCAAGGTTCAAGGAAAAAGGCAAAAGGCTCAAGGATCAAGGTTCAAGGCTCAAGGCTCAAGATTCAAGGCTCAAGGATCAAGGATCAAGGCTCAAGTCACGGCTCAAAGGTCAGGACTCAAGGCAAAAGGCTCAAGGCTGAAGGCTCAAGTCTCAAGGCTCATGGCTCAAGGCTCAAGGCTCAAGGAACAAGGCTCAAGGCTCAAGGCTCAAGGAACAAGGCTCAAGTCACGGTTTAAGGCTCAAGGCTCAACACTCAAGGGTCAAGTGTCAAGGCTCGAGGCTCAAGGCTCAAGGCTCAAGGCTCAAGGCTCAAGGCACAAGTCTCAAGTCACGGTTCAAGGCTCAAGGCTCAAGGATCAAGGCTCAAGGTTCCAGGAAAAAGGCTCAAGGCTCAAGGTTCAAGTCACGGTTCAAGGTTCATGGCTCAACACTCAAGGCTCAAGGCTCAAGGCTCCAGGCTCAAGGCTCAAGCCTCAAGGCTCAAGGCTCAAGGCTCAAGGCTCACGGCTCAAGACTCAAGGCTCATGGCTAAAGGATGAAGGCTCAAGGTTTAAAGCTCAAGGCACAAGGGTCACGGTCAAGGGTCAAGGGTCAAAATTCAAGGGTCAGGGCTCAAGGCTCAAGGCTCAAGGCTTAAGGCTCAAGGGTCACGGCTCACGTGTCAAGAGTCAAAAAGTCAAGGCTCAAGGCTCAAGTCACGGCTCAAGGGTCAAGGCTCAAAAGTCAAGGCTCAAGGCTCAACACTCAAGGGTCAAGGGTCAAGGGTGATGGCTCAAGTCTCAAGGCTCAAGGCACAAGGGTCAACGGTCAAGGCTAAAGGCTCAAGGCTCAAGGCTCAAGGCTCAAGGCACAAGGCTCAAGTCACGGTTTAAGGCTCAAGGCTCAACACTCAAGGGTCAAGTGTCAAGGCTCAAGGGTCAAGGCTCAAGGCTCAAGGCTCAAGGCTCAAGGATCAAGGCTCAAGGCTCAAAGCTCAAGGCTCAAGGGTCACGCTCAAGGGTCAAAAGTCAAGGGTCAAGGATCAAGGCTCAAGGCTTAAGGCTCAAGGCTCAAGGCTCAAATATCAAGGCTCAAGGCTCAAGGCTCAAGGCTCAAGGCTCAAGGCTCAAGGTTCAAGGCTTAAGGCTCAAGGGTCACGGCTCACGTGTCAAGAGTCAAAACTCAAGGCTCAAGGCTCAAGTCACGTCTCAAGGGTCAAGGCTCAAAAGTCAAGTCTCAAGGCTCAACACTCAAGGGTCAAGTGTCAAGGGTCATGGCTCAAGTCTCAAGGCTCAAGGCTCAAGGCTCAAGGCACAAGGGTCAAGGGTCAAGGGTCAAGGTTCAAGGCTCAAGGCTCAAGGCTGAAGTCTCAAGGCACAAGGTTCAAGGCTCAAGGCTCGAGGCTCAAGGCCCAAGGCTCAAGGCTCAAGGCCTAAGGCTCAAGACTCAAGGCTTAAGGCTCAAGGCTCAAGGCTCAAGACTCAAGGCTCAAGGCTCTGGGCTCAAGGCTCAAGGCTCAAGGCTCAAGGCTCAAGGCTCAAGGCTCAAAGCTCAAGGCTCAATGCTCAAGGCTTAAGGCTCAAGGCTCAATGAAAAAGGCTCAAGGCTCAAGGCTCAAGGCTCAAGGCTCAAGGCTCAAGGCTCAAGTGACGGCTCAAGGGTCAAGGCTCAAGGCACAACAGTCAAGGGTAGAGGGTCAAGGGTCAAGGGTCAAGGGTCATGGCTCAAGGCTTGAGGCTCGAAGTAGAGGCTCGAGGCTCGAGGCTCCGGGCACGAGGCTCCAGGCTCAAGGCTCGAGGCTCAAGGCTCAAGGCTCATGGCTCAAGGCTCAAGGATCAAGGCTCAAGGCTCAAGTGACGGCTCAAGGCACAACAGTCAAGGGTAGAGGGTCAACGGTCAAGGTTCAAGGGTCAAGGCTCAAGGCTCAAGGCTCAAGGCTCAAGGCTCAAGGCTCAAGTGACGGCTCAAGGCACAACAGTCAAGGGTAGAGGGTCAACGGTCAAGGGTCAAGGGTCAAGGCTCAAGGGTCAAGGCTCAAGGCTCAAGGATCAAGGCTCAAGGCTCAAGTCACGGCTCAAAAGTCAAGGCTAAAGGCTCAAGGGTCAAGGCTCATGGCTTAAGGTGCAAGGCTCAAGGCTTGAGGCTCAAGGCTCAAGACTCCAGGCTCTGGGCTCGAGGCTCAAGGCTCAAGGCTCAAGGCTCAAGGCTCAAGTCTCAAGGCTCAAGGCTCAAGGCTCAAGGCTCAAGGCTCAAGGCTCAAGGCTCAAAGCTCAAGGCTCAATGCTCAAGGCTTAAGGGTCAAGGCTCATGGAAAAAGGCTCAAGGATCAAGGCTCAAGGCTCAAGTCACGGCTTAAGGGTCAAGGCTTAAAAGTCAAGGCTCAAGGCTCAACACTCAAGGGTCAAGGGTCAAGGCTCATGTCTCAAGGCTCAAGGCTCAAGGGTCAAGGCTCAAGGCTCAAGGCTCAAGGGTCAAGGCTCAAGGCTCGAGGCTCGAGGTAGAGGCTCGAGGCTCCGGGCTCGAGGCTCCAGGCTCAAGGCTCAAGGCTCAAGGCTCAAGGCTCATGGCTCAAGGCTCAAGGCTCAAGGCTCAAGGCTCAAGGCTCAAGGATCAAGGCTCAAGGCTCAAGTGACGACACAAGGCACAACAGTCAAGGGTAGAGGGTCAACGGTCAAGGGTCAAGGGTCAAGGATCAAGGCTCAAGGCTCAAGGCTCAAGGCTCAAGGCTCAAGGCTCAAGGCTCAAGGCTCAAGGCTCAAGTGACGGCTCAAGGCACAACAGTCAAGGGTAGAGGGTCAACGGTCAAGGGTCAAGGGTCAAGGGTCAAGGATCAAGGCTCAAGGCTCAAGTCATGGCTCAAGGGTCAAGGCTCAAAAGTCAAGGCTCAAGGCTCAACACTCAAGGGTCAAGGGTCAAGGCTCAAGGCTCAAGGCACAAGGCTCAAGGGTCAAGGCTCAAGGGTCAAGGGTCAAGGCTCAAGGCTCAAGGCTCAAGGCTCAAGGCTCGAGGCTCGAGGTAGAGTCTCGAGGCTCCGGGCTCGAGGCTCTGGGCTCGAGGCTCCGGGCTCAAGGCTCAAGGCTCAAGGCTCAAGGATTAAGGCTCAAGGCTCAAGGATCAAGGCTCAAAGCTCAAGGCTCAAGGCTTAAGGCTCAAGACTCCAGACTCAAGACTCAAGGTTCCTGAAGGCTCAAGGCTCGGGGCTCGAGGGTCAAGGCTCAAGGCTTAAAGCTCAAGGCTCAAGGCTCAAGGCTCAAGGCTCAAGGCTCAAGGCTCAAGGCTCAAGGCTCATGGCTCAAGGTGCAAGGCTCAAGGTGCAAGGCTCAAGGCCTGAGGCTCAAGGCTCAAGACTCCAGGCTCTGGGCTCGAGGCTCAAGGCTCAAGGCTCAAGGCTCAAGGCTCAAGGCTCAAGGCTCAAGGCTCAAGTCTCAAGGCTCAAGGCTCAAGGCTCAAGGCTCAAGGCTCAAGGCTCAAGTCTCAAGGCTCAAGGCTCAAAGCTCAAGGCTCAATGCTCAAGGCTTAAGGCTGAAGGCTCAAGGAAAAAGGCTCAAGGCTCAAGGCTCAAGTGACGGCTCAAGGGTCAAGGCTCAAGGCACAACAGTCAAGGGTAGAGGGTCAAGGCTCAAGGCTCAAGGCTCAAGGCTCAAGGCGCAAGGCTCAAGGCTCAAGGCGCAAGGCTCAAGGCTCCAGGCTTAAGGTTCCAGGCTCAAAGGCTCAAGGCTCCAGGCTCAAGGCTCCAGGCTCGACGCTCAAGGCTCCCGGTCCAGGCTCATGGCTCCAGGCTCAAATGCTCAAGGCTCAAGGCTCAAGGCTCCAGGCTCTAGGCTTAAGGCTCAAGGCACAAGGCACAAGGCTCAAGGCTCAAGGGTCAATGCTCAAGGGTCAACGCTCAAGGGTCAACGCTCAAGGGTCAAGGGTCAAGGCTCAAGAGTCAAGAGTCAAGGCTCAAGGCTCAAGGCTCAAGGCTCAACGCTCAACGCTCAACGCTTAACGCTCAACGCTCAACGCTCAACGCTCAAGGATCAAGGCTCAAGGGTCAATGCTCAAGGGTCATGGCTCAAGGCTCAAGGCTCAATGCTCAAAGCTCAAGGGTTAAGGCTCAAGCCTCAAGGCTCCAGGCTCAAGGCTCAAGGCTCAAGGCTCAAGGCTAAAGGCTCAAGCCTCAAGGCTCCAGGCTCCAGGCTGGCTCAAGGCTCAACGCTCAAGGCTCGACGCTCAAGGGTCAACGCTCAAGGGACAAGGCTCGAGGCTCAAGGATCAATGCTCAAGGCTCAAGGCTCAAGGCTCAAGGCTCACGACTCAAGGCTCAAGGCGTAAGGGTCAAGAGTCAAAGCTCAAGTCTCAAGTTTAAAGGCTCAAGGCTCATGGCTCATGGCTCAAGGCTCAAGGCTCAAGGCTCAAGGCTTAAGTATCAAGGCTCAAGGATCAAGGCTCAAGGCTTAAGGCGTAAGGGTCAATTGTTAAGGCTCAAGTCTCAAGTTTTAAGGCTCAAGGATCATGGCTCAAGGCTCAAGGCGCAGCTCAAGGCTCAAGGCTAGAGGATCAAGGCTCAAGGCTCAAGGCTCAAGACTGAAGGCTCAAGGAACAAGGCTCGAGGCTCAAGGCTAAAGGCTCAAGGCTCAAGGCTTAAGGCTCAAGGCTCAAGACGCAAGGCTTAAGGTGCAAGGGTCAAGTGTTAAGACTCAAGTCTCAAGTTTTAAGGCTCAAGGATCATGGCTCAAGGCCCAAGGCGCAATGCTCAAGGATCAAGGCTAGAGGATCAAGGCTCAAGGCTCAAGGCGCAATGCTCAAGGGTCAAGGCTCAAGGGTCAAGGCCCAAGGCTCAAGGCTCAAAGCTCAAGGCATAACGCTGAAGGCTCAAGGCTCAAGGCTCAAGGCTCAAGGCTCGAGGCTAGAGGCTCAAGGCTCAAGGCTCAAGGGTCAATGCTCAAGGGTCAATGCTCAAGGGACAAGGCTCGAGGCTCAAGGCTCAAGGCTCAAGGCTCAAGGCTCAAGGCTCAAGGCTTAAGGCTCAAGGCTCAAGGCTCAAGGCTCAAGACGCAAGGCTCTAGGCGCAAGGGTCAAATGTTAAGGCTCAAGGCTAGAGGATCAAGGTTCAAGGCTCAAGGCGCAATGCTCAAGGGTCAAGGCTCAAGGCTCAAGGCCCAAGGCTTAAGGCTCAAGGCTCAAGGCACAACGCTGAAGGCTCAAGGCTCAAGGCTCAAAGCGTAAGGCTCCAGGTTTAAGGTTCCAGGCTCAAAGGCTCAAGGCTCCAGGCTCAAGGCTTCAGGCTCAAGGCTTCAGGCTCAAGGCTCCAGGCTCCAGGTCCAGGCTCAAGGCTCCAGGCTCAAAAGCTCAAGGCTCAAGGATCAAGGCTCAAGGCTCAAGCCTCAAGGCTCACGGCTCAAGGCTCAAGGCTCAAGGCTCAAGGCTCATGGCTCAACGCTCAAGGGTCAAGGCTCAAGGGTCAAGACTCAAGGGACAAGCTCGAGGCTAAGGCTCAAGTTTAAGGCTCAAGGCTCAAGGCTCAAGGCTCAAGGCTCAAATCTCAAGGCTCAAGGCTCAAGGCTCAAGGTGTAAGGGTCAAGAGTCAAGGCTCAAGTCTCAAGTTTTAAGGCTCAAGGCTCATGGCTAAAGGCTAAAGGCTCATGGCTGAAGGCTGAAGGCTCAAGGCTGAAGGCTCAAGGCTCAATTTTCAACGCTCAAGGCTCAAGGCTCCAGGTTCAAGTAACAAGGCTCAAGGCTCAAGGCTCAAGGCTCAAGGCTCAAGGCACAAGGCTCAAGGGTCAACGCTCAAGGGTCAATGTTCAGGGGTCAACGCTCAAGGCTCAAGGCTCAAGGCTCAAGGCTCAACGCTCAACGCTTCATGGTCAAGGCTCAAGGATCAAGGCTCAAGGGTCAATGCTCAAGGGTCAAGGCTCAAGGCTCAAGGCTCAAGGCTCAAGGCTCAAGGCTCAAGGCTCAAGGCTCAAGGCTCAAGGCTCAAGGCACAAGGCTCAAGGCTCAAGGGTCAATGCTCAAGGGTCAAGGCTCAAGGGATAAGGCTCGAGGCTCAAGGCTCAAGGCTAAAGTCCAAGGGTCAAGGGTCAAGGCTCAAGGCTCAAGGCTCAAGGATCAAGGCTCAAGGCGTAAGGGTCAAGAGTCAAGGCTCAAGTCTCAAGTTTTAAGGCTCAAGGCTCATGGTTATGGGTTATGGACACCTATTACTTGTAAAATGGATATCTATAGGCTATTGGTCATGGCTAGTAGTTATAATGGTTCAAGGGCCATCGATATGAATTATGGGCATGTAATGGTTATAATGATTCAATTTCCATGGTTATGGTTTATGGACACCTATTACATGTAAATGGATATCTATAGGCTATTGGTCATGGCTACTAGTTATAATGGTTCAATGGCCATCAGTATCAATTATGGACATCCAGTGGTTATAATGGTTCAAGAACCATGGTTACGGGTTATGGATACCTATTACTTGTAAAATGGATATCTATAGGCTATTGGTCATGGCTAGTAGTTATAATGGTTCAAGGGCGATTAGTATCAGTTATGGACATCAAGTGGTTATAATGGTTCAAGAACCATAGTTATGTGTTATGTACTTGTAAAATGGATATCTGTAGGCTATTGGTCATGGCTAGTAGTTATAATGGTTAAAGAGCCATCAGTATCAGTTGTGGACATCTAGTGGTTATAATGGTTCAAGGAACATGGTTATGGGTTATGGACACCTATTACTTGTAAAATGGATATCTATAGGCTATTGGTCATGGCAAGTAGTTATAATGGTTCAATGGCCATCGATATGAATTATGGGCATGTAATGGTTATAATGATTCAATGGCCATGGTTATGGGTTATGGACACATATTACTTGTAAAATGGATATCTATACGCTATTAGTCATGGCCAGTAGTTATAATGGTTCAAGGGCCATTAGTATCAGTTATGTACATCTAGCGGTTATAATGGTTCAAGGACCATGGTTATGGGTTATGGACACCTATTACTTGTAAAATGGATATCTATAGGCTATTGGTCATGGCTAGTAGTTATAATGGTTCAAGGACCATCGATATGAGTTATGGACATGTAGTGGTTATAATGGTTCAATGGCCTTAGTTATGGGTTATGGACACCTATTACTTGTAAAATGAATATCTATAGGCTATTGGTCATGCTTACTAGTTATAATGCTTCAAGGGCCATCAGTGTCAGTTATGGACGTCTAGTGGTAATAATGGTTCAACAACCATGGTTATGGGTTATGGACACCTATTACTTGTAAAATGGAAATCTGTAGGCAATTGGTCGTGGCTAGTAGCTATAATGGTTCAAGGGCCATCAGTATCAGTTGTGGACATCTAGTGGTTATAATGGTTCAAGGACCATGGTTATGGGTTATGGACACCTATTACTTGTAAAATGTATATCTGTAGGCTATTGGTCATGGCTAGTAGTTATAATGGTTTGAGGGCCATCGATATGAGTTATGGACATGTACTGGACATAATGGTTTAATGGCCTTGGTTATGGGTTATGGACACCTATTAGTTGTAAAATGGATATCTATAGGCTTTTGGTCATGGCTAGTAGTTATAATGGTTCAAGGGCCATCGATATGAGTTATGGACATGTAATGGTTATAATGATTCAATGGCCATGGTTATGGGTTATGGACACCTATTACTTGTACAATGGATGTCTATAGGCTATTACTCATGGCTAGTAGTTTTAATGGTTCAAGGGCCATCAGTATCAGTTATGGACATCAAGTGGTTATAATGGTTCAAGGACCATGGTTATGGGTTATGGACACCTATTACTTGTAAAATGGATATTTGTAGGCTATTGTACATGGCAAGTAGTTATAATGGTTCAAGGGCCACGGTTATGGGTTATGGACCCCTATTACCTGTAAAATGGATATCTATAAGCTATTGGTCATGGCTAGTACTTATAATGGTTCAAGGAACATGGTTATAATGGTTCAAGGGCTATCAGTGTCAGTTATGGATATCTAGTGGTTAGAATGGTTCAAGGACCTTGGTTATGGGTTATGGACACCTATTACTGGTAAAATGGGTATCTATAGGTTATTGGTCATGGCTAGTAGTTATAATGGTTCAAGGGCCATCGATATGAGTTATGGACATGTACTTGTTATAATGGTTTAATGGCATTGTTATGGGTTATGGACACCTATTACTTGTAAAATGGATATCTATAGGCTATTGGTCATGGCTAGTAGTTATAATGGTTCAAGGGCCATCAGTATCAGTTATGGACGTCAAGTGGTTAAAATGGTTCAAAAACCAAGGTTATGTGTTATGTACTTGTAAAATAGATATCTGTAGGCTATTGGTCATGGCTAGTAGTTATAATGGTTAAAGGGCCATCAGTATCAGTTGTGGACATCTAGTGGTTATAATGGTTCAAGGAACATGGTTATGGGTTATGGACACCTCTTACTTGTAAAATGGATATCTGTAGGCTATTGGTCATGGCTAGTAGTTATAATGGTTCAGGGGCCATCAATATCAGTTATGGACATCTAGTGGTTAGAATGGTTCAAGGACCATGGTTATGGGTTATGTACACCTATTACTTGTAAAATGGATATCTATAGGCTATTGGTCATGGCTAGTAGTTATAATGGTTCAAGGGCCATCGATATGAGTTATGGACATGTACTGGTTATAATGGTTTAATGGCATTGTTATGGGTAATGGACACCTATTACTTGTAAAATGGATATCTATAGGCTATTTGTCATGGCTACTAGTTATAATGGTTCAATGGCCATCAATATCAATTATGGACATCCAGTGGTTATAATGGTTTAAGAACCATGGTTATGGGTTATGGACACCTATCACATGTAAAATGGATATCTATAGGCTATTGGTCATGGCTAGTAGTTATAATGGTTCAAGGGCCATCAGTATCAGTTATGGACATCAAGTGGTTATAATGGTTCAAGAACCATGGTTATATGTTATGTACTTGTAAAATGGATATCTGTAGGCTATTGGTCATGGCTAGTAGTTATAATGGTTAAAGGGCCATCAGTATCAGTTGTGGACATCTAGTGGTTATAATGGTTCAAGGAACATGGTTATGGGTTATGGACACCTCTTACTTGTAAAATGGATATCTGTAGGCTATTGGTCATGGCTAGTAGTTATAATGGTTCAGGGGCCATCAATATCAGTTATGGACATCTAGTGGTTATAATGGTTCAAGGACCATGGTTATGGGTTATGTACACCTATTACTTGTAAAATGGATATCTATAGGCTATTGGTCATGGCTAGTAGTTATAATGGTTCAAGGGCCATCGATATGAGTTATGGACATGTACTGGTTATAATGGTTTAATGGCATTGTTATGGGTAATGGACACCTATTACTTGTAAAATGGATATCTATAGGCTATTTGTCATGGCTACTAGTTATAATGGTTCAATGGCCATCAGTATCAATTATGGACATCCAGTGGTTATAATGGTTCAAGAACCATGGTTATGGGTTATGGACACCTATCACATGTAAAATGGATATCTATAGGCTATTGGTCATGGCTAGTAGTTATAATGGTTCAAGGGCCATCAGTATCAGTTATGGACATCAAGTGGTTATAATGGTTCAAGAACCATGGTTATATGTTATGTACTTGTAAAATGGATATCTGTAGGCTATTGGTCATGGCTAGTAGTTATAATGGTTAAAGGGCCATCAGTATCAGTTGTGGACATCTAGTGGTTATAATGGTTCAAGGAACATGGTTATGGGTTATGGACCCCTATTACTTGTAAAATGGATATCTATATGCTATTGGTCATGGCTAGTAGTTATAATGGTTCAAGGGCCATCGATATGAATTATGGCCATGTAATGGTCATAATGATTCAATGGCCATGGTTATGGTTTATGGACACATATTACTTGTAAAATGGATATCTATACGCTATTAGTCATGGCCAGTAGTTATAATGGTTCAAGGGCCATCAGTATAAGTTATGGACATCTAGCGGTTATAATGGTTCAAGGACCATGGTTATGGGTTATGGACACCTATTACTTGTAAAATGGATATCTATAGGCTATTGGTCATGGCTAGTAGTTATAATGGTTCAAGGACCATCGATATGAGTTATGGACATGTAGTGGTTATAATGGTTCAATGGCCTTAGTTATGGGTTATGGACACCTATTACTTGTAAAATGAATATCTATAGGCTATTGGTCATCCTTACTAGTTATAATGCTTCAAGGGCCATCAGTATCAGTTATGGACATCTAGTGGTTATAATGGTTCAACAACCATGGTTATGGATTATGGACACCTATTACTTGTAAAATGGAAATCTGTAGGCTATTGGTCGTGGCTAGTAGTTATAATGGTTCAAGGGCCATCGATATGAGTTATGGACTTGTACTGGTTATAATGGTTTAATGGCATTGTTATGGGTAATGGACACCTATTACTTGTAAAATGGATATCTATAGGCTATTAGTCATGGCTACTAGTTATAATGGTTCAATGGCCATCAATATCAATTATGGACATCCAGTGGTTATAATGGTTCAAGAACCATGGTTATGGGTTATGGACACCTATTACTTGTAAAATGGATATCTATAGGCTATTAGTCATGGCTAGTAGTTATAATGGTTCAAGGGCCATCAGTATCAGTTATGGACATCAAGTGGTTATAATGGTTCAAGAACCATGGTTACATGTTATGTACTTGTAAAATGGATATCTGTAGCTATTGGTCATGGCTAGTAGTTATAATGGTTAAAGGGCCATCAGTATCAGTTGTGGACATCTAGTGGTTATAATGGTTCAAGGAACATGGTTATGGGTTATGGACACCTATTACTTGTAAAATGGATATCTATAGGCTATTGGTCATGGCTAGTAGTTATAATGGTTCAAGGGCCATTAGTATCAGTTATGGACATCAAGTGGTTATAATGGTTCAAGAACCATGGTTATGTGTTATGTACTTGTAAAATGGATATCTGTAGGCTATTGGTCATAGCTAGTAGTTATAATGGTTAAAGGGCCATCAGTATCAGGTGTGGACATCTAGTGGTTATAATGGTTCAAGGAACATGGTTATGGGTTATGGACACCTATTACTTGTAAAATGGATATCTATATGCTATTGGTCATGGCTAGTAGTTATAATGGTTCAAGGGCCATCGATATGAATTATGGCCATGTAATGGTTATAATGATTCAATGGCCATGGTTATGGTTTATGGACACATATTACTTGTAAAATGGATATCTATACGCTATTAGTCATGGCCAGTAGTTATAACGGTTCAAGGGCCATCAGTATAAGTTATGGACATCTAGCGGTTATAATGGTTCAAGGACCATGGTTATGGGTTATGGACACCTATTACTTGTAAAATGGATATCTATAGGCTATTGGTCATGGCTAGTAGTTATAATGGTTCAAGGACCATCGATATGAGTTATGGACATGTAGTGGTTATAATGGTTCAATGGCCTTAGTTATGGGTTATGGACACCTATTACTTGTAAAATGAATATCTATAGGCTATTGGTCATGCTTACTAGTTATAATGCTTCAAGGGCCATCAGTATCAGTTATGGACATCTAGTGGCTATAATGGTTCAACAACCATGGTTATGGGTTATGGACACCTATTACTTGTAAAATGGAAATCTGTAGGCTATTGGTCGTGGCTAGTAGTTATAATGGTTCAAGGGCCATCGATATGAGTTATGGCCATGTACTGGTTATAATGGTTTAATGGCATTGTTATGGGTAATGGACACCTATTACTTGTAAAATGGATATCTATAGGCTATTAGTCATGGCTACTAGTTATAATGGTTCAATGGCCATCAATATCAATTATGGACATCCAGTGGTTATAATGGTTCAAGAACCATGGTTATGGGTTATGGACACCTATTACTTGTAAAATGGATATCTATAGGCTATTAGTCATGGCTAGTAGTTATAATGGTTCAAGGGCCATCAGTATCAGTTATGGACATCAAGTGGTTATTATGGTTCAAGAACCATGGTTACATGTTATGTACTTGTAAAATGGATATCTGTAGGCTATTGGTCATGGCTAGTAGTTATAATGATTAAAGGGCCATCAGTATCAAGTGTGGACATCTAGTGGTTATAATGGTTCAAGGAACATGGTTATGGGATATGGACACCTATTACTTGTAAAATGGATATCTATAGGCTATTGGTCATGGCTAGTAGTTATAATGGTTCAAGGGCCATCGATATGAATTATGGGCATGTAATGGTTATAATGATTCAATGGCCATGGTTATGGGTTATGGACACATATTACTTGTAAAATGGATATCTATATGCTATTAGTCATGGCCAGTAGTTATAATGGTTCAAGGGCCATCAGTATCAGTTTTTTTGGGTAAAGGGGATTACCCTGGCTAAGTATATTAATCACAAAATAAGTACATAGGAATGTGACAGGCGGTCACATTGACCTCAAGCAGAAGCTTGACAAACCAAGACATAGTTTATGACATGCCATAAACAAACTACACAACCACGAGAAACCAAACAACTAACCACAAGCAAGCAACTAAAACAAAACACTAGACTATGTAACCGATTCTGGGATCTTCCAGCTAGTTAACAGCCGTTGAATGAAAACCGTCTTCTTCTTGAACTTTAAAGTCATCAGTTTTAACCGAACGGTGGCAATAATCTCATCACATAGTTGCATATGCGTCTTGGACTTCTTCCTGAACAGTCTTGCATTTCTCTCTAACCAGATATAATATGTAGTAGCTCCAACCATTATACGAGAGATAACACTTTTTGCTGATCTTCCTCTAGACAAAGGGGAAAGGTACTCAATAATATCAGCCAATCTTGGAGCAATCATGTCCATCCCCCCAAGCAATCTGATTTTAACCCAAACCTGCAAAGAGTACGTGCATTCAAAAAATAGGTGAGGGTGGGAATCTTGCTCAAGACCACATAGAGGGCACCGTAAAGAGGCAATATCCGTATCATGGTGGATATCCCATTGGTGCAACATATCTTGAGTTTTTAAGCGGTTGTTCATAACTAGCCACATATGAAAGGCATGTCTAGGCATACAATGGGGGAACGAAACTACATCTTTCCAAGGGACCTCAACCTCCCTTGATCGGATAGAATTCCAGGCTAGGTAGACCGAGAAAGCCTGAGAAGACCCATTGAGGTCTAACCAGCCTACACCGTCCTTATGATCTGGAATAAGTTGAGGTACCGGGATACTAGTAATTTCCGGAAACCTAGCATACCAATCAATTGGCCAAGTCCAATTATTTTCATTAATCACGTCCGACACCATATCAAGGGGGGAAAACCCAGCTCTAGTGATATCTCTGTGAGTGAGGAATTGAAAGATTGGACTAGCTATGCTCCATTTGTCAAACCAAATGGAAGTAGAATTCCCATCACGTATCGTATGCCATATAAAAGGTCTAACTTTGTTTCTTAATTGGAGCAACTTCCTCCAAGACCAGCTCATAGAACCCATGATGGGAATGTCCCAAAAACTTCTACCCCGCAACTTATAAGAATGAATCCATTGGACCCATAACGACTCCTTGTTAGTCACTATACTCCAGATATGGTATGTCATTAGGGCAGCATTAAAGTCTTTGATACGACGGATACCCAGACCCCCTTCAGATTTTGGTTTGCACACTACCTCCCAAGAGACTTTTGCTTTACCCTTCTTCATTTCCCCTTCATTTTGCCATCAGTATCAGTTATGGACATCTAGCGGTTATAATGGTTCAAGGACCATGGTTATGGGTTATGGACACCTGTTACTTGTAAAATGAATATCTATAGGCTATTGGTCATGCTTACTAGTTATAATGCTTCAAGGGCCATCAGTATCAGTTATGGACATCTAGTGGTTATAATGGTTCAACAACCATGGTTATGGGTTATGGACACCTATTACTTGTAAAATGGATATCTATAGGCTATTGGTCATGGCTAGTAGTTATAATGGTTCAAGGACCATCGATATGAGTTATGGACATGTAGTGGTTATAATGATTCAATGGCCATGGTTATGGGTTATGGACACATATTACTTGTAAAATGGATATCTATACGCTATTAGTCATGGCCAGTAGTGATAATGGTTCAAGGGTCATCAGTATAAGTTATGGACATCTAGCGGTTATAATGGTTCAAGGACCATGGTTATGGGTTATGGACACTTACTTGTAAAATGGATATCTATAGGCTATTGGTCGTGGCTAGTAGTTATAATGGTTCAAGGACCATCGATATGAGTTATGGACATGTAGTGGTTATAATGGTTCAGTGGACTTAGTTATGGGTTATGGACACCTATTACTTGTAAAATGAATATCTATAGGCTATTGGTCATGCTTACTAGTTATAATGCTTCAAGGGCCATCAGTATCAGTTATGGACATCAAGTGGTTATAATGGTTCAACAACCATGGTTATGGGTTATGGACACCTATTACTTGTAAAATGGAAATCTGTAGGCTATTGGTCGTGGCTAGTAGTTATAATGGTTCAAGGGCCATCGATATGAGTTATGGACATGTACTGGTTATAATGGTTTAATGGCATTGTTATGGGTAATGGACACCTATTACTTGTAAAATGGATATCTATAGGCTATTAGTCATGGCAACTAGTTATAATGGTTCAATGGCCATCAATATCAATTATGGACATCCAGTGGTTATAATGGTTCAAGAACCATGGTTATGGGTAATGGACACCTATTACTTGTAAAATGGATATCTATAGGCTATTAGTCATGGCTACTAGTTATAATGGTTCAATGGCCATCAATATCAATTATGGACATCCAGTGGTTATAATGGTTCAAGAACCATGGTTATGGGTTATGGACACCTATTACTTGTAAAATGGATATCTATAGGCTATTAGTCATGGCTAGTAGTTATAATGGTTCAAGGGCCATCAATATCAGTTATGGACATCAAGTGGTTATAATGGTTCAAGAACCATGGTTACATGTTATGTACTTGTAAAATGGATATCTGTAGCTATTGGTCATGGCTAGTAGTTATAATGGTTAAAGGGCCATCAGTATCAGTTGTGGACATCTAGTGGTTATAATGGTTCAAGGAACATGGTTATGGGTTATGGACACCTATTACTTGTAAAATGGATATCTATAGGCTATTGGTCATGGCTAGTAGTTATAATGGTTCAAGGGCCATTAGTATCAGTTATGGACATCAAGTGGTTATAATGGTTCAAGAACCATGGTTATGTGTTATGTACTTGTAAAATGGATATCTGTAGGCTATTGGTCATGGCTAGTAGTTATAATGGTTAAAGGGCCATCAGTATCAGTTGTGGACATCTAGTGGTTATAATGGTTCAAGGAACATGGTTATGGGTTATGGACACCTATTACTTGTAAAATGGATATCTATATGCTATTGGTCATGGCTAGTAGTTATAATGGTTCAAGGGCCATCGATATGAATTATGGCCATGTAATGGTTATAATGATTCAATGGCCATGGTTATGGTTTATGGACACATATTACTTGTAAAATGGATATCTATACGCTATTAGTCATGGCCAGTAGTTATAACAGTTCAAGGGCCATCAGTATAAGTTATGGACATCTAGCGGTTATAATGGTTCAAGGACCATGGTTATGGGTTATGGACACCTATTACTTGTAAAATGGATATCTATAGGCTATTGGTCATGGCTAGTAGTTATAATGGTTCAAGGACCATCGATATGAGTTTTTTTGGGTAAAGGGTTCACCCTGGCTAAAATATATTAATCACAAAAAGAACTACATAGGAATGTGACTGAACGCCACATTGACCTCAAGCAAAAGCTCGACACAACAAAGACAAAGTTTATGACATGCCATAAACAAAGCTAAGACCAAAACTATAACTAGCAAAACAGCCTCACAAAACAGACTATCGCTCACAAGAAAACACAAACACAAAACATCCCACCGAACTAAACAATCGTGTCCGGGATCTTCCAAATGTCAAGCATCCGCTTAACACCAACTGTCTTCTTCTTAAACTTCAAGGTCATCAGTTTTAATCGAACAGTAGCAATAATTTCATCACACAACTGATTGTGCGATTTATACTTCTTTCTAAACAACCTAGCATTTCGCTCTAACCAAATGTAATATGTAGTGGCTCCAAGTAAGATACGGGAAACAACACTCTTAGCCGATCTACCTTTGGACATTGGAGTAATGTAATCAGTTATAGCAGCAAAAATAGGAGCAATGTTGTCCATCCCCCCAAGCAATCTGATTTTTAACCACACCTGCGAAGAGTATAAACATTCAAAGAAAAGGTGGGCATGAGAATCAGGCACAAGATTACACAGAGGACACCGAAAAGAATCAATATCCGTGTCATGGGGAACATCCCACTGATTCAGCATATCTTGGGTTTTTAAACGGTTGTTCATAACAAGCCACATATGAAACGCATGCCGAGGAACACAATGAGAAAACCACACAACGTTATACCAAGAGACTTCAATCTCCCTAGATCTGATAGAGTTCCAAGCTAGATTAACCGAGAAAGGCTGAAAGGACCCATTTAAATCAGACCATACTACCAAGTCCTTTTGATCCGTGACCAGCGGGGGAACTGGAGCATTAGTAATCTCATGGAACCTTGTGTACCAATCAGAAGGCCACATCCAACTATTATTAGAAATAACATCAGACACCATATCCTGAGCAGTAAAACCACCTCGGGTAATATCTCTATGAGTTAGGAACTGAAATAATGGACAAGCCATACTCCACTTATCAAACCAAATAGAAGTAGATTTCCCATCACGGATAACATGCCAAATAAAGGGTCTAAAAATTCTTCTCAACTGAAGAAGCTTCCTCCAAGACCAGCACATGTAGTGGTTATAATGGTTCAATGGCCTTAGTTATGGGTTATGGACACCTATTACTTGTAAAATGAATATCTATAGGCTATTGGTCATGCTTACTAGTTATAATGCTTCAAGGGCCATCAGTATCAGTTATGGACATCTAGTGGTTATAATGGTTCAACAACCATGGTTATGGGTTATGGACACCTATTACTTGTAAAATGGAAATCTGTAGGCTATTGGTCGTGGCTAGTAGTTATAATGGTTCAAGGGCCATCGATATGAGTTATGGCCATGTACTGGTTATAATGGTTTAATGGCATTGTTATGGGTAATGGACACCTATTACTTGTAAAATGGATATCTATAGGCTATTAGTCATGGCTACTAGTTATAATGGTTCAATGGCCATCAATATCAATTATGGACATCCAGTGGTTATAATGGTTCAAGAACCATGGTTATGGGTTATGGACACCTATTACTTGTAAAATGGATATCTATAGGCTATTAGTCATGGCTAGTAGTTATAATGGTTCAAGGGCCATCAGTATCAGTTATGGACATCAAGTGGTTATAATGGTTCAAGAACCATGGTTACATGTTATGTACTTGTAAAATGGATATCTGTAGGCTATTGGTCATGGCTAGTAGTTATAATGGTTAAAGGGCCATCAGTATCAAGTGTGGACATCTAGTGGTTATAATGGTTCAAGGAACATGGTTATGGGATATGGACACCTATTACTTGTAAAATGGATATCTATAGGCTATTGGTCATGGCTAGTAGTTATAATGGTTCAAGGGCCATCGATATGAATTATGGGCATGTAATGGTTATAATGATTCAATGGCCATGGTTATGGGTTATGGACACATATTACTTGTAAAATGGATATCTATATGCTATTAGTCATGGCCAGTAGTTATAATGGTTCAAGGGCCATCAGTATCAGTTATGGACATCTAGCGGTTATAATGGTTCAAGGACCATGGTTATGGGTTATGGACACCTGTTACTTGTAAAATGAATATCTATAGGCTATTGGTCATGCTTACTAGATATAATGCTTCAAGGGCCATCAGTATCAGTTATGGACATCTAGTGGTTATAATGGTTCAACAACCATGGTTATGGGTTATGGACACCTATTACTTGTAAAATGGATATCTATAGGCTATTGGTCATGGCTAGTAGTTATAATGGTTCAAGGACCATCGATATGAGTTATGGACATGTAGTGGTTATAATGATTCAATGGCCATGGTTATGGGTTATGGACACATATTACTTGTAAAATGGATATCTATACGCTATTAGTCATGGCCAGTAGTGATAATGGTTCAAGGGCCATCAGTATAAGTTATGGACATCTAGCGGTTATAATGGTTCAAGGACCATGGTTATGGGTTATGGACACCTATTACTTGTAAAATGGATATCTATAGGCTATTGGTCGTGGCTAGTAGTTATAATGGTTCAAGGACCATCGATATGAGTTATGGACATGTAGTGGTTATAATGGTTCAGTGGACTTAGTTATGGGTTATGGACACCTATTAGTTGTAAAATGAATATCTATAGGCTATTGGTCATGCTTACTAGTTATAATGCTTCAAGGGCCATCAGTATCAGTTATGGACATCAAGTGGTTATAATGGTTCAACAACCATGGTTATGGGTTATGGACACCTATTACTTGTAAAATGGAAATCTGTAGGCTATTGGTCGTGGCTTGTAGTTATAATGGTTCAAGGGCCATCGATATGAGTTATGGACATGTACTGGTTATAATGGTTTAATGGCATTGTTATGGGTAATGGACACCTATTACTTGTAAAATGGATATCTATAGGCTATTAGTCATGGCAACTAGTTATAATGGTTCAATGGCCATCAATATCAATTATGGACATCCAGTGGTTATAATGGTTCAAGAACCATGGTTATGGGTTATGGACACCTATTACTTGTAAAATAGATATCTATAGGCTATTAGTCATGGCTACTAGTTATAATGGTTCAATGGCCATCAATATCAATTATGGACATCCAGTGGTTATAATGGTTCAAGAACCATGGTTATGGGTTATGGACACCTATTACTTGTAAAATGGATATCTATAGGCTATTAGTCATGGCTAGTAGTTATAATGGTTCAAGGGCCATCAGTATAAGTTATGGACATCTAGCGGTTATAATGGTTCAAGGACCATGGTTATGGGTTATGGACACCTATTACTTGTAAAATGGATATCTATAGGCTATTGGTCGTGGCTAGTAGTTATAATGGTTCAAGGACCATCGATATGAGTTATGGACATGTAGTGGTTATAATGGTTCAGTGGACTTAGTTATGGGTTATGGACACCTATTACTTGTAAAATGAATATCTATAGGCTATTGGTCATGCTTACTAGTTATAATGCTTCAAGGGCCATCAGTATCAGTTATGGACATCAAGTGGTTATAATGGTTCAACAACCATGGTTATGGGTTATGGACACCTATTACTTGTAAAATGGAAATCTGTAGGCTATTGGTCGTGGCTAGTAGTTATAATGGTTCAAGGGCCATCGATATGAGTTATGGACATGTACTGGTTATAATGGTTTAATGGCATTGTTATGGGTAATGGACACCTATTACTTGTAAAATGGATATCTATAGGCTATTAGTCATGGCAACTAGTTATAATGGTTCAATGGCCATCAATATCAATTATGGACATCCAGTGGTTATAATGGTTCAAGAACCATGGTTATGGGTTATGGACACCTATTACTTGTAAAATAGATATCTATAGGCTATTAGTCATGGCTACTAGTTATAATGGTTCAATGGCCATCAATATCAATTATGGACATCCAGTGGTTATAATGGTTCAAGAACCATGGTTATGGGTTATGGACACCTATTACTTGTAAAATGGATATCTATAGGCTATTAGTCATGGCAACTAGTTATAATGGTTCAATGGCCATCAATATCAATTATGGACATCCAGTGGTTATAATGGTTCAAGAACCATGGTTATGGGTTATGGACACCTATTACTTGTAAAATAGATATCTATAGGCTATTAGTCATGGCTACTAGTTATAATGGTTCAATGGCCATCAATATCAATTATGGACATCCAGTGGTTATAATGGTTCAAGAACCATGGTTATGGGTTATGGACACCTATTACTTGTAAAATGGATATCTATAGGCTATTAGTCATGGCTAGTAGTTATAATGGTTCAAGGGCCATCAGTATCAGTTATGGATATCAAGTGGTTATAATGGTTCAAGAACCATGGTTATGTGTTATGTACTTGTAAAATGGATATCTGTAGGCTATTGGTCATGGCTAGTAGTTATAATGGTTAAAGGGCCATCAGTATCAGTTGTGGACTTCTAGTGGTTATAATGGTTCAAGGAACATGGTTATGGGTTATGGACACCTATTACTTGTAAAATGGATATCTATAGGCTATTGGTCATGGCTAGTAGTTATAATGGTTCAAGGGCCATCGATATGAATTATGGGCATGTAATGGTTATAATGATTCAATGGCCATGGTTATGGGTTATGGACACATATTACTTGTAAAATGGATATCTATACGCTATTAGTCATGGCCAGTAGTTATAATGGTTCAAGGGCCATCAGTATCAGTTATGGACATCTAGCGGTTATAATGGTTCAAGGACCATGGTTATGGGTTATGGACACCTGTTACTTGTAAAATGAATATCTATAGGCTATTGGTCATGCTTACTAGTTATAATGCTTCAAGGGCCATCAGTATCAGTTATGGACATCTAGTGGTTATAATGGTTCAACAACCATGGTTATGGGTTATGGACACCTATTACTTGTAAAATGGAAATCTATAGGCTATTGGTCGTGGCTAGTAGTTATAATGGTTCAAGGGCCATCAGTATAAGGTTATGGACATCTAGCGGTTATAATGGTTCAAGGACCATGGTTATGGGTTATGGACACCTATTACTTGTAAAATGGATATCTATAGGCTATTAGTCATGGCCAGTAGTTATAATGGTTCAAGGGCAATCAGTAATGGACATCTAGCGGTTATAATGGTTCAAGGACCATGGTTATGGGTTATGGACACCTATTACTTGTAAAATGGATATCTATAGGCTATTGGTCATGGCTAGTAGTTATAATGGTTCAAGGAACATCGATATTAGATTTTTCGTTAAAAAAAAGATATTTTACCCTTTAATTAATATGTGAAATTGTAATGTAAATTTGCATGCGATAAGTAGGAATATATATTAATAACTCTAAATTCAGTCAATAATGTTGGTAAATTGCCATAATTTAAAGTCATTTAACGCTCAATATATATAGTTCAATATTACCTGTAATCGGGTGGATTATCTGGCCATTGGTATTGGTCATGGCTAGTAGTTATAATGGTTCAAGGACCATCAATATGAGTTATGGACATGTAGTGGTTATAATGATTCAATGGCCATGGTTATGGGTTATGGACACCTATTACTTGTAAAATGAATATCTATAGGCTATTGGTCATGCTTACTAGTTATAATGCTTCAAGGTCCATCAGTATCAGTTATGGACATCTAGTGGTTATAATGGTTCAACAACCATGGTTATGGGTTATGGACACCTATTACTTGTAAAATGGAAATCTGTAGGCTATTGGTCGTGGCTAGTAGTTATAATGGTTCAAGGGCCATCGATATGAGTTATGGACATGTACTGGTTATAATGGTTTAATGGCATTGTTATGGGTAATGGACACCTATTACTTGTAAAATGGATATCTATAGGCTATTAGTCATGGCTACTAGTTATAATGGTTCAATGGCCATCAATATCAATTATGGACATCCAGTGGTTACAATGGTTCAAGAACCATGGTTATGGGTTATGGACACCTATTACTTGTAAAATGGATATCTATAGGCTATTAGTCATGGCTAGTAGTTATAATGGTTCAAGGGCCATCAGTATCAGTTATGGACATCAAGTTGTTATAATGGTTCAAGAACCATGGTTATATGTTATGTACTGGTAAAATGGATATCTGTAGGCTATATGTCATGGCTAGTAGTTATAATGGTTCAATGGCCATCAGTATCAATTATGGACATCCAGTGGTTATAATGGTTCAAGAACCATGGTTACGGGTTATGGACACCTATTACTTGAAAAATGGATATCTATAGGCTATTGGTCATGGCTAGTAGTTATAATGGTTCAAGGGCCATTAGTATCAGTTATGGATATCAAGTGGTTATAATGGTTCAAGAACCATGGTTATGTGTTATGTACTTGTAAAATGGATATCTGTAGGCTATTGGTCATGGCTAGTAGTTATAATGGTTAAAGAGCCATCAGTATCAGTTGTGGACATCTAGTGGTTATAATGGTTCAAGGAACATGGTTATGGGTTATGGACACCTATTACTTGTAAAATGGATATCTATAGGCTATTGGTCATGGCAAGTAGTTATAATGGTTCAAGGGCCATCGATATGAATTATGGGCATGTAATGGTTATAATGATTCAATGGCCATGGTTATGGGTTATGGACACATATTACTTGTAAAATGGATATCTATACGCTATTAGTCATGGCTAGTAGTTATAATGGTTCAAGGGCCATTAGTATCAGTTATGGACATCTAGCGGTTATAATGGTTCAAGGACCATGGTTATGGGTTATGGACACCTATTACTTGTAAAATGGATATTTATAGGCTATTGGTCATGGCTAGTAGTTATAATGGTTCAAGGGCCATCAGTATCAGTTATGGACATCTAGTGGTTATAATGGTTCAATGGCCTTAGTTATGGGTTATGGACACCTATTACTTGTAAAATGAATATCTATAGGCTATTGGTCATGCTTACTAGTTAAAATGCTTCAAGGGCCATCAGTATCAGTTATGGACGTCTAGTGGTTATAATGGTTCAACAACCATGGTTATGGGTTATGGACACCTATTACTTGTAAAATGGAAATCTGTAGGCAATTGGTCGTGGCTAGTAGTTATAATGGTTCAAGGGCCATCAGTATCAGTTGTGGACATCTAGTGGTTATAATGGTTCAAGGACCATGGTTATGGGTTTTGGACACCTATTACTTGTAAAATGTATATATGTAGGCTATTGGTCATGGCTAGTAGTTAAAATGGTTTGAGGGCCATCGATATGAGTTATGGACATGTAATGGTTATAATGATTCAATGGCCATGGTTATGGGTTATGGACACCTATTACTTGTACAATGGATGTCTATAGGCTATTACTCATGGCTAGTAGTTTTAATGGTTCAAGGGCCATCAGTATCATTTATGGACATCAAGTGGTTATAATGGTTCAAGGACCATGGTTATGGGTTATGGACACCTATTACTTGTAAAATGGATATCTGTAGGCTATTGTACATGGCAAGTAGTTATAATGGTTCAAGGGCCACGGTTATGGGTTATGGACCCCTATTACCTGTAAAATGGATATCTATAAGCTATTGGTCATGGCTAGTACTTATAATGGTTCAAGGAACATTGTTATAATGGTTCAAGGGCCATAAGTATCAGTTATGGATATCTAGTGGTTAGAATGGTTCAAGGACCTTGGTTATGGGTTATGGACACCTATTACTGGTAAAATGGATATCTATAGGTTATTGGTCATGGCTAGTAGTTATAATGGTTCAAGGGCCATCGATATGAGTTATGGACATGTACTAGTTATAATGGTTTAATGGCATTGTTATGGGTTATGGACACCTATTACTTGTAAAATGGATATCTATAGGCTATTGGTCATGGCTAGTAGTTATAATGGTTCAAGGGCCATCTGTATCAGTTATGGACGTCAAGTGGTTAAAATGGTTCAAAAACCAAGGTTATGTGTTATGTACTTGTAAAATAGATATATGTAGGCTATTGGTCATGGCTAGTAGTTATAATGGTTAAAGGGCCATCAGTATCAGTTGTGGACATCTAGTTAACAATGGTTCAAGGAACATGGTTATGGGTTATGGACACCTCTTACTTGTAAAATGGATATCTGTAGGCTATTGGTCATGGCTAGTAGTTATAATGGTTCAGGGGCCATCAATATCAGTTATGGACATCTAGTGGTTAGAATGGTTCAAGGACCATGGTTATGGGTTATGTACACCTATTACTTGTAAAATGGATATCTATAGGCTATTGGTCATGGCTAGTAGTTATAATGGTTCAAGGGCCATCGATATGAGTTATGGACATGTACTGGTTATAATGGTTTAATGGCATTGTTATGGGTAATGGACACCTATTACTTGTAAAATGGATATCTATAGGCTATTAGTCATGGCTACTAGTTATAATGGTTCAATGGCCATCAGTATCAATTATGGACATCCAGTGGTTATAATGGTTCAAGAACCATGGTTATGGGTTATGGACACCTATTACATGTAAAATGGATATCTATAGGCTATTGGTCATGGCTAGTAGTTATAATGGTTCAAGGGCCATCAGTATCAGTTATGGACATCAAGTGGTTAACTTATAGGTTATTGGTCATAACTAGTGGTTCAAGAACCATTGTTATATGTTATGTACTTGTAAAATGGATATCTATAGGCTATTGGTCACGGCTAGTAGTTATAATGGTTCAAGGACCATCGATATGAGTTATGGACATGTAGTGGTTATAATGATTCAATGGCCATGGTTATGGGTTATGGACACATATTACTTGTAAAATGGATATCTATACGCTATTGGTCATGGCCAGTAGTTATAATGGTTCAAGGGCCATCAGTATAAGTTATGGACATCTAGCGGTTATAATGGTTCAAGGACCATGGTTATGGGTTATGGTCACCTATTACTTGTAAAATGGATATCTATAGGCTATTGGTCATGGCTAGTAGTTATAATGGTTCAAGGACCATCGATATGAGTTATGGATATGTAGTGGTTATAATGGTTCAATGGCCTTAGTTATGGGTTATGGACACCTATTACTTGTAAAATGAATATCTATAGGCTATTGGTCATGCTTACTAGTTATAATGCTTTAAGGGCCATCAGTATCAGTTATGGACATCTAGTGGTTAGAATGGTTCAAGGACCATGGTTATGGGTTATGTACACCTATTACTTGTAAAATGGATATCTATAGGCTATTGGTCATGGCTAGTAGTTATAATGGTTCAAGGGCCATCGATATGAGTTATGGACATGTACTGGTTATAATGGTTTAATGGCATTGTTATGGGTAATGGACACCTATTACTTGTAAAATGGATATCTATAGGCTATTTGTCATGGCTACTAGTTATAATGGTTCAATGGCCATCAATATCAATTATGGACATCCAGTGGTTATAATGGTTTAAGAACCATGGTTATGGGTTATGGACACCTATCACATGTAAAATGGATATCTATAGGCTATTGGTCATGGCTAGTAGTTATAATGGTTCAAGGGCCATCAGTATCAGTTATGGACATCAAGTGGTTATAATGGTTCAAGAACCATGGTTATATGTTATGTACTTGTAAAATGGATATCTGTAGGCTATTGGTCATGGCTAGTAGTTATAATGGTTAAAGGGCCATCAGTATCAGTTGTGGACATCTAGTGGTTATAATGGTTCAAGGAACATGGTTATGGGTTATGGACACCTCTTACTTGTAAAATGGATATCTGTAGGCTATTGGTCATGGCTAGTAGTTATAATGGTTCAGGGGCCATCAATATCAGTTATGGACATGTAGTGGTTATAATGGTTCAAGGACCATGGTTATGGGTTATGTACACCTATTACTTGTAAAATGGATATCTATAGGCTATTGGTCATGGCTAGTAGTTATAATGGTTCAAGGGCCATCGATATGAGTTATGGACATGTACTGGTTATAATGGTTTAATGGCATTGTTATGGGTAATGGACACCTATTACTTGTAAAATGGATATCTATAGGCTATTTGTCATGGCTACTAGTTATAATGGTTCAATGGCCATCAGTATCAATTATGGACATCCAGTGGTTATAATGGTTCAAGAACCATGGTTATGGGTTATGGACACCTATCACATGTAAAATGGATATCTATAGGCTATTGGTCATGGCTAGTAGTTATAATGGTTCAAGGGCCATCAGTATCAGTTATGGACATCAAGTGGTTATAATGGTTCAAGAACCATGGTTATATGTTATGTACTTGTAAAATGGATATCTGTAGGCTATTGGTCATGGCTAGTAGTTATAATGGTTAAAGGGCCATCAGTATCAGTTGTGGACATCTAGTGGTTATAATGGTTCAAGGAACATGGTTATGGGTTATGGACCCCTATTACTTGTAAAATGGATATCTATATGCTATTGGTCATGGCTAGTAGTTATAATGGTTCAAGGGCCATCGATATGAATTATGGCCATGTAATGGTCATAATGATTCAATGGCCATGGTTATGGTTTATGGACACATATTACTTGTAAAATGGATATCTATACGCTATTAGTCATGGCCAGTAGTTATAATGGTTCAAGGGCCATCAGTATAAGTTATGGACATCTAGCGGTTATAATGGTTCAAGGACCATGGTTATGGGTTATGGACACCTATTACTTGTAAAATGGATATCTATAGGCTATTGGTCATGGCTAGTAGTTATAATGGTTCAAGGACCATCGATATGAGTTATGGACATGTAGTGGTTATAATGGTTCAATGGCCTTAGTTATGGGTTATGGACACCTATTACTTGTAAAATGAATATCTATAGGCTATTGGTCATCCTTACTAGTTATAATGCTTCAAGGGCCATCAGTATCAGTTATGGACATCTAGTGGTTATAATGGTTCAACAACCATGGTTATGGATTATGGACACCTATTACTTGTAAAATGGAAATCTGTAGGCTATTGGTCGTGGCTAGTAGTTATAATGGTTCAAGGGCCATCGATATGAGTTATGGACTTGTACTGGTTATAATGGTTTAATGGCATTGTTATGGGTAATGGACACCTATTACTTGTAAAATGGATATCTATAGGCTATTAGTCATGGCTACTAGTTATAATGGTTCAATGGCCATCAATATCAATTATGGACATCCAGTGGTTATAATGGTTCAAGAACCATGGTTATGGGTTATGGACACCTATTACTTGTAAAATGGATATCTATAGGCTATTAGTCATGGCTAGTAGTTATAATGGTTCAAGGGCCATCAGTATCAGTTATGGACATCAAGTGGTTATAATGGTTCAAGAACCATGGTTACATGTTATGTACTTGTAAAATGGATATCTGTAGCTATTGGTCATGGCTAGTAGTTATAATGGTTAAAGGGCCATCAGTATCAGTTGTGGACATCTAGTGGTTATAATGGTTCAAGGAACATGGTTATGGGTTATGGACACCTATTACTTGTAAAATGGATATCTATAGGCTATTGGTCATGGCTAGTAGTTATAATGGTTCAAGGGCCATTAGTATCAGTTATGGACATCAAGTGGTTATAATGGTTCAAGAACCATGGTTATGTGTTATGTACTTGTAAAATGGATATCTGTAGGCTATTGGTCATAGCTAGTAGTTATAATGGTTAAAGGGCCATCAGTATCAGGTGTGGACATCTAGTGGTTATAATGGTTCAAGGAACATGGTTATGGGTTATGGACACCTATTACTTGTAAAATGGATATCTATATGCTATTGGTCATGGCTAGTAGTTATAATGGTTCAAGGGCCATCGATATGAATTATGGCCATGTAATGGTTATAATGATTCAATGGCCATGGTTATGGTTTATGGACACATATTACTTGTAAAATGGATATCTATACGCTATTAGTCATGGCCAGTAGTTATAACGGTTCAAGGGCCATCAGTATAAGTTATGGACATCTAGCGGTTATAATGGTTCAAGGACCATGGTTATGGGTTATGGACACCTATTACTTGTAAAATGGATATCTATAGGCTATTGGTCATGGCTAGTAGTTATAATGGTTCAAGGACCATCGATATGAGTTATGGACATGTAGTGGTTATAATGGTTCAATGGCCTTAGTTATGGGTTATGGACACCTATTACTTGTAAAATGAATATCTATAGGCTATTGGTCATGCTTACTAGTTATAATGCTTCAAGGGCCATCAGTATCAGTTATGGACATCTAGTGGCTATAATGGTTCAACAACCATGGTTATGGGTTATGGACACCTATTACTTGTAAAATGGAAATCTGTAGGCTATTGGTCGTGGCTAGTAGTTATAATGGTTCAAGGGCCATCGATATGAGTTATGGCCATGTACTGGTTATAATGGTTTAATGGCATTGTTATGGGTAATGGACACCTATTACTTGTAAAATGGATATCTATAGGCTATTAGTCATGGCTACTAGTTATAATGGTTCAATGGCCATCAATATCAATTATGGACATCCAGTGGTTATAATGGTTCAAGAACCATGGTTATGGGTTATGGACACCTATTACTTGTAAAATGGATATCTATAGGCTATTAGTCATGGCTAGTAGTTATAATGGTTCAAGGGCCATCAGTATCAGTTATGGACATCAAGTGGTTATTATGGTTCAAGAACCATGGTTACATGTTATGTACTTGTAAAATGGATATCTGTAGGCTATTGGTCATGGCTAGTAGTTATAATGATTAAAGGGCCATCAGTATCAAGTGTGGACATCTAGTGGTTATAATGGTTCAAGGAACATGGTTATGGGATATGGACACCTATTACTTGTAAAATGGATATCTATAGGCTATTGGTCATGGCTAGTAGTTATAATGGTTCAAGGGCCATCGATATGAATTATGGGCATGTAATGGTTATAATGATTCAATGGCCATGGTTATGGGTTATGGACACATATTACTTGTAAAATGGATATCTATATGCTATTAGTCATGGCCAGTAGTTATAATGGTTCAAGGGCCATCAGTATCAGTTTTTTTGGGTAAAGGGGATTACCCTGGCTAAGTATATTAATCACAAAATAAGTACATAGGAATGTGACAGGCGGTCACATTGACCTCAAGCAGAAGCTTGACAAACCAAGACATAGTTTATGACATGCCATAAACAAACTACACAACCACGAGAAACCAAACAACTAACCACAAGCAAGCAACTAAAACAAAACACTAGACTATGTAACCGATTCTGGGATCTTCCAGCTAGTTAACAGCCGTTGAATGAAAACCGTCTTCTTCTTGAACTTTAAAGTCATCAGTTTTAACCGAACGGTGGCAATAATCTCATCACATAGTTGCATATGCGTCTTGGACTTCTTCCTGAACAGTCTTGCATTTCTCTCTAACCAGATATAATATGTAGTAGCTCCAACCATTATACGAGAGATAACACTTTTTGCTGATCTTCCTCTAGACAAAGGGGAAAGGTACTCAATAATATCAGCCAATCTTGGAGCAATCATGTCCATCCCCCCAAGCAATCTGATTTTAACCCAAACCTGCAAAGAGTACGTGCATTCAAAAAATAGGTGAGGGTGGGAATCTTGCTCAAGACCACATAGAGGGCACCGTAAAGAGGCAATATCCGTATCATGGTGGATATCCCATTGGTGCAACATATCTTGAGTTTTTAAGCGGTTGTTCATAACTAGCCACATATGAAAGGCATGTCTAGGCATACAATGGGGGAACGAAACTACATCTTTCCAAGGGACCTCAACCTCCCTTGATCGGATAGAATTCCAGGCTAGGTAGACCGAGAAAGCCTGAGAAGACCCATTGAGGTCTAACCAGCCTACACCGTCCTTATGATCTGGAATAAGTTGAGGTACCGGGATACTAGTAATTTCCGGAAACCTAGCATACCAATCAATTGGCCAAGTCCAATTATTTTCATTAATCACGTCCGACACCATATCAAGGGGGGAAAACCCAGCTCTAGTGATATCTCTGTGAGTGAGGAATTGAAAGATTGGACTAGCTATGCTCCATTTGTCAAACCAAATGGAAGTAGAATTCCCATCACGTATCGTATGCCATATAAAAGGTCTAACTTTGTTTCTTAATTGGAGCAACTTCCTCCAAGACCAGCTCATAGAACCCATGATGGGAATGTCCCAAAAACTTCTACCCCGCAACTTATAAGAATGAATCCATTGGACCCATAACGACTCCTTGTTAGTCACTATACTCCAGATATGGTATGTCATTAGGGCAGCATTAAAGTCTTTGATACGACGGATACCCAGACCCCCTTCAGATTTTGGTTTGCACACTACCTCCCAAGAGACTTTTGCTTTACCCTTCTTCATTTCCCCTTCATTTTGCCATCAGTATCAGTTATGGACATCTAGCGGTTATAATGGTTCAAGGACCATGGTTATGGGTTATGGACACCTGTTACTTGTAAAATGAATATCTATAGGCTATTGGTCATGCTTACTAGTTATAATGCTTCAAGGGCCATCAGTATCAGTTATGGACATCTAGTGGTTATAATGGTTCAACAACCATGGTTATGGGTTATGGACACCTATTACTTGTAAAATGGATATCTATAGGCTATTGGTCATGGCTAGTAGTTATAATGGTTCAAGGACCATCGATATGAGTTATGGACATGTAGTGGTTATAATGATTCAATGGCCATGGTTATGGGTTATGGACACATATTACTTGTAAAATGGATATCTATACGCTATTAGTCATGGCCAGTAGTGATAATGGTTCAAGGGTCATCAGTATAAGTTATGGACATCTAGCGGTTATAATGGTTCAAGGACCATGGTTATGGGTTATGGACACTTACTTGTAAAATGGATATCTATAGGCTATTGGTCGTGGCTAGTAGTTATAATGGTTCAAGGACCATCGATATGAGTTATGGACATGTAGTGGTTATAATGGTTCAGTGGACTTAGTTATGGGTTATGGACACCTATTACTTGTAAAATGAATATCTATAGGCTATTGGTCATGCTTACTAGTTATAATGCTTCAAGGGCCATCAGTATCAGTTATGGACATCAAGTGGTTATAATGGTTCAACAACCATGGTTATGGGTTATGGACACCTATTACTTGTAAAATGGAAATCTGTAGGCTATTGGTCGTGGCTAGTAGTTATAATGGTTCAAGGGCCATCGATATGAGTTATGGACATGTACTGGTTATAATGGTTTAATGGCATTGTTATGGGTAATGGACACCTATTACTTGTAAAATGGATATCTATAGGCTATTAGTCATGGCAACTAGTTATAATGGTTCAATGGCCATCAATATCAATTATGGACATCCAGTGGTTATAATGGTTCAAGAACCATGGTTATGGGTAATGGACACCTATTACTTGTAAAATGGATATCTATAGGCTATTAGTCATGGCTACTAGTTATAATGGTTCAATGGCCATCAATATCAATTATGGACATCCAGTGGTTATAATGGTTCAAGAACCATGGTTATGGGTTATGGACACCTATTACTTGTAAAATGGATATCTATAGGCTATTAGTCATGGCTAGTAGTTATAATGGTTCAAGGGCCATCAATATCAGTTATGGACATCAAGTGGTTATAATGGTTCAAGAACCATGGTTACATGTTATGTACTTGTAAAATGGATATCTGTAGCTATTGGTCATGGCTAGTAGTTATAATGGTTAAAGGGCCATCAGTATCAGTTGTGGACATCTAGTGGTTATAATGGTTCAAGGAACATGGTTATGGGTTATGGACACCTATTACTTGTAAAATGGATATCTATAGGCTATTGGTCATGGCTAGTAGTTATAATGGTTCAAGGGCCATTAGTATCAGTTATGGACATCAAGTGGTTATAATGGTTCAAGAACCATGGTTATGTGTTATGTACTTGTAAAATGGATATCTGTAGGCTATTGGTCATGGCTAGTAGTTATAATGGTTAAAGGGCCATCAGTATCAGTTGTGGACATCTAGTGGTTATAATGGTTCAAGGAACATGGTTATGGGTTATGGACACCTATTACTTGTAAAATGGATATCTATATGCTATTGGTCATGGCTAGTAGTTATAATGGTTCAAGGGCCATCGATATGAATTATGGCCATGTAATGGTTATAATGATTCAATGGCCATGGTTATGGTTTATGGACACATATTACTTGTAAAATGGATATCTATACGCTATTAGTCATGGCCAGTAGTTATAACAGTTCAAGGGCCATCAGTATAAGTTATGGACATCTAGCGGTTATAATGGTTCAAGGACCATGGTTATGGGTTATGGACACCTATTACTTGTAAAATGGATATCTATAGGCTATTGGTCATGGCTAGTAGTTATAATGGTTCAAGGACCATCGATATGAGTTTTTTTGGGTAAAGGGTTCACCCTGGCTAAAATATATTAATCACAAAAAGAACTACATAGGAATGTGACTGAACGCCACATTGACCTCAAGCAAAAGCTCGACACAACAAAGACAAAGTTTATGACATGCCATAAACAAAGCTAAGACCAAAACTATAACTAGCAAAACAGCCTCACAAAACAGACTATCGCTCACAAGAAAACACAAACACAAAACATCCCACCGAACTAAACAATCGTGTCCGGGATCTTCCAAATGTCAAGCATCCGCTTAACACCAACTGTCTTCTTCTTAAACTTCAAGGTCATCAGTTTTAATCGAACAGTAGCAATAATTTCATCACACAACTGATTGTGCGATTTATACTTCTTTCTAAACAACCTAGCATTTCGCTCTAACCAAATGTAATATGTAGTGGCTCCAAGTAAGATACGGGAAACAACACTCTTAGCCGATCTACCTTTGGACATTGGAGTAATGTAATCAGTTATAGCAGCAAAAATAGGAGCAATGTTGTCCATCCCCCCAAGCAATCTGATTTTTAACCACACCTGCGAAGAGTATAAACATTCAAAGAAAAGGTGGGCATGAGAATCAGGCACAAGATTACACAGAGGACACCGAAAAGAATCAATATCCGTGTCATGGGGAACATCCCACTGATTCAGCATATCTTGGGTTTTTAAACGGTTGTTCATAACAAGCCACATATGAAACGCATGCCGAGGAACACAATGAGAAAACCACACAACGTTATACCAAGAGACTTCAATCTCCCTAGATCTGATAGAGTTCCAAGCTAGATTAACCGAGAAAGGCTGAAAGGACCCATTTAAATCAGACCATACTACCAAGTCCTTTTGATCCGTGACCAGCGGGGGAACTGGAGCATTAGTAATCTCATGGAACCTTGTGTACCAATCAGAAGGCCACATCCAACTATTATTAGAAATAACATCAGACACCATATCCTGAGCAGTAAAACCACCTCGGGTAATATCTCTATGAGTTAGGAACTGAAATAATGGACAAGCCATACTCCACTTATCAAACCAAATAGAAGTAGATTTCCCATCACGGATAACATGCCAAATAAAGGGTCTAAAAATTCTTCTCAACTGAAGAAGCTTCCTCCAAGACCAGCACATGTAGTGGTTATAATGGTTCAATGGCCTTAGTTATGGGTTATGGACACCTATTACTTGTAAAATGAATATCTATAGGCTATTGGTCATGCTTACTAGTTATAATGCTTCAAGGGCCATCAGTATCAGTTATGGACATCTAGTGGTTATAATGGTTCAACAACCATGGTTATGGGTTATGGACACCTATTACTTGTAAAATGGAAATCTGTAGGCTATTGGTCGTGGCTAGTAGTTATAATGGTTCAAGGGCCATCGATATGAGTTATGGCCATGTACTGGTTATAATGGTTTAATGGCATTGTTATGGGTAATGGACACCTATTACTTGTAAAATGGATATCTATAGGCTATTAGTCATGGCTACTAGTTATAATGGTTCAATGGCCATCAATATCAATTATGGACATCCAGTGGTTATAATGGTTCAAGAACCATGGTTATGGGTTATGGACACCTATTACTTGTAAAATGGATATCTATAGGCTATTAGTCATGGCTAGTAGTTATAATGGTTCAAGGGCCATCAGTATCAGTTATGGACATCAAGTGGTTATAATGGTTCAAGAACCATGGTTACATGTTATGTACTTGTAAAATGGATATCTGTAGGCTATTGGTCATGGCTAGTAGTTATAATGGTTAAAGGGCCATCAGTATCAAGTGTGGACATCTAGTGGTTATAATGGTTCAAGGAACATGGTTATGGGATATGGACACCTATTACTTGTAAAATGGATATCTATAGGCTATTGGTCATGGCTAGTAGTTATAATGGTTCAAGGGCCATCGATATGAATTATGGGCATGTAATGGTTATAATGATTCAATGGCCATGGTTATGGGTTATGGACACATATTACTTGTAAAATGGATATCTATATGCTATTAGTCATGGCCAGTAGTTATAATGGTTCAAGGGCCATCAGTATCAGTTATGGACATCTAGCGGTTATAATGGTTCAAGGACCATGGTTATGGGTTATGGACACCTGTTACTTGTAAAATGAATATCTATAGGCTATTGGTCATGCTTACTAGATATAATGCTTCAAGGGCCATCAGTATCAGTTATGGACATCTAGTGGTTATAATGGTTCAACAACCATGGTTATGGGTTATGGACACCTATTACTTGTAAAATGGATATCTATAGGCTATTGGTCATGGCTAGTAGTTATAATGGTTCAAGGACCATCGATATGAGTTATGGACATGTAGTGGTTATAATGATTCAATGGCCATGGTTATGGGTTATGGACACATATTACTTGTAAAATGGATATCTATACGCTATTAGTCATGGCCAGTAGTGATAATGGTTCAAGGGCCATCAGTATAAGTTATGGACATCTAGCGGTTATAATGGTTCAAGGACCATGGTTATGGGTTATGGACACCTATTACTTGTAAAATGGATATCTATAGGCTATTGGTCGTGGCTAGTAGTTATAATGGTTCAAGGACCATCGATATGAGTTATGGACATGTAGTGGTTATAATGGTTCAGTGGACTTAGTTATGGGTTATGGACACCTATTAGTTGTAAAATGAATATCTATAGGCTATTGGTCATGCTTACTAGTTATAATGCTTCAAGGGCCATCAGTATCAGTTATGGACATCAAGTGGTTATAATGGTTCAACAACCATGGTTATGGGTTATGGACACCTATTACTTGTAAAATGGAAATCTGTAGGCTATTGGTCGTGGCTTGTAGTTATAATGGTTCAAGGGCCATCGATATGAGTTATGGACATGTACTGGTTATAATGGTTTAATGGCATTGTTATGGGTAATGGACACCTATTACTTGTAAAATGGATATCTATAGGCTATTAGTCATGGCAACTAGTTATAATGGTTCAATGGCCATCAATATCAATTATGGACATCCAGTGGTTATAATGGTTCAAGAACCATGGTTATGGGTTATGGACACCTATTACTTGTAAAATAGATATCTATAGGCTATTAGTCATGGCTACTAGTTATAATGGTTCAATGGCCATCAATATCAATTATGGACATCCAGTGGTTATAATGGTTCAAGAACCATGGTTATGGGTTATGGACACCTATTACTTGTAAAATGGATATCTATAGGCTATTAGTCATGGCTAGTAGTTATAATGGTTCAAGGGCCATCAGTATAAGTTATGGACATCTAGCGGTTATAATGGTTCAAGGACCATGGTTATGGGTTATGGACACCTATTACTTGTAAAATGGATATCTATAGGCTATTGGTCGTGGCTAGTAGTTATAATGGTTCAAGGACCATCGATATGAGTTATGGACATGTAGTGGTTATAATGGTTCAGTGGACTTAGTTATGGGTTATGGACACCTATTACTTGTAAAATGAATATCTATAGGCTATTGGTCATGCTTACTAGTTATAATGCTTCAAGGGCCATCAGTATCAGTTATGGACATCAAGTGGTTATAATGGTTCAACAACCATGGTTATGGGTTATGGACACCTATTACTTGTAAAATGGAAATCTGTAGGCTATTGGTCGTGGCTAGTAGTTATAATGGTTCAAGGGCCATCGATATGAGTTATGGACATGTACTGGTTATAATGGTTTAATGGCATTGTTATGGGTAATGGACACCTATTACTTGTAAAATGGATATCTATAGGCTATTAGTCATGGCAACTAGTTATAATGGTTCAATGGCCATCAATATCAATTATGGACATCCAGTGGTTATAATGGTTCAAGAACCATGGTTATGGGTTATGGACACCTATTACTTGTAAAATAGATATCTATAGGCTATTAGTCATGGCTACTAGTTATAATGGTTCAATGGCCATCAATATCAATTATGGACATCCAGTGGTTATAATGGTTCAAGAACCATGGTTATGGGTTATGGACACCTATTACTTGTAAAATGGATATCTATAGGCTATTAGTCATGGCAACTAGTTATAATGGTTCAATGGCCATCAATATCAATTATGGACATCCAGTGGTTATAATGGTTCAAGAACCATGGTTATGGGTTATGGACACCTATTACTTGTAAAATAGATATCTATAGGCTATTAGTCATGGCTACTAGTTATAATGGTTCAATGGCCATCAATATCAATTATGGACATCCAGTGGTTATAATGGTTCAAGAACCATGGTTATGGGTTATGGACACCTATTACTTGTAAAATGGATATCTATAGGCTATTAGTCATGGCTAGTAGTTATAATGGTTCAAGGGCCATCAGTATCAGTTATGGATATCAAGTGGTTATAATGGTTCAAGAACCATGGTTATGTGTTATGTACTTGTAAAATGGATATCTGTAGGCTATTGGTCATGGCTAGTAGTTATAATGGTTAAAGGGCCATCAGTATCAGTTGTGGACTTCTAGTGGTTATAATGGTTCAAGGAACATGGTTATGGGTTATGGACACCTATTACTTGTAAAATGGATATCTATAGGCTATTGGTCATGGCTAGTAGTTATAATGGTTCAAGGGCCATCGATATGAATTATGGGCATGTAATGGTTATAATGATTCAATGGCCATGGTTATGGGTTATGGACACATATTACTTGTAAAATGGATATCTATACGCTATTAGTCATGGCCAGTAGTTATAATGGTTCAAGGGCCATCAGTATCAGTTATGGACATCTAGCGGTTATAATGGTTCAAGGACCATGGTTATGGGTTATGGACACCTGTTACTTGTAAAATGAATATCTATAGGCTATTGGTCATGCTTACTAGTTATAATGCTTCAAGGGCCATCAGTATCAGTTATGGACATCTAGTGGTTATAATGGTTCAACAACCATGGTTATGGGTTATGGACACCTATTACTTGTAAAATGGAAATCTATAGGCTATTGGTCGTGGCTAGTAGTTATAATGGTTCAAGGGCCATCAGTATAAGGTTATGGACATCTAGCGGTTATAATGGTTCAAGGACCATGGTTATGGGTTATGGACACCTATTACTTGTAAAATGGATATCTATAGGCTATTAGTCATGGCCAGTAGTTATAATGGTTCAAGGGCAATCAGTAATGGACATCTAGCGGTTATAATGGTTCAAGGACCATGGTTATGGGTTATGGACACCTATTACTTGTAAAATGGATATCTATAGGCTATTGGTCATGGCTAGTAGTTATAATGGTTCAAGGAACATCGATATTAGATTTTTCGTTAAAAAAAAGATATTTTACCCTTTAATTAATATGTGAAATTGTAATGTAAATTTGCATGCGATAAGTAGGAATATATATTAATAACTCTAAATTCAGTCAATAATGTTGGTAAATTGCCATAATTTAAAGTCATTTAACGCTCAATATATATAGTTCAATATTACCTGTAATCGGGTGGATTATCTGGCCATTGGTATTGGTCATGGCTAGTAGTTATAATGGTTCAAGGACCATCAATATGAGTTATGGACATGTAGTGGTTATAATGATTCAATGGCCATGGTTATGGGTTATGGACACCTATTACTTGTAAAATGAATATCTATAGGCTATTGGTCATGCTTACTAGTTATAATGCTTCAAGGTCCATCAGTATCAGTTATGGACATCTAGTGGTTATAATGGTTCAACAACCATGGTTATGGGTTATGGACACCTATTACTTGTAAAATGGAAATCTGTAGGCTATTGGTCGTGGCTAGTAGTTATAATGGTTCAAGGGCCATCGATATGAGTTATGGACATGTACTGGTTATAATGGTTTAATGGCATTGTTATGGGTAATGGACACCTATTACTTGTAAAATGGATATCTATAGGCTATTAGTCATGGCTACTAGTTATAATGGTTCAATGGCCATCAATATCAATTATGGACATCCAGTGGTTACAATGGTTCAAGAACCATGGTTATGGGTTATGGACACCTATTACTTGTAAAATGGATATCTATAGGCTATTAGTCATGGCTAGTAGTTATAATGGTTCAAGGGCCATCAGTATCAGTTATGGACATCAAGTTGTTATAATGGTTCAAGAACCATGGTTATATGTTATGTACTGGTAAAATGGATATCTGTAGGCTATATGTCATGGCTAGTAGTTATAATGGTTCAATGGCCATCAGTATCAATTATGGACATCCAGTGGTTATAATGGTTCAAGAACCATGGTTACGGGTTATGGACACCTATTACTTGAAAAATGGATATCTATAGGCTATTGGTCATGGCTAGTAGTTATAATGGTTCAAGGGCCATTAGTATCAGTTATGGATATCAAGTGGTTATAATGGTTCAAGAACCATGGTTATGTGTTATGTACTTGTAAAATGGATATCTGTAGGCTATTGGTCATGGCTAGTAGTTATAATGGTTAAAGAGCCATCAGTATCAGTTGTGGACATCTAGTGGTTATAATGGTTCAAGGAACATGGTTATGGGTTATGGACACCTATTACTTGTAAAATGGATATCTATAGGCTATTGGTCATGGCAAGTAGTTATAATGGTTCAAGGGCCATCGATATGAATTATGGGCATGTAATGGTTATAATGATTCAATGGCCATGGTTATGGGTTATGGACACATATTACTTGTAAAATGGATATCTATACGCTATTAGTCATGGCTAGTAGTTATAATGGTTCAAGGGCCATTAGTATCAGTTATGGACATCTAGCGGTTATAATGGTTCAAGGACCATGGTTATGGGTTATGGACACCTATTACTTGTAAAATGGATATTTATAGGCTATTGGTCATGGCTAGTAGTTATAATGGTTCAAGGGCCATCAGTATCAGTTATGGACATCTAGTGGTTATAATGGTTCAATGGCCTTAGTTATGGGTTATGGACACCTATTACTTGTAAAATGAATATCTATAGGCTATTGGTCATGCTTACTAGTTAAAATGCTTCAAGGGCCATCAGTATCAGTTATGGACGTCTAGTGGTTATAATGGTTCAACAACCATGGTTATGGGTTATGGACACCTATTACTTGTAAAATGGAAATCTGTAGGCAATTGGTCGTGGCTAGTAGTTATAATGGTTCAAGGGCCATCAGTATCAGTTGTGGACATCTAGTGGTTATAATGGTTCAAGGACCATGGTTATGGGTTTTGGACACCTATTACTTGTAAAATGTATATATGTAGGCTATTGGTCATGGCTAGTAGTTAAAATGGTTTGAGGGCCATCGATATGAGTTATGGACATGTAATGGTTATAATGATTCAATGGCCATGGTTATGGGTTATGGACACCTATTACTTGTACAATGGATGTCTATAGGCTATTACTCATGGCTAGTAGTTTTAATGGTTCAAGGGCCATCAGTATCATTTATGGACATCAAGTGGTTATAATGGTTCAAGGACCATGGTTATGGGTTATGGACACCTATTACTTGTAAAATGGATATCTGTAGGCTATTGTACATGGCAAGTAGTTATAATGGTTCAAGGGCCACGGTTATGGGTTATGGACCCCTATTACCTGTAAAATGGATATCTATAAGCTATTGGTCATGGCTAGTACTTATAATGGTTCAAGGAACATTGTTATAATGGTTCAAGGGCCATAAGTATCAGTTATGGATATCTAGTGGTTAGAATGGTTCAAGGACCTTGGTTACGGGTTATGGACACCTATTACTGGTAAAATGGATATCTATAGGTTATTGGTCATGGCTAGTAGTTATAATGGTTCAAGGGCCATCGATATGAGTTATGGACATGTACTAGTTATAATGGTTTAATGGCATTGTTATGGGTTATGGACACCTATTACTTGTAAAATGGATATCTATAGGCTATTGGTCATGGCTAGTAGTTATAATGGTTCAAGGGCCATCTGTATCAGTTATGGACGTCAAGTGGTTAAAATGGTTCAAAAACCAAGGTTATGTGTTATGTACTTGTAAAATAGATATATGTAGGCTATTGGTCATGGCTAGTAGTTATAATGGTTAAAGGGCCATCAGTATCAGTTGTGGACATCTAGTGGTTATAATGGTTCAAGGAACATGGTTATGGGTTATGGACACCTCTTACTTGTAAAATGGATATCTGTAGGCTATTGGTCATGGCTAGTAGTTATAATGGTTCAGGGGCCATCAATATCAGTTATGGACATCTAGTGGTTAGAATGGTTCAAGGACCATGGTTATGGGTTATGTACACCTATTACTTGTAAAATGGATATCTATAGGCTATTGGTCATGGCTAGTAGTTATAATGGTTCAAGGGCCATCGATATGAGTTATGGACATGTACTGGTTATAATGGTTTAATGGCATTGTTATGGGTAATGGACACCTATTACTTGTAAAATGGATATCTATAGGCTATTAGTCATGGCTACTAGTTATAATGGTTCAATGGCCATCAGTATCAATTATGGACATCCAGTGGTTATAATGGTTCAAGAACCATGGTTATGGGTTATGGACACCTATTACATGTAAAATGGATATCTATAGGCTATTGGTCATGGCTAGTAGTTATAATGGTTCAAGGGCCATCAGTATCAGTTATGGACATCAAGTGGTTAACTTATAGGTTATTGGTCATAACTAGTGGTTCAAGAACCATTGTTATATGTTATGTACTTGTAAAATGGATATCTATAGGCTATTGGTCACGGCTAGTAGTTATAATGGTTCAAGGACCATCGATATGAGTTATGGACATGTAGTGGTTATAATGATTCAATGGCCATGGTTATGGGTTATGGACACATATTACTTGTAAAATGGATATCTATACGCTATTGGTCATGGCCAGTAGTTATAATGGTTCAAGGGCCATCAGTATAAGTTATGGACATCTAGCGGTTATAATGGTTCAAGGACCATGGTTATGGGTTATGGTCACCTATTACTTGTAAAATGGATATCTATAGGCTATTGGTCATGGCTAGTAGTTATAATGGTTCAAGGACCATCGATATGAGTTATGGATATGTAGTGGTTATAATGGTTCAATGGCCTTAGTTATGGGTTATGGACACCTATTACTTGTAAAATGAATATCTATAGGCTATTGGTCATGCTTACTAGTTATAATGCTTTAAGGGCCATCAGTATCAGTTATGGACATCTAGTGGTTATAATGGTTCAACAACCATGGTTATGGGTTATGGACACCTATTACTTGTAAAATGGAAATCTGTAGGCTATTGGTCGTGGCTAGTAGTTATAATGGTTCAAGGGCCATCGATATGAGTTATGGACATGTACTGGTTATAACGGTTTAATGGCATTGTTATGGGTAATGGACACCTATTACTTGTAAAATGGATATCTATAGGCTATTAGTCATGGCTACTAGTTATAATGGTTCAATGGCTATCAATATCAATTATGGACATCCAGTGGTTATAATGGTTCAAGAACCATGGTTATGGGTTATGGACACCTATTACTTGTAAAATGGATATCTATAGGCTATTAGTCATGGCTAGTAGTTATAATGGTTCAAGGGCCATCAGTATCAGTTATGGACATCAAGTGGTTATAATGGTTCTAGAACCATGGTTACATGTTATGTACTTGTAAAATGGATATCTGTAGCTATTGGTCATGGCTAGTAGTTATAATGGTTAAAGGGCCATCAGTATCAGTTGTGGACATCTAGTGGTTATAATGGTTCAAGGAACATGGTTATGGGTTATGGACACCTATTACTTGTAAAATGGATATCTATATGCTATTGGTCATGGCTAGTAGTTATAATGGTTCAAGGGCCATCGATATGAATTATGGCCATGTAATGGTTATAATGATTCAATGGCCATGGTTATGGTTTATGGACACATATTACTTGTAAAATGGATATCTATACGCTATTAGTCATGGCCAGTAGTTATAATGGTTCAAGGGCCATCAGTATAAGTTATGGACATCTAGCGGTTATAATGGTTCAAGGACCATGGTTATGGGTTATGGACACCTATTACTTGTAAAATGGATATCATGGCTAGTAGTTATAATGGTTCAAGGACCATCGATATGAGTTATGGACAGGTAGTGGTTATAATGGTTCAATGGCCTTAGTTATGGGTTATGGACACCTATTACTTGTAAAATGAATATCTATAGGCTATTGGTCATGCTTACTAGTTATAATGCTTCAAGGGCCATCAGTATCCGTTATGGACATCAAGTGGTTATAATGGTTCAAGAACCATGGTTATGGGTTATGGACACCTATTACTTGTAAAATGGAAATCTGTAGGCTATTGGTCGTGGCTAGTAGTTATAATGGTTCAAGGGCCATCGATATGAGTTATGGATATGTACTGGTTATAATGGTTTAATGGCATTGTTATGGGTAATGGACACCTATTACTTGTAAAATGGATATCTATAGGCTATTTGTCATGGCTACTAGTTATAATGGTTCAATGGCCATCAATATCAATTATGGACATCCAGTGGTTATAATGTTTCAAGAACCATGGTTATGGGTTATGGACACCTATTACTTGTAAAATGGATATCTATAGGCTATTAGTCATGGCTAGTAGTTATAATGGTTCAAGGGCCATCAGTATCAGTTATGGACATCAAGTGGTTATAATGGTTCAAGAACCATGGTTACATGTTATGTACATGTAAAATGGATATCTGTAGCCTATTGGTCATGGCTAGTAGTTATAATGGTTAAATGGCCATCAGTATCAGTTGTGGACATCTAGTGGTTATAATGGTTCAAGGAACATGGTTATGGGTTATGGACACCTATTACTTGTAAAATGGATATCTATAGGCTATTGGTCATGGCTAGTAGTTATAATGGTTCAAGGGCCATCGATATGAATTATGGGCATGTAATGGTTATAATGATTCAATGGCCATGGTTATGGGTTATGGACACATATTACTTGTAAAATGGATATCTATACGCTATTAGTCATGGCCAGTAGTTATAATGGTTCAAGGGCCATCAGTATCAGTTATGGACATCTAGCGGTTATAATGGTTCAAGGACCATGGTTATGGGTTATGGACACCTGTTACTTGTAAAATGAATATCTATAGGCTATTGGTCATGCTTACTTGTTATAATGCTTCAAGGGCCATCAGTATCAGTTATGGACATCTAGTGGTTATAATGGTTCAACAACCATGGTTATGGGTTATGGACACCTATTACTTGTAAAATGGAAATCTGTAGGCTATTGGTCGTGGCTAGTAGTTATAATGGTTCAAGGGCCATCAGTATAAGTTATGGACATCTAGCGGTTATAATGGTTCAAGGACCATGGTTAGGGGTTATGGACACCTATTACTTGTAAAATGGATATCTATAGGCTATTGGTCACGGCTAGTAGTTATAATGGTTCAAGGACCATCGATATGAGTTATGGACATGTAGTGGTTATAATGATTCAATGGCCATGGTTATGGGTTATGGACACATATTACTTGTAAAATGGATATCTATACGCTATTAGTCATGGCCAGTAGTTATAATGGTTCAAGGGCCATCAGTATAAGTTATGGACATCTAGCGGTTATAATGGTTCAAGGACCATGGTTATGGGTTATGGACACCTATTACTTGTAAAATGGATATCTATAGGCTATTGGTCATGGCTAGTAGTTATAATGGTTCAAGGACCATCGATATGAGTTATGGACATGTAGTGGTTATAATGGTTCAATGGCCTTAGTTATGGGTTATGGACACCTATTACTTGTAAAATGAATATCTATAGGCTATTGGTCATGCTTACTAGTTATAATGCTTCAAGGGCCATCAGTATCAGTTATGGACATCTAGTGGTTATAATGATTCAACAACCATGGTTATGGGTTATGGACACCTATTACTTGTAAAATGGAAATCTGTAGGCTATTGGTCGTGGCTAGTAGTTATAATGGTTCAAGGGCCATCGATATGAGTTATGGACATGTACTGGTTATAATGGTTTAATGGCATCGTTATGGGTAATGGACACCTATTACTTGTAAAATGGATATCTATAGGCTATTAGTCATGGCTACTAGTTATAATGGTTCAATGGCCATCAATATCAATTATGGACATCCAGTGGTTATAATGGTTCAAGAACCATGGTTATGGGTTATGGACACCTATTACTTGTAAAATGGATATCTATAGGCTATTAGTCATGGCTACTAGTTATAATGGTTCAATGGCCATCAATATCAATTATGGACATCCAGTGGTTATAATGGTTCAAGAACCATGGTTATGGGTTATGGACACCTATTACTTGTAAAATGGATATCTATAGGCTATTAGTCATGGCTAGTAGTTATAATGGTTCAAGGGCCATCAGTATCAGTTATGGATATCAAGTGGTTATAATGGTTCAAGAACCATGGTTATGTGTTATGTACTTGTAAAATGGATATCTGTAGGCTATTGGTCATGGCTAGTAGTTATAATGGTTAAAGGGCCATCAGTATCAGTTGTGGACTTCTAGTGGTTATAATGGTTCAAGGAACATGGTTATGGGTTATGGACACCTATTACTTGTAAAATGGATATCTATAGGCTATTGGTCATGGCTAGTAGTTATAATGGTTCAAGGGCCATCGATATGAATTATGGGCATGTAATGGTTATAATGATTCAATGGCCATGGTTATGGGTTATGGACACATATTACTTGTAAAATGGATATCTATACGCTATTAGTCATGGCCAGTAGTTATAATGGTTCAAGGGCCATCAGTATCAGTTATGGATATCTAGCGGTTATAATGGTTCAAGGACCATGGTTATGGGTTATGGACACCTGTTACTTGTAAAATGAATATCTATAGGCTATTGGTCATGCTTACTAGTTATAATGCTTCAAGGGCCATCAGTATCAGTTATGGACATCTAGTGGTTATAATGGTTCAACAACCATGGTTATGGGTTATGGACACCTATTACTTGTAAAATGGAAATCTATAGGCTATTGGTCGTGGCTAGTAGTTATAATGGTTCAAGGGCCATCAGTATAAGTTATGGACATCTAGCGGTTATAATGGTTCAAGGACCATGGTTATGGGTTATGGACACCTATTACTTGTAAAATGGATATCTATATGCTATTAGTCATGGCCAGTAGTTATAATGGTTCAAGGGCCATCAGTGTAAGTTATGGACATCTAGCGGTTATAATGGTTCAAGGACCATGGTTATGGGTTATGGACACCTATTACTTGTAAAATGGATATCTATAGGCTATTGGTCATGGCTAGTAGTTATAATGGTTCAAGGACCATCGATATTAGATTTTTCGTTAAAAAAAAGATATTTTACCCTTTAATTAATATGTGAAATTGTAATGTAAATTTGCATGCGATAAGTAGGAATATATATTAATAACCCTAAATTCAGTCAATAATGTTGGTAAATTGCCATAATTTAAAGTCATTTAACGCTCAATATATATAGTTCAATATTACCTGTAATCGGGTGGATTATCTGGCCATTGGTATTGGTCATGGCTAGTAGTTATAATGGTTCAAGAACCATCGATATGAGTTATGGACATGTAGTGGTTATAATGATTCAATGGCCATGGTTATGGGTTATGGACACCTATTACTTGTAAAATGAATATCTATAGGCTATAGGTCATGCTTACTAGTTATAATGCTTTAAGGGCCATCAGTATCAGTTATGGACATCTAGTGGTTATAATGGTCCAACAACCATGGTTATGGGTTATGGACACCTATTACTTGTAAAATGGAAATGTGTAGGCTATTGGTCGTGGCTAGTAGTTATAATGGTTCAAGGGCCATCGATATGAGTTATGGACATGTACTGGTTATAATGGTTTAATGGCATTGTTATGGGTAATGGACACCTATTACTTGTAAAATGGATATCTGTAGGCTATTGGTCATGGCTAGTAGTTATAATGGTTAAAGGGCCATCAGTATCAGTTGTGGACATCTAGTGGTTATAATGGTTCAAGGAACATGGTTATGGGTTATGGACACCTATTACTTGAAAAATGGATATCTATAGGCTATTGGTCATGGCTAGTAGTTATAATGGTTCAAGGGCCATTAGTATCAGTTATGGATATCAAGTGGTTATAATGGTTCAAGAACCATGGTTATGTGTTATGTACTTGTAAAATGGATATCTGTAGGCTATTGGTCATGGCTAGTAGTTATAATGGTTAAAGGGCCATCAGTATCAGTTGTGGACATGTAGTGGTTATAATGGTTCAAGGAACATGGTTATGGGTTATGGACACCTATTACTTGAAAAATGGATACCTATAGGCTATTGGTCATGGCTAGTAGTTATAATGGTTCAAGGGCCATTAGTATCAGTTATGGATATCAAGTGGTTATAATGGTTCAAGAACCATGGTTATGTGTTATGTACTTGTAAAATGGATATCTGTAGGCTATTGGTCATGGCTAGTAGTTATAATGGTTAAAGGGCCATCAGTATCAGTTGTGGACATCTAGTGGTTATAATGGTTCAAGGAACATGGTTATGGGTTATGGACACCTATTACATGGAAAATGGATATCTATAGGCTATTGGTCATGGCTAGTAGTTATAATGGTTCAAGGGCCATCGATATGAATTATGGGCATGTAATGGTTATAATGACTCAATCGCCATGGTTATGGGTTGTGGACACATATTACTTGTAAAATGGATATCTATACGCTATTAGTCATGGCCAGTAGTTATAATGGTTCAAGGGCCATCAGTATCATTTATGGACATCTAGCTGTTATAATGGTTCAAGGACCATGGTTATGGGTTATGGACACCTGTTACTTGTAAAATGAATACCTATAGGCTATTGGTCATGCTTACTAGTTATAATGCTTCAAGGGCCATCAGTATCAGTTATGGACATCTAGTGGTTATAATGGTCAAACAACCATGGTTATGGGTTATGGACACCTATTACTTGTAAAATGGAAATCTGTAGGCTATTGGTTGTGGCTAGTAGTTATAATGGTTCAAGGGCCATCAGTATCAGTTATGGACATCTAGTGTTTATAATGGTTCAAGGACCATGGTTATGGGTTATGGACACCTATTACTTGTAAAATGGATATCTGTAGGCTATTGGTCATGGCTAGTAGTTATAATGGTTCGAGGGCCATCGATATGAGTTATGGACATGTACTGGATATAATGGTTTAATGGCCTTGGTTATGGGTTATGGACACCTATTAGTTGTAAAATGGATATCTATAGGCTTTTGGTCGTGGCTAGTAGTTATAATGGTTCAAGGGCCATCAGTATCAGTTATGGACGTCAAGTGGTTAAAATGGTTCAAGAACCATGGTTATGTGTTATGTACTTGTAAAATAGATATCTGTAGGCTATCGGTCATGGCTAGTAGTTATAATGGTTAAAGGGCCATCTGTATCAGTTGTGGACATCTAGTTGTTATAATGGTTCAAGGAACATGGTTATGGGTTATGGACACCTATTACTTGTAAAATGGATATCTGTAGGCTATCGGTCATGGCTAGTAGTTATAATGGTTCAGGGGCCATCAATATCAGTTATGGACATCTAGTGGTTAGAATGGTTCAAGGACCATGGTTATGGGTTATGTACACCTATTACTTGTAAAATGGATATCTATAGGCTATTGGTCATGGCTAGTAGTTATAATGGTTCAAGGGCCATCGATATGAGTTATGGACATGTACTGGTTATAATGGTTTAATGGCATTATTATGGGTAATGGACACCTATTACTTGTAAAATGGATATCTATAGGCTATTAGTCATGGCTACTAGTTATAATGGTTCAATGGCCATGAGTATCAATTATGGACATCTAGTGGTTATAATGGTTCAAGAACCATGGTTATGGGTTATGGACACCTATTACTTGTAAAATGGATATCTATAGGCTATTGGTCATGGCTAGTAGTTATAATGGTTCAAGGGCCATCAGTATCAGTTATGGACATCAAGTGGTTATCATGGTTCAATAACCATGGTTATATGTTATGTACTTGAAAAATGGATATCTGTAGGCTATTGGTCATGGCTAGTAGTTATAATGGTTAAAGGGCCATCAGTATCAGTTGTGGACATCTAGTGGTTATAATGGTTCAAGGAACATGGTTATGGGTTATGGACACCTACTACTTGTAAAATGGATATCTATAGGCTATTGGTCATGGCTAGTAGTTATAATGGTTCAAGGGCCATCGATATGAATTATGGGCATGTAATGGTTATAATGATTCAATGGCCATGGTTATGGGTTATGGACACCTATTACTTGTAAAATGGATATCTATACGCTATTAGTCATGGCCAGTAGTTATAATGGTTCAAGGGCCATCAGTATCAGGTATGGACATCTAGTGGTTATAATGGTTCAAGGACCATGGTTATGGGTTATAGACACCTATTACTTGTAAAATGAATGTCTATAGGCTATTGGTCATGGCTAGTAGTTATAATGGTTCAAGGACCATCGATATGAGTTATGGACATGTAGTGGTTATAATGGTTCAATGGCCTTAGTTATGGGTTATGGACACCTATTACTTGTAAAATGAATATCTGTAGGCTATTGGTCATGCTTACTAGTTATAATGCTTCAAGGGCCATCAGTATCAGTTATGGACATCTAGTGGTTATAATGGTTCACAACCATGGTTATGGATTATGGACACCTATTACTTGTAAAATGGAAATCTGTAGGCTATCGGTCGTGGCTAGTAGTTATAATGGTTCAAGGGCCATCAATATCAGTTATGGACATCTAGTGGTTATAATGGTTCAAGGACCATGGTTATGGGTTATGGACACCTATTACTTGTAAAATGGATATCTGTAGGCTATTGGTCATGGCTACTAGTTATAATGGTTCAAGGGCCATCGATATGAGTTATGGACATGTAGTGGTTATAATGGTTCAATGGCCTTGGTTATGGGTTATGGACACCTATTACTTGTAAAATGGATACTATAGGCTATTGGTAATGGCTACTAGTTATAATGGTTCAAGGGCCATCAGTATCAGTTATGGGCATATAGTGGTTATAATGGTTCAAGGGCCATGTTTATGGGTTATGGACACCATTTACTTTTAAAATAGATATCGATAGGCTAGTAGTAATAATGGTTCAAGGGCCATCGGTATGAGTTATGGACATCTAGTAGTTATAATGGTTCAAGGGCCATGGTTATGGGTTATGAACACCTATTACTTGTAAAATGGATATGTTATAGGCTATTGGTCATGGCTAGTAGTTATAATGGTTCAAGGGCCATCAGTATCAGTTATGGACATCAAGTGGTTATAATGGTTCAAGGACCATGGTTATGGGTTATGGACACATATTACTTGTAAAATGGATATCTACATGATATTGGTCATGGCTAGTAGTTATAATGGTTCAAGGGCCATCAGTATCACTTATGGACATCAAGTGGTTATAATGGTTCTAGGACCATGGTTATGGGTTATGGACACTTGTTACTTGTAAAATGGATATCTACAGGATATTGGTCATGGCTAGTAGTTATAATCAAGGGCCATCGATATGAGTTATGGACATGTAGTGATTATAATGATTCAATGGCCTTGGTTATGGGTTATGGGTACCTATTACTTGTAAAATGCATATCTATTGGCTATTGCTCATGGCTAGTAGTTATAATGGTTCAAGGGCTATCGATATGAGTTATCAACATCTAGTGGTTATAATGGTTCAAGGGCCATGGGTAATGGGTTATGGAGACCTATTATTTGTAAAACGGATATCTATAGGCTATTGGTCATGGCTAGTCGTTATAATGGTTCAAGAGCCATCGATATGAGTTATGGACATGTACTGGTTATAATGGTTCAATGGCCTTGGTTATGGGTTATGGACACCTATTACTTGTGGATCAATGCCAGAATAGTATGGTTAACCTCTTTAAGGAGTTTACCGTTGTCAAAGAACTCACAGACTGCACAACACAGATCATCTCCCACAATATCCCACGCCTTTTTAAAAAACATAGCTGTAAATCCATCAGGCCCGGGAGCTTTACCATTGCCAATAGAGAAAACAGCACTCTTTATTTCATCAACAGTTACTTCCCGAACCATATATTCTGCCTTTAGCGGGTCAATAGTGTTGGAAAATAAATCATGAGTGTCCAAAGGAGAAACATTTCCTGCTATACCAAGGAAGTTTTGATAATGAGTAACAAACGCAGCTGCCACATCCTTTCCTTCATACAGAATATTTGACCCGTCCGTGATAGCATCAATTCTGTTTCTATGGCATTTACTCTTAACTGCATTGTGGAAATAGGTGGAGTTCGAATCACCCACCCTTAGCCACTCTATTTTGGATTTTTGTTTTAGAAAACGCTCTTCATCTAACACCGCAGCTTTGTAAGCAATTAAGTAACTTGCTTCCTCCTCCCGCAACAATGGGCAGTGGGGACTTTTATCAATGGCAGCCTGAACTGCATCTAACTCAACTCGAAAAAATCTAACTTTAGAGTGCAGGTTTCCTTGGTCCCTTAGAAATTTGCGAAGAGGAGATTTTGCTTCTTTCAATCTTTTAACGACCCTATACATCGCGCATCCCTTAAATCTGGTCTTCCAAGCCTTAGACACAATGTCCTTAAAACCTTCCTTTTCAGCCAAAAAATTGAAGAATTTGAAGAATTTGAAGGGCTTAGGCTGAAATTTAGAAACATCAGGGATGCGCAAGATACACGGAGTATGATCTGAAATACGATACGGGTGGAAAATGGCCAAAGAACTAGGGAAGAAATTAATGAATTTCTAGTTCCCCATGATACGATCAATTTTCTTCAGAGTACCATTGGAGCCTTGGGGTTTTTGATTCCAAGTGAAATGAAGACCGATTTAATCCTGCGAAGTTGACACACTCCCGAAATTCTCGTATGGCAATATTAGGCTGATATCCACCACAAGAGTGATCTTCAATGTTAAGTGAGACATTAAAGTCACCCATAACAACCCATGGTTTATCTGCCATAAGTGTGCTATGAGCGTTCAGATTCTGCCATAGCACTCGACGATCCGTATAATAGGTAGCCGCATAAATAAAAGAACAGAAAAAAGATTTCCTATCATTTTTCGTAACAATCTGGACATGAATGACTTGATTTGACTGAGAAAGAATCATAACATCCACCAAATTCTCATCCCAACCTAGGATGATACGAGAGCCTTTATCACACAAATGACCGTTTGACGACCACTTCCAACTAGCACACACTTTCTTGCACACATCATAGACTTCTACTACATTTACATGCGATTCTAGAATTGCACATATGCTCAACTGGTTTTCTACAACCACCTAACGAACCTCTTTTTGTTTAAGGGAGTGATTCAGACCCCTTATGTTCCATGAAGCTAGGCTAAACATTAAAAACCTCATCAGAGGGAGTGCTTGCCCCCTTTTTTGCATTCACGACTGAAGAGCCCATAAATTTGGAAGTTTCATTGTTTAAATCAGCCACTTCATCATCATTTTCCTCAGGGCTACTAAGAACATCATACCCATTTGAGATCGGAATATTCACAGACATGGACTGATTAGAAGATCCCTCCTTACGTGGAACATTAGGTCTAGCATGGTGCATGTTTTTCACACCATCTACACTATTACTGTAGCCACTCGGAGTAGGATCAAACTTACTAATAGTAGGTGAAGTATGACACTGGGTATCATCAGCACTATTACTATTAGCATCCAATTTGTTTTTCATTCAGGCATCAAGGTGAACAATAGGTGTTGTATTTTCTACACTGTTACTGTTCATATTATTACATACAGTAGGTGTAACATAATGGTGACCCTCATTATTTACACTATTACTGTATGCAGCTTGCTTTCCCGGCTTGGTATAATCCGACCCGGAACTAGTTCTGATATCATTATTGTTACTACCCTTGGGCCGATACTGAAAGTTTGAACGAGTCTTCATCTTACGATTTTTCTGCCCAACTAAATGAAAACCGTCGTCCACCGTTTTTACTTCTTTCTCTTTTGTCTTTGTATTTTTCGGGCAGCCCTCCAGGGTGTGGCCAAATAGTTTGCAAACAGAGCATCTTGGAGGTTTCCATTCATATTCAAGACGGACCCTCTCTTTAGAAACACCTGGTCCGTCAATGGATGGGATTGCTATTAGAAGAGAATCCCTTAGATCAGTACCCGAGTCAATCTCAATTAAGGCCCTAGAAAAGCTATTACGGCCCCATGATTCCACGCACATCGTACTAGTATAGGAATCTAACATTTTCGGTGTACCTATCTTTGAGGCAATCATACTTAACCCATCATCCGTGAATGCAGCCATTGGAACGTCATGAAATTTTACCCAAATAGGAATTATAGTAAGGTCTTCTTTTGTTAGAGTGGTATTAGGGGACCATTCTTTAAGGATAATTGGGTTATTGCGAATCATCCATGGCCCGTTTTCAAGCACATTCTCCAACCCTTTATGTGTGTCAAATTTAAAGAAAAAGAAGCCTTTAGCATTCATCATAACTCTGTTCAGCCCGAACTTACTCCATACATTCCTGACATAGTATTCCACAATTGGGAAGGCTAGGCGTTTACCCAGGAAATAACCATACAGCGTGTTCGAAAACCTTTTTGCAACTTCTTTAACAGATTCAATGGGTATTGTGACATCAATGTCTCCATCATTCTCGGGAGCATGAATTTTTCGAAAATTAATCTTTGTGGCATCTCCCATACTCTTAGTAACTGAGGCATAAGATGGTTTTTGGGGTACATTTTCTTTATCACCTGATCCCGAAGTCTCTTTATTCCTTGAACCTGGAGTTTCTTCAGCAACCAAGTCTGATTGTGGCTGAACTTGGGTATTAGAAAGAATAGCACCAGGTGCCATTGCTGGAACTGCACCTGAAGAAGGCACCAATACCTCTGTCCACGAATAGCACTGCGTGGAAACAGGATATTTCCAGATTTCCCCATAATTTTACCGTCAATATTCTTCAATTTCGCAGCAAGAGAATTAGGTCCTTGACCTGTGTCATTCGTATCCTCCTCCATAAAATGAATGCAGACAAAAAACCCTAAGTGTAGTTATAAGATCGGCACCTAATCAAACCAGATAATTACCAAATCTTTCAAGATCGGTAATCAACTATGGACCAAGTAGGGTTTTGATAGAATCAGGAAAACTAACAATCAGAATCAGATGAAACAAACGAACATAAAATCTAACAATAAACAAACGTAGGGTTTTAGAAGAAAAACGAACGTAGGGTTCATTTTGAGAAAAATGAACGTAGGGTTTATAGTAATCGGATGTAGGGTTTTGTTTTGACAATCTCGAATGAAAAACCGTAATCTTCACAATATAATCCAACAATTGTGGTAATGATTGAAAGATTAACGATGAATACCAAGAAAAAAACGAAATCAGAAGAGAAATTGAAGAACCCGCCGTCGAAAACCACGATTCAGAAATCGCCAACCTTTAGAGAAAAGGTCAACAAGTCAACAGACGCATACCATGCCATATTTGACTCTACCATGGTTATGGGTTATGGACACCTATTACTTGTAAAATGGATATCTGTAGGCTATTGGATATGGCTAGTAGTTATAATGGTTCATGGGGCATCTGTATCAGTTATGGCCATCTAGTGTATATAATGGTTCAAGGACCATGGTTATGGGTTATGGACACCTATTACTTGTAAATTGGATATCTATAGGCTATTGGTCATGGCTAGTAGTTATAATGGTTGAAGGGCCATCAGTATCAGTTATGGACATCTAGTGGTTATAATGGTTCAAGAACCATGGTTATGGGTTATGGACACCTATTACTTGTAAAATGGATATCTATATGCTATTGGTCATGGCTAGTAGTTGTAATGGTTCAAGGGCCATCAGTATCTGTTATGGACATCTAGTGGTTATAATGGTTCAAGGACCATGGTTATGGGTTATGGACACCTATTACTTGTAAAATGGATATCTATAGGCTATTGGTCAAGGCTAGTAGTTATAATGGTTCAAGGGCCATCAGTATCAGTTATGGACATCTAGTGGTTATAATGGTTCTAGAACCATGGTTATGGGTTATGGACACCTATTACTTGTAAAATGGATATCTATACGCTATTGGTCATAGCTAGTAGTTATAATGGTTGAAGGGCCATCAGTATCAGTTATGGATATCGAGTGGTTATAATGGTTCAAGGACCATGGTTAATGGGTTATGGACCCCTATTACTTGTAAATCGGATATCTAGAAGCTATTGGTCATGGCTAGTAGTTATAATGGTTGAAGGGCCATCAGTATCAGTTATGGACATCTAGTGGCTATAATCGTTCAAGAACCATGGTTATGGGTTATGGACACGTATTACTTGTAAAATGGATATCTATAGGCTATTGGTCATAGCTAGTAGTTATAATGGTTGAAGGGCCATCAGTATTAGTTATGGATATCGAGTGGTTATAATGGTTCAAGGACCATGGTTAATGGGTTATGGACACCTATTACTTGTAAATCGGATATCTAGAAGCTATTGGTCATGGCTAGTAGTTATAAAGGTTGAAGGGCCATCAGTATCAGTTATGGACATCTAGTGGCTATAATCGTTCAAGAACCATGGTTATGGGTTATGGACACCTATTACTTGTAAATTGAATATCTAGAGGCTATTGGTCATGGCTAGTAGTTATAATGGTTGAAGGGCCATTAGTATCAGTTATGGACATCTAGTGGTTATAATGGTTCAAGAACCATGGTTATGGGTTATGGACACTTATTACTTTTAAAATAGATATCTATAGACTATTGGTCATGGCTAGTAGTTATAATGGTTCAAGGGCCATCAGTATTAGTTATGGACATCTAGTGGTTATAATGGTTCAAGGACCATGGGTATGGGTTATGGACACCTATTACTTGTAAATTGGATATCTAGAAGCTATTGGTCATGGCTAGTAGTTATAATGGTTGAAGGGCCATCAGTATCAGTTATGGACATCAGGTGGTTATAATGGTTCAAGAACCACGGTTATGGGTTATGGACACCTATTACTTGTAAAATGGATATCTGTAGGCTATTGGACATGGCTAGTAGTTATAATGGTTCAAGGGCCATCAGTATCAGTTATGGACATCTAGTGGTTATAATGATTCAAGGACCATGGTTATGGGTTATGGACACCTATTACTTGTAAAATGGATATCTATAGGCTATTGGTCATGGCTAGTAGTTATAATGGTTCAAGGGCAACCAATATTAGTTATGGACATCTAGTGGTTATAATGGTTCAAGGACCATGGTTATGGGTTATGGACACCTATTACTTGTAAATTGGATATCTATAGGCTATTGATCATGGCTAGTAGTTATAATGGTTCAAGGGCCATCGGTATCTGTTACGGACTTCTAGTGGTTATAATTCGTCATGGGCCATGGTTATGGGTTATGGACACCTATTACTTGTAAATTGGATATCTATAGGCTATTGATCATGGCTAGTAGTTATAATGGTTCAAGGGCCATCGGTATCTGGTACGGACTTCTAGTGGTTATAATTGTTCAAGAACCATGGTTAACGGTTATGGACACCCATTACTTGTAAAATGTATATCTATATGCTATTGGTCATGGCTAGTAGTTATAATGGTTGAAGGGCCATCAGTATCAGTTATGGACATCTAGTGGCTATAATCGTTCAAGAACCATGGTTATGGGTTATGGACACCTATTACTTGTAAATTGAATATCTAGAGGCTATTGGTCATGGCTAGTAGTTATAATGGTTGAAGGGCCATCAGTATCAGTTATGGACATCTAGTGGTTATAATGGTTCAAGAACCATGGTTGTGGGTTATGGACACTTATTACTTGTAAAATAGATATCTATAGGCTATTGGTCATGGCTAGTAGTTATAATGGTTCAAGGGCCATCAATATCAGTTATGGACATCTAGTGGTTATAATGGTTCAAGAACCATGGTTATGGGTTATGGACACCTATTACTTGTAAAATGGATATCTATAGGCTATTGGTCATAGCTAGTAGTTATAATGGTTGAAGGGCCATCAGTATCAGTTATGGACATCTAGTTGTTATAATGGTACAAGGACCATGGTTATGGGTTATGGACACCTATTACTTGTAAAATGGATATCTATAGGCTATTGGTCATGGCTATTAGTTATAATGGTTCATGGGCCATCAGTATCAGTTATGGACATCTAGTGGTTATAATGATTCAAGGACCATGGTTATGGGTTATGGACACCTATTACTTGTAAAATAGATATCTATAGGCTATTGGTCATGGCTAGTAGTTATAATGGTTGAAGGGCCATCAGTATCAGTTATGAACATGTAGTGGTTATAATGGTTCAAGGGCCATGGGTATGGGTTAGGGACACCTATTACTTTTAAAATGGATATCTATAGGCTATTGGTCATGGCTAGTAGTAATAATGGTTCAAGGGCCATCAGTATGAGTTATGGACATCTAGTGGCTATAATGGTTCAAGGGCCATGGTTATGGGTAACGGACACCTATTACTTGTAAAATGTATATCTATATGCTATTGGTCATGGCTTGTAGTTATAATGGTTGAAGGGCCATCGGTATCAGTTATGGACATCTAGTGGCTATAATCGTTCAAGAACCATGGTTATGGGTTATGGACACCTATTACTTGTAAATTGAATATCTAGAGGCTATTGGTTATGGCTAGTAGTTATAATGGTTGAAGGGCCATCAGTATCAGTTATGGACATCTAGTGGTTATAATGGTTCAAGAACCATGGTTATGGGTTATGGACACTTATTACTTGTAAAATAGATATCTATAGGCTATTGGTCATGGCTAGTACTTATAATGGTTCAAGGGCCATCAATATCAGTTATGGACATCTAGTGGTTATAATGGTTCAAGAACCATGGTTATGGGTTATGGACACCTATTACTTGTAAAATGGATATCTATAGGCTATTGGTCATGGCTATTAGTTATAATGGTTCATGGGCCATCAGTATCAGTTATGGACATCTAGTGGTTATAATGATTCAAGGACCATGGTTATGGGTTATGGACACCTATTACTTGTAAAATAGATATCTATAGGCTATTGGTCATGGCTAGTAGTTATAATGGTTGAAGGGCCATCAGTATCAGTTATGAACATGTAATGGTTATAATGGTTCAAGGGCCATGGGTATGGGTTAGGGACACCTATTACTTTTAAAATGGATATCTATAGGCTATTGGTCATGGCTAGTAGTAATAATGGTTCAAGGGCCATCAGTATGAGTTATGGACATCTAGTGGCTATAATGGTTCAAGGGCCATGGTTATGGGTAACGGACACCTATTACTTGTAAAATTGATATCTATAGGCTATTGGTCATGGCTAGTAGTTATAATGGTTCAAGGGCCATCAGTATCAATTATGGACATCTAGTGGTTATAATGGTTCAAGGACCATGGTTATAGGTTATGGACACCTATTACTTGTAAATTGAATATCTAGAGGCTATTGGTCATGGCTAGTAGTTATAATGGTTGAAGGGCCATTAGTATCAGTTATGGACATCTAGTGGTTATAATGGTTCAAGAACCATGGTTATGGGTTATGGACACTTATTACTTGTAAAATAGATATCTATAGGCTATTGGTCATGGCTAGTAGTTATAATGGTTCAAGGGCCATCAGTATTAGTTATGGACATCTAGTGGTTATAATGGTTCAAGGACCATGGATATGGGTTATGGACACCTATTACTTGTAAATTGGATATCTAGAAGCTATTGGTCATGGCTAGTAGTTATAATGGTTGAAGGGCCATCAGTATCAGTTATGGACATCAGGTGGTTATAATGGTTCAAGAACCATGGTTATGGGTTATGGACACCTATTACTTGTAAAATGGATATCTGTAGGCTATTGGACATGGCTAGTAGTTATAATGGTTCAAGGGCCATCAGTATCAGTTATGGACATCTAGTGGTTATAATGATTCAAGGACCATGGTTATGGGTTATGGACACCTATTACTTGTAAAATGGATATCTATAGGCTATTGGTCATGGCTAGTAGTTATAATGGTTCAAGGGCAACCAATATCAGTTATGGACATCTAGTGGTTATAATGGTTCAAGGACCATGGTTATGGGTTATGGACACCTATTACTTGTAAATTGGATATCTATAGGCTATTGATCATGGCTAGTAGTTATAATGGTTCAAGGGCCATCGGTATCTGTTACGGACTTCTAGTGGTTATAATTCGTCATGGGCCATGGTTATGGGTTATGGACACCTATTACTTGTAAATTGGATATCTATAGGCTATTGATCATGGCTAGTAGTTATAATGGTTCAAGGGCCATCGGTATCTGTTACGGACTTCTAGTGGTTATAATTGTTCAAGAACCATGGTTATGGGTTATGGACACCCATTACTTGTAAAATGTATATCTATATGCTATTGGTCATGGCTAGTAGTTATAATGGTTGAAGGGCCATCAGTATCAGTTATGGACATCTAGTGGCTATAATCGTTCAAGAACCATGGTTATGGGTTATGGACACCTATTACTTGTAAATTGAATATCTAGAGGCTATTGGTCATGGCTAGTAGTTATAATGGTTGAAGGGCCATCAGTATCAGTTATGGACATCTAGTGGTTATAATGGTTCAAGAACCATGGTTATGGGTTATGGACACTTATTACTTGTAAAATAGATATCTATAGGCTATTGGTCATGGCTAGTAGTTATAATGGTTCAAGGGCCATCAATATCAGTTATGGACATCTAGTGGTTATAATGGTTCAAGAACCATGGTTATGGGTTATGGACACCTATTACTTGTAAAATGGATATCTATAGGCTATTGGTCATAGCTAGTAGTTATAATGGTTTAAGGGCCATCAGTATCAGTTATGGACATCTAGTGGTTATAATGGTTCAAGGACCATGGTTATGGGTTATGGACACCTATTACTTGTAAAATGGATATCTATAGGCTATTGGTCATGGCTATTAGTTACAATGGTTCATGGGCCATCAGTATCAGTTATGGACATCTAGTGGTTATAATGATTCAAGGACCATGGTTATGGGTTATGGACACCTATTACTTGTAAAATAGATATCTGTAGGCTATTGGTCATGGCTAGTAGTTATAATGGTTGAAGGGCCATCAGTATCAGTTATGAACATGTAGTGGTTATAATGGTTCAAGGGCCATGGGTATGGGTTAGGGACACCTATTACTTTTAAAATGGATATCTATAGGCTATTGGTCATGGCTAGTAGTAATAATGGTTCAAGGGCCATCAGTATGAGTTATGGACATCTAGTGGCTATAATGGTTCAAGGGCCATGGTTATGGGTAACGGACACCTATTACTTGTAAAATGTATATCTATATGCTATTGGTCATGGCTAGTAGTTATAATGTTTGAAGGGCCATCAGTATCAGTTATGGACATCTAGTGGCTATAATCGTTCAAGAACCATGGTTATGGGTTATGGACACCTATTACTTGTAAATTGAATATCTAGAGGCTATTGGTTATGGCTAGTAGTTATAATGGTTGAAGGGCCATCAGTATCAGTTATGGACATCTAGTGGTTATAATGGTTCAAGAACCATGGTTATGGGTTATGGACACTTATTACTTGTAAAATAGATATCTATAGGCTATTGGTCATGGCTAGTACTTATAATGGTTCAAGGGCCATCAATATCAGTTATGGACATCTAGTGGTTATAATGGTTCAAGAACCATGGTTATGGGTTATGGACACCTATTACTTGTAAAATGGATATCTATAGGCTGTTGGTCATGGCTATTAGTTATAATGGTTCATGGGCCATCAGTATCAGTTATGGACATCTAGTGGTTATAATGATTCAAGGACCATGGTTATGGGTTATGGACACCTATTACTTGTAAAATAGATATCTATAGGCTATTGGTCATGGCTAGTAGTTATAATGGTTGAAGGGCCATCAGTATCAGTTATGAACATGTAATGGTTATAATGGTTCAAGGGCCATGGGTATGGGTTAGGACACCTATTACTTTTAAAATGGATATCTATAGGCTATTGGTCATGGCTAGTAGTAATAATGGTTCAAGGGCCATCAGTATGAGTTATGGACATCTAGTGGCTATAATGGTTCAAGGGCCATGGTTATGGGTAACGGACACCTATTACTTGTAAAATGGATATCTATAGGCTATTGGTCATGGCTAGTAGTTATAATGGTTCAAGGGCCATCAGTATCAATTATGGACATCTAGTGGTTATAATGGTTCAAGGACCATGGTTATGGGTTATGGACACCTATTACTTGTAAATTGGATATCTATACGCTATTGGCCATGGCTAGTAGTTATAATATTTGAAGGGCCATCAGTATCAGTTATGGACATCTAGTGGTTATAATGGTTCAAGGACCATGGTTATGGGTTATGGACACCTATGTAAAATGAATTTCTATAGGCTATTGGTCATGGCTAGTAGTTATAATGGTTGAAGGGCCATCAGTATCAGTTATGGACATCTAGTGGTTATAATGGTTCAAGAACCATGGTTATGGGTTATGGACACTTATTACTTGTAAAATAGATATCTATAGGCTATTGGTCATGGCTAGTAGTTATAATGGTTCAAGGGCCATCAATATCAGTTATGGACATCTAGTGGTTATAATGGTTCAAGAACCATGGTTATGGGTTATGGACACCTATTACTTGTAAAATGGATATCTATAGGCTGTTGGTCATAGCTAGTAGTTATAATGGTTGAAGGGCCATCAGTATCAGTTATGGACATCTAGTGGATATAATGGTTCAAGGACCATGGTTATGGGTTATGGACACCTATTACTTGTAAAATGGATATCTATAGGCTATTGGTCATGGCTATTAGTTATAATGGTTCATGGGCCATCAGTATCAGTTATGGACATCTAGTGGTTATAATGATTCAAGGACCATGGTTATGAGTTATGGACACCTATTACTTGTAAAATAGATATCTATAGGCTATTGGTCATGGCTAGTAGTTATAATGGTTGAAGGGCCATCAGTATCAGTTATGAACATGTAGTGGTTATAATGGTTCAAGGGCCATGGGTATGGGTTAGGGACACCAATTACTTTTAAAATGGATATCTATAGGCTATTGGTCATGGCTAGTAGTAATAATGGTTCAAGGGCCATCAGTATGAGTTATGGACATCTAGTGGCTACAATGGTTCAAGGGCCATGGTTATGGGTAATAGACACCTATTACTTGTAAAATGTATATCTATATGCTATTGGTCATGGCTAGTAGTTATAATGGTTGAAGGGCCATCAGTATCAGTTATGGACATCTAGTGGCTATAATCGTTCAAGAACCATGGTTATGGGTTATGCACACCTATTACTTGTAAATTGAATATCTAGAGGCTATTGGTTATGGCTAGTAGTTATAATGGTTGAAGGGCCATCAGTATCAGTTATGGACATCTAGTGGTTATAATGGTTCAAGAACCATGGTTATGGGTTATGGACACTTATTACTTGTAAAATAGATATCTATAGGCTATTGGTCATGGCTAGTACTTATAATGGTTCAAGGGCCATCAATATCAGTTATGGACATCTAGTGGTTATAATGGTTCAAGAACCATGGTTATGGGTTATGGACACCTATTACTTGTAAAATGGATATCTATAGGCTATTGGTCATGGCTATTAGTTATAATGGTTCATGGGCCATCAGTATCAGTTATGGACATCTAGTGGTTATAATGATTCAAGGACCATGGTTATGGGTTATGGACACCTATTACTTGTAAAATAGATATCTATAGGCTATTGGTCATGGCTAGTAGTTATAATGGTTGAAGGGCCATCAGTATCAGTTATGAACATGTAATGGTTGTAATGGTTCAAGGGCCATGGGTATGGGTTAGGGACACCTATTACTTTTAAAATGGATATCTATAGGCTATTGGTCATGGCTAGTAGTAATAATGGTTCAAGGGCCATCAGTATGAGTTATGGACATCTAGTGGCTATAATGGTTCAAGGGCCATGGTTATGGGTAAGGGACACCTATTACTTGTAAAATGGATATCTATAGGCTATTGGTCATGGCTAGTAGTTATAATGGTTCAAGGGCCATCAGTATCAATTATGGACATCTAGTGGTTATAATGGTTCAAGGACCATGGTTATGGGTTATGGACACCTATTACTTGTAAATTGGATATCTATACGCTATTGGCCATGGCTAGTAGTTATAATAGTTGAAGGGCCATCAGTATCAGTTATGGACATCTAGTGGTTATAATGGTTCAAGGACCATGGTTATGGGTTATGGACACCTATGTAAAATGAATTTCTATAGGCTATTTGTCATGGCTAGTAGTTATAATGGTTCAAGGGCCATCAGTATCAGTTATGGACATCTAGTGGTTATAATGGTTCAAGAACCATGGTTATGGGTTATGGACACTTATTACTTGTAAAATAGATATCTATAGGCTATTGGTCATGGCTAGTAGTTATAATGGTTCAAGGGCCATCAATATCAGTTATGGACATCTAGTGGTTATAATGGTTCAAGAACCATGGTTATGGGTTATGGACACCTATTACTTGTAAAATGGATATCTATAGGCTGTTGGTCATAGCTAGTAGTTATAATGGTTGAAGGGCCATCAGTATCAGTTATGGACATCTAGTGGATATAATGGTTCAAGGACCATGGTTATGGGTTATGGACACCTATTACTTGTAAAATGGATATCTATAGGCTATTGGTCATGGCTATTAGTTATAATGGTTCATGGGCCATCAGTATCAGTTATGGACATCTAGTGGTTATAATGATTCAAGGACCATGGTTATGAGTTATGGACACCTATTACTTGTAAAATAGATATCTATAGGCTATTGGTCATGGCTAGTAGTTATAATGGTTGAAGGGCCATCAGTATCAGTTATGAACATGTAGTGGTTATAATGGTTCAAGGGCCATGGGTATGGGTTAGGGACACCAATTACTTTTAAAATGGATATCTATAGGCTATTGGTCATGGCTAGTAGTAATAATGGTTCAAGGGCCATCAGTATGAGTTATGGACATCTAGTGGCTATAATGGTTCAAGGGCCATGGTTATGGGTAATAGACACCTATTACTTGTAAAATGTATATCTATATGCTATTGGTCATGGCTAGTAGTTATAATGGTTGAAGGGCCATCAGTATCAGTTATGGACATCTAGTGGCTATAATCGTTCAAGAACCATGGTTATGGGTTATGCACACCTATTACTTGTAAATTGAATATCTAGAGGCTATTGGTTATGGCTAGTAGTTATAATGGTTGAAGGGCCATCAGTATCAGTTATGGACATCTAGTGGTTATAATGGTTCAAGAACCATGGTTATGGGTTATGGACACTTATTACTTGTAAAATAGATATCTATAGGCTATTGGTCATGGCTAGTACTTATAATGGTTCAAGGGCCATCAATATCAGTTATGGACATCTAGTGGTTATAATGGTTCAAGAACCATGGTTATGGGTTATGGACACCTATTACTTGTAAAATGGATATCTATAGGCTATTGGTCATGGCTATTAGTTATAATGGTTCATGGGCCATCAGTATCAGTTATGGACATCTAGTGGTTATAATGATTCAAGGACCATGGTTATGGGTTATGGACACCTATTACTTGTAAAATAGATATCTATAGGCTATTGGTCATGGCTAGTAGTTATAATGGTTGAAGGGCCATCAGTATCAGTTATGAACATGTAATGGTTGTAATGGTTCAAGGGCCATGGGTATGGGTTAGGGACACCTATTACTTTTAAAATGGATATCTATAGGCTATTGGTCATGGCTAGTAGTAATAATGGTTCAAGGGCCATCAGTATGAGTTATGGACATCTAGTGGCTATAATGGTTCAAGGGCCATGGTTATGGGTAAGGGACACCTATTACTTGTAAAATGGATATCTATAGGCTATTGGTCATGGCTAGTAGTTATAATGGTTCAAGGGCCATCAGTATCAATTATGGACATCTAGTGGTTATAATGGTTCAAGGACCATGGTTATGGGTTATGGACACCTATTACTTGTAAATTGGATATCTATACGCTATTGGCCATGGCTAGTAGTTATAATAGTTGAAGGGCCATCAGTATCAGTTATGGACATCTAGTGGTTATAATGGTTCAAGGACCATGGTTATGGGTTATGGACACCTATGTAAAATGAATTTCTATAGGCTATTTGTCATGGCTAGTAGTTATAATGGTTCAAGGGCCATCAGTATCAGTTATGGACATCTAGTGGTTATAATGGTTCAAGAACCATGGTTATGGGTTATGGACACTTATTACTTGTAAAATAGATATCTATAGGCTATTGGTCATGGCTAGTAGTTATAATGGTTCAAGGGCCATCAATATCAGTTATGGACATCTAGTGGTTATAATGGTTCAAGAACCATGGTTATGGGTTATGGACACCTATTACTTGTAAAATGGATATCTATAGGCTATTGGTCATAGCTAGTAGTTATAATGGTTGAAGGGCCATCAGTATCAGTTATGGACATCTAGTGGATATAATGGTTCAAGGACCATGGTTATGGGTTATGGACACCTATTACTTGTAAAATGGATATCTATAGGCTATTGGTCATGGCTATTAGTTATAATGGTTCATGGGCCATCAGTATCAGTTATGGACATCTTGTGGTTATAATGATTCAAGGACCATGGTTATGGGTTATGGACACCTATTACTTGTAAAATAGATATCTATAGGCTATTGGTCATGGCTAGTAGTTATAATGGTTGAAGGGCCATCAGTATCAGTTATGAACATGTAGTGGTTATAATGGTTCAAGGGCCATGGGTATGGGTTAGGGACACCAATTACTTTTAAAATGGATATCTATAGGCTATTGGTCATGGCTAGTAGTAATAATGGTTCAAGGGCCATCAGTATGAGTTATGGACATCTAGTGGCTATAATGGTTCAAGGGCCATGGTTATGGGTAATAGACACCTATTACTTGTAAAATGTATATCTATATGCTATTGGTCATGGCTAGTAGTTATAATGGTTGAAGGGCCATCAGTATCAGTTATGGACATCTAGTGGCTATAATCGTTCAAGAACCATGGTTATGGGTTATGCACACCTATTACTTGTAAATTGAATATCTAGAGGCTATTGGTTATGGCTAGTAGTTATAATGGTTGAAGGGCCATCAGTATCAGTTATGGACATCTAGTGGTTATAATGGTTCAAGAACCATGGTTATGGGTTATGGACACTTATTACTTGTAAAATAGATATCTATAGGCTATTGGTCATGGCTAGTACTTATAATGGTTCAAGGGCCATCAATATCAGTTATGGACATCTAGTGGTTATAATGGTTCAAGAACCATGGTTATGGGTTATGGACACCTATTACTTGTAAAATGGATATCTATAGGCTATTGGTCATGGCTATTAGTTATAATGGTTCATGGGCCATCAGTATCAGTTATGGACATCTAGTGGTTATAATGATTCAAGGACCATGGTTATGGGTTATGGACACCTATTACTTGTAAAATAGATATCTATAGGCTATTGGTCATGGCTAGTAGTTATAATGGTTGAAGGGCCATCAGTATCAGTTATGAACATGTAATGGTTGTAATGGTTCAAGGGCCATGGGTATGGGTTAGGGACACCTATTACTTTTAAAATGGATATCTATAGGCTATTGGTCATGGCTAGTAGTAATAATGGTTCAAGGGCCATCAGTATGAGTTATGGACATCTAGTGGCTATAATGGTTCAAGGGCCATGGTTATGGGTAACGGACACCTATTACTTGTAAAATGGATATCTATAGGCTATTGGTCATGGCTAGTAGTTATAATGGTTCAAGGGCCATCATTATCAATTATGGACATCTAGTGGTTATAATGGTTCAAGGACCATGGTTATGGGTTATGGACACCTATTACTTGTAAATTGGATATCTATACGCTATTGGCCATGGCTAGTAGTTATAATAGTTGAAGGGCCATCAGTATCAGTTATGGACATCTAGTGGTTATAATGGTTCAAGGACCATGGTTATGGGTTATGGACACCTATGTAAAATGAATTTCTATAGGCTATTTGTCGTGGCTAGTAGTTATAATGGTTCAAGGGCCATCAGTATCAGTTATGGACATCTAGTGGTTATAATGGTTCAAGGACCTTGGTTATGGGTTATGAACACCTATTACTTGTAAAATAGATATCAATATAGGTCATGGGTAGTAGTTATAATGGTTCAAGGGCCATCGGTATCAGTTACAGACATCTAGTGGTTATAATTGTTGAAGGGCCATGGTTATGGGTTATAAACACCTATTACTTGTAAAATAGATATCTATAGGCTATTGGTCATGGCTAGTATTTATAATGGTTCAAGGGCCATCAGTATCAATTATGGACATCTAGTGGTTATAATGTTCAAGGACCATGGTTATGGGTTAAGGACACCTATTACTTGTAAAATGGATATCTACAGGCTATTGGTCATGGCTAGTAGTTATAATGGTTCAAGGGCCATCGATATGAGTCATGGACATGCATGTAGTGGTTATAATGGTGCAATGGCCTTGGTTATAGGTTATGCACACCTATTACTTGTAAAATGAATATCTATAGGCTATAGGTCATGGCTAGTTGTTATAATGGTTCAAGGGCCATCAGTATCAGTTATGGGCATCTAGTGGTTATAATGGTTCAAGAACCATGGTTATGGGTTATGGACACCTATTACTTGTAAAATAGATATCTATAGGCTATTGGTCATGGCTAGTAGTTATAATGGTTCAAGGGCCATCAGTATTAGTATGGACATCTAGTGGTTATAATGGTTTAAGAACCATGGTTATGGGTTATGGACACCTATTACTTGTAAATTGGATATCTAGAGGCTATTGGTCATGGCTAGTAGTTATAATGGTTGAAGGGCCATCGGTATCAGTTATGGACATCTAGTGGTTATAATTGTTCACGAACCATGGTTATGGGTTATGGACACCTATTACTTGTAAAATGGATATCTGTAGGCTATTGGACATGGCTAGTAGTTATAATGGTTCATGGGCCATCAGTATCAGTTGTGGACATCTAGTGGTTATAATGATTCAAGGACTATGGTTATGGGTTATGGACACCTATTACTTGTAAAATGGATATCTATAGGCTATTGGTGATGGCTAGTAGTTATAATGGTTCAAGGGCCATCAGTATTAGTTATGCACATCTAGTGGTTATAATGGTTCAAGGACCATGGGTATGGGTTATGGACACCTATTACTTGTAAATTGGATATCTAGAAGCTATTGGTCATGGCTAGTAGTTATAATGGTTGAAGGGCCATCAGTATCAGTTATGGACATCAGGTGGTTATAATGGTTCAAGAACCATGGTTATGGGTTATGCACACCTATTACTTGTAAAATGGATATCTGTAGGCTATTGGACATGGCTAGTAGTTATAATGGTTCAAGGGCCATCAGTATCAGTTATGGACATCTAGTGGTTATAATGATTCAAGGACCATGGTTATGGGTTATGGACACCTATTACTTGTAAAATGGATATCTATAGGCTATTGGTCATGGCTAGTAGTTATAATGGTTCAAGGGTAACCAATATTAGTTATGGACATCTAGTGGTTATAATGGTTCAAGGACCATGGTTATGGGTTATGGACACCTATTACTTGTAAATTGGATATCTATAGGCTATTGATCATGGCTAGTAGTTATAATGGTTCAAGGGCCATCGGTATCTGTTACGGACTTCTAGTGGTTATAATTTGTCAAGGGCCATGGTTATGGGTTATGGACACCTATTACTTGTAAATTGGATATCTATAGGCTGTTGATCATGGCTAGTAGTTATAATGGTTCAAGGGCCATCGGTATCTGTTACGGACTTCTAGTGGTTATAATTGTTCAAGAACCATGGTTATGGGTTATGGACACCTATTACTTGTTAAATGTATATCTATATGCTATTGGTCATGGCTAGTAGTTATAATGGTTGAAGGGCCATCAGTATCAGTTATAGACATCTAGTGGCTATAATCGTTCAAGAACCATGGTTATGGGTTATGGACACCTATTACTTGTAAATTGAATATCTAGAGGCTATTGGTCATGGCTAGTAGTTATAATGGTTGAAGGGCCATCAGTATCGGTTATGGACATCTAGTGGTTATAATGGTTCAAGAACCATGGTTATGGGTTATGGACACTTATTACTTGTAAAATAGATATCTATAGGCTATTGGTCATGGCTAGTAGTTATAATGGTTCAAGGGCCATCAATATTAGTTATGGACATCTAGTGGTTATAATGGTTCAAGAACCATGGTTATGGGTTATGGACACCTATTACTTGTAAACTGGATATCTATAGGCTATTGGTCATAGCTAGTAGTTATAATGGTTGAAGGGCCATCAGTATCAGTTATGGACATCTAGTGGTTATAATGGTTCAAGGACCATGGTTATGGGTTATGGACACCTATTACTTGTAAAATGGATATCTATAGGCTATTGGTCATGGCTATTAGTTATAATGGTTCATGGGCCATCAGTATCAGTTATGGACATCTAGTGGTTATAATGATTCAAGGACCATGGTTATGGGTTATGGACACCTATTACTTGTAAAATAGATATCTATAGGCTATTGGTCATGGCTAGTAGTTATAATGGTTGAAGGGCCATCAGTATCAGTTATGAACATGTAGTGGTTATAATGGTTCAAGGGCCATGGGTATGGGTTAGGGACACCTATTACTTTTAAAATGGATATCTATAGGCTATTGGTCATGGCTAGTAGTAATAATGGTTCAAGGGCCATCAGTATGAGTTATGGACATCTAGTGGCTATAATGGTTCAAGGGCCATGGTTATGGGTAACGGACACCTATTACTTGTAAAATGTATATCTATATGCTATTGGTCATGGCTAGTAGTTATAATGGTTGAAGGGCCATCAGTATCAGTTATGGACATCTAGTGGCTATAATCGTTCAAGAACCATGGTTATGGGTTATGGACACCTATTACTTGTAAATTGAATATCTAGAGGCTATTGGTTATGGCTAGTAGTTATAATGGTTGAAGGGCCATCAGTATCAGTTATGGACATCTAGTGGTTATAATGGTTCAAGAACCATGGTTATGGGTTATGGACACTTATTACTTGTAAAATAGATATCTATAGGCTATTGGTCATGGCTAGTACTTATAATGGTTCAAGGGCCATCAATATCAGTTATGGACATCTATTGGTTATAATGGTTCAAGAACCATGGTTATGGGTTATGGACACCTATTACTTGTAAAATGGATATCTATAGGCTATTGGTCATGGCTATTAGTTATAATGGTTCATGGGCCATCAGTATCAGTTATGGACATCTAGTGGTTATAATGATTCAAGGACCATGGTTATGGGTTATGGACACCTATTACTTGTAAAATAGATATCTATAGGCTATTGGTCATGGCTAGTAGTTATAATGGTTGAAGGGCCATCAGTATCAGTTATGAACATGTAATGGTTATAATGGTTCAAGGGCCATGGGTATGGGTTAGGGACACCTATTACTTTTAAAATGGATATCTATAGGCTATTGGTCATGGCTAGTAGTAATAATGGTTCAAGGGCCATCAGTATGAGTTATGGACATCTAGTGGCTATAATGGTTCAAGGGCCATGGTTATGGGTAACGGACACCTATTACTTGTAAAATGGATATCTATAGGCTATTGGTCATGGCTAGTAGTTATAATGGTTCAAGGGCCATCAGTATCAATTATGGACATCTAGTTGTTATAATGGTTCAAGGACCATGGTTATGGGTTATGGACACCTATTACTTGTAAATTGGATATCTATACGCTATTGGCCATGGCTAGTAGTTATAATAGTTGAAGGGCCATCAGTATCAGTTATGGACATCTAGTGGTTATAATGGTTCAAGGACCATGGTTATGGGTTATGGACACCTATGTAAAATGAATTTCTATAGGCTATTGGTCATGGCTAGTAGTTATAATGGTTGAAGGGCCATCAGTATCAGTTATGGACATCTAGTGGTTATAATGGTTCAAGAACCATGGTTATGGGTTATGGACACTTATTACTTGTAAAATAGATATCTATAGGCTATTGGTCATGGCTAGTAGTTATAATGGTTCAAGGGCCATCAATATCAGTTATGGACATCTAGTGGTTATAATGGTTCAAGACCATGGTTATGGGTTATGGACACCTATTACTTGTAAAATGGATATCTATAGGCTATTGGTCATAGCTAGTAGTTATAATGGTTGAAGGGCTATCAGTATCAGTTATGGACATCTAGTGGTTATAATGGTTCAAGGACCATGGTTATGGGTTATGGACACCTATTACTTGTGAAATGGATATCTATAGGCTATTGGTCATGGTTATTAGTTATAATGGTTCATGGGCCATCAGTATCAGTTATGGACATCTAGTGGTTATAATGATTCAAGGACCATGGTTATGGGTTATGGACACCTATTACTTGTAAAATAGATATCTATAGGCTATTGGTCATGGCTAGTAGTTATAATGGTTGAAGGGCCATCAGTATCAGTTATGAACATGTAGTGGTTATAATGGTTCAAGGGCCATGGGTATGGGTTAGGGACACCTATTACTTTTAAAATGGATATCTATAGGCTATTGGTCATGGCTAGTAGTAATAATGGTTCAAGGGACATCAGTATGAGTTATGGACATCTAGTGGCTATAATGGTTCAAGGGCCATGGTTATGGGTAACGGACACCTATTACTTGTAAAATGTATATCTATATGCTATTGGTCATGGCTAGTAGTTATAATGGTTGAAGGGCCATCAGTATCAGTTATGGACATCTAGTGGCTATAATCGTTCAAGAACCATGGTTATGGGTTATGCACACCTATTACTTGTAAATTGAATATCTAGAGGCTATTGGTTATGGCTAGTAGTTATAATGGTTGAAGGGCCATCAGTATCAGTTATGGACATCTAGTGGTTATAATGGTTCAAGAACCATGGTTATGGGTTATGGACACTTATTACTTGTAAAATAGATATCTATAGGCTATTGGTCATGGCTAGTACTTATAATGGTTCAAGGGCCATCAATATCAGTTATGGACATCTAGTGGTTATAATGGTTCAAGAACCATGGTTATGGGTTATGGACACCTATTACTTGTAAAATGGATATCTATAGGCTATTGGTCATGGCTATTAGTTATAATGGTTCATGGGCCATCAGTATCAGTTATGGACATCTAGTGGTTATAATCATTCAAGGACCATGGTTATGGGTTATGGACACCTATTACTTGTAAAATAGATATCTATAGGCTATTGGTCATGGCTAGTAGTTATAATGGTTGAAGGGCCATCAGTATCAGTTATGAACATGTAATGGTTATAATGGTTCAAGGGCCATGGGTATGGGTTAGGGACACCTATTACTTTTAAAATGGATATCTATAGGCTATTGGTCATGGCTAGTAGTAATAATGGTTCAAGGGCCATCAGTATGAGTTATGGACATCTAGTGGCTATAATGGTTCAAGGGCCATGGTTATGGGTAACGGACACCTATTACTTGTAAAATGGATATCTATAGGCTATTGGTCATGGCTAGTAGTTATAATGGTTCAAGGGCCATCAGTATCAATTATGGACATCTAGTGGTTATAATGGTTCAAGAACCATTGTTATGGGTTATAGACACCTATTACTTGTAAATTGGATATCTATACGCTATTGGCCATGGCTAGTAGTTATAATAGTTGAAGGGCCATCAGTATCAGTTATGGACATCTAGTGGTTATAATGGTTCAAGGACCATGGTTATGGGTTATGGACACCTATGTAAAATGAATTTCTATAGGCTCTAGTAGTTATAATGGTTGAAGGGCCATCAGTATCAGTTATGGACATCTAGTGGTTATAATGGTTCAAGAACCATGGTTATGGGTTATGGACACTTATTACTTGTAAAATAGATATCTATAGGCTATTGGTCATGGCTAGTAGTTATAATGGTTCAAGGGCCATCAATATCAGTTATGGACATCTAGTGGTTATAATGGTTCAAGAACCATGGTTATGGGTTATGGACACCTATTACTTGTAAAATGGATATCTATAGGCTATTGGTCATAGCTAGTAGTTATAATGGTTGAAGGGCCATCAGTATCAGTTATGGACATCTAGTGGTTATAATGGTTCAAGGACCATGGTTATGGGTTATGGACACCTATTACTTGTAAAATGGATATCTATAGGCTACTGGTCATGGCTATTAGTTATAATGGTTCATGGGCCATCAGTATCAGTTATGGACATCTAGTGGTTATAATGATTCAAGGACCATGGTTATGGGTTATGGACACCTATTACTTGTAAAATAGATATCTATAGGCTATTGGTCATGGCTAGTAGTTATAATGGTTGAAGGGCCATCAGTATCAGTTATGAACATGTAGTGGTTATAATGGTTCAAGGGCCATGGGTATGGGTTAGGGACACCTATTACTTTTAAAATGGATATCTATAGGCTATTGGTCATGGCTAGTAGTAATAATGGTTCAAGGGCCATCAGTATGAGTTATGGACATCTAGTGGCTATAATGGTTCAAGGGCCATGGTTATGGGTAACGGACACCTATTACTTGTAAAATGTATATCTATATGCTATTGGTCATGGCTAGTAGTTATAATGGTTGAAGGGCCATCAGTATCAGTTATGGACATCTAGTGGCTATAATCGTTCAAGAACCATGGTTATGGGTTATGCACACCTATTACTTGTAAATTGAATATCTAGAGGCTATTGGTTATGGCTAGTAGTTATAATGGTTGAAGGGCCATGAGTATCAGTTATGGACATCTAGTGGTTATAATGGTTCAAGAACCATGGTTATGGGTTATGGACACTTATTACTTGTAAAATAGATATCTATAGGCTATTGGTCATGGCTAGTACTTATAATGGTTCAAGGGCCATCAATATCAGTTATGGACATCTAGTGGTTATAATGGTTCAAGAACCATGGTTATGGGTTATGGACACCTATTACTTGTAAAATGGATATCTATAGGCTATTGGTCATGGCTATTAGTTATAATGGTTCATGGGCCATCAGTATCAGTTATGGACATCTAGTGGTTATAATGATTCAAGGACCATGGTTACGGGTTATGGACACCTATTACTTGTAAAATAGATATCTATAGGCTATTGGTCATGGCTAGTAGTTATAATGGTTGAAGGGCCATCAGTATCAGTTATGAACATGTAATTGTTATAATGGTTCAAGGGCCATGGGTATGGGTTAGGGACACCTATTACTTTTAAAATGGATATCTATAGGCTATTGGTCATGGCTAGTAGTAATAATGGTTCAAGGGCCATCAGTATGAGTTATGGACATCTAGTGGCTATAATGGTTCAAGGGCCATGGTTATGGGTAACGGACACCTATTACTTGTAAAATGGATATCTATAGGCTATTGGTCATGGCTAGTAGTTATAATGGTTCAAGGGCCATCAGTATCAATTATGGACATCTAGTGGTTATAATGGTTCAAGGACCATGGTTATGGGTTATGGACACCTATTACTTGTAAATTGGATATCTATACGCTATTGGCCATGGCTAGTAGTTATAATAGTTGAAGGGCCATCGGTATCAGTTATGGACATCTAGTGGTTATAATGGTTCAAGGACCATGGTTATGGGTTATGGACACCTATGTAAAATGAATTTCTATAGGCTATTTGTCATGGCTAGTAGTTATAATGGTTCAAGGGCCATCAGTATCAGTTATGGACATCTAGTGGTTATAATGGTTCAAGGACCTTGGTTATGGGTTATGAACACCTATTACTTGTAAAATAGATATCAATATAGGTCATGGGTAGTAGTTATAATGGTTCAAGGGCCATCGCTATCAGTTACAGACATCTAGTGGTTATAATTGTTGAAGGGCCATGGTTATGGGTTATAAACACCTATTACTTGTAAAATAGATATCTATAGGCTATTGGTCATGGCTAGTAGTTATAATGGTTCAAGGGCCATCAGTATCAATTATGGACATCTAGTGGTTATAATGTTCAAGGACCATGGTTATGGGTTAAGGACACCTATTACTTGTAAAATGGATATCTACAGGCTATTGGTCATGGCTAGTAGTTATAATGGTTCAAGGGCCATCGATATGAGTCATGGACATGCATGTAGTGGTTATAATGGTGCAATGGCCTTGGTTATAGGTTATGCACACCTATTACTTGTAAAATGGATATCTATAGGCTATAGGTCATGGCTAGTTGTTATAATGGTTCAAGGGCCATCAGTATCAGTTATGGACATCTAGTGGTTATAATGGTTCAAGAACCATGGTTATGGGTTATGGACACCTATTACTTGTAAAATAGATATCTATAGGCTATTGGTCATGGCTAGTAGTTATAATGGTTCAAGGGCCATCAGTATTAGTATGGACATCTAGTGGTTATAATGGTTTAAGAACCATGGTTATGGGTTATGGACACCTATTACTTGTAAATTGGATATCTAGAGGCTATTGGTCATGGCTAGTAGTTATAATGGTTGAAGGGCCATCGGTATCAGTTATGGACATCTAGTGGTTATAATTGTTCATGAACCATGGTTATGGGTTATGGACACCTATTACTTGTAAAATGGATATCTGTAGGCTATTGGACATGGCTAGTAGTTATAATGGTTCATGGGCCATCAGTATCAGTTGTGGACATCTAGTGGTTATAATGATTCAAGGACTATGGTTATGGGTTATGGACACCTATTACTTGTAAAATGGATATCTATAGGCTATTGGTGATGGCTAGTAGTTATAATGGTTCAAGGGCCATCAGTATTAGTTATGCACATCTAGTGGTTATAATGGTTCAAGGACCATGGGTATGGGTTATGGACACCTATTACTTGTAAATTGGATATCTAGAAGCTATTGGTCATGGCTAGTAGTTATAATGGTTGAAGGGCCATCTGTATCAGTTATGGACATCAGGTGGTTATAATGGTTCAATGGCCTTGGTTATGGGTTATGGACACCTATTACTTGTAAAATGGATATCTGTAGGCTATTGGTCATGGTATGTAGTTATAATGGTTCAAGGGCCATTGATATGAGTTATGGACATGTAGTGGTTATAATGGTTCAAGGGCCATGGGCATGGGTTAGGGACACCACACCTATTACTTTTAAAATGGATATCTATGGGCTATTGGTCATGGCTAGTAGTAATAATGGTTCAAGGGCCATCAGTATGTGTTATGGACATCTAGTGGCTATAATAGTTCAAGGGCCATGGTTATGGGTTACGGACACCTATTACTTGTAAAATGGATATCTATAGGCTATTGGTCATGGGTAGTAGTTATAATGGTTCAAGGGCCATCAGTATCAATTATGGACATCTCGTGGTTATAATGGTTCAAGGACCATGGTTATGGGTTATGGACACCTATTACTTGTAAATTGGATATCTATAGGCTATTGGCCATGGCTAGTAGTTATAATAGTTGAAGGGCCATCAGTATTAGTTATGGACATCTAGTGGTTATAATGGTTCAAGGACCATGGTTATGGGTTATGGACACCTATTACTTGTAAAATGAATTTCTATAGGCTATTGCTCATGGCTGGTAGTTATAATGGTTCATGGGCCATCAGTATCAGTTATGGACGTCAGGTGGTTATAATGATTCAAGGATCATGGTTATGGGTTATGGACACCTATTACTTGTAAAAAAGATATCTATATAGGTCATGGGTAGTAGTTATAATGGTTCAAGGGCCATCGGTATCAGTTACAGACATCTAGTGGTTATAATTGTTCAAGGGCCATGGTATGGGTTATATACACCTATTACTTGTAAAATAGATATCTATAGGCTATTGGTCATGGCTAGTAGTTATAATGGTTCAAGGGCCATCAGTATCAGTTATGGACATCTAGTGGTTATAATGTTCAAGGACCATGGTTATGGGTTATGGACACCTATTACTTGTAAAATGGATATCTATAGGCTATTGGTCATGGCTATTAGTTATAATGGTTCATGGGCCATCAGTATCAGTTATGGACATCTAGTGGTTATAATGATTCAAGGACCATGGTTATGGGTTATGGACACCTATAACTTGTAAAATAGATATCTATAGGCTATTGGTCATGGCTAGTAGTTATAATGGTTGAAGGGCCATCAGTATCAGTTATGGACATGTAGTGGTTATAATGGTTCAAGGGCTATGGGTATGGGTTAGGGACACCTATTACTTTTAAAATGGATATCTATAGGCTATTGGTCATGGCTAGTAGTAATAATGGTTCAAGGGCCATCAGTATGAGTTATGGACATCTAGTGGCTATAATGGTTCAAGGGCCATGGTTATGGGTAACGGACACCTATTACTTGTAAAATGGATATCTATAGGCTATTGGTCATGGCTAGTAGTTATAATGGTTCAAGGGCCATCAGTATCAATTATGGACATCTAGTGGTTATAATGGTTCAAGGACCATGGTTATGGGTTATGGACACCTATTACTTGTAAATTGGATATCTATACGCTATTGGCCATGGCTAGTAGTTATAATAGTTGAAGGGCCATCAGTATCAGTTATGGACATCTAGTGGTTATAATGGTTCAAGGACCATGGTTATGGGTTATGGACACCTATTACTTTTAAAATGAATTTCTATAGGCTATTTGTCATGGCTAGTAGTTATAATGGTTCAAGGGCCATCAGTATCAGTTATGGACATCTAGTGGTTATAATGGTTCAAGGACCATGGTTATGGGTTATGGACACCTATGTAAAATGAATTTCTATAGGCTATTTGTCATGGCTAGTAGTTATAATGGTTCAAGGGCCATCAGTATCAGTTATGGACATCTAGTGGTTATAATGGTTCAAGGACCTTGGTTATGGGTTATGAACACCTATTACGTGTAAAATAGATATCAATATAGGTCATGGGTAGTAGTTATAATGGTTCAAGGGCCATCGCTATCAGTTACAGACATCTAGTGGTTATAATTGTTGAAGGGCCATGGTTATGGGTTATAAACACCTATTACTTGTAAAATAGATATCTATAGGCTATTGGTCATGGCTAGTAGTTATAATGGTTCAAGGGCCATCAGTATCAATTATGGACATCTAGTGGTTATAATGTTCAAGGACCATGGTTATGGGTTAAGGACACCTATTACTTGTAAAATGGATATCTACAGGCTATTGGTCATGGCTAGTAGTTATAATGGTTCAAGGGCCATCGATATGAGTCATGGACATGCATGTAGTGGTTATAATGGTGCAATGGCCTTGGTTATAGGTTATGCACACCTATTACTTGTAAAATGGATATCTATAGGCTATAGGTCATGGCTAGTTGTTATAATGGTTCAAGGGCCATCAGTATCAGTTATGGACATCTAGTGGTTATAATGGTTCAAGAACCATGGTTATGGGTTATGGACACCTATTACTTGTAAAATAGATATCTATAGGCTATTGGTCATGGCTAGTAGTTATAATGGTTCAAGGGCCATCAGTATTAGTATGGACATCTAGTGGTTATAATGGTTTAAGAACCATGGTTATGGGTTATGGACACCTATTACTTGTAAATTGGATATCTAGAGGCTATTGGTCATGGCTAGTAGTTATAATGGTTGAAGGGCCATCGGTATCAGTTATGGACATCTAGTGGTTATAATTGTTCACGAACCATGGTTATGGGTTATGGACACCTATTACTTGTAAAATGGATATCTGTAGGCTATTGGACATGGCTAGTAGTTATAATGGTTCATGGGCCATCAGTATCAGTTGTGGACATCTAGTGGTTATAATGATTCAAGGACTATGGTTATGGGTTATGGACACCTATTACTTGTAAAATGGATATCTATAGGCTATTGGTGATGGCTAGTAGTTATAATGGTTCAAGGGCCATCAGTATTAGTTATGCACATCTAGTGGTTATAATGGTTCAAGGACCATGGGTATGGGTTATGGACACCTATTACTTGTAAATTGGATATCTAGAAGCTATTGGTCATGGCTAGTAGTTATAATGGTTGAAGGGCCATCAGTATCAGTTATGGACATCAGGTGGTTATAATGGTTCAATGGCCTTGGTTATGGGTTATGGACACCTATTACTTGTAAAATGGATATCTGTAGGCTATTGGTCATGGTATGTAGTTATAATGGTTCAAGGGCCATTGATATGAGTTATGGACATGTAGTGGTTATAATGGTTCAAGGGCCATGGGCATGGGTTAGGGACACCACACCTATTACTTTTAAAATGGATATCTATGGGCTATTGGTCATGGCTTGTAGTAATAATGGTTCAAGGGCCATCAGTATGTGTTATGGACATCTAGTGGCTATAATAGTTCAAGGGCCATGGTTATGGGTTACGGACACCTATTACTTGTAAAATGGATATCTATAGGCTATTGGTCATGGGTAGTAGTTATAATGGTTCAAGGGCCATCAGTATCAATTATGGACATCTCGTGGTTATAATGGTTCAAGGACCATGGTTATGGGTTATGGACACCTATTACTTGTAAATTGGATATCTATAGGCTATTGGCCATGGCTAGTAGTTATAATAGTTGAAGGGCCATCAGTATTAGTTATGGACATCTAGTGGTTATAATGGTTCAAGGACCATGGTTATGGGTTATGGACACCTATTACTTGTAAAATGAATTTCTATAGGCTATTGCTCATGGCTGGTAGTTATAATGGTTCATGGGCCATCAGTATCAGTTATGGACGTCAGGTGGTTATAATGATTCAAGGATCATGGTTATGGGTTATGGACACCTATTACTTGTAAAAAAGATATCTATATAGGTCATGGGTAGTAGTTATAATGGTTCAAGGGCCATCGGTATCAGTTACAGACATCTAGTGGTTATAATTGTTCAAGGGCCATGGTATGGGTTATATACACCTATTACTTGTAAAATAGATATCTATAGGCTATTGGTCATGGCTAGTAGTTATAATGGTTCAAGGGCCATCAGTATCAGTTATGGACATCTAGTGGTTATAATGTTCAAGGACCATGGTTATGGGTTATGGACACCTATTACTTGTAAAATGGATATCTATAGGCTATTGGTCATGGCTATTAGTTATAATGGTTCATGGGCCATCAGTATCAGTTATGGACATCTAGTGGTTATAATGATTCAAGGACCATGGTTATGGGTTATGGACACCTATTACTTGTAAAATAGATATCTATAGGCTATTGGTCATGGCTAGTAGTTATAATGGTTGAAGGGCCATCAGTATCAGTTATGGACATGTAGTGGTTATAATGGTTCAAGGGCTATGGGTATGGGTTAGGGACACCTATTACTTTTAAAATGGATATCTATAGGCTATTGGTCATGGCTAGTAGTAATAATGGTTCAAGGGCCATCAGTATGAGTTATGGACATCTAGTGGCTATAATGGTTCAAGGGCCATGGTTATGGGTAACGGACACCTATTACTTGTAAAATGGATATCTATAGGCTATTGGTCATGGCTAGTAGTTATAATGGTTCAAGGGCCATCAGTATCAATTATGGACATCTAGTGGTTATAATGGTTCAAGGACCATGGTTATGGGTTATGGACACCTATTACTTGTAAATTGGATATCTATACGCTATTGGCCATGGCTAGTAGTTATAATAGTTGAAGGGCCATCAGTATCAGTTATGGACATCTAGTGGTTATAATGGTTCAAGGACCATGGTTATGGGTTATGGACACCTATTACTTGTAAAATGAATTTCTATAGGCTATTTGTCATGGCTAGTAGTTATAATGGTTCAAGGGCCATCAGTATCAGTTATGGACATCTAGTGATTATAATGGTTCAAGGACCTTAGTTATGGGTTATGGACACCTATTACTTTTAAAATAGATATCAATATAGGCTATTGGTCATGGCTAGTAGTTATAATGGTTCAAGGGCCATCAGTATCAGTTATGGACATCTAGTGGTTATAATGTGCAAGGACCATGGTTATGGGTTATGGACACCTATTACTTGTAAAATGGATATCTACAGGCTATTGGTCATGGCTAGTAGTTATAATGGTTCAAGGGCCATCGATATGAGTCATGGACATGCATGTAGTGGTTATAATGGTGCAATGGCCTTGGTTATGGGTTATGCACACCTATTACTTGTAAAATGGATATCTACATGGCTAGTTGTTATAATGGTTCAAGGGCCATCAGTATCAGTTTTGGACATCTAGTGGTTATAATGGTTCAAGAACCATGGTTATGGGTTATGGACACCTATTACTTGTAAAATAGATATATATATATATATATATAGGCTATTGGTCATGGCTAGTAGTTATAATGGTTCAAGGGCCATCAGTATTAGTTATGGACATCTAGTGGTTATAATGGTTCAAGAATCATGGTTATGGGTTATGGACACCTATTACTTGTAAATTGGATATCTAGAGGCTATTGGTCATGGCTAGTAGTTATAATGGTTGAAGGGCCATCGGTATCAGTTATGGACATCTAGTGGTTATAATGGTTCACGAACCATGGTTATGGGTTATGGACACCTATTACTTGTAAAATGGATATCTGTAGGCTACTGGACATGGCTAGTAGTTATAATGGTTCATGGGCCATCATTATCAGTTGTGGACATCTAGTTGTTATAATGATTCAAGGACTATGGTTATGGGTTATGGACACCTATTACTTGTAAAATGGATATCTATAGGCTATTGGTGATGGCTAGTAGTTATAATGGTTCAAGGGCCATCAGTATCAGTTATGGACATCTAGTGGTTATAATGGTTCAGGGACGATTGTTATGGGTAATGGACACCTATTAATTTTAAAATGGATATCTATAGGCTATTGGTCATGGCTAGTAGTTATAATGGTTCAAGGGCCATCGATATGAGTAATGGACATGTAATGGTTATAATGGTTCAATGGCCTTGTTTATGGGTTATGGTCACCTATTACTTGTAAAATGCACATCTATAGGCTATTGGTCATGGTTTGTAGTTATAATGGTTCAAGGGCCATTGATATGAGTTATGGACATGTAGTGGTTATAATGGTTCAAGGGCCATGGGTATGGGTTAGGGACACCTATTACTTTTAAAATCAATATCTATAGGCTATTGGTCATGGCTAGTAGTAATAATGGTTCAAGGGCCATCAGTATGAGTTATGGACATCTAGTGGCTATAATGGTTCAAGGGCCATGGTTATGGGTTACGGACACCTATTACTTGTAAAATGGATATCTATAGGCTATTGGTCATGGCTAGTAGTTATAATGGTTCAAGGGCCATCAGTATCAATTATGGACATCTCGTGGTTATAATGGTTCAAGGACCATGGTTATGGTTATGGACACCTATTACTTGTAAATTGGATATCTATAGGCTATTGGCCATGGCTAGTAGTTATAATAGTTGAAGGGCCATCAGTATCAGTTATGGACATCTAGTGGTTATAACGGTTCAAGGACCTTGGTTATGGGTTATGGACACCTATTAGTTGTAAAAAAGATATCTATATAGGTCATGGGTAGTAGCTATAATGGTTCAAGGGCCATCGGTATCAGTTACAGACATCAAGTGGTTATAATTGTTCAAGGGCCATGGTTATGGGTTATATACACCTATTACTTGTAAAATAGATATCTATAGGCTATTGGTCATGGCTAGTAGTTATAATGGTTCAAGGGCCATCAGTATCAGTTATGGACATCTAGTGGTTATAATGTTCAAGGACCATGGTTATGGGTTATGGACACCTATTACTTGTAAAATGGATATCTATAGGCTATTGGTCATGGCTATTAGTTTTTTTTTTGGGTAAAGGGTTCACCCTTGCTAAAATATATTAATCACAAAAAGAACTACATAGGAATGTGACTGACTGCCACATTGACCTCAAGCAAAAGCTCGACACAAACAAAGACAAAGTTTACGGCAAGCCATAAACAAAGCTAAGACCAACCTAGAACTAGCAAACAGCCTTACAAAACAGACTATCGCTCACAATAAAACACAAACACAAACATCCGACCGAATTAAACAATCGTGTCCGGGATCTTCCAAATGTCAAGCATCCGCTTTACACCAACTGTCTTCTTCTTAAACTTCAAGGTCATCAGTTTTAAACGAACAGTAGCAATAATTTCATCACACAACTGATTGTGCGATTTATACTTCTTTCTAAATAACCTAGCATTTCGCTCTAACCAAATATAATATGTAGTGGCTCCAAGTAAGATACGGGAAACAACACTCTTAGCCGATCTACCTTTGGACATTGGAGTAATGTAATCAGTTATAGCAGCAAAAATAGGAGCAATGTTGTCCATCCCCCCAAGCAATCTGATTTTTAACCACACCTGCGAAGAGTATAAACATTCAAAGAAAAGGTGTGCATGAGAATCAGGCACAAGATTACACAGAGGACACCGAACAGAATCAATATCCGTGTCATGGGGAACATCCCACTGATTCAGCATATCTTGGGTTTTTAAACGGTTGTTCATAACAAGCCACATATGAAACGCATGCCGAGGAACACAATGAGAAAACCACACAACGTTATACCAAGAGACTTCAATCTCCCTAGATCTGATAGAGTTCCAAGCTAGATTAACCGAGAAAGGCTGAAAGGACCCATTTAAATCAATCCATACTACCTTGTCCTTTTGATCCGTGACCAGCGGGGGAACAGGAGCATTAGTTATCTCAGGGAACCTTGTGTACCAATCAGAAGGCCACATCCAGCTATTATTAGAAATGACATCAGACACCATATCATGGGCAGTAAAACCACCTCGGGTAATATCTCTATGAGTTAGGAACTGAAATAATGGACAAGCCATACTCCACTTATCAAACCAAATAGAAGTAGATTTCCCATCACGGATAACATGCCAGATAAAGGGTCTAATAATTCTTCTCAAATGAAGAAGCTTCCTCCAAGACCAGCTCATGGAACCTGTACACGGGACATCCCAAAAATTTCTACCCCGCAACTTGTAGGAATGAATCCATTGAACCCAAAGGGACTCCTTATTAGAAACAATACCCCAAATATTATAAGCCATTAGGGCAGCATTAAAATCTCTAATGCGGCGTATCCCGAGCCCCCCCTCAGACTTTGGCTTGCAAACTAACTCCCAAGAAACTTTGGCCTTTCCCTTCTTCATTTCACCTTGACACCACAGAAACCCCCGCATTAATTTCTCGAGCTCATGGATAATCCGGGAAGGAAGGATAAAAACCGAGGCCCAATAAATATGAATGTTAGAAAGCACTGAAATAATAAGTTGGAGGCGGCCCGCAAACGAGAGAAACTTATTCTTCCAATCATTTATGCGGATCAGCAACTTTTCTAAAAGGCTTTTACAATCACGAAATAGTAGTCTAGACGTTATCAAGGGCACTCCTAGGTATTTAACCGGGAGAATCCCTTCCTCAAATGGCATGAAATTGAGAATAGCATTTCTAATTGTGGAAGGGACATTATAGAAATAAACAGTACTCTTTTGGATACTCGGAACCAGACCCGAGACCTCTTTAAATTCATTTAGAGCATCCAAGATCAGCTTAGCGGAATTCACGTTACCACGAGCAAAAAGGAAAAGGTCATCAGCAAAGCATAAGTTTACAATCTTTTGATGCTCACAGCCTTTGTGATATTTAAAATCCTGGTTATTACTAACTCTACGCTTGATGATAAGAGACAGGACCTCCATAACAATAGTAAAAAGAAACGGAGACATAGGGTCACCTTGTCTCAAACCTCTCTTCCCTCGAAACCAGCCATGGACCTCACCATTAATGCATATAGAGAACGATGGAGAAGTAACACATTCCATAATCCACATGATCATCTTCTGAGGAAAACCAAATCCGACAAGAGCAGAACGCAGGAAATCCCAATCAACAGTGTCATAGGCCTTCTGGATATCGACTTTGAAGGCGCATCTAGGGGGACCAGCATGCCTATGGTAATTATGCATTAATTCTTGCGTGAGAAGAATGTTATCTGAAATTCGTCTACCCGGAATAAAAGCCGATTGGTTTATGTTCACAATATCACCAAGAACATCGGTAATACGATTAGTAATAATTTTACTGATGCACTTGTAAATAACATTACAAAAGGAAATTGGACGATAATCAGAAGTTTTTGAGGGGGTAGGGACTTTTGGAATCAAAGCCAAAATTGTGTGGTTAATTTCTTTGAGCAGCTTACCATTAGAAAAGAAATCATGTATCGCAATACAAACTTCCTCCTCAATAATGTCCCAAGATTTCTTGAAAAAAACCGCTGTGTAACCATCAGGACCCGGGGCTTTATCATTCCCAATAGAGAAGAAAGCCTTTTTAATTTCAGCATTAGTAACATCACGGACCATAAAATCAGCCTTTTGAGGGTCAATGGTGGTTTCAAACAGCTCATGATTGTCGAGCGGGGTCACACTTCCCGCAATACCAAGGAAATTTTGATAATGATTGACAAAAATGTGGGCGACATCATTGCCCTCATACATCACCGAATCTTCAAATATGGCATCTATACGGTTTCTATGGCATCTACTCTTCACAACATTGTGAAAATAAGCTGAATTAGAGTCCCCAACTCGTAACCATTCAGTTTTTGCTTTCTGTTTTAGGAAAAGTTCCTCATCACGGACAGCATCCTTATAAGCAATAAGATACTGAGCTTCTTCTTCACGAAGCTTCGGGCAGTGAGGATTATTATCGATAGCCATTTGAATCTCATCTAGCTCAACCCTAAGGAATTTAACCTTGGAATGCAGATTTCCTTGGTCTTTTAACAGCTTGCGTAAAGGGGGTTTAATAGCTTTAAGATGTTTCACTACACGGTACATAGCACAACCAGATATGTTCTCCGCCCAAGAAGCTGAGACAATATCACGAAATTCAGCTTTGTCTGCAAGAAAGTTAAAGAATTTAAAGGGCTTTGGTTTGAACTTTAACACATTTGGAATTTTCAACACACAAGGCGAATGATCCGAGATGCGGTATGGCTGAAAAATACCAATAGACCCCGGGAACATATCAATGAAATGTTGGTTCCCCATAATGCGATCAATTTTCTTTAGGATACCACTAGAGCCTTTCGGTTTTTGGTTCCATGTAAAATGGAGACCCGTACTATTAATATCCATAACTGCCATATCATTCACACATTCTTGGAATTCCCGCATAGCAATATTGGGTTGATACCCACCACTTGAGTGATCTTCAAGTTTTAGAGCCGCATTAAAATCGCCAAGAATCGTCCATGGCCTATTGGCCATAAGATGACTATGGGCAACCAAATTCTGCCATAGAATCCTTCTATCGATGTAATAAGTATCAGCATACACAAAAGAACAAAAGAAAGATTTTCGATCACCCTTAGTAATAATTTGAACATGAATAACCTGATTCGTTTGGGAAAGGATCATAACATCTAGGATCCTCTCATCCCATCCGAGAATAATTCGAGAACCTTTATCACAAAGATGCCCATTCGAGATCCATGTCCAACTTGCACACACATCTTTACAAACATCATAAACATCAGCCACATTCACATGAGACTCCAAAATGGCACACAAACTAAGGTGGTTATCTAGAACAACTTGACGAACCTCTTCTTTTTTTGGGGACTGGTTCAAGCCCCTAATATTCCATGAAGCAAGGCTAAACATTAAGACCATGTGAAAAGGGAGTGCTTGCCCCCTGATTAGTTTGATTAGTCGTCATAAACCTAGCTGTATCATTAGTCATGTCTTGCACCTCATCATCTTCATCCTCCATGTCACTTAAAGAGTCAAAACCATTTGAAGTAGGGATGTTTGCATATGAGTTCTGATTTGTTGAAGATTTTATGTTCATAGAAACAGTAGGTGTAGCCTGATGTTGAAGATTCCCAACATCACCTACACTATTACTGTTATCCATGTTTTGACGGCCAACAATACGTGTAACATGGTGTTTGGCAGCACCATTTACACTATTACTGTTCGCCTTTCTGAAAACAGGAACGCTATTATCCGGAATCAAATGTCGATCAATAGGTGTGGTATTACGCTGATTTTGAACAACATCACAAACAATAGGTGCAACATAATGATTACCATTATCTACACTATTACTGTTTGAGCCCGGGTGTTTAGAGCAACCCGCCAAATCAGAAACATTTGATGTCCCCCCTTTTGGTCTATATTGAAAATTAGTACGTAACTTTAAGTTGTGCTTGCGGTTTTTGCTACTCACTGTTTGGAACCCATCCGTTTCTAGAGTTACTTCCTTCTCTTTAGGCTTAACGTTTTTGGGGCAGCTACTTGTATCATGCCCAAAGATTTTACATAACGAGCACCTCGGGGGTTTCCATTCATATTCCAGGCTAATCAATTCTTTCGAGTAATCAGATCCTTCAAGGGAAGGTATGGCTATTGACATAGTGGATCTAAGCTCATCATTAGAGCTGATTTCAATGAGTGCTCTAGCAAAATTACTTCTACCCCACGATTCCGAACAGATTTTACTTGTGTATGCATCCAACATTTTTGGTGTGCCAATCTTTGTAGCAATAATACTAAGACCATCGGCTGTAAACGCAGCCATTGGAACATCATGGAATTTCACCCAGATCGGAACTTTAGTGAGATCTTCCTTTGTTAGAGTGGTGTTTGGAGTCCATTCTTTCAAAATAATGGGGTTATTTCTTATCATCCAAGGACCATTCTCCAAAACATCTTCTAATCCTTTATGTGAGTCAAATTTGAAAAAGAAGAACCCTTTTGCATTCATCATAACCCGATTGAGACCAAACTTTGTCCATACGTTCTTGACATAATATTCTACAATCGGGAAGGCAATCCGTTTGCCTAAGAAGTAACCATAAAGGGTATTCGAGAACCTGTTTGCAACTTCCTTAACTGATTCTAATGGTATCATGACATCTACATCATCATTTGACTTTTCAGAAACAAGTTTACGAAAATTAACCTTAGAAACATCCGTATTCTTGTTTATTACTGCAGCATAGGATGGTTTAGGTTGGGGTTCATTAGCAACAACAGCTGATTGAGGTATATTAGCACCAACATCCGAGGGGCATTCAGTTACTTTGCTTGCGGGAGTAGCTGAATTAGACAATGGGTCGACATCATGAGTTGTGGTTCGTCCCACAGAAAGCACCGGGTTGCCACGCAAAGCATTACGGGACTTTAGAATATTCCCGTTTTTCCCAATAATCTTGCCATCAATGTTTTTCAGTTTAGCAGCAAGGTTTGAAGGTTTTTGCCCCGTATCATTAGTAGGAGGGGCCATTGCAAACAGCAATGTTAGAGCATGCAGACAAGAACCCTAGGCGCAGCCTTAACAATCTTCACCAATACACACAAGCTGAAAAATAAAAGAATGCAGCCAAAGAAAGAACCCTAGGCGCAGATTTGTGTAAAGCAAATCGCACCTAAAACTTAACAAATCTTCAACAAAAACTACTAAAAACGGATCTTGGGAACTGAAAATTAAAAGAATGCAGCCAAAAGGAAATCCCTAGGCGCAGATTATGGAAAGATCTTTCACCAAATCGCACCTAGAATTTAACAAATCTTCAACAAAACTACTAAAACGGATCTTTGAGAAATTGGACGTAAAATAAAGATGGACAATAACGGAATTAGGGTTATTGTGTAATATGAAAGTATAGAAATCTGATACGCGCACTATAATCAAAGAATTATGATAAGCAAGTAATCGATTATAGCTTAATACCAAGAAATCAAACAAACTAGGGAAGAAGATTAGAGCAAAACAGCCGTCAAAACCCAATCTTCAAAAAACGCCCTAGAGAGAAAAAGTCAACAAGTCAAACGCCTTCCATAGGACATCTATCCAGTCATGGCTATTAGTTATAATGGTTCATGGGCCATCAGTATCAGTTATGGACATCTAGTGGTTATAATGATTCAAGGACCATGGTTATGGGTTATAGACACCTATTACTTGTAAAATAGATATCTATAGGCTATTGGTCATGGCTAGTAGTTATAATGGTTGAAGGGCCATCAGTATCAGTTATGGACATGTAGTGGTTATAATGGTTCAAGGGCTATGGGTATGGGTTAGGGACACCTATTACTTTTAAAATGGATATCTGTAGGCTATTGGTCATGGCTAGTAGTAATAATGGTTCAAGGGCCATCAGTATGAGTTATGGAAATCTAGTGGCTATAATGGTTCCAGGGCCATGGTTATGGGTAACGGACACCTATTACTTGTAAAATGGATATCTATAGGCTATTGGTCATGGCTAGTAGTTATAATGGTTCAAGGGCCATCAGTATCATTTATGGACATCTAGTGGTTATAATGGTTCAAGGACCATGGTTATGGGTTATGGACACCTATTACTTGTAAATTGGATATCTATACGCTATTGGCCATGGCTAGTAGTTATAATAGTTGAAGGGCCATCAGTATCAGTTATGGACATCTAGTGGTTATAATGGTTCAAGGACCATGATTATGGGTTATGGACACCTATTACTTGTAAAATGAATTTCTATAGGCTATTTGTCATGGCTAGTAGTTATAACGGTTCAAGGGCCATCAGTATCAGTTATGGACATCTAGTGGTTATAAAGGTTCAACGACCTTGGTTATGGGTTATGGACACCTATTACTTGTAAAATAGATATCAATATAGGTCATGGGTAGTAGTTATAATGGTTTAAGGGCCGTCGGTATCAGTTACAGACATCTAGTGGTTATAATTGTTGAAGGGCCATGGTTATGGGTTATAAACACCTATTACTTGTAAAATATATATCTATAGGCTATTGGTCATGGCTAGTAGTTATAATGGTTCAAGGGCCATCAGTATCAGTTATGGACATCTAGTGGTTATAATGTTCAAGGACCATGGTTATGGCTTATGGACACCTATTACTTGTAAAATGGATATCTACAGGCTATTGGTCATGGCTAGTAGTTATAATGGTTCAAGGGCCATCGATATGAGTCATGGACATGCATGTAGTGGTTATAACGGTTCAAGGGCCTTGGTTATGGGTTATGGACACCTATTACTTGTAAAAAAGATATCTATATAGGTCATGGGTAGTAGTTATAATGGTTCAAGGGCCATCGGTATCAGTTACAGACATCAAGTGGTTATAATTGTTCAAGGGCCATGGTTATGGGTTATATACACCTATTACTTGTAAAATAGATATCCATAGGTTATTGGTCATGGCTAGTAGTTATAATGGTTAAAGGGCAATCAGTATCAGTTATGGACATCTAGTGGTTATAATGTTCAAGGACCATGGTTATGGGTTATGGACACCTATTACTTGTAAAATGGATATCTATAGGCTATTGGTCATGGCTAGTAGTTATAATGGTTCAAGGGCCGTCGATATGAGTCATGGACATCCATGTAGTGGTTATAATGGTTCAATGGCCTTGGTTATGGGTTATGCACACCTATTACTTGCAAAATGGATATCTATAGGCTATAGGTCATGGCTAGTTGTTATAATGGTTCAAGGGCCATCAGTATCAGTTATGGACATCTAGTGGTTATAATGGTTCAAGAACCATGGTTATGGATTATGGACACCTATTACATGTAAATTGGATATCTTGAGGCTATTGGTCATGGCTAGTAGTTATAATGGTTGAAGGGCCATCAGTATCAGTTATGGACATCTAGTCGTTATAATGGTTCAAAAACCATGGTTATGGGTTATGGATAGATACCTAATACTTGTAAAATGGATATCTGTAGGCTATTGGACATGGCTAGTAGTTATAATGGTTCATGGGCCATCAGTATCAGTTATGGACGTCTGGTGGTTATAATGATTCAAGGACCATGGTTATGGGTTATGGACACCTATTACTTGTAAAATGGATATCTATAGGCTACTGGTCATGGCTAGTAGTTAAAATGGTTAAAGGGCCATCAGTATCAGTTATGGACATCTAGTGGTTATAATGGTTCAGGGACGATTGTTATGGGTAATGGACACCTATTACCTTTAAAATGGATATCTATAGGCTATTGGTCATGGCAAGTAGTTATAATGGTTCAAGGGCCATCGATATGAGTTATGGACATGTAGTGGTTATAATGGTTCAATGGCCATGGTTATGGGTTATGGACATCTATTACTTGTAAAATGTATATTTATAGGCTATTGGTCGTGGCTAGTAGTTATAATGGTTCAAGGGCCATCAGTATCAGCTATGGACATCTAGTGCTTATAATGGTTCAAGGACCATGGTTACGGGTTATGGACACCTATTACTTGTAAAATGGATATCTGTAGGCTATTGGACATGGCTAGTAGTTATAATGGTTCAAGGGCCATCAGTATCAGTTATGGACATCTAGTGGTTATAATGGTTCAAGAACCATGGTTATGGGTTATGGACACATATTACTTGTAAAATGGATATCTGTAGGCTATTGGACATGGCTAGTAGTTATAATGGTTCAAGGGCCATCAGTATCAGTTATGGACATCTAGTGGTTATAATGGTTCAGGGACGATTGATATGGGTAATGGACACCTATTACTTTTAAAATGGATATCTATAGGCTAGGTCATGGCTAGTAGTTATAATGGTTCAAGGGCCATCGATATGAGTAATGGACATGTAGTGGTTATAATGGTTCAATGGCCTTGGTTATGGGTTATGGACACCTATTACTTGTAAAATGCAAATCTATAGGCTATTGGTCATGGCTTATAGTTATAATGGTTCAAGGGCCATTGATATGAGTTATGGACATGTAGTGGTTATAATGGTTCAAGGGCCATGGGTATGGGTTAGGGACACCTATTACTTTTAAAATTGATATCTATAGGTTATTGGTAGTGGCTAGTAGTAATAATGGTTCAAGGGCCATCAGTATGAGTTATGGACATCTAGTGGTTATAATGTTCAAGGACCATGGTTATGGGTTATGGACACCTATTACTTGTAAAATGGATATCTACAGGCTATTGGTCATGGCTAGTAGTTATAATGGTTCAAGGGCCATCGATATGAGTCATGGACATGCATGTAGTGGTTATAATGGTGCAATGGCCTTGGTTATGGGTTATGCACACCTATTACTTATAAAATGGATATCTACATGGCTAGTTGTTATAATGGTTCAAGGGCCATCAGTATCAGTTTTGGACATCTAGTGGTTATAATGGTTCAAGAACCATGGTTATGGGTTATGGACACCTATTACTTGTAAAATAGATATATATAGGCTATTGGTCATGGCTAGTAGTTATAATGGTTCAAGGGCCACCAGTATTAGTTATGGACATCTAGTGGTTATAATGGTTCAAGAATCATGGTTATGGGTTATGGACACCTATTACTTGTAAATTGGATATCTAGAGGCTATTGGTCATGGCTAGTCGTTATAATGGTTGAAGTGCCATCAGTATCAGTTATGGACATCTAGTGGTTATAATGGTTCACGAACCATGGTTATGGGTTATGGACACCTATTACTTGTAAAATGGATATCTGTAGGCTATTGGACATGGCTAGTAGTTATAATGGTTCATGGGCCATCATTATCAGTTGTGGACATCTAGTGGTTATAATGATTCAAGGACTATGGTTATGGGTTATGGACACCTATTACTTGTAAAATGGATATCTATAGGCTATTGGTGATGGCTAGTAGTTATAATGGTTCAAGGGCCATCAGTATCAGTTATGGACATCTAGTGGTTATAATGGTTCAGGGACGATTGTTATGGGTAATGGACACCTATTACTTTTAAAATGGATATCTATAGGCTATTGGTCATGGCTAGTAGTTATAATGGTTCAAGGGCCATCGATATGAGTAATGGACATGTAATGGTTATAATGGTTCAATGGCCTTGGTTATGGGTTATGGACACCTATTACTTGTAAAATGCACATCTATAGGCTATTGGTCATGGTTTGTAGTTATAATGGTTCAAGGGCCATTGATATGAGTTATGGACATGTAGTGGTTATAATGGTTCAAGGGCCATGGGTATGGGTTAGGGACACCTATTACTTTTAAAATGGATATCTATAGGCTATTGGTCATGGCTAGTAGTAATAATGGTTCAAGGGCCATCAGTATGAGTTATGGACATCTAGTGGCTATAATGGTTCAAGGGCCATGGTTATGGGTTACGGACACCTATTACTTGTAAAATGGATATCTATAGGCTATTGGTCATGGCTAGTAGTTATAATGGTTCAAGGGCCATCAGTATCAATTATGGACATCTCGTGGTTATAATGGTTCAAGGACCACGTGTTATGGGTTATGGACACCTATTACTTTTAAATTGGATATCTATAGGCTATTGGCCATGGCTAGTAGTTATAATAGTTGAAGGGCCAACAGTATCAGTTATGGACATCTAGTGGTTATAACGGTTCAAGGACCTTGGTTATGGGTTATGGACACCTATTACTTGTAAAAAATATATCTATATAGGTCATGGGTAGTAGTTATAATGGTTCAAGGGCCATCGGTATCAGTTACAGACATCTAGTGGTTATAATTGTTCAAGGGCCATGGTTATGGGTTATATACACCTATTACTTGTAAAATAGATATCTATAGCCTATTGGTCATGGCTAGTAGTTATAATGGTTCAAGGGCCATCAGTATCAGTTTTGGACATCTAGTGGTTATAATGTTCAAGGACCATGGTTATGGGTTATGGACACCTATTACTTGTAAAATGGATATCTATAGGCTATTGGTCATGGCTAGTAGTTATAATGGTTCAAGGGCCGTCGATATGAGTCATGGACATGCATGTAGTGGTTATAATGGTTCAATGGCCTTGGTTATGGGTTATGCACACCTATTACTTGCAAAATGGATATCTATAGGCTATAGGTCATGGCTAGTTGTTATAATGGTTCAAGGGCCATCAGTATCAGTTATGGACATCTAGTGGTTATAATGGTTCAAGAACCATGGTTATGGATTATGGACACCTATTACTTGTAAATTGGATATCTTGAGGCTATTGGTCATGGCTAGTAGTTATAATGGTTGAAGGGCCATCAGTATCAGTTATGGACATCTAGTGGTTATAATGGTTCAAAACCATGGTTATGGGTTATGGATAGATACCTAATACTTGTAAAATGGATATCTGTAGGCTATTGGACATGGCTAGTAGTTATAATGGTTCACGGGCCATCAGTATCAGTTATGGACGTCTGGTGGTTATAATGATTCAAGGACCATGGTTATGGGTTATGGACACCTATTACTTGTAAAATGGATATCTATAGGCTACTGGTCATGGCTAGTAGTTAAAATGGTTCAAGGGCCATCAGTATCAGTTATGGACATCTAGTGGTTATAATGGTTCAGGGACGATTGTTATGGGTAATGGACACCTATTACGTTTAAAATGGATATCTATAGGCTATTGGTCATGGCAAGTAGTTATAATGGTTCAAGGGCCATCGATATGAGTTATGGACATGTAGTGGTTATAATGGTTCAATGGCCTTGGTTATGGGTTATGGACACCTATTACTTGTAAAATGTATATTTATAGGCTATTGGTCGTGGCTAGTAGTTATAATGGTTCAAGGGCCATCAGTATCAGTTATGGACATCTAGTGGTTATAATGGTTCAAGGACCATGGTTACTGGTTATGGACACCTATTACTTGTAAAATGGATATCTGTAGGCTATTGGACATGGCTAGTAGTTATAATGATTCAAGGGCCATCAGTATCAGTTATGGACATCCAGTGGTTATAATGGTTCAAGAACCATGGTTATGGGTTATGGACACATATTACTTGTAAAATGGATATCTGTAGGCTATTGGACATGGCTAGTAGTTATAATGGTTCAAGGGCCATCAGTATCAGTTATGGACATCTAGTGGTTATAATGGTTCAGGGACGATTGATATGGGTAATGGACACCTATTACTTTTAAAATGGATATCTATAGGCTATTGGTCATGGCTAGTAGTTATAATGGTTCAAGGGCCATCGATATGAGTAATGGACATGTAGTGGTTATAATGGTTCAATGGCCTTGGTTATGGGTTATGGACACCTATTACTTGTAAAATGCAAATCTATAGGCTATTGGTCATGGCTTATAGTTATAATGGTTCAAGGGCCATTGATATGAGTTATGGACATGTAGTGATTATAATGATTCAAGGGCCATGGTTATGGGTTATGGACACCTATTACTTGTAAAATGGATATCTATAGGCTACTGGTCATGGCTAGTAGTAATAATGGTTCAAGGGCCATCAGTATGAGTTATGGACATCTAGTGGCTATAATGGTTCAAGGGCCATGGGTATGGGTTACGGACGCCTATTACTTGCAAAATGGATATCTATAGGCTATAGGTCATGGCTAGTTGTTATAATGGTTCAAGGGCCATCAGTATCAGTTATGGACATCTAGTGGTTATAATGGTTCAAGAACCATGGTTATGGATTATGGACACCTATTACTTGTAAATTGGATATCTTGAGGCTATTGGTCATGGCTAGTAGTTATAATGGTTGAAGGGCCATCAGTATCAGTTATGGACATCTAGTGGTTATAATGGTTCAAAACCATGGTTATGGGTTATGGATAGATACCTAATACTTGTAAAATGGATATCTGTAGGCTATTGGACATGGCTAGTAGTTATAATGGTTCACGGGCCATCAGTATCAGTTATGGACGTCTGGTGGTTATAATGATTCAAGGACCATGGTTATGGGTTATGGACACCTATTACTTGTAAAATGGATATCTATAGGCTACTGGTCATGGCTAGTAGTTAAAATGGTTCAAGGGCCATCAGTATCAGTTATGGACATCTAGTGGTTATAATGGTTCAGGGACGATTGTTATGGGTAATGGACACCTATTACCTTTAAAATGGATATCTATAGGCTATTGGTCATGGCAAGTAGTTATAATGGTTCAAGGGCCATCGATATGAGTTATGGACATGTAGTGGTTATAATGGTTCAATGGCCTTGGTTATGGGTTATGGACACCTATTACTTGTAAAATGTATATTTATAGGCTATTGGTCGTGGCTAGTAGTTATAATGGTTCAAGGGCCATCAGTATCAGTTATGGACATCTAGTGGTTATAATGGTTCAAGGACCATGGTTACTGGTTATGGACACCTATTACTTGTAAAATGGATATCTGTAGGCTATTGGACATGGCTAGTAGTTATAATGATTCAAGGGCCATCAGTATCAGTTATGGACATCCAGTGGTTATAATGGTTCAAGAACCATGGTTATGGGTTATGGACACATATTACTTGTAAAATGGATATCTGTAGGCTATTGGACATGGCTAGTAGTTATAATGGTTCAAGGGCCATCAGTATCAGTTATGGACATCTAGTGGTTATAATGGTTCAGGGACGATTGATATGGGTAATGGACACCTATTACTTTTAAAATGGATATCTATAGGCTATTGGTCATGGCTAGTAGTTATAATGGTTCAAGGGCCATCGATATGAGTAATGGACATGTAGTGGTTATAATGGTTCAATGGCCTTGGTTATGGGTTATGGACACCTATTACTTGTAAAATGCAAATCTATAGGCTATTGGTCATGGCTTATAGTTATAATGGTTCAAGGGCCATTGATATGAGTTATGGACATGTAGTGATTATAATGGTTCAAGGGCCATGGGTATGGGTTAGGGACACCTATTACTTTTAAAATTGATATCTATAGGTTATTGGTCATGGCTAGTAGTAATAATGGTTCAAGGGCCATCAGTATGAGTTATGGACATCTAGTGGCTATAATGGTTCAAGGGCCATGGGTATGGGTTACGGACGCCTATTACTTGTAAAATGGATATCTATAGGCTATTGGTCATGGCTAGTAGTTATAATGGTTCAAGGGCCATCAGTATTAATTTTGGACATCTAGTGGTTATAATGGTTCAAGGACCATGGTTATGGGTTATGGACCCCTATTACTTGTAAATTGGATATCTATACGCTATTGGCCATGGCTAGTAGTTATAATAGTTGAAGGGCCATCAGTATCAGTTATGGACATCTAGTGGTTATAACGGTTCAAGGACCTTGGTTATGGGTTATGGACACCTATTACTTGTAAAAAATATATCTATATAGGTCATGGGTAGTAGTTATAATGGTTCAAGGGCCATCGGTATCAGTTACAGACATCTAGTGGTTATAATTGTTCAAGGGCCATGGTTATGGGTTATATACACCTATTACTTGTAAAATAGATATCTATAGCCTATTGGTCATGGCTAGTAGTTATAATGGTTCAAGGGCCATCAGTATCAGTTATGGACATCTAGTGGTTATAATGTTCAAGGACCATGGTTATGGGTTATGGACACCTATTACTTGTAAAATGGATATCTATAGGCTATTGGTCATGGCTAGTAGTTATAATGGTTCAAGGGCCGTCGATATGAGTCATGGACATGCATGTAGTGGTTATAATGGTTCAATGGCCTTGGTTATGGGTTATGCACACCTATTACTTGCAAAATGGATATCTATAGGCTATAGGTCATGGCTAGTTGTTATAATGGTTCAAGGGCCATCAGTATCAGTTATGGACATCTAGTGGTTATAATGGTTCAAGAACCATGGTTATGGATTATGGACACCTATTACTTGTAAATTGGATATCTTGAGGCTATTGGTCATGGCTAGTAGTTATAATGGTTGAAGGGCCATCAGTATCAGTTATGGACATCTAGTGGTTATAATGGTTCAAAACCATGGTTATGGGTTATGGATAGATACCTAATACTTGTAAAATGGATATCTGTAGGCTATTGGACATGGCTAGTAGTTATAATGGTTCACGGGCCATCAGTATCAGTTATGGACGTCTGGTGGTTATAATGATTCAAGGACCATGGTTATGGGTTATGGACACCTATTACTTGTAAAATGGATATCTATAGGCTACTGGTCATGGCTAGTAGTTAAAATGGTTCAAGGGCCATCAGTATCAGTTATGGACATCTAGTGGTTATAATGGTTCAGGGACGATTGTTATGGGTAATGGACACCTATTACCTTTAAAATGGATATCTATAGGCTATTGGTCATGGCAAGTAGTTATAATGGTTCAAGGGCCATCGATATGAGTTATGGACATGTAGTGGTTATAATGGTTCAATGGCCTTGGTTATGGGTTATGGACACCTATTACTTGTAAAATGTATATTTATAGGCTATTGGTCGTGGCTAGTAGTTATAATGGTTCAAGGGCCATCAGTATCAGTTATGGACATCTAGTGGTTATAATGGTTCAAGGACCATGGTTACTGGTTATGGACACCTATTACTTGTAAAATGGATATCTGTAGGCTATTGGACATGGCTAGTAGTTATAATGATTCAAGGGCCATCAGTATCAGTTATGGACATCCAGTGGTTATAATGGTTCAAGAACCATGGTTATGGGTTATGGACACATATTACTTGTAAAATGGATATCTGTAGGCTATTGGACATGGCTAGTAGTTATAATGGTTCAAGGGCCATCAGTATCAGTTATGGACATCTAGTCGTTATAATGGTTCAGGGACGATTGATATGGGTAATGGACACCTATTACTTTTAAAATGGATATCTATAGGCTATTGGTCATGGCTAGTAGTTATAATGGTTCAAGGGCCATCGATATGAGTAATGGACATGTAGTGGTTATAATGGTTCAATGGCCTTGGTTATGGGTTATGGACACCTATTACTTGTAAAATGCAAATCTATAGGCTATTGGTCATGGCTTATAGTTATAATGGTTCAAGGGCCATTGATATGAGTTATGGACATGTAGTGATTATAATGGTTCAAGGGCCATGGGTATGGGTTAGGGACACCTATTACTTTTAAAATTGATATCTATAGGTTATTGGTCATGGCTAGTAGTAATAATGGTTCAAGGGCCATCAGTATGAGTTATGGACATCTAGTGGCTATAATGGTTCAAGGGCCATGGGTATGGGTTACGGACGCCTATTACTTGTAAAATGGATATCTATAGGCTATTGGTCATGGCTAGTAGTTATAATGGTTCAAGGGCCATCAGTATTAATTTTGGACATCTAGTGGTTATAATGGTTCAAGGACCATGGTTATGGGTTATGGACCCCTATTACTTGTAAATTGGACATGTAGTGGTTATAATGGTTCACTGGCCTTGGTTATGGGTTAAGGACACCTATTACTTGTAAAATGGATATCTATAGGCTACTGGTCATGGCTACTAGTTATAATGCTTCAAGGGCCATCAGTATCAGTTAAGGACATCTAGTGGTTATCATGGTTCAAGAACCATGGTTATGGGTTATGGACACCTATTACTTGTAAAATGGATACATGTAGGCTATTGGACATGGCTAGTAGTTATAATGGTTCAAGGGCCATCAGTATCAGTTATGGACATCTAATGGTTATAATGGTTCAAGGACCATAGTTATGGGTTATGGGCACCTATTACTTGTAAAATGAATTTTATAGGCTATTGGTCATGGCTAGTGGTTATAATGGTTCAAGGGCCATCAGTATCAGTTATGGACATCTAGTGGTTATTATGGTTCAAGGACCTTGGTTATGGGTTATGGACACCTGTTACTTGTAAAATAGATATCTATATAGGTCATGGGTAGTAGTTATAATGGTTCAAGGGCCATCGGTATCAGTTACAGACATCTAGTGGTTATAATTATTCAAGGGCCATGGTTATGGGTTATAAACACCTATTACTTGTAAAATATATATCTATAGGCTATTGGTCATGGCTAGTAGTTATAATGGTTCAAGGGCCATCAGTATCAGTTATGGACATCTAGTGGTTATAATGTTCAAAGACCATGGTTATGGGTTATGGACACCTATTACTTGTAAAATGGATATCTATAGGCTATTGGTCATGGCTAGTAGTTATAATGGTTCAAGGGCCATCGATATGAGTCATGGACATGCATGTAGTGGTTATAATGGTTCAATGGCCTTTTTTTTTTTTTTTTGGGTAAAGGGTTTACCCCGGTAAAATATATTAATCACAAAAAAAAGTACAAAGGAATGTGGAAAAGGTACCACATTAACCACGAGCACAAGCACTCGACACCCAAGACTACCTAAGTTTATGACATGCCATAAACCATACTCAGCAACAAACAACTAAACTCTAGCTACAAAAGATAAACCAAACAAACCAAACTAGCTAGAGAAAGCAAAACTACTACGTTTGATCTATGTGATCATGTAGAACTAACGACTTCGGGAGCTTCCAATTATTCAGCATCCTTTGCACTTGATCCGTGTTCTTCTTAAATCTCATTGATAGCAACTTAAGCCGAATGGTAACAATAATTTCATCGTACAACTGTATATGAGTTTTGGGCTTCTTGGAATATAACTGAGCATTGCGCTCTCGCCAAATAAAATAAGTGGTGGCAGCAAGCGAAACTCTAGCAATTAGACTTCTCGCAGATCTTCCCCTGGACATAGTAATAAGAAAATCTAACACATCAGTAATAACGGCCGTACTAATACCAATCCCTGCTAGACGACGAACTTTACCCCATATTTCGGAAGAATATGGACACTCAAAAAATAAGTGTTCATGGGAGTCAGGCGGACCATCACATAACGGGCAATGTAATGTACTTTAGTCTGTATTAGGGGCAACATCCCATTGTTTGAGCCGATCCTGAGTTTTAAGGCGTTGGTAAACAACCAGCCACAAGTGAAAAGCATGTCTCGGTATACAATGAGAAAACCAAACTACCTTCTGCCAAAGGACTTCCGTCCCCCGCGTTCTAATCGAATCCCATGCCGTGGGGACCGAGAACAGCATCAAAGACCCATAATGATCCCTCCATAATACCGTATCAGCCGTATTTGGAATCAAAGTAGGCACCGGGATTTGAGCTAAGATAGGATACTTTTGATACCATTCAAAAGGCCATCTCCAACTCTCATTTGCGACCAAATCAGCAACGGAATCTTGCATAGAGAACCCTGAACGTGCAATGTCTCGCATAGTAAGCAGCTGATTCAACGGGCTAGCCGAACACCAGATATCAAACCATACATAGGTAGTTTTACCATCATGAATTTTGTTCCAAATAAAGGGCCGAATACTGCTTCTAATTTGGATTAATTTCCGCCATCCCCATGAAACATATCCCGTACATGGGACTTCCCAAAAGCTTCGTCCCGCAAGCTTATAAGAGTGGATCCATTTGACCCATAACGACTCTTTATTTGTCACAATAGACCAGATACGAGTAGCCATAAGGGAAACATTAAAGTCATGAATTCTTCGAATACCAAGCCCCCCTTCATTTTTCGGCTTACACACCAACTCCCAAGCGACTTTTGCCTTCCCCCTTTTCATCTCCCCCTGGCACCATAAAAACCCCCGCATCAATTGTTCAAGATCATGAACAATACGAGAAGGGAGAATAAAAACCGACGCCCAATAGATATGCAAGGAAGATAAGACAGATATAATTAATTGAACTCTCCCCGCAAACGAGAGGAACTTGTTCTTCCAATCAGCAATCATCATCCGCAACTTTTCAACGAGAACCTTACAGTCTCTATAAAGTAACCTAGTCGAAATGAGCGGGACTCCAAGATACTTGACTGGGAGCGTACCTTCAGCAAAAGGCATAATCTGAAGAATATCGTGACGTATTGAAGGCGGGACATTGCAGAAGAATATTGTACTCTTAGGAATACTTGGCACTAACCCCGAGACCTCCTTAAACTCATTCAAGGAATCCAAAATCAAGTTCGTTGAGCTGACATTCCCTCGTGCAAACAGAAATAAATCATCTGCAAAACAAAGGTTAATAATCTTTTGTTGCTCACAACGAAAGTGATACTGAAAATCCTCACTTTCCCGCACTCTACGTTGTAGAATAAGAGATAACACTTCCATAACAAGAGTGAAAAGTTAAGGAGACATAGGATCGCCTTGTCTCAACCCCCTTTTGCCCTTGAACCAGCCATGGATATCACCATTAATAGAGACAGAGAATGAAGGGGTGGTAATACATTCCATGATCCAAGTGACCATTCTCAAAGGAAACCCGAAACCTAGTAAAATATTATGAAGAAACTCCCAGTCAACCGTATCATAAGCTTTCTGGATATCAATTTTAAACGCACATCGGGGATGGCCATTTTGCAGATGATAGTTATGCATAAGCTCATGAGTCAATAAAATATTGTCTGATATTCTTTGGCCCGGGATAAAGGCCGATTGGTTAATACCCACAATATCACCTAAGACATCTTTAATTCGGTTAGTGATAACCTTGTTAATACATTTATATAAGACATTACAGCAAGAAATAGGGCGGTATTCCGTAACTCTAGAAGGAGTAGCAACCTTTGGAATAAGAGCAAGGATAGTATGATTAACTTCTTTAAGAAGCTTACCAGACATAAAAAATTCACGAACAGCACTACATACATCATTACCAACGATATCCCAAGCCTTCTTAAAAAATGCAGAAGTATAACCATCTGGCCCCGGGGCTTTATCATCACCAATAGAGAACATTGCATCTTTTATTTCCGCATCCATAATTTCCCGGACCATAAAATCAGCCTTATTAGGCTCTATAGTGTTAGTAAACAGATCATGCAACACAAGAGGGTTCGTTGGACCCGCAATACCAAGGAAATTCTCATAGTAACCAGTAAAAACATGAGCAACATCCTTACCTTCTCGCAAGACAACGTCACCATCAAATATGGCATCAATACGACTTCTATGGCATCTGCTCTTCAAGGAATTGTGAAAAAACGCCGAGTTGGAATCACCAACCCGAAGCCACTCCACCTTGGATTTCTGTTTTAGAAACCTTTCCTCATCCAAGACCGCATCCTTAAAAGCTTGCAAATAGGTTGCTTCTTCCTCCCTAAGCTCTATACAATGCGGGTTTTTATCTAGAGCACGTTGGATCTCATCTAGCTCCAAACGAATATTCTGAACTTTTGTATGTAAATTACCTTGCTCCTTTAATAAAATCCGCAGTGGGGACTTAAGAAGCTTCAATCTTTTAACCACTCTGAACATTGCCAAACCTATTACTTCAGAAGACCATCCCGACTTCACAATATCATGGAAGCCTTTTTTCTGAGCTAAAAAATTTAAGAATTTAAAGGGCTTGCGTTTCGACTTACATAAGTCAGTGATACGAAGAATGCAAGGGGAATGATCAGAAATACGATATTTATGGGTTATGCACACCTATTACTTGTAAAATAGATATCTATAGGCTATAGGTCATGGATAGTTGTTATAATGGTTCAAGGGCCATCAGTACCGGTTATGGACATCTAGTGGCTATAATGGTTCAAGAATCATGGTTATGGGTTATGGACACCTATTACTTGTAAATTGGATATCTAGAGGCTATTGGTCATGGCTAGTAGTTATAATGGTTGAAGGGCCATCAGTATCAGTTATGGACATCTAGTGGTTATAATGGTTCAAGAACCATGGTTATGGGTTATTTTTTTTTTTTTTTTTTGCTAAAGGCCTAAGCCCGGCAAAGACTAAACAAAAAGTAATTACAAACAAAGATGGTTAAAATTACCACATCTTAAAAGAACTACTTGGCCTCCCAAAACATGCTTTGGGAATAAGACCAACAAAAGAAGCATAACTCTATAGCCAATGTCTAAACCTAATCTAGGTATAACAAAAAAACTAAGATTATAAAACAATCTTTTAACATTAAAAACCAAAATACCTAAGACATTACTAAGCTTCCATATCTCTGCTTTAGCATCCAAATTGCACTCAATATGATTCTTAGCCTTAAAAATGTGCAATTTGACCTTTGTCTTCAACATGCCACCATGATCCCAAATCAAGATTGACCTCCAAAAAAACAAAATTGCCAATGTAATCTCATAACTATGGACATTCCCACCAAAACAGTTTGAAATAGTGAAAATGCAGGATGTAGACTCAGTGTAAGTCAACATCCTCATAGCATCACCATCGAAGTATTCCATAGGACATTTCATATATTTTGACTCAAGAAAAGTCAAAATCCCCTTCAAAATACCATCAAATCTAAACTTCACCACCTTTGACCTTAAATTCCTTAAGCCCATACAAACCTTTGACCAATGGAAAGTCAAGTTCAACAAAACCCAGTCTCTGAGCAGTTTGGCCCACGGATTAAGACCCAATTTTGACTCAGTGAAAGTCAAAATTGCATCCATAATGGCATAACAATGTGTTATACCACTACAATCCTTAGCAACACTTCCAATAAATTTCCCCTTCTCCAAGTATTGCATAAGCCACCATTTCCAAGCTTTAAAAGTGACACCAAACTGCAACAACAAGTATGGAGTACTAGTTACCCTTTGGGAGTTGGTCATATCACATCTTTGACCGAAACTGTCCTGACTATGACCAACTCCTTTAATTAGGGTAACAATCCACCATTTCCATATCAAAATCCTGCATTTAAGATGCCTGCACAACTGCCCAAAGAGCTCCAAAACAGCAGCCTTGAAGCATCCATGACTAGAGCAAATAATCTCCAAAATCCAAATGCTAAAAAATTGACCTGCAAAATACACAACAAAAGAACTGCAGCTCACATTTGGATTGCACAAAAACAAGTAATTACGACTTCCCTTTATACAATGCAGCCCATAGTAGTTGTTGGTATAAAGGCCCAACGGGCCAGATCTTCTAAAAAAATCCAACAAAATCACCAAAAATCTAGAAAAATATAAAAATATGTTCCAAGCCTGCACAAAGAATTTCCTCTTCAATATATGGCTGTTAATACCCATAATGCCCCTCTGCAGCTCCAAAACAGCATAAATCACTTGACAATCAAGAAATTTCCTGCTGCCACTTTGAAATATACTAGACCCATTATCAGAGTACCATAAAAATCCAAAAAAAATATGGAAAAATCCAGAAAAATAATAAGAATCTCCAGAAAAAATCTCAAAAGAACTGGATAAGATCCAAAGAAAACCCCATAATAACTGAGTTACATCCCTATGCAATTTTCCAATAAACATCTTCAAAATATTATTATTCATGATCATGGTCAGTAAAACTAGTGAAACCACCATCCTCAACCAATCCAAAACTCCATAAATCAGCAGCCATACAAGTTTGCCTTGACTTCCTTATATTGAGCCCAATCAATCTAAGTCTAACAGAATTAATGATCAACTTACAAACATCATCCACAGATCTATGCTTAGAATGAAAAAGTCTCAGATTTCTTTCCTGCCAAATATAATAAATGGTAGAAGCTAAAACCAGTCTTTGAATGACACTCCAGATTGACTTACTAACTGGTATTCTTTCCAAATTCATCACCAAGTAAGACCATTTATTTGGGACAAAATCTAATCTGCACATATGCTTCATTATATCCCAAACAGTAGAGGAGAAATTGCATTCAGAGAATAAATGGTCATGGGTGTCCAACTGCAGCTTACAAAAAGCACATCTAACATCAATTCCATCACCAACACCCCACATTTTATCCTGAGTCTTGAGTTTTTCCAAAAAAACTAGCCATAAAATGAAAGCATGTCTAGGTATATTTTGACTAAACCAGACCCATTTTGACCAAAAAACAGGTTCCTTATCCACATAAACAACTCTACTAGCATCAGCAACTGAGAATGGAATACATTTCCCTTTACAGTCTTTCCATAAAACTCTATCATTCATAGTATTACAGATTAAGGGAGGGACTAAATTAAAAATCATGGGAAATTTACTAACCCAATCAACTGGAATCTTCCACTCCCCATTAGCAACAATATCAGACACCTTATAGTCAATACCCAATCCTGCCTCATAAATATTCCTAAATGTAATAAATTTACATAAAGGGCCAACTTGATGCCAGTTGTCAAACCACACAGAGGTTTTTTGACCATCACCAATTCTGTAGACAATTCTGTCCCTAATACCATTCCTGCACTTAAGAATTCCCCTCCAGCTCCAACAAACATTGGAAGGAGAAGGCAGGGACCAAAAATTTCTGTCTTGTAACCTGGTCCTATTCAGCCAACTGACCCACAAAGAGTCCTTATTACTAACAACATTCCAGACATGCTTAGTCATAAGGGAAACATTCCAAGAATGCAAAAGTTTAATCCCTAAACCACCATGACTTTTGGGCAAACACAAGTCTTCCCATTTAACCTTAGCCCTTCCCCTCTTTAAATCACCATAACACCAAAGGAAACCCCTTAAAAGTCTTTCAATATCATTAGAAATAGCTTTAGGAAGAATAAAAAAAGAAGCCCAATATACTTGCATAGAGCTCAAAACAGACTTGATCAATTGTAATCTTCCAGCAAACGATAAAGATTTATTCTTCCAATCCAAAAGCCTTCTCTTCACTTTATCAACAAGGCTGCTACAATCTTTAACATGGAGCCTAGTGGATATTAAAGGGACTCCCAAATACCTAACAGGTAAACTACCCACAGTAAAAGGGAAAATCCCAGAAATATTACTCCTAGTATGCACTTTCACATTCCCAAAGAAAACCGAACTCTTACTTAAACTAGGAATCAGACCAGAACACCTCTAAATTCATCCAAGGCCTTCTTAATAACAGAGACAGACCTACTATAACCATTACAAAACAGTAATAGGTCATCAGCAAAGCATAGGTGAGTAATTTTAAGATCATCACATTTCCAATGATATTTAAAACCACCATCCTCAACAATCTGCCTCTTAAGAATTAGATTCAAACCTTCCATAACAAGGGTAAACAGGTAAAGAGACATGAGATCACCCTGTCTCAACCCTCTCTTACCCTTAAAAAACCCATTATAATCCCCATTCACATTCACCATAAGGAAGTTGAGGAAATACATTCCATAATTAAATGAATAAACCAAGGATTAAACCCAAATAAACCAAGAATGTTCCTCAAAAACTCCCATTCAACTGTGTCATAAGCTTTCTGGATATCCACCTTAAAAGCACACTTAGGTGGACCTTTGTCACGGTGATAGTCCTTCAATAATTCCTGAGATAACAAAATGTTATCACTGATTTGCCTCCCAGGAACGAAAGCACTTTGATTGTCATCAACTAAATCATCCAACACCACCTTTATCTTGTTGGTAATTATTTTACTAATAATCTTGTAAACCACATTGCAACAAGCAATGGGTCTAAAATCAGCCACTTTAACTGGGGAATTAACTTTGGGAACAAGGGCAATACCAGTGGCATTAACTTCTTTCAACAACTTTCCAGAAATGAAAAACTGTCTAACAGCCTTACAAATATCATCACCAATAACACTCCAAGCAGCTTTGTAAAACTTAGAAGAAAAGCCATCAGGGCCTGGAGCTTTGTCATCAGAAATATCAAATAAGGCAGTCTTCACCTCATCATCAGAAACAGCCCTGTTCATGTGATTAGAGCTATAATCTGATAATCTTTTAATATTGAGACTAGCAGGGTCATTAATAGGACTGATGGTAGCAGAAGTACCCAAAGTACTTTCAAAATACTTAACAAATTGATCTGCAACCTCATGCCCATGAAAAACATTTCCATTCATATCCTCCACCATCATAATTCTATTTCTGCTCATTCTTCCCTTAACAGCTTTGTGAAAGAACTTAGTATTATTATCACCTTCCCTAAGCCACTCAACTTTTGACTTTTGCTTCAAAAACAGCTCCTCATCAATCATAGCCTCATTATAAGCCTTCAAACATTTAAACTCCTCATCCCTCAGATTCTTGTCATCAGGATTACTGACCATCTCAGCCTGCACCTTCTCCAAATTTACTTTTAAGTCACAAACTTTTTTGTGAATATGCCCATTATTTTTTAAAAGAGCCCTCACAGGTTTCTTCAGAGTTTTCAAATTAGAAACCACTTTGTACATTTCAAAACCTGTCAAATCCTTATTCCAACATCTTTTAACCATAGGCAAAAATTCCTTCTTCTTAGCAACAAAATTAGGGAACTTAAAAGGTTTAGGTTTAGCCCTAACAAAAGAAGGTATATTTAAAATACACGGGCTGTGATCAGAAGATAAAAAGGGTAAAAACTGGACAAAAGAATTATTAAAATCCTTAAGAAAATCCATATTCCCCATAATTCTATCGAACTTCTTCAATAAACTGTCATCCCTATTAGGACTCTTCTTCCATGTGAATTTAAGACCAGAAGAACTTAAATCATCAACCTGAATATCAGCCACACATTCAGAAAAGTCTACCATACTGCTATTCATTCTAGAGGAACCAGAGGAAGCCTCATTAGGGTTTAAGATGGAGTTAAAATCTCCCATTAAAACCCAAGCTTTGTCTTTAACAGTTGGGCTAAAAATTCGAAGATTATTCCATAACTGAGGTCTAAACTGTTTCCTGTGATGACCATAAACAAAAGAGCAGTAATAACTAGGACCCCTAATAACAGGTTTAACAAAACAGTGAATGGCCTGCGGATGCTGATCAATCACCATAATATCAACAACATTAGGATCCCAAGCAATCACAATTCGAGTCACACCTGTACATAAGTCAGAATTGGAAACCCAACTCCAATTGCCAAACACTCTATTACAAACCCATGCTAGATTTTTCTTTTTAACATGAGTTTCAATAATAGCACAAATACTCAAACTTTCATCTCTAATTAATTGAGCAACCTCATTTTGGCTAACAGCTTTATTGAGGCCTCTAACATTCCAAATAGCAGATTTCATCATCATTAAACAGGTTTTGAGGTTGATGCAACATCACAACTCAGGTTCTTTTTAACTGGAACAGTACTATCAACTTTCATACCTTGATTAATACCATTAGTATCTGAACCAACATCATCAAAAACAAGATCAGGATCCATACCATGTACAGCACAATTGTCCTTAAACAAATCAACCTGCCCAGTTGACCAACCTTTTAAAATTTCCAAATCCGGTATCTTTTTAGCAAATAAAAATTTCATAACATCTTCCCTTTGATAATCATAAACATGGTACTTCTCATCCCAACCATCATCAAAGTCCTCTACATCCTCATTCAAAACTTCAAATTTGTTAGAGGTCACAACAGGATCAATCTCATCTTTTTAAATCTCAACACTTTTTACCAATTTTTCTTTTTTAGGAGCAATTGTGGCTTTCGAAATGGCCACTGGTTTTTCAATATTAACAGGATTACCATTCATCTCAGAATTATTATTCTTCACAGCATATCTCATATTACCCCAAATTTTAGGACCTTGAATCCTATTATTATTATTACCCATGTTTTGATTATTTTCATGACTTCTAACATTCTGGTTTTTAGCACTGCCCTGCCCCTGATTCAATGTAGTGAAAACACTTCGTCTAGGCTGTTGATTCTGGTTTTGATAACGAGAGGTCACAACATTATTAACAACTTTGTTTCTTTTCCCAACTGTTTGGAATCCCTCATCATTACAGTTTTGGCCATCAACCTGTTCACCATCATTATTACTACCAGTTTTAGACAGTATCTCTACTTCAGTCCTTGGCCTAACTTTACAGGCATTGTGGGAGTGACCAAACACCTTACAATGGGTACACACAGGAGGTTTCCAGTTGTAAGAAACTTCCAAAGACACAACTTTTCCTGGATTAGGGCCAGAGTTAGGGTAAACTAACTCAACATCATCAGGGAGTTCATCACAAGCATCAACCTCCACAAGAACCCTAGCATAACCCATTCTACCAGAATTGCTTAAACATCTTTCTTTTGTCATCTTATCCATGACCAATGGTCTTCCCACTCCACTAGCTATTTTACCAATACCATGGCCATACCATAATTCAATTGGTAAATCATGAATACAAATCCATATAGAAACTTTAGAAGGTTCTATTTTTTGTAAGCAAATTCCAGGTTCCCATTTATTTACAACTAAAGGCACATTATCAACAAGCCAAATTCCATTTTCCAACACTGCATTTAGACCTTCTTCACTTTTAAATTTGAAGAAATAAATTCCAGCTCCATTTTTAGTTACTTCCAAGAAATCATAGGTTCTCCACATTCTTTTAAGACTGGCATTGACTTTAATGAGGTCCATTGAAGTGCCTACAAAATGGCCATAAAGCATAAGTGATAACTTAGTTTTTTTAAATTTAAAATCCTCATCAATCATAATAATCTGCTTCTTCCCATTATCAATCCTAACTGGAGGAACAAAATTCATTTGAAAATCAACTCTTTCATTGTCCTGTTTTATCATTTCAGCTAGAGTTAGGCCTCCAGTTTTGGTTTTCTGCCAGGCATTTGGCATAGTAGTAATCTTGGGAATCTGCCCATTATTAGACAAATTAGAAGGTTTACTAGAATCAAACTGTCGACCTGGGGAATCATCAACAGTGTTAACTTTAGCATTCCCAGTTTTATCCTCCATTTCAATATCAGTATGATCATCACTCTCATTGCCAGAAATACTATAACCAGAATTTAGAGCATCAATAACTGCATTACCTATTACAACAGTGTTATTTCCTGGGGATTTTACAAAGTTATCAGCCTTCTCCAAACTTAACCCAGGATCACCTGTTATAGGGTAATGAACTGTATTAGTCTCAACCTGGCAAGCAACTGGACTTACAACAGCATTACAGGTTGTCATGACTGTGCTACCTATTACATCATGGCTAGAGGCTAAAAAATGATGGTTCAACCCCTCCACATCACTTCCAACCTCAGCATGAGTAGGGTAACAAACTGCACTACCAAACTGATCTTTCTCATCCATACAAACATCCTCACTATCAACTTCATCAGAATCATCCTCTTCAACAACAGCAGTCTTATAACTCTGGAATTTCTGCTCAACCATCTTTCTTTTCTTATCCATAGAAAAATCCATCTCCACATTACTAGTTTGCTCAACAGATTCAAGAACCTGAGCCCTAACCTGTTTTCTCAATTGAGCAGGGGAGATATGAGGACCATTAGGAGGAAGAAAATCTATAGAACTTTGTAAAGGAGTAACAAGTCCAGCTTCAATCTCTTTACTCACCACTGGATTATACGAAGAAGCAATCTTCTTAAAACTTTTACTCTTGGTTGATAAACAAGCAACAATTTGGGAAGCTTCATTCTCTTCAATTAAACCCAAACTAACCATCTTATCAAACAACTTCTTCTTAATTGCCTTTTTGATAGTATGAATTCTTCTAATAGTTTCCGCATCATCATATACTATATTCATGTCCTCCCCAACTTTACTAAGGACATGTCGGACTGAAAAAACAATTTTCCCCATCTCAGCATTCGTATTAGATTTAGAGTGGTGTTTATTACCCAATTCAACAATAGGAACACCATTCCGCAACCCCATAACCGTACCTTCCACTCCCACCTGGTTTTCATCAGTTCTCTTCAAGATGCGTGTGACAATAGGAACACTTCTATCACCAACAGGTAAGGGGTTATTATTATTCTGCAGATTCGGACCAGACCCAGAAAATCCACTACGAGAGTCAATCTTGGCATTTCGTCGAGCACCTTGTGTGCCAGAATCTAATCCAACAGCTCTATCACCACAAATTGATTTGGAAGCTTCAATTGACACAGGATTGTCACTTCCCATGCTATTACGACCAGCTTGCACCAATCTCGAACCCTCACTCAAGCTTGGCACACGAAGGACATTCCGACGAACACCACTAACAGTCGATTTCACAGGTTACGAACCCTGCACCACCGAACCCTTCAAACCAACACTCCTTCCTTCATTCCAACCCGAACCATGCCCTCCATCCACCTCTAATCGGCCAGAAATCTTCAAATCAATAGGGGCCATTTCTGACAGCGAGTCTGTCAGTGAACTGGATTCTCGATTCATCACCACCGGCCTATCCGGTGGATGATCAGGCTCGGTCATTGCCTTAAGCCTTCAAAACCGAGCTTCCCAACCAAAAATCTCTAAATTCCAACGGTCAGATTCGCCGGAATCACTAAATCGCCGATTACACAACGGTCATATGGTTATATGGTAATAGGTTATATGGTTATGGGTTATGGATGGTTATGGGTTATATGGTTATGGGTTATGGATACCTATTACTTGCAAAATGGATATCTGTAGGCTATTGGACATGGCTAGTAGTTATAATGGTTCATGGGCCGTCAGTATCAGTTATGGACATCTGGTGGTTATAATGATTCAAGGACCATGGTTATGGGTTATGGACACCTATTACTTGTAAAATGGATATTTATAGGCTACTGGTCATGGCTAGTAGTTATAATGGTTCAAGGGCCATTAGTATCAGTTATGGACATCTAGTGGTTATAATGGTTCAGGGACGATTGTTATGGGTAATGGACACCTATTACTTTTAAAATGGATATCTATAGGCTATTGGTCATGGCTAGTAGTTATAATGGTTCAAGGGCCATCAATATGAGTTATGGACATGTAGTGGTTATAATGGTTCAATGGCCTTGGTTATGGGTTATGGACACTTATTACTTGTAAAATGTATATTTATAGGCTATTGGTCATAGCTAGTAGTTATAATGGTTCAAGGGCCATCAGTATCAGTTATGGACAGCTACTGGTTATAATGGTTCAAGGACCATGGTTATGGGTTATGGACACCTATTACTTGTAAAATGGATATCTGTAGGCTATTGGACATGGCTAGTAGTTATAATGGTTCAAGGGCCATCAGTTGATAAGTTATGGGCATCTAGTGGTTATAATGGTTCAAGAACCATGGTTATGGGTTATGGACACCTATTACTTGTATAATGGATATCTGTAGGCTATTAGTCATGGTTACTAGTTATAATGGTTCAAGGGCCATCAGTCTCAGTTATGGACATCTAGTGGTTATAATGGTTCAAGAACCATGATTATGGGTTATGGACACCTATTACTTGTAAAATGTATATATGTAGGCTATTGGACATGGCTATTAGTTATAATGGTTCAAGGGCCATCAGTATCAGTTATGGACATCTAGTGGTTATAATGATTCAAGGACCATGGTTATGGGTTATGGACACCTATTACTTGTAAAATGGATATCTATAGGCTATTGGTCATGGCTAGTAGTTATAATGGTTCAAGGGCCATCAGTATCAGTTATGGTCATCTAGTGGTTATAATGGTTCAAGAACCATGGTTATGGGTTATGGACACCTATTACTCGTAAAATGGATATTTATAGGCTATCTGTCATGGCTAGTAGTTATAATGGTTCAAGGGCCATCAGTATAAGTTATGGACATCTAGTGGTTATAATCGTTCAAGGACCATGGTTATGGGTTATGGACACGTATTACTTGTAAAATGAATAGCTATAGGCTATTGGTCATGGCTAGTAGTTATAATGGTTCAAGGGCCATCAGTATCAGTTTTGGACATCTAGTTGTTATAATGGTTCAAGGACCATGGTTATGGGTTATGGACACCTATTACTTGTAAAATGAATTTCTATAGGCTATTGGTCATGGCTAGTAGTTATAATGGTTCAAGGGCCATCAGTATCAGTTATGGACATCTTGTGGTTATAATGGTTCAAGGACCTTGGTTATGGGTTACAGACACCTATTACTTGTAAAATAGATATCTATATAGGTCATGGGTAGTACTTATAATGGTTCAAGGGCCATCGGTATCAGTTACAGACATCAAGTGGTTATAATTGTTCAAGGGCCATGGTTATGGGTTATAAACACCTATTACTTGTAAAATAGATATCTATAGGCTATTGGTCATGGCTAGTAGTTATAATGGTTCAAGGGCCATCAGTATCAGTTATGGACATCTAGTGGTTATAATGTTCAAGGACCATGGTTATGGGTTATGGACACCTATTACTTGTAAAATGGATATCTAAAGGCTATTGGTCATGGCTAGTAGTTATAATGGTTCAAGGGCCATCGATATGAGTTATGGACATGCATGTAGTGGTTATAATGGTTCAACGGCCTTGGTTATGGGTTATGCACACCTATTACTTGTAAAATGGATATCTTTAGGCTATAGGTCATGGTAGTTGTTATAATGGTTCAAGGGCCATCAGTATCAGTTATGGATATCTAGTGGTTATAATGGTTCAAGAACCATGGTTATGGGTTATGGACACATATTACTTGTAAATTGGATATCTAGAGGCTATTGGTCATGGCTAGTAGTTATAATGGTTGAAGGGCCATCAGTATCAGTTATGGACATCTAGTGGTTATAATGGTTCAAGAACCATGGTTATGGGTTATGGACACATATTACTTGTAAAATGGATATCTATAGGCTACTGGTCATGGCTAGTAGTTATAATGGTTCAAGGGCCATCAGTATCAGTTATCGTATCTAGTGGTTATAATGGTTCATGGACGATTGTTATGGGTAATGGACATCTATTACTTGTAAAATGGATATCTACAGGCTACTGGTCATGGCTGGTAGTTATAATGGTTCAAGGGCCATCGATATGAGTTATGGACATGTAGTGGTTATAATGGTTCACTGGCCTTGGTTATGGGTTATGGACACCTATTACTTGTAAAATGGATATTTATAGGCTATTGGTCATGGCTAGTAGTTATAATGGTTCAAGGGCCATCAGTATCAGTTATGGACAACTACTGGTTATAATGGTTCAAGAACCATGGTTATGGGTTATGGACACCTATTAATTGTAAAATGGATATCTAGGACATGGCTAGTAGTTATAATGGTTCAAGGGCCATCAGTATCAGTTATGGACATCTAGTGGTTATAATGATTCAAGGACCATGGTTATGGGTTATGGACACCTATTACTTGTAAAATGGATATCTATAGGCTATTGGTCATGGCTAGTAGTTATAATGGTTCAAGGGCCATCAGTATCAGTTATGGACATCTAGTGGTTATAATGGTTCAAGAACCATGGTTATGGGTTATGGACACCTATTACTCGTAAAATGGATATTTATAGGCTATCTGTCATGGCTAGTAGTTATAATGGTTCAAGGGCCATCAGTATAAGTTATGGACATCTAGTGGTTATAATCGTTCAAGGACCATGGTTATGGATTATGGACACGTATTACTTGTAAAATGAATAGCTATAGGCTATTGGTCATGGCTAGTAGTTATAATGGTTCAAGGGCCATCAGTATCAGTTTTGGACATCTAGTTGTTATAATGGTTCAAGGACCATGGTTATGGGTTATGGACACCTATTACATGTAAAATGAATTTCTATAGGCTATTGGTCATGGCTAGTAGTTATAATGGTTCAAGGGCAATCAGTATCAGTTATGGACATCTTGTGGTTATAATGGTTCAAGGACCTTGGTTATGGGTTACGGACACCTATTACTTGTAAAATAGATATCTATATAGGTCATGGGTAGTAGTTATAATTGTTCAAGGGCCATGGTTATGGGTTATAAACACCTATTACTTGTAAAATAGATATCTATAGGCTATTGGTCATGGCTAGTAGTTATAATGGTTCAAGGGCCATCAGTATCAGTTATGGACATCTAGTGGTTATAATGTTCAAGGACCATGGTTATGGGTTATGGACACCTATTACTTGTAAAATGGATATCTAAAGGCTATTGGTCATGGCTAGTAGTTATAATGGTTCAAGGGCCATCGATATGAGTTATGGACATGCATGTAGTGGTTATAATGGTTCAACGGCCTTGGTTATGGGTTATGCACACCTATTACTTGTAAAATGGATATCTTTAGGCTATAGGTCATGGTAGTTGTTATAATGGTTCAAGGGCCATCAGTATCAGTTATGGATATCTAGTGGTTATAATGGTTCAAGAACCATGGTTATGGGTTATGGACACATATTACTTGTAAATTGGATATCTAGAGGCTATTGGTCATGGCTAGTAGTTATAATGGTTGAAGGGCCATCAGTATCAGTTATGGACATCTAGTGGTTATAATGGTTCAAGAACCATGGTTATGGGTTATGGACACATATTACTTGTAAAATGGATATCTATAGGCTACTGGTCATGGCTAGTAGTTATAATGGTTCAAGGGCCATCAGTATCAGTTATCGTATCTAGTGGTTATAATGGTTCATGGACGATTGTTATGGGTAATGGACATCTATTACTTGTAAAATGGATATCTACAGGCTACTGGTCATGGCTGGTAGTTATAATGGTTCAAGGGCCATCGATATGAGTTATGGACATGTAGTGGTTATAATGGTTCACTGGCCTTGGTTATGGGTTATGGACACCTATTACTTGTAAAATGGATATTTATAGGCTATTGGTCATGGCTAGTAGTTATAATGGTTCAAGGGCCATCAGTATCAGTTATGGACAACTACTGGTTATAATGGTTCAAGAACCATGGTTATGGGTTATGGACACCTATTAATTGTAAAATGGATATCTGTAGGCTATTGGACATGGCTAGTAGTTATAATGGTTCAAGGGCCATCAGTATCAGTTATGGACATCTAGTGGTTATAATGATTCAAGGACCATGGTTATGGGTTATGGACACCTATTACTTGTAAAATGGATATCTATAAGCTATTGGTCATGGCTAGTAGTTATAATGGTTCAAGGGCCATCAGTATCAGTTATGGACATCTAGTGGTTATAATGGTTCAAGAACCATGGTTATGGGTTATGGACACCTATTACTCGTAAAATGGATATTTATAGGCTATCTGTCATGGCTAGTAGTTATAATGGTTCAAGGGCCATCAGTATAAGTTATGGACATCTAGTGGTTATAATCGTTCAAGCACCATGGTTATGGGTTATGGACACGTATTACTTGTAAAATGAATAGCTATAGGCTATTGGTCATGGCTAGTAGTTATAATGGTTCAAGTGCCATCAGTATCAGTTTTGAACATCTAGTTGTTATAATGGTTCAAGGACCATGGTTATGGGTTATGGACACCTATTACATGTAAAATGAATTTCTATAGGCTATTGGTCATGGCTAGTAGTTATAATGGTTCAAGGGCCATCAGTATCAGTTATGGACATCTTGTGGTTATAATGGTTCAAGGACCTTGGTTATGGGTTACGGACACCTATTACTTGTAAAATAGATATCTATATAGGTCATGGGTAGTAGTTATAATTGTTCAAGGGCCATGGTTATGGGTTATAAACACCTATTACTTGTAAAATAGATATCTATAGGCTATTGGTCATGGCTAGTAGTTATAATGGTTCAAGGGCCATCAGTATCAGTTATGGACATCTAGTGGTTATAATGTTCAAGGACCATGGTTATGGGTTATGGACACCTATTACTTGTAAAATGGATATCTAAAGGCTATTGGTCATGGCTAGTAGTTATAATGGTTCAAGGGCCATCGATATGAGTTATGGACATGCATGTAGTGGTTATAATGGTTCAATGGCCTTGGTTATGGGTTATGCACACCTATTACTTTGTAAAATGGATATTTATATGCTATTGGTCATGGCTAGTAGTTATAATGGTTCAAGGGCCATCAGTATCAGTTATGGACAACTACTGGTTATAATGGTTCAAGGACCATGGTTATGGGTTATGGACACCTATTACTTGTAAAATGTATATCTATAGGCTATTGGTCATGGCTACTATTTATAATGGTTCAAGGGCCATCAGTATCAGTTATGGACATCTAGTGGTTATCATGGTTCAAGAACCATGGTTATGGGTTATGGACACCTATTAATTGTAAAATGGATATCTGTAGGCTATTGGACATGGCTAGTAGTTATAATGGTTCAAGGGCCATCAGTATCAGTTATGGACATCTAGTGGTTATAATGATTCAAGGACCATGGTTATGGGTTATGGACACCTATTACTTGTAAAATGGATATCTATAGGCTATTGGTCATGGCTAGTAGTTATAATGGTTCAAGGGCCATCGATATGAGTTACGGACATGTAGTGGTTATAATGGTTCAATGGCCTTGGTTATGGGTTATGGACACCTATTACTTGTAAAATGGATATCTATTGGCTATTGGTCAAGGCTAGTAGTTATAATGGTTCAAGGGCCATCAGTGTCAGTTATGGACATCTAGTGGTTATAATGGTTCGACGACGATTGTTATGGGTAATGGACACCTATTACTTGTAAAATGGTTATCTATAGGCTATTGGTCATGGCTAGTAGTTATAATGGTTCAAGGGCCATCGATATGAGTTATGGACATGTAGTGGTTATAATGGTTAAATGGCCTTGGTTGTGGGTTATGGACACCTATTACTTGTAAAATGTATATCTATAGGCTATTGGTCATGGCTAGTAGTTATAATGGTTCAAGGGCCATCAGTATCAGTGATGGACATCTAGTGGTTATAATGATTCAGGGACCATGGTTATGGGTTATGGACACCTATTACTTGTAAAATGGATATCTATAGGCTATTGGTCATGGCTAGTAGTTATAATGGTTCAAGGGCCATCGATATGAGTTACGGACATGTAGTGGTTATAATGGTTCAATGGCCTTGGTTATGGGTTATGGACACCTATTACTTGTAAAATGGATATCTACTGGTTATTGGTCAAGGCTAGTAGTTATAATGGTTCAAGGGCCATCAGTGTCAGTTATGGACATCTAGTGGTTATAATGGTTCGACGATGATTGTTATGGGTAATGGACACCTATTACTTGTAAAATGGTTATCTATAGGCTATTGGTCATGGCTAGTAGTTATAATGGTTCAAGGGCCATCGATATGAGTTACGGACATGTAGTGGTTATAATGGTTCAATGGCCTTGGTTATGGGTTATGGACACCTATTACTTGTAAAATGGATATCTATTGGCTATTGGTCAAGGCTAGTAGTTATAATGGTTCAGGGACGATTGTTATGCGTAATGGACACCTATTACTTTTAAAATGGATATCTATAGGCTATTGGTCATGGCTAGTAGTTATAATGGTTCAAGGGCCATCAGTATCAGTTATGGACATCTAGTGGTTATAATGATTCAAGGACCATGGTTATGGGTTATGGACACCTATTACTTGTAAAATGGATATCTATAGGCTATTGGTCATGCCTAGTAGTTATAATGGTTCAAGGGCCATCGATATGAGTTACGGACATGTAGTGGTTATAATGGTTCAATGGCCTTGGTTATGGGTTATGGACACCTATTACTTGTAAAATGGATATCTATTGGCTATTGGTCAAGGCTAGTAGTTATAATGGTTCAAGGGCCATCAGTGTCAGTTATGGACATCTAGTGGTTATAATGGTTCGACGACGATTGTTATGGGTAATGGACACCTATTACTTGTAAAACTGTTATCTATAGGCTATTGGTCATGGCTAGTAGTTATAATGGTTCAAGGGCCATCGATATGAGTTACGGACATGTAGTGGTTATAATGGTTCAATGGCCTTGGTTATGGGTTATGGACACCTATTACTTGTAAAATGGATATCTATTGGCTATTGGTCAAGGCTAGTAGTTATAATGGTTCAGGGACGATTGTTATGCGTAATGGACACCTATTACTTTTAAAATGGATATCTATAGGCTATTGGTCATGGCTAGTAGTTAAAATGGTTCAAGGGCCATCAGTATCAGTTATGGACATCTAGTTGTTATAATGGTTCAAGGACCATGGTTATGGGTTATGGACACCTATTACTTGTAAAATGGATATCTATAGACTATTGGTCATGGCTAGTAGTTATAATGGTTCAAGGGCCATCGATATGAGTTATGGACATGCATGTAGTGGTTATAATGGTTCAATGGCCTTGGTTATGGGCTATGCACACCTATTACTTGTAAAATGGATATCTTTAGGCTATAGGTCATGGTAGTTGTTATAATGGTTCAAGGGCCATCAGTATCAGTTATGGACATCTAGTGGTTATAATGGTTCAAGAACCATGGTTATGGGTTATGGACACCTATTACTTGTAAATTGGATATCTAGAGGCTATTGGTCATGGCTAGTAGTTATAATGGTTGAAGGGCCATCAGTATCAGTTATGGACATCTAGTGGTTATAATGGTTCAAGAACCATGGTTATGGGTTATGGACACCTATTACTTGTAAAATGGATATCTATAGGCTACTGGTCATGGCTAGTAGTTATAATGGTTCAAGGGCCATCAGTATCAGTTATCGACATCTAGTGGTTATAATGGTTCAGGGACGATTGTTATGGGTAATGGACACCTATTACTTGTAAAATGGATATCTATAGGCTACTGGTCATGGCTGCTAGTTATAATGGTTCAAGGGCCATCGATATGAGTTATGGACATGTAGTGGTTATAATGGTTCAAGAACCATGGTTATGGGTTATGGACACCTATTACTTGTAAAACGTATATCTGTAAGCTATTGGACATGGCTAGTAGTTATAATGGTTCAAGGGCCATCAGTATCAGTCATGGACATCTAGTGGTTATAATGATTCAAGGACCATGGTTATGGGTTATGGACACCTATTACTTGTAAAATGGATATCTATAGGCTATTGGTCAAGGCTAGTAGTTATAATGGTTCAAGGGCCATCAGTGTCAGTTATGGACATCTAGTGGTTATAATGGTTCGACGACGATTGTTATGGGTAATGGACACCTATTACTTGTAAAATGGTTATCTATGGGCTATTGGTCATGGCTAGTAGTTATAATGGTTCAAGGGCCATCGATATGAGTTATGGACATTTAGTGGTTATAATGGTTCAATGGCCTTGGTTGTGGGGTAATGGACACCTATTACTTGTAAAATGTATATCTATAGGCTATCGGTCATGGCTAGTAGTTATAATGGTTCAAGGGCCATCAGTATCAGTTATGGACATCTAGTTGTTATAATGGTTCAAGGACCATGGTTATGGGTTATGGACACCTATTACTTGTAAAATGGATATCTATAGACTATTGGTCATGGCTAGTAGTTATAATGGTTCAGGGGCCATCGATATGAGTTTATGGACATGTAGTGGTTATAATGGTTCACCGGCCTTGGTTATGGGTTATGGACACCTATTACTTGTAAAATGGCTGTATGGTACTGGTCAAGGTTACTAGTTAAAATGGTTCATGGGCCATCAGTATCAGTTATGGACATCTAGTGGTTATAATGGTTCAAGAACCATGGTTATGGGTTATGGACACCTATTACTTGTAAAATGTATATCTGTAGGCTATTGGACATGGCTAGTAGTTATAATGGTTCAAGGGCCATCAATATCAGTCATGGACATCTAGTGGTTATAATGATTCAAGGACCATGGTTATGGGTTATGGACACCTATTACTTGTAAAATGGATATCTATTGGCTATTGGTCAAGGCTAGTAGTTATAATGGTTCAAGGGCCATCAGTGTCAGTTATGAACATCTAGTGGTTATAATGGTTTGACGACGATTGTTATGGGTAATGGACACCTATTACTTGTAAAATGGTTATCTATAGGCTATTGGTCATGGCTAGTAGTTATAATGGTTCAAGGGCCATCGATATGAGTTATGGACATGTAGTGGTTATAATGGTTCAATGGCCTTGGTTGTGGGTTATGGACACCTATTACTTGTAAAATGTATATCTATAGGCTATTGGTCATGGCTAGTAGTTATAATGGTTCAAGGGCCATAAGTATCAGTTATGGACATCTAGTTGTTATTATGGTTCAAGGACCATGGTTATGGGTTATGGACACCTATTACCTGTAAAATGGATATCTATAGGCTATTGGTCATGGCTAGTAGTTTTAATGGTTCAGGGGCCATCGATATGAGTTATGGACATGTAGTGGTTATAATGGTTCACTGCCTTGGTTATGGGTTATGGACACCTATTGCTTGTAAAATGGATATCTGTATGGTACTGGTCAAGGTTACTAGTTAAAATGGTTCATGGGCCATCAGTATCAGTTATGGACATCTAGTGGTTATAATGGTTCAAGAACCATGGTTATGGGTTATGGACACCTATTACTTGTAAAATGTATATCTCTAGGCTATTGGACATGGCTAGTAGTTATAATGGTTCAAGGGCCATCAGTATCAGTCATGGACGTCTAGTGGTTATAATGATTCAAGGACCATGGTTATGGGTTATGGACACCTATTACTTGTAAAATGGATATCTATTGGCTATTGGTCAAGGCTAGTAGTTATAATGGTTCAAGGGCCATCAATGTCAGTTATGAACATCTAGTGGTTATAATGGTTCGACGACGATTGTTATGGGTAATGGACACCTATTACTTGTAAAATGGTTATCTATAGGCTATTGGTCATGGCTAGTAGTTATAATGGTTCAAGGGCCATCGATATGAGTTATGGACATGTAGTGGTTATAATGGTTCAATGGCCTTGGTTGTCGGTTATGGACACCTATTACTTGTAAAATGTATAACTATAGGCTATTGGTCATGGCTAGTAGTTATAATGGTTCAAGGGCCATCAGTATCAGTTATGGACATCTAGTTGTTATAATGGTTCAAGGACCATGGTTATGGGTTATGGACACCTATTACTTGTAAAATGGATATCTATAGGCTATTGGTCATGGCTAGTAGTTATAATGGTTCAGGGGCCATCGATATGAGTTATGGACATGTAGTGGTTATAATGGTTCACTGGCCTTGGTTATGGGTTATGGACACCTATTACTTGTAAAATGGATATCTGTATGGTACTGGTCAAGGTTACTAGTTAAAATGGTTCATGGGCCATCAGTATCAGTTATGGACATCTAGTGGTTATAATGGTTCAAGAACCATGGTTATGGGTTATGGACACCTATTACTTGTAAAATGTATATCTGTAGGCTATTGGACATGGCTAGTAGTTATAATGGTTCAAGGGCCATCAGTATCAGTCATGGACGTCTAGTGGTTATAATGATTCAAGGACCATGGTTATGGGTTATGGACACCTATTACTTGTAAAATGGATATCTATTGGCTATTGGTCAAGGCTAGTAGTTATAATGGTTCAAGGGCCATCAGTGTCAGTTATGAACATCTATTGGTTATAATGGTTCGACGACGATTGTTATTGGTAATGGACACCTATTACTTGTAAAATGGTTATCTATAGGCTATTGGTCATGGCTAGTAGTTATAATGGTTCAAGGGCCATCGATATGAGTTATGGACATGTAGTGGTTATAATGGTTCAATGGCCTTGGTTGTGGGTTATGGACACCTATTACTTGTAAAATGTATATCTATAGGCTATTGGTCAAGGCTAGTAGTTATAATGGTTCAAGGGCCATCAGTGTCAGTTATGAACATCTAGTGGTTATAATGGTTCGACGACGATTGTTATGGGTAATGGACACCTATTACTTGTAAATTGGTTATCTATAGGCTATGGTCATGGCTAGTAGTTATAATGGTTCAAGGGCCATCGATATGAGTTATGGACATGTAGTGGTTATAATGGTTCAATGGCATTGGTTGTCGGTTATGGACACCTATTACTTGTAAAATGTATATCTATAGGCTATTGGTCATGGCTAGTAGTTATAATGGTTCAAGGGCCATCAGTATCAGTTATGGACATCTAGTTGTTATAATGGTTCAAGGACCATGGTTATGGGTTATGGACACCTATTACTTGTAAAATGGATATCTATAGGCTATTGGTCATGGCTAGTAGTTATAATGGTTCAAGGGCCATCGATATGAGTTATGGACATGTAGTGGTTATAATGGTTCACTGGCCTTGGTTATGAGTTAAGGACACCTATTACTTGTAAAATGGATATCTATAGGCTACTGGTCATGGCTACTAGTTATAATGCTTCAAGGGCCATCAGTATCAGTTAAGGACATCTAGTGGTTATCATGGTTCAAGAACCATGGTTATGGGTTATGGACACCTATTACTTGTAAAATGGATATCTGTATGGTACTGGTCAAGGTTACTAGTTAAAATGGTTCATGGGCCATCAGTATCAGTTATGGACATCTAGTGGTTATAATGGTTCAAGAACCATGGTTATGGGTTATGGACACCTATTACTTGTAAAATGTATATCTGTAGGCTATTGGACATGGCTAGTAGTTATAATGGTTCAAGGGCCATCAGTATCAGTCATGGACATCTAGTGGTTATAATGATTCAAGGACCATGGTTATGGGTTATGGACACCTATTACTTGTAAAATGGATATCTATTGGCTATTGGTCAAGGCTAGTAGTTATAATGGTTCAAGGGCCATCAGTGTCAGTTATGAACATCTAGTGGTTATAATGGTTCGACGACGATTGTTATGGGTAATGGTCACCTATTACTTGTAAAATGGTTATCTATAGGCTATTGGTCATGGCTAGTAGTTGTAATGGTTCAAGGGCCATCGATATGAGTTATGGACATGTAGTGGTTACAATGGTTCACTGGCCTTGGTTATGGGTTAAGGACACCTATTACTTGTAAAATGGATATCTATAGTCTACTGGTCATGGCTACTAGTTATAATGCTTCAAGGGCCATCAGTATCAGTTAAGGACATCTAGTGGTTATCATGGTTCAAGAACCATGGTTATGGGTTATGGACACCTATTACTTGTAAAATGGATATCTGTAGGCTATTGGACATGGCTAGTAGTTATAATGGTTCAAGGGCCATCAGTATCAGTTATGGACATCTAGTGGTTATAATGATTCAAGGACCATGGTTATGGGTTATGGACACCTATTACTTGTAAAATGGATATCTATTGGCTATTGGTCAAGGCTAGTAGTTATAATGGTTCAAGGGCCATCAGTGTCAGTTATGAACATCTAGTGGTTATAATGGTTCGACGACGATTGTTATGGGTAATGGACACCTATTACATGTAAAATGGTTATCTATAGGCTATTGGTCATGGCTCGTAGTTATAATGGTTCAAGGGCCATCGATATGAGTTATGGACATGTAGTTGTTATAATGGTTCAATGGCCTTGGTTGTGGGTTATGGACACCTATTACTTGTAAAATGTATATCTATAGGCTATCGGTCATGGCTAGTAGTTATAATGGTTCAAGGGCCATCAGTATCAGTTATGGACATCTAGTTGTTATAATGGTTCAAGGACCATGGTTATGGGTTATGGACACCTATTACTTGTAAAATGGATATCTATAGACTATTGGTCATGGCTAGTAGTTATAATGGTTCAGGGGCCATCGATATGAGTTTATGGACATGTAGTGGTTATAATGGTTCACTGGCCTTGGTTATGGGTTATGGACACCTATTACTTGTAAAATGGATATCTGTATGGTACTGGTCAAGGTTACTAGTTAAAATGGTTCATGGGCCATCAGTATCAGTTATGGACATCTAGTGGTTATAATGGTTCAAGAACCATGGTTATGGGTTATGGACACCTATTACTTGTAAAATGTATATCTGTAGGCTATTGGACATGGCTAGTAGTTATAATGGTTCAAGGGCCATCAGTATCAGTCATGGACATCTAGTGGTTATAATGATTCAAGGACCATGGTTTTGGGTTATGGACACCTATTACTTGTAAAATGGATATCTATTGGCTATTGGTCAAGGCTAGTAGTTATAATGGTTCAAGGGCCATCAGTGTCAGTTATGAACATCTAGTGGTTATAATGGTTCGACGACGATTGTTATGGGTAATGGACACCTATTACATGTAAAATGGTTATCTATAGGCTATTGGTCATGGCTAGTAGTTATAATGGTTCAAGGGCCATCGATATGAGTTATGGACATGTAGTGGTTATAATGGTTCAATGGCCTTGGTTGTGGGTTATGGACACCTATTACTTGTAAAATGTAAATCTATAGGCTATCGGTCATGGCTAGTAGTTATAATGGTTCAAGGGCCATCAGTATCAGTTATGGACATCTAGTTGTTATAATGGTTCAAGGACCATGGTTATGGGTTATGGACACCTATTACTTGTAAAATGGATATCTATAGACTATTGGTCATGGCTAGTAGTTATAATGGTTCAGGGGCCATCGATATGAGTTTATGGACATGTAGTGGTTATAATGGTTCACTGGCCTTGGTTATGGGTTATGGACACCTATTACTTGTAAATTGGATATCTGTATGGTACTGGTCAAGGTTACTAGTTAAAATGGTTCAAGGGCCATCAGTATCAGTCATGGGCGTCTAGTGGTTATAATGATTCAAGGACCATGGTTATGGGTTATGGACACCTATTACTTGTAAAATGGATATCTATTGGCTATTGGTCAAGGCTAGTAGTTATAATGGTTCAAGGGCCATCAGTGTCAGTTATGAACATCTAGTGGTTATAATGGTTCGACGACGATTGTTATGGGTAATGGACACCTATTACTTGTAAAATGGTTATCTATAGGCTATTGGTCATGGCTAGTAGTTATAATGGTTCAAGGGCCATCGATATGAGTTATGGACATGTAGTGGTTATAATGGTTCAATGGCCTTGGTTGTCGGTTATGGACACCTATTACTTGTAAAATGTATATCTATAGGCTATTGGTCATGGCTAGTAGTTATAATGGTTCAAGGGCCATCAGTATCAGTTATGGACATCTAGTTGTTATAATGGTTCAAGGACCATGGTTATGGGTTATGGACACCTATTACTTGTAAAATGGATATCTATAGGCTATTGGTCATGGCTAGTAGTTATAATGGTTCAGGGGCCATCGATATGAGTTATGGACATGTAGTGGTTATAATGGTTCACTGGCCTTGGTTATGGGTTATGGACACCTATTACTTGTAAAATGGATATCTGTATGGTACTGGTCAAGGTTACTAGTTAAAATGGTTCATGGGCCATCAGTATCAGTTATGGACATCTAGTGGTTATAATGGTTCAAGAACCATGGTTATGGGTTATGGACACCTATTACTTGTAAAATGTATATCTGTATGCTATTGGACATGGCTAGTAGTTATAATGGTTCAAGGGCCATCAGTATCAGTCATGGACGTCTAGTGGTTATAATGATTCAAGGACCATGGTTATGGGTTATGGACACCTATTACTTGTAAAATGGATATCTATTGGCTATTGGTCAAGGCTAGTAGTTATAATGGTTCAAGGGCCATCAGTGTCAGTTATGAACATCTAGTGGTTATAATGGTTCGACGACGATTGTTATGGGTAATGGACACCTATTACTTGTAAAATGGTTATCTATAGGCTATTGGTCATGGCTAGTAGTTATAATGGTTCAAGGGCCATCGATATGAGTTATGGACATGTAGTGGTTATAATGGTTCAATGGCCTTGGTTGTCGGTTATGGACACCTATTACTTGTAAAATGTATATCTATAGGCTATTGGTCATGGCTAGTAGTTATAATGGTTCAAGGGCCATCAGTATCAGTTATGGACATCTAGTTGTTATAATGGTTCAAGGACCATGGTTATGGGTTATGGACACCTATTACTTGTAAAATGGATATCTATAGGCTATTGGTCATGGCTAGTAGTTATAATGGTTCAAGGGCCATCGATATGAGTTATGGACATGTAGTGGTTATAATGGTTCACTGGCCTTGGTTATGGGTTAAGGACACCTGTTACTTGTAAAATGGATATCTATAGGCTACTGGTCATGGCTACTAATTATAATGCTTCAAGGGCCATCAGTATCAGTTAAGGACATCTAGTGGTTATCATGGTTCAAGAACCATGGTTATGGGTTATGGACACCTATTACTTGTAAAATGGATATCTGTATGGTACTGGTCAAGGTTACTAGTTAAAATGGTTCATGGGCCATCAGTATCAGTTATGGACATCTAGTGGTTATAATGGTTCAAGAACCATGGTTATGGGTTATGGACACCTATTACTTGTAAAATGTATATCTGTAGGCTATTGGACATGGCTAGTAGTTATAATGGTTCAAGGGCCATCAGTATCAGTCATGGACATCTAGTGGTTATAATGATTCAAGGACCATGGTTATGGGTTATGGACACCTATTACTTGTAAAATGGATATCTATTGGCTATTGGTCAAGGCTAGTAGTTATAATGGTTCAAGGGCCATCAGTGTCAGTTATGAACATCTAGTGGTTATAATGGTTCGACGACGATTGCTATGGGTAATGGACACCTATTACTTGTAAATGGTTATCTATAGGCTATTGGTCATGGCTAGTAGTTATAATGGTTCAAGGGCCATCGATATGAGTTATGGACATGTAGTGGTTATAATGGTTCAATTGCCTTGGTTGTGGGTTATGGACACCTATTACTTGTAAAATGTATATCTATAGGCTATTGGTCATGGCTAGTAGTTATAATGGTTCAAGGGCCATCAGTATCAGTTATGGACATCTAGTTGTTATAATGGTTCAAGGACCATGGTTATGGGTTATGGACACCTATTACTTGTAAAATGGATATCTATAGGCTATTGGTCATGGCTAGTAGTTATAATGGTTCAGGGGCCATCGATATGAGTTATGGACATGTAGTGGTTATAATGGTTCACTGGCCTTGGTTATGGGTTATGGACACCTATTACTTGTAAAATGGATATCTGTATGGTACTGGTCAAGGTTACTAGTTAAAATGGTTCATGGGCCATCAGTATCAGTTATGGACATCTAGTGGTTATAATGGTTCAAGAACCATGGTTATGGGTTATGGACACCTATTACTTGTAAAATGTATATCTGTAGGCTATTGGACATGGCTAGTAGTTATAATGGTTCAAGGGCCATCAGTATCAGTCATGGACGTCTAGTGGTTATAATGATTCAAGGACCATGGTTATGGGTTATGGACACCTATTACTTGTAAAATGGATATCTATTGGCTATTGGTCAAGGCTAGTAGTTATAATGGTTCAAGGGCCATCAGTGTCAGTTATGAACATCTAGTGGTTATAATGGTTCGACGACGATTGTTATGGGTAATGGACACCTATTACTTGTAAAATGGTTATCTATAGGCTATTGGTCATGGCTAGTAGTTATAATGGTTCAAGGGCCATCGATATGAGTTATGGACGTGTAGTGGTTATAATGGTTCAATGGCCTTGGTTGTCGGTAATGGACACCTATTACTTGTAAAATGTATATCTATAGGCTATTGGTCATGGCTAGTAGTTATAATGGTTCAAGGGCCATCAGTATCAGTTATGGACATGTAGTTGTTATAATGGTTCAAGGACCATGGTTATGGGTTATGGACACCTATTACTTGTAAAATGGATATCTATAGGCTATTGGTCATGGCTAGTAGTTATAATGGTTCAAGGGCCATCGATATGAGTTATGGACATGTAGTGGTTATAATGGTTCACTGCCTTGGTTATGGGTTATGGACACCTATTGCTTGTAAAATGGATATCTGTATGGTACTGGTCAAGGTTACTAGTTAAAATGGTTCATGGGCCATCAGTATCAGTTATGGACATCTAGTGGTTATAATGGTTCAAGAACCATGGTTATGGGTTATGGACACCTATTACTTGTAAAATGTATATCTCTAGGCTATTGGACATGGCTAGTAGTTATAATGGTTCAAGGGCCATCAGTATCAGTCATGGACGTCTAGTGGTTATAATGATTCAAGGACCATGGTTATGGGTTATGGACACCTATTACTTGTAAAATGGATATCTACTGGTTATTGGTCATGGCTAGTAGTTATAATGGTTCAAGGGCCATCAGTGTCAGTTATGAACATCTAGTGGTTATAATGGTTCGACGACGATTGTTATGGGTAATGGACACCTATTACTTGTAAAATGGTTATCTATAGGCTATTGGTCATGGCTAGTAGTTATAATGGTTCAAGGGCCATCGATATGAGTTATGGACATGTAGTGGTTATAATGGTTCAATGGCCTTGGTTGTCGGTTATGGACACCTATTACTTGTAAAATGTATATCTATAGGCTATTGGTCATGGCTAGTAGTTATAATGGTTCAAGGGCCATCAGTATCAGTTATGGACATCTAGTTGTTATAATGGTTCAAGGACCATGGTTATGGGTTATGGACACCTATTACTTGTAAAATGGATATCTATAGGCTATTGGTCATGGCTAGTAGTTATAATGGTTCAAGGGCCATCGATATGAGTTATGGACATGCATGTAGTGGTTATAATGGTTCAACGGCCTTGGTTATGGGTTATGCACACCTATTACTTGTAAAATGGATATCTTTAGGCTATAGGTCATGGTAGTTGTTATAATGGTTCAAGGGCCATCAGTATCAGTTATGGATATCTAGTGGTTATAATGGTTCAAGAACCATGGTTATGGGTTATGGACACATATTACTTGTAAATTGGATATCTAGAGGCTATTGGTCATGGCTAGTAGTTATAATGGTTGAAGGGCCATCAGTATCAGTTATGGACATCTAGTGGTTATAATGGTTCAAGAACCATGGTTATGGGTTATGGACACATATTACTTGTAAAATGGATATCTATAGGCTACTGGTCATGGCTAGTAGTTATAATGGTTCAAGGGCCATCAGTATCAGTTATCGTATCTAGTGGTTATAATGGTTCATGGACGATTGTTATGGGTAATGGACATCTATTACTTGTAAAATGGATATCTACAGGCTACTGGTCATGGCTGGTAGTTATAATGGTTCAAGGGCCATCGATATGAGTTATGGACATGTAGTGGTTATAATGGTTCACTGGCCTTGGTTATGGGTTATGGACACCTATTACTTGTAAAATGGATATTTATAGGCTATTGGTCATGGCTAGTAGTTATAATGGTTCAAGGGCCATCAGTATCAGTTATGGACAACTACTGGTTATAATGGTTCAAGAACCATGGTTATGGGTTATGGACACCTATTAATTGTAAAATGGATATCTGTAGGCTATTGGACATGGCTAGTAGTTATAATGGTTCAAGGGCCATCAGTATCAGTTATGGACATCTAGTGGTTATAATGATTCAAGGACCATGGTTATGGGTTATGGACACCTATTACTTGTAAAATGGATATCTATAAGCTATTGGTCATGGCTAGTAGTTATAATGGTTCAAGGGCCATCAGTATCAGTTATGGACATCTAGTGGTTATAATGGTTCAAGAACCATGGTTATGGGTTATGGACACCTATTACTCGTAAAATGGATATTTATAGGCTATCTGTCATGGCTAGTAGTTATAATGGTTCAAGGGCCATCAGTATAAGTTATGGACATCTAGTGGTTATAATCGTTCAAGCACCATGGTTATGGGTTATGGACACGTATTACTTGTAAAATGAATAGCTATAGGCTATTGGTCATGGCTAGTAGTTATAATGGTTCAAGTGCCATCAGTATCAGTTTTGGACATCTAGTTGTTATAATGGTTCAAGGACCATGGTTATGGGTTATGGACACCTATTACATGTAAAATGAATTTCTATAGGCTATTGGTCATGGCTAGTAGTTATAATGGTTCAAGGGCCATCAGTATCAGTTATGGACATCTTGTGGTTATAATGGTTCAAGGACCTTGGTTATGGGTTACGGACACCTATTACTTGTAAAATAGATATCTATATAGGTCATGGGTAGTAGTTATAATTGTTCAAGGGCCATGGTTATGGGTTATAAACACCTATTACTTGTAAAATAGATATCTATAGGCTATTGGTCATGGCTAGTAGTTATAATGGTTCAAGGGCCATCAGTATCAGTTATGGACATCTAGTGGTTATAATGTTCAAGGACCATGGTTATGGGTTATGGACACCTATTACTTGTAAAATGGATATTTAAAGGCTATTGGTCATGGCTAGTAGTTATAATGGTTCAAGGGCCATCGATATGAGTTATGGACATGCATGTAGTGGTTATAATGGTTCAATGGCCTTGGTTATGGGTTATGCACACCTATTACTTTGTAAAATGGATATTTTTATGCTATTGGTCATGGCTAGTAGTTATAATGGTTCAAGGGCCATCAGTATCAGTTATGGACAACTACTGGTTATAATGGTTCAAGGACCATGGTTATGGGTTATGGACACCTATTACTTGTAAAATGGATATCTATAGGCTATTGGTCATGGCTACTATTTATAATGGTTCAAGGGCCATCAGTATCAGTTATGGACATCTAGTGGTTATCATGGTTCAAGAACCATGGTTATGGGTTATGGACACCTATTAATTGTAAAATGGATATCTGTAGGCTATTGGACATGGCTAGTAGTTATAATGGTTCAAGGGCCATCAGTATCAGTTATGGACATCTAGTGGTTATAATGATTCAAGGACCATGGTTATGGGTTATGGACACCTATTACTTGTAAAATGGATATCTATAGGCTATTGGTCATGGCTAGTAGTTATAATGGTTCAAGGGCCATCGATATGAGTTACGGACATGTAGTGGTTATAATGGTTCAATGGCCTTGGTTATGGGTTATGGACACCTATTACTTGTAAAATGGATATCTATTGGCTATTGGTCAAGGCTAGTAGTTATAATGGTTCAAGGGCCATCAGTGTCAGTTATGGACATCTAGTGGTTATAATGGTTCGACGACGATTGTTATGGGTAATGGACACCTATTACTTGTAAAATGGTTATCTATAGGCTATTGGTCATGGCTAGTAGTTATAATGGTTCAAGGGCCATCGATATGAGTTATGGACATGTAGTGGTTATAATGGTTAAATGGCCTTGGTTGTGGGTTATGGACACCTATTACTTGTAAAATGTATATCTATAGGCTATTGGTCATGGCTAGTAGTTATAATGGTTCAAGGGCCATCAGTATCAGTTATGGACATCTGGTGGTTATAATGATTCAGGGACCATGGTTATGGGTTATGGACACCTATTACTTGTAAAATGGATATCTATAGGCTATTGGTCATGGCTAGTAGTTATAATGGTTCAAGGGCCATCGATATGAGTTACGGACATGTAGTGGTTATAATGGTTCAATGGCCTTGGTTATGGGTTATGGACACCTATTACTTGTAAAATGGATATCTACTGGTTATTGGTCAAGGCTAGTAGTTATAATGGTTCAAGGGCCATCAGTGTCAGTTATGGACATCTAGTGGTTATAATGGTTCGACGATGATTGTTATGGGTAATGGACACCTATTACTTGTAAAATGGTTATCTATAGGCTATTGGTCATGGCTAGTAGTTATAATGGTTCAAGGGCCATCGATATGAGTTACGGACATGTAGTGGTTATAATGGTTCAATGGCCTTGGTTATGGGTTATGGACACCTATTACTTGTAAAATGGATATCTATTGGCTATTGGTCAAGGCTAGTAGTTATAATGGTTCAGGGACGATTGTTATGCGTAATGGACACCTATTACTTTTAAAATGGATATCTATAGGCTATTGGTCATGGCTAGTAGTTATAATGGTTCAAGGGCCATCAGTATCAGTTATGGACATCTAGTGGTTATAATGATTCAAGGACCATGGTTATGGGTTATGGACACCTATTACTTGTAAAATGGATATCTATAGGCTATTGGTCATGCCTAGTAGTTATAATGGTTCAAGGGCCATCGATATGAGTTACGGACATGTAGTGGTTATAATGGTTCAATGGCCTTGGTTATGGGTTATGGACACCTATTACTTGTAAAATGGATATCTATTGGCTATTGGTCAAGGCTAGTAGTTATAATGGTTCAAGGGCCATCAGTGTCAGTTATGGACATCTAGTGGTTATAATGGTTCGACGACGATTGTTATGGGTAATGGACACCTATTACTTGTAAAACTGTTATCTATAGGCTATTGGTCATGGCTAGTAGTTATAATGGTTCAAGGGCCATCGATATGAGTTACGGACATGTAGTGGTTATAATGGTTCAATGGCCTTGGTTATGGGTTATGGACACCTATTACTTGTAAAATGGATATCTATTGGCTATTGGTCAAGGCTAGTAGTTATAATGGTTCAGGGACGATTGTTATGCGTAATGGACACCTATTACTTTTAAAATGGATATCTATAGGCTATTGGTCATGGCTAGTAGTTAAAATGGTTCAAGGGCCATCAGTATCAGTTATGGACATCTAGTTGTTATAATGGTTCAAGGACCATGGTTTTGGGTTATGGACACCTATTACTTGTAAAATGGATATCTATAGACTATTGGTCATGGCTAGTAGTTATAATGGTTCAAGGGCCATCGATATGAGTTATGGACATGCATGTAGTGGTTATAATGGTTCAATGGCCTTGGTTATGGGCTATGCACACCTATTACTTGTAAAATGGATATCTTTAGGCTATAGGTCATGGTAGTTGTTATAATGGTTCAAGGGCCATCAGTATCAGTTATGGACATCTAGTGGTTATAATGGTTCAAGAACCATGGTTATGGGTTATGGACACCTATTACTTGTAAATTGGATATCTAGAGGCTATTGGTCATGGCTAGTAGTTATAATGGTTGAAGGGCCATCAGTATCAGTTATGGACATCTAGTGGTTATAATGGTTCAAGAACCATGGTTATGGGTTATGGACACCTATTACTTGTAAAATGGATATCTATAGGCTACTGGTCATGGCTAGTAGTTATAATGGTTCAAGGGCCATCAGTATCAGTTATCGACATCTAGTGGTTATAATGGTTCAGGGACGATTGTTATGGGTAATGGACACCTATTACTTGTAAAATGGATATCTATAGGCTACTGGTCATGGCTGCTAGTTATAATGGTTCAAGGGCCATCGATATGAGTTATGGACATGTAGTGGTTATAATGGTTCAAGAACCATGGTTATGGGTTATGGACACCTATTACTTGTAAAACGTATATCTGTAAGCTATTGGACATGGCTAGTAGTTATAATGGTTCAAGGGCCATCAGTATCAGTCATGGACATCTAGTGGTTATAATGATTCAAGGACCATGGTTATGGGTTATGGACACCTATTACTTGTAAAATGGATATCTATAGGCTATTGGTCAAGGCTAGTGGTTATAATGGTTCAAGGGCCATCAGTGTCAGTTATGGACATCTAGTGGTTATAATGGTTCGACGACGATTGTTATGGGTAATGGACACCTATTACTTGTAAAATGGTTATCTATAGGCTATTGGTCATGGCTAGTAGTTATAATGGTTCAAGGGCCATCGATATGAGTTATGGACATTTAGTGGTTATAATGGTTCAATGGCCTTGGTTGTGGGGTAATGGACACCTATTACTTGTAAAATGTATATCTATAGGCTATCGGTCATGGCTAGTAGTTATAATGGTTCAAGGGCCATCAGTATCAGTTATGGACATCTAGTTGTTATAATGGTTCAAGGACCATGGTTATGGGTTATGGACACCTATTACTTGTAAAATGGATATCTATAGACTATTGGTCATGGCTAGTAGTTATAATGGTTCAGGGGCCATCGATATGAGTTTATGGACATGTAGTGGTTATAATGGTTCACCGGCCTTGGTTATGGGTTATGGACACCTATTACTTGTAAAATGGCTGTATGGTACTGGTCAAGGTTACTAGTTAAAATGGTTCATGGGCCATCAGTATCAGTTATGGACATCTAGTGGTTATAATGGTTCAAGAACCATGGTTATGGGTTATGGACACCTATTACTTGTAAAATGTATATCTGTAGGCTATTGGACATGGCTAGTAGTTATAATGGTTCAAGGGCCATCAATATCAGTCATGGACATCTAGTGGTTATAATGATTCAAGGACCATGGTTATGGGTTATGGACACCTATTACTTGTAAAATGGATATCTATTGGCTATTGGTCAAGGCTAGTAGTTATAATGGTTCAAGGGCCATCAGTGTCAGTTATGAACATCTAGTGGTTATAATGGTTTGACGACGATTGTTATGGGTAATGGACACCTATTACTTGTAAAATGGTTATCTATAGGCTATTGGTCATGGCTAGTAGTTATAATGGTTCAAGGGCCATCGATATGAGTTATGGACATGTAGTGGTTATAATGGTTCAATGGCCTTGGTTGTGGGTTATGGACACCTATTACTTGTAAAATGTATATCTATAGGCTATTGGTCATGGCTAGTAGTTATAATGGTTCAAGGGCCATAAGTATCAGTTATGGACATCTAGTTGTTATTATGGTTCAAGGACCATGGTTATGGGTTATGGACACCTATTACTTGTAAAATGGATATCTATAGGCTATTGGTCATGGCTAGTAGTTTTAATGGTTCAGGGGCCATCGATATGAGTTATGGACATGTAGTGGTTATAATGGTTCACTGCCTTGGTTATGGGTTATGGACACCTATTGCTTGTAAAATGGATATCTGTATGGTACTGGTCAAGGTTACTAGTTAAAATGGTTCATGGGCCATCAGTATCAGTTATGGACATCTAGTGGTTATAATGGTTCAAGAACCATGGTTATGGGTTATGGACACCTATTACTTGTAAAATGTATATCTCTAGGCTATTGGACATGGCTAGTAGTTATAATGGTTCAAGGGCCATCAGTATCAGTCATGGACGTCTAGTGGTTATAATGATTCAAGGACCATGGTTATGGGTTATGGACACCTATTACTTGTAAAATGGATATCTATTGGCTATTGGTCAAGGCTAGTAGTTATAATGGTTCAAGGGCCATCAGTGTCAGTTATGAACATCTAGTGGTTATAATGGTTCGACGACGATTGTTATGGGTAATGGACACCTATTACTTGTAAAATGGTTATCTATAGGCTATTGGTCATGGCTAGTAGTTATAATGGTTCAAGGGCCATCGATATGAGTTATGGACATGTAGTGGTTATAATGGTTCAATGGCCTTGGTTGTCGGTTATGGACACCTATTACTTGTAAAATGTATAACTATAGGCTATTGGTCATGGCTAGTAGTTATAATGGTTCAAGGGCCATCAGTATCAGTTATGGACATCTAGTTGTTATAATGGTTCAAGGACCATGGTTATGGGTTATGGACACCTATTACTTGTAAAATGGATATCTATAGGCTATTGGTCATGGCTAGTAGTTATAATGGTTCAGGGGCCATCGATATGAGTTATGGACATGTAGTGGTTATAATGGTTCACTGGCCTTGGTTATGGGTTATGGACACCTATTACTTGTAAAATGGATATCTGTATGGTACTGGTCAAGGTTACTAGTTAAAATGGTTCATGGGCCATCAGTATCAGTTATGGACATCTAGTGGTTATAATGGTTCAAGAACCATGGTTATGGGTTATGGACACCTATTACTTGTAAAATGTATATCTGTAGGCTATTGGACATGGCTAGTAGTTATAATGGTTCAAGGGCCATCAGTATCAGTCATGGACGTCTAGTGGTTATAATGATTCAAGGACCATGGTTATGGGTTATGGACACCTATTACTTGTAAAATGGATATCTATTGGCTATTGGTCAAGGCTAGTAGTTATAATGGTTCAAGGGCCATCAGTGTCAGTTATGAACATCTATTGGTTATAATGGTTCGACGACGATTGTTATTGGTAATGGACACCTATTACTTGTAAAATGGTTATCTATAGGCTATTGGTCATGGCTAGTAGTTATAATGGTTCAAGGGCCATCGATATGAGTTATGGACATGTAGTGGTTATAATGGTTCAATGGCCTTGGTTGTGGGTTATGGACACCTATTACTTGTAAAATGTATATCTATAGGCTATTGGTCAAGGCTAGTAGTTATAATGGTTCAAGGGCCATCAGTGTCAGTTATGAACATCTAGTGGTTATAATGGTTCGACGACGATTGTTATGGGTAATGGACACCTATTACTTGTAAATTGGTTATCTATAGGCTATGGTCATGGCTAGTAGTTATAATGGTTCAAGGGCCATCGATATGAGTTATGGACATGTAGTGGTTATAATGGTTCAATGGCATTGGTTGTCGGTTATGGACACCTATTACTTGTAAAATGTATATCTATAGGCTATTGGTCATGGCTAGTAGTTATAATGGTTCAAGGGCCATCAGTATCAGTTATGGACATCTAGTTGTTATAATGGTTCAAGGACCATGGTTATGGGTTATGGACACCTATTACTTGTAAAATGGATATCTATAGGCTATTGGTCATGGCTAGTAGTTATAATGGTTCAAGGGCCATCGATATGAGTTATGGACATGTAGTGGTTATAATGGTTCACTGGCCTTGGTTATGAGTTAAGGACACCTATTACTTGTAAAATGGATATCTATAGGCTACTGGTCATGGCTACTAGTTATAATGCTTCAAGGGCCATCAGTATCAGTTAAGGACATCTAGTGGTTATCATGCTTCAAGAACCATGGTTATGGGTTATGGACACCTATTACTTGTAAAATGGATATCTGTATGGTACTGGTCAAGGTTACTAGTTAAAATGGTTCATGGGCCATCAGTATCAGTTATGGACATCTAGTGGTTATAATGGTTCAAGAACCATGGTTATGGGTTATGGACACCTATTACTTGTAAAATGTATATCTGTAGGCTATTGGACATGGCTAGTAGTTATAATGGTTCAAGGGCCATCAGTATCAGTCATGGACATCTAGTGGTTATAATGATTCAAGGACCATGGTTATGGGTTATGGACACCTATTACTTGTAAAATGGATATCTATTGGCTATTGGTCAAGGCTAGTAGTTATAATGGTTCAAGGGCCATCAGTGTCAGTTATGAACATCTAGTGGTTATAATGGTTCGACGACGATTGTTATGGGTAATGGTCACCTATTACTTGTAAAATGGTTATCTATAGGCTATTGGTCATGGCTAGTAGTTGTAATGGTTCAAGGGCCATCGATATGAGTTATGGACATGTAGTGGTTATAATGGTTCACTGGCCTTGGTTATGGGTTAAGGACACCTATTACTTGTAAAATGGATATCTATAGGCTACTGGTCATGGCTACTAGTTATAATGCTTCAAGGGCCATCAGTATCAGTTAAGGACATCTAGTGGTTATCATGGTTCAAGAACCATGGTTATGGGTTATGGACACCTATTACTTGTAAAATGGATATCTGTAGGCTATTGGACATGGCTAGTAGTTATAATGGTTCAAGGGCCATCAGTATCAGTTATGGACATCTAGTGGTTATAATGATTCAAGGACCATGGTTATGGGTTATGGACACCTATTACTTGTAAAATGGATATCTATTGGCTATTGGTCAAGGCTAGTAGTTATAATGGTTCAAGGGCCATCAGTGTCAGTTATGAACATCTAGTGGTTATAATGGTTCGACGACGATTGTTATGGGTAATGGACACCTATTACATGTATAATGGTTATCTATAGGCTATTGGTCATGGCTCGTAGTTATAATGGTTCAAGGGCCATCGATATGAGTTATGGACATGTAGTTGTTATAATGGTTCAATGGCCTTGGTTGTGGGTTATGGACACCTATTACTTGTAAAATGTATATCTATAGGCTATCGGTCATGGCTAGTAGTTATAATGGTTCAAGGGCCATCAGTATCAGTTATGGACATCTAGTTGTTATAATGGTTCAAGGACCATGGTTATGGGTTATGGACACCTATTACTTGTAAAATGGATATCTATAGACTATTGGTCATGGCTAGTAGTTATAATGGTTCAGGGGCCATCGATATGAGTTTATGGACATGTAGTGGTTATAATGGTTCACTGGCCTTGGTTATGGGTTATGGACACCTATTACTTGTAAAATGGATATCTGTATGGTACTGGTCAAGGTTACTAGTTAAAATGGTTCATGGGCCATCAGTATCAGTTATGGACATCTAGTGGTTATAATGGTTCAAGAACCATGGTTATGGGTTATGGACACCTATTACTTGTAAAATGTATATCTGTAGGCTATTGGACATGGCTAGTAGTTATAATGGTTCAAGGGCCATCAGTATCAGTCATGGACATCTAGTGGTTATAATGATTCAAGGACCATGGTTTTGGGTTATGGACACCTATTACTTGTAAAATGGATATCTATTGGCTATTGGTCAAGGCTAGTAGTTATAATGGTTCAAGGGCCATCAGTGTCAGTTATGAACATCTAGTGGTTATAATGGTTCGACGACGATTGTTATGGGTAATGGACACCTATTACATGTAAAATGGTTATCTATAGGCTATTGGTCATGGCTAGTAGTTATAATGGTTCAAGGGCCATCGATATGAGTTATGGACATGTAGTGGTTATAATGGTTCAATGGCCTTGGTTGTGGGTTATGGACACCTATTACTTGTAAAATGTAAATCTATAGGCTATCGGTCATGGCTAGTAGTTATAATGGTTCAAGGGCCATCAGTATCAGTTATGGACATCTAGTTGTTATAATGGTTCAAGGACCATGGTTATGGGTTATGGACACCTATTACTTGTAAAATGGATATCTATAGACTATTGGTCATGGCTAGTAGTTATAATGGTTCAGGGGCCATCGATATGAGTTTATGGACATGTAGTGGTTATAATGGTTCACTGGCCTTGGTTATGGGTTATGGACACCTATTACTTGTAAATTGGATATCTGTATGGTACTGGTCAAGGTTACTAGTTAAAATGGTTCAAGGGCCATCAGTATCAGTCATGGACGTCTAGTGGTTATAATGATTCAAGGACCATGGTTATGGGTTATGGACACCTATTACTTGTAAAATGGATATCTATTGGCTATTGGTCAAGGCTAGTAGTTATAATGGTTCAAGGGCCATCAGTGTCAGTTATGAACATCTAGTGGTTATAATGGTTCGACGACGATTGTTATGGGTAATGGACACCTATTACTTGTAAAATGGTTATCTATAGGCTATTGGTCATGGCTAGTAGTTATAATGGTTCAAGGGCCATCGATATGAGTTATGGACATGTAGTGGTTATAATGGTTCAATGGCCTTGGTTGTCGGTTATGGACACCTATTACTTGTAAAATGTATATCTATAGGCTATTGGTCATGGCTAGTAGTTATAATGGTTCAAGGGCCATCAGTATCAGTTATGGACATCTAGTTGTTATAATGGTTCAAGGACCATGGTTATGGGTTATGGACACCTATTACTTGTAAAATGGATATCTATAGGCTATTGGTCATGGCTAGTAGTTATAATGGTTCAGGGGCCATCGATATGAGTTATGGACATGTAGTGGTTATAATGGTTCACTGGCCTTGGTTATGGGTTATGGACACCTATTACTTGTAAAATGGATATCTGTATGGTACTGGTCAAGGTTACTAGTTAAAATGGTTCATGGGCCATCAGTATCAGTTATGGACATCTAGTGGTTATAATGGTTCAAGAACCATGGTTATGGGTTATGGACACCTATTACTTGTAAAATGTATATCTGTATGCTATTGGACATGGCTAGTAGTTATAATGGTTCAAGGGCCATCAGTATCAGTCATGGACGTCTAGTGGTTATAATGATTCAAGGACCATGGTTATGGGTTATGGACACCAATTACTTGTAAAATGGATATCTATTGGCTATTGGTCAAGGCTAGTAGTTATAATGGTTCAAGGGCCATCAGTGTCAGTTATGAACATCTAGTGGTTATAATGGTTCGACGACGATTGTTATGGGTAATGGACACCTATTACTTGTAAAATGGTTATCTATAGGCTATTGGTCATGGCTAGTAGTTATAATGGTTCAAGGGCCATCGATATGAGTTATGGACATGTAGTGGTTATAATGGTTCAATGGCCTTGGTTGTCGGTTATGGACACCTATTACTTGTAAAATGTATATCTATAGGCTATTGGTCATGGCTAGTAGTTATAATGGTTCAAGGGCCATCAGTATCAGTTATGGACATCTAGTTGTTATAATGGTTCAAGGACCATGGTTATGGGTTATGGACACCTATTACTTGTAAAATGGATATCTATAGGCTATTGGTCATGGCTAGTAGTTATAATGGTTCAAGGGCCATCGATATGAGTTATGGACATGTAGTGGTTATAATGGTTCACTGGCCTTGGTTATGGGTTAAGGACACCTGTTACTTGTAAAATGGATATCTATAGGCTACTGGTCATGGCTACTAATTATAATGCTTCAAGGGCCATCAGTATCAGTTAAGGACATCTAGTGGTTATCATGGTTCAAGAACCATGGTTATGGGTTATGGACACCTATTACTTGTAAAATGGATATCTGTATGGTACTGGTCAAGGTTACTAGTTAAAATGGTTCATGGGCCATCAGTATCAGTTATGGACATCTAGTGGTTATAATGGTTCAAGAACCATGGTTATGGGTTATGGACACCTATTACTTGTAAAATGTATATCTGTAGGCTATTGGACATGGCTAGTAGTTATAATGGTTCAAGGGCCATCAGTATCAGTCATGGACATCTAGTGGTTATAATGATTCAAGGACCATGGTTATGGGTTATGGACACCTATTACTTGTAAAATGGATATCTATTGGCTATTGGTCAAGGCTAGTAGTTATAATGGTTCAAGGGCCATCAGTGTCAGTTATGAACATCTAGTGGTTATAATGGTTCGACGACGATTGTTATGGGTAATGGACACCTATTACTTGTAAATGGTTATCTATAGGCTATTGGTCATGGCTAGTAGTTATAATGGTTCAAGGGCCATCGATATGAGTTATGGACATGTAGTGGTTATAATGGTTCAATTGCCTTGGTTGTGGGTTATGGACACCTATTACTTGTAAAATGTATATCTATAGGCTATTGGTCATGGCTAGTAGTTATAATGGTTCAAGGGCCATCAGTATCAGTTATGGACATCTAGTTGTTATAATGGTTCAAGGACCATGGTTATGGGTTATGGACACCTATTACTTGTAAAATGGATATCTATAGGCTATTGGTCATGGCTAGTAGTTATAATGGTTCAGGGGCCATCGATATGAGTTATGGACATGTAGTGGTTATAATGGTTCACTGGCCTTGGTTATGGGTTATGGACACCTATTACTTGTAAAATGGATATCTGTATGGTACTGGTCAAGGTTACTAGTTAAAATGGTTCATGGGCCATCAGTATCAGTTATGGACATCTAGTGGTTATAATGGTTCAAGAACCATGGTTATGGGTTATGGACACCTATTACTTGTAAAATGTATATCTGTAGGCTATTGGACATGGCTAGTAGTTATAATGGTTCAAGGGCCATCAGTATCAGTCATGGACGTCTAGTGGTTATAATGATTCAAGGACCATGGTTATGGGTTATGGACACCTATTACTTGTAAAATGGATATCTATTGGCTATTGGTCAAGGCTAGTAGTTATAATGGTTCAAGGGCCATCAGTGTCAGTTATGAACATCTAGTGGTTATAATGGTTCGACGACGATTGTTATGGGTAATGGACACCTATTACTTGTAAAATGGTTATCTATAGGCTATTGGTCATGGCTAGTAGTTATAATGGTTCAAGGGCCATCGATATGAGTTATGGACGTGTAGTGGTTATAATGGTTCAATGGCCTTGGTTGTCGGTAATGGACACCTATTACTTGTAAAATGTATATCTATAGGCTATTGGTCATGGCTAGTAGTTATAATGGTTCAAGGGCCATCAGTATCAGTTATGGACATGTAGTTGTTATAATGGTTCAAGGACCATGGTTATGGGTTATGGACACCTATTACTTGTAAAATGGATATCTATAGGCTATTGGTCATGGCTAGTAGTTATAATGGTTCAAGGGCCATCGATATGAGTTATGGACATGTAGTGGTTATAATGGTTCACTGGCCTTGGTTATGGGTTAAGGACACCTATTACTTGTAAAATGGATATCTATAGGCTACTGGTCATGGCTACTAGTTATAATGCTTCAAGGGCCATCAGTATCAGTTAAGGACATCTAGTGGTTATCATGGTTCAAGAACCATGGTTATGGGTTATGGACACCTATTACTTGTAAAATGGATATCTGTATGGTACTGGTCAAGGTTACTAGTTAAAATGGTTCATGGGCCATCCGTATCAGTTATGGACATCTAGTGGTTATAATGGTTCAAGAACCATGGTTATGGGTTATGGACACCTATTACTTGTAAAATGTATATCTGTAGGCTATTGGACATGGCTAGTAGTTATAATGGTTCAAGGGCCATCAGTATCAGTCATGGACATCTAGTGGTTATAATGATTCAAGGACCATGGTTATGGGTTATGGACACCTATTACTTGTAAAATGGATATCTATTGGCTATTGGTCAAGGCTAGTAGTTATAATGGTTCAAGGGCCATCAGTGTCAGTTATGAACATCTAGTGGTTATAATGGTTCGACGACGATTGTTATGGGTAATGGACACCTATTACTTGTAAAATGGTTATCTATAGGCTATTGGTCAAGGCTAGTAGTTATAATGGTTCAAGGGCCATCGATATGAGTTATGGACATGTAGTGGTTATAATGGTTCAATGGCCTTGGTTGTGGGTTATGGACACCTATTACTTGTAAAATGTATATCTATAGGCTATTGGTCATGGCTAATAGTTATAATGGTTCAAGGGCCATCAGTATCAGTTATGGACATCTAGTTGTTATAATGGTTTAAGGACCATGGTTATGGGTTATGGACACCTATTACTTGTAAAATGGATATCTATAGGCTATTGGTCATGGCTAGTAGTTATAATGGTTCAGGGGCCATCGATATGAGTTATGGACATGTAGTGGTTATAATGGTTCACTGGCCTTGGTTATGGGTTATGGACACCTATTACTTGTAAAATGGATATCTGTATGGTACTGGTCAAGGTTACTAGTTAAAATGGTTCAAGGGCCATCAGTATCAGTTATGGACATCTAGTGGTTATAATGGTTCAAGAACCATGGTTATGGGTTATGGACACCTATTACTTGTAAAATGTATATCTGTAGGCTATTGGACATGGCTAGTAGTTATAATGGTTCAAGGGCCATCAGTATCAGTCATGGACGTCTAGTGGTTATAATGATTCAAGGACCATGGTTATGGGTTATGGACACCTATTACTTGTAAAATGGATATCTATTGGCTATTGGTCAAGGCTAGTAGTTATAATGGTTCAAGGGCCATCAGTGTCAGTTATGAACATCTAGTGGTTATAACGGTTCGACGACGATTGTTATGGGTAATGGACACCTATTACTTGTAAAATGGTTATCTATAGGCTATTGGTCATGGCTAGTAGTTATAATGGTTCAAGGGCCATCGATATGAGTTATGGACATGTAGTGGTTATAATGGTTCAATGGCCTTGGTTGTGGGTTATGGACACCTATTACTTGTAAAATGTATATCTATAGGCTATCGGTCATGGCTAGTAGTTATAATGGTTCAAGGGCCATCAGTATCAGTTATGGACATCTAGTTGTTATAATGGTTCAAGGACCATGGTTATGAGTTATGGACACCTATTACTTGTAAAATGGATATCTATAGACTATTGGTCATGGCTAGTAGTTATAATGGTTCAGGGGCCATCGATATGAGTTTATGGACATGTAGTGGTTATAATGGTTCACTGGCCTTTGTTATGGGTTATGGACACCTATTACTTGTAAAATGGATATCTGTATGGTACCGGTCAAGGTTACTAGTTAAAATGGTTCATGGGCCATCAGTATCAGTTATGGACATCTAGTCGTTATAATGGTTCAAGAACCATGGTTATGGGTTATGGACACCTATTACTTGTAAAATGTATATCTGTAGGCTATTGGACATGGCTAGTAGTTATAATGGTTCAAGGGCCATCAGTATCAGTCATGGACATCTAGTGGTTATAATGATTCAAGGACCATGGTTATGGGTTATGGACACCTATTACTTGTAAAATGGATATCTATTGGCTATTGGTCAAGGCTAGTAGTTATAATGGTTCAAGGGCCATCAGTGTCAGTTATGAACATCTAGTGGTTATAACGGTTCGACGACGATTGTTATGGGTAATGGACACCTATTACTTGTAAAATGGTTATCTATAGGCTATTGGTCATGGCTAGTAGTTATAATGGTTCAAGGGCCATCGATATGAGTTATGGACATGTAGTGGTTATAATGGTTCAATGGCCTTGGTTGTGGGTTATGGACACCTATTACTTGTAAAATGTATATCTATAGGCTATCGGTCATGGCTAGTAGTTATAATGGTTCAAGGGCCATCAGTATCAGTTATGGACATCTAGTTGTTATAATGGTTCAAGGACCATGGTTATGGGTTATGGACACCTATTACTTGTAAAATGGATATCTATAGACTATTGGTCATGGCTAGTAGTTATAATGGTTCAGGGGCCATCGATATGAGTTTATGGACATGTAGTGGTTATAATGGTTCACTGGCCTTTGTTATGGGTTATGGACACCTATTACTTGTAAAATGGATATCTGTATGGTACCGGTCAAGGTTACTAGTTAAAATGGTTCATGGGCCATCAGTATCAGTTATGGACATCTAGTCGTTATAATGGTTCAAGAACCATGGTTATGGGTTATGGACACCTATTACTTGTAAAATGTATATCTGTAGGCTATTGGACATGGCTAGTAGTTATAATGGTTCAAGGGCCATCAGTATCAGTCATGGACATCTAGTGGTTATAATGATTCAAGGACCATGGTTATGGGTTATGGACACCTATTACTTGTAAAATGGATATCTATTGGCTATTGGTCAAGGCTAGTAGTTATAATGGTTCAAGGGCCATCAGTGTCAGTTACGAACATCTAGTGGTTATAATGGTTCGACGACGATTGTTATGGGTAATGGACACCTATTACTTGTAAAATGGTTATCTATAGGCTATTGGTCATGGCTAGTAGTTATAATGGTTCAAGGGCCATCGATATGAGTTATGGACATGTAGTGGTTATAATGGTTCAATGGCCTTGGTTGTGGGTTATGGACACCTATTACTTGTAAAATGTATATCTATAGGCTATTGGTCATGGCTAATAGTTATAATGGTTCAAGGGCCATCAGTATCAGTTATGGACATCTAGTTGTTATAATGGTTCAAGGACCATGGTTATGGGTTATGGACACCTATTACTTGTAAAATGGATATCTATAGGCTATTGGTCATGGCTAGTAGTTATAATGGTTCAGGGGCCATCGATATGAGTTATGGACATGTAGTGGTTATAATGGTTCACTGGCCTTGGTTATGGGTTATGCACACCTATTACTTGTAAAATGGATATCTGTATGGTACTGGTCAAGGTTACTAGTTAAAATGGTTCAAGGGCCATCAGTATCAGTTATGGACATCTAGTGGTTATAATGGTTCAAGAACCATGGTTATGGGTTATGGACACCAATTACTTGTAAAATGTATATTTGTAGGCTATTGGACATGGCTAGTAGTTATAATGGTTCAAGGGCCATCAGTATCAGTCATGGACGTCTAGTGGTTATAATGATTCAAGGACCATGGTTATGGGTTATGGACACCTATTACTTGTAAAATGGATATCTATTGGCTATTGGTCAAGGCTAGTAGTTATAATGGTTCAAGGGCGATCAGTGTCAGTTATGAACATCTAGTGGTTATAATGGTTCGACGACGATTGTTATGGGTAATGGACACCTATTACTTGTAAAATGGTTATCTATAGGCTATTGGTCATGGCTAGTGGTTATAATGGTTCAAGGGCCATCGATATGAGTTATGGACATGTAGTGGTTATAATGGTTCACTGGCCTTGGTTATGGGTTAAGGACACCTATTACTTGTAAAATGGATATCTATAGGCTACTGGTCATGGCTACTAGTTATAATGCTTTAAGGGCCATCAGTATCAGTTAAGGACATCTAGTGGTTATCATGGTTCAAGAACCATGGTTATGGGTTATGGACACCTATTACTTGTAAAATGGATACATGTAGGCTATTGGACATGGCTAGTAGTTATAATGGTTCAAGGGCCATCAGTATCAGTTATGGACATCTAGTGGTTATAATGATTCAAGGACCATGGTTATGGGTTATTGACACCTATTACTTGTAAAATGGATATCTATTGGCTATTGGTCAAGGCTAGTAGTTATAATGGTTCAAGGGCCATCAGTGTCAGTTATGAACATCTAGTGGTTATAATGGTTCGACGACGATTGTTATGGGTAATGGACACCTATTACTTGTAAAATGGTTATCTATAGGTTATTGGTCATGGCTAGTAGTTATAATGGTTCAAGGGCCATCGATATGAGTTATGGACATGTAGTGGTTATAATGGTTCAATGGCCTTGGTTGTGGGTTATGGACACCTATTACTTGTAAAATGTATATCTATAGGCTATCGGTCATGGCTAGTAGTTCTAATGGTTCAAGGGCCATCAGTATCAGTTATGGACATCTAGTTGTTATATTGGTTCAAGGACCATGGTTATGGGTTATGGACACCTATTACTTGTAAAATGGATATCTATAGACTATTGGTCATGGCTAGTAGTTATAATGGTTCAGGGGCCATCGATATGAGTTTATGGACATGTAGTGGTTATAATGGTTCACTGGCCTTGGTTATGGGTTATGGACACCTATTACTTGTAAAATGGATATCTGTATGGTACTGGTCAAGGTTACTAGTTAAAATGGTTCATGGGCCATCAGTATCAGTTATGGACATCTAGTGGTTATAATGGTTCAAGAACCATGGTTATGGGTTATGGACACCTATTACTTATAAAATGTATATCTGTAGGCTATTGCACATGGCTAGTAGTTATAATGGTTCAAGGGCCATCAGTATCAGTCATGGACATCTAGTGGTTATAATGATTCAAGGACCATGGTTATGGGTTATGGACACCTATTACTTGTAAAATGGATATCTATTGGCTATTGGTCAAGGCTAGTAGTTATAATGGTTCAAGGGCCATCAGTGTCAGTTATGAACATCTAGTGGTTATAATGGTTCGACGACGATTGTTATGGGTAATGGACACCTATTACTTGTAAAATGGTTATCTATAGGCTATTGGTCATGGCTAGTAGTTATAATGGTTCAAGGGCCATCGATATGAGTTATGGACATGTAGTGGTTATAATGGTTCAATGGCCTTGGTTGTGGGTTATGGACACATATTACTTGTAAAATGTATATCTATAGGCTATTGGTCATGGCTAATAGTTATAATGGTTCAAGGGCCATCAGTATCAGTTATGGACATCTAGTTGTTATAATGGTTCAAGGACCATGGTTATGGGTTATGGACACCTATTACTTGTAAAATGGATATCTATAGGCTATTGGTCATGGCTAGTTGTTGTAATGGTTCAGGGGCCATCGATATGAGTTATGGACATGTAGTGGGTATAATGGTTCATTGGCCTTGGTTATGGGTTATGGACACCTATTACTTGTAAAATGGATATCTGTATGGTACTGGTCAAGGTTACTAGTTAAAATGGTTCAAGGGCCATCAGTATCAGTTATGGACATCTAGTGGTTATAATGGTTCAAGAACCATGGTTATGGGTTATGGACACCTATTACTTGTAAAATGTATATTTGTAGGCTATTGGACATGGCTAGTAGTTATAATGGTTCAAGGGCCATCAGTATCAGTCATGGACGTCTAGTGGTTATAATGATTCAAGGACCATGGTTATGGGTTATGGACACCTATTACTTGTAAAATGGATATCTATTGGCTATTGGTCAAGGCTAGTAGTTATAATGGTTCAAGGGCGATCAGTGTCAGTTATGAACATCTAGTGGTTATAATGGTTCGACGACGATTGTTATGGGTAATGGACACCTATTACTTGTAAAATGGTTATCTATAGGCTATTGGTCATGGCTAGTGGTTATAATGGTTCAAGGGCCATCGATATGAGTTATGGACATGTAGTGGTTATAATGGTTCACTGGCCTTGGTTATGGGTTAAGGACACCTATTACTTGTAAAATGGATATCTATAGGCTACTGGTCATGGCTACTAGTTATAATGCTTCAAGGGCCATCAGTATCAGTTAAGGACATCTAGTGGTTATCATGGTTCAAGAACCATGGTTATGGGTTATGGACACCTATTACTTGTAAAATGGATACATGTAGGCTATTGGACATGGCTAGTAGTTATAATGGTTCAAGGGCCATCAGTATCAGTTATGGACATCTAGTGGTTATAATGATTCAAGGACCATGGTTATGGGTTATGGACACCTATTACTTGTAAAATGGATATCTATTGGCTATTGGTCAAGGCTAGTAGTTATAATGGTTCAAGGGCCATCAGTGTCAGTTATGAACATCTAGTGGTTATAATGGTTCGACGACGATTGTTATGGGTAATGGACACCTATTACTTGTAAAATGGTTATCTATAGGTTATTGGTCATGGCTAGTAGTTATAATGGTTCAAGGGCCATCGATATGAGTTATGGACATGTAGTGGTTATAATGGTTCAATGGCCTTGGTTGTGGGTTATGGACACCTATTACTTGTAAAATGTATATCTATAGGCTATCGGTCATGGCTAGTAGTTCTAATGGTTCAAGGGCCATCAGTATCAGTTATGGACATCTAGTTGTTATATTGGTTCAAGGACCATGGTTATGGGTTATGGACACCTATTACTTGTAAAATGGATATCTATAGACTATTGGTCATGGCTAGTAGTTATAATGGTTCAGGGGCCATCGATATGAGTTTATGGACATGTAGTGGTTATAATGGTTCACTGGCCTTGGTTATGGGTTATGGACACCTATTACTTGTAAAATGGATATCTGTATGGTACTGGTCAAGGTTACTAGTTAAAATGGTTCATGGGCCATCAGTATCAGTTATGGACATCTAGTGGTTATAATGGTTCAAGAACCATGGTTATGGGTTATGGACACCTATTACTTATAAAATGTATATCTGTAGGCTATTGCACATGGCTAGTAGTTATAATGGTTCAAGGGCCATCAGTATCAGTCATGGACATCTAGTGGTTATAATGATTCAAGGACCATGGTTATGGGTTATGGACACCTATTACTTGTAAAATGGATATCTATTGGCTATTGGTCAAGGCTAGTAGTTATAATGGTTCAAGGGCCATCAGTGTCAGTTATGAACATCTAGTGGTTATAATGGTTCGACGACGATTGTTATGGGTAATGGACACCTATTACTTGTAAAATGGTTATCTATAGGCTATTGGTCATGGCTAGTAGTTATAATGGTTCAAGGGCCATCGATATGAGTTATGGACATGTAGTGGTTATAATGGTTCAATGGCCTTGGTTGTGGGTTATGGACACCTATTACTTGTAAAATGTATATCTATAGGCTATTGGTCATGGCTAATAGTTATAATGGTTCAAGGGCCATCAGTATCAGTTATGGACATCTAGTTGTTATAATGGTTCAAGGACCATGGTTATGGGTTATGGACACCTATTACTTGTAAAATGGATATCTATAGGCTATTGGTCATGGCTAGTAGTTGTAATGGTTCAGGGGCCATCGATATGAGTTATGGACATGTAGTGGGTATAATGGTTCACTGGCCTTGGTTATGGGTTATGGACACCTATTACTTGTAAAATGGATATCTGTATGGTACTGGTCAAGGTTACTAGTTAAAATGGTTCAAGGGCCATCAGTATCAGTTATGGACATATAGTGGTTATAATGGTTCAAGAACCATGGTTATGGGTTATGGACACCTATTACTTGTAAAATGTATATTTGTAGGCTATTGGACATGGCTAGTAGTTATAATGGTTCAAGGGCCATCAGTATCAGTCATGGACGTCTAGTGGTTATAATGATTCAAGGACCATGGTTATGGGTTATGGACACCTATTACTTGTAAAATGGATATCTATTGGCTATTGGTCAAGGCTAGTAGTTATAATGGTTCAAGGGCCATCAGTGTCAGTTATGAACATCTAGTGGTTATAATGGTTCGACGACGATTGTTATGGGTAATGGACACCTATTAATTGTAAAATGGTTATCTATAGGCTATTGGTCATGGCTAGTGGTTATAATGGTTCAAGGGCCATCGATATGAGTTATGGACATGTAGTGGTTATAATGGTTCACTGGCCTTGGTTATGGGTTAAGGACACCTATTACTTGTAAAATGGATATCTATAGGCTACTGGTCATGGCTACTAGTTATAATGCTTCAAGGGCCATCAGTATCAGTTAAGGACATCTAGTGGTTATCATGGTTCAAGAACCATGGTTATGGGTTATGGACACCTATTACTTGTAAAATGGATACATGTAGGCTATTGGACATGGCTAGTAGTTATAATGGTTCAAGGGCCATCAGTATCAGTTATGGACATCTAGTGGTTATAATGATTCAAGGACCATGGTTATGGGTAATGGACACCTATTACTTGTAAAATGGATATCTATTGGCTATTGGTCAAGGCTAGTAGTTATAATGGTTCAAGGGCCATCAGTGTCAGTTATGAACATCTAGTGGTTATAATGGTTCGACGACGATTGTTATGGGTAATGGACACCTATTACTTGTAAAATGGTTATCTATAGGCTATTGGTCATGGCTAGTAGTTATAATGGTTCAAGGGCCATCGATATGAGTTATGGACATGTAGTGGTTATAATGGTTCAATGGCCTTGGTTGTGGGTTATGGACACCTATTACTTGTAAAATGTATATCTATAGGCTATCGGTCATGGCTAGTAGTTATAATGGTTCAAGGGCCATCAGTATCAGTTATGGACATCTAGTTGTTATAATGGTTCAAGGACCATGGTTATGGGTTATGGACACCTATTACTTGTAAAATGGATATCTATAGACTATTGGTCATGGCTAGTAGTTATAATGGTTCAGGGGCCATCGATATGAGTTTATGGACATGTAGTGGTTATAATGGTTCACTGGCCTTGGTTATGGGTTATGGACACCTATTACTTGTAAAATGGATATCTGTATGGTACTGGTCAAGGTTACTAGTTAAAATGGTTCATGGGCCATCAGTATCAGTTATGGACATCTAGTGGTTATAATGGTTCAAGAACCATGGTTATGGGTTATGGACACCTATTACTTGTAAAATGTACATCTGTAGGCTATTGGACATGGCTAGTAGTTATAATGGTTCAAGGGCCATCAGTCTCAGTCATGGACATCTAGTGGTTATAATGATTCAAGGACCATGGTTATGGGTTATGGACACCTATTACTTGTAAAATGGATATCTATAGACTATTGGTCATGGCTAGTAGTTATAATGGTTCAGGGGCCATCGATATGAGTTTATGGACATGTAGTGGTTATAATGGTTCACTGGCCTTGGTTATGGGTTATGGACACCTATTACTTGTAAAATGGATATCTTTATGGTACTGGTCAAGGTTACTAGTTAAAATGGTTCATGGGCCATCAGTATCAGTCATGGACATCTAGTGGTTATAATGATTCAAGGACCATGGTTATGGGTTATGGACACCTATTACTTGTAAAATGGATATTTGTAGGCTATTGGACATGGCTAGTAGTTATAATGGTTCAAGGGCCATCAGTGTCAGTTATGAACATCTAGTGGTTATAATGGTTCGACGACGATTGTTATGGGTAATGGACACCTATTACTTGTAAAATGGTTATCTATATGCTATTGGTCATGGCTAGTAGTTATAATGGTTCAAGGGCCATCGATATGAGTTATGGACATGTAGTGGTTATAATGGTTAAATGGCCTTGGTTGTGGGTTATGGACACCTATTACTTGTAAAATGTATATCTATAGGCTATTGGTCATGGCTAGTAGTTATAATGGTTCAAGGGCCATCAGTATCAGTTATGGACATCTAGTTGTTATAATGGTTCAAGGACCATGGTTATGGGTTATGGACACCTATTACTTGTAAAATGGATATCTATAGACTATTGGTCATGGCTAGTAGTTATAATGGTTCAGGGGCCATCGATATGAGTTTATGGACATGTAGTGGTTATAATGGTTCACTGGCCTTGGTTATGGGTTATGGACACCTATTACTTGTAAAATGGATATCTGTATGGTACTGGTCAAGGTTACTAGTTAAAATGGTTCATGGGCCATCAGTATCAGTCATGGACATCTAGTGGTTATAATGATTCAAGGACCATGGTTATGGATTATGGACACCTATTACTTGTAAAATGGATATTTGTAGGATATTGGACATGGCTAGTAGTTATAATGGTTCAAGGGCCATCAGTGTCAGTTATGAACATCTAGTGGTTATAATGGTTCGACGACGATTGTTATGGGTAATGGACACCTATTACTTGTAAAATGGTTATCTATATGCTATTGGTCATGGCTAGTAGTTATAATGGTTCAAGGGCCATCGATATGAGTTATGGACATGTAGTGGTTATAATGGTTCAATGGCCTTGGTTGTGGGTTATGGACACCTATTACTTGTAAAATGTATATCTATAGGCTATTGGTCATGGCTAGTAGTTATAATGGTTCAAGGGCCATCAGTATCAGTTATGGACATCTAGTTGTTATAATGGTTCAAGGACCATGGTTATGGGTTATGGACACCTATTACTTGTAAAATGGATATCTATATGGTACTGGTCAAGGTTACTAGTTAAAATGGTTCATGGGCCATCAGTATCAGTTATGGACATCTAGTGGTTATAATGGTTCAAGAACCATGGTTATGGGTTATGGACACCTATTACTTGTAAAATGTATATCTGTAGGGTATTGGACATGGCTAGTAGTTATAATGGTTCAAGGGCCATCAGTATCAGTTATGGACATCTAGTGGTTATAATGGATCAAGAACCACGGTTATGGGTTATGGACACCTATTACTTGTAAAATGTATATTTGTAGGCTATTGGACATGGCTAGTAGTTATAATGGTTCAAGGGCCATCAGTATCAGTCATGGACGTCTAGTGGTTATAATGATTCAAGGACCATGGTTATGGGTTATGGACACCTATTACTTGTAAAATGGATATCTATTGGCTATTGGTCAAGGCTAGTAGTTATAATGGTTCAAGGGCCATCAGTGTCAGTTATGAACATCTAGTGGTTATAATGGTTCGACGACGATTGTTATGGGTAATGGACACCTATTACTTGTAAAATGGTTATCTATAGGCTATTGGTCATGGCTAGTGTTTATAATGGTTCAAGGGCCATCGATATGAGTTATGGACATTTAGTGGTTATAATGGTTCACTGGCCTTGGTTATGGGTTAAGGACACCTATTACTTGTAAAATGGATATCTATAGGCTACTGGTCATGGCTACTAGTTATAATGCTTCAAGGGCCATCAGTATCAGTTAAGGACATCTAGTGGTTATCATGGTTCAAGAACCATGGTTATGGGTTATGGACACCTATTACTTGTAAAATGGATATCTGTAGGCTATTGGACATGACTAGTAGTTATAATGGTTCAAGGGCCATCAGTATCAGTTATGGACATCTAGTGGTTATAATGATTCAAGGACCATGGTTATGGGTTATGGACACCTATTACTTGTAAAATGGATATCTATTGGCTATTGGTCAAGGCTAGTAGTTATAATGGTTCAAGGGCCATCAGTGTCAGTTATGAACATCTAGTGGTTATGATGGTTCGACGACGATTGTTATGGGTAATGGACACCTATTACTTGTAAAATGGTTATCTATAGGCTATTGGTCATGGCTAGTAGTTATAATGGTTCAAGGGCCATCGATATGAGTTATGGACATGTAGTGGTTATAATGGTTCAATGGCCTTGGTTGTGGGTTATGGACACCTATTACTTGTAAAATGTATATCTATAGGCTATTGGTCATGGCTAGTAGTTATAATGGTTCAAGGGCCATCAGTATCAGTTATGGACATCTAGTTGTTATAATGGTTCAAGGACCATGGTTATGGGTTATGGACACCTATTACTTGTAAAATGGATATCTATAGGCTATTGGTCATGGCTAGTAGTTATAATGGTTCAAGGGCCATCGATATGAGTTATGGACATGTAGTGGTTATAATGGTTCACTGGCCTTGGTTATGGGTTAAGGACACCTATTACTTGTAAAATGGATATCTATAGGCTACTGGTCATGGCTACTAGTTATAATGCTTCAAGGGCCATCCGTATCAATTAAGGACATCTAGTGATTATCATGGTTCAAGAACCATGGTTATGGGTTATGGACACCTATTACTTGTAAAATGGATATCTGTAGGCTATTGGACATGGCTAGTAGTTATAATGGTTCAAGGGCCATCAGTATCAGTTATGGACATCTAGTGGTTATAATGATTCAAGGACCATGGTTATGGGTTATGGACACCTATTACTTGTAAAATTGATATCTATAGGCTAATTGTCATGGCTAGTAGTTATAATGGTTCAAGGGCCATCGATATGAGTTATGGACATGTAGTGGTTATAATGGTTCAATGGCCTTGGTTGTGGGTTATGGACACCTATTACTTGTAAAATGTATATCTATAGGCTATCGGTCATGGCTAGTAGTTATAATGGTTCAAGGGCCATCAGTATCAGTTATGGACATCTAGTTGTTATAATGGTTCAAGGACCATGGTTATGGGTTATGGACACCTATTACTTGTAAAATGGATATCTATAGACTATTGGTCATGGCTAGTAGTTATAATGGTTCAGGGGCCATCGATATGAGTATATGGACATGTAGTGGTTATAATGGTTCACTGGCCTTGGTTATGGGTTATGGACACCTATTACTTGTAAAATGGATATCTGTATGGTACTGGTCAAGGTTACTAGTTAAAATGGTTCATGGGCCATCAGTATCAGTTATGGACATCTAGTGGTTATAATGGTTCAAGAACCATGGTTATGGGTTATGGACACCTATTACTTGTAAAATGTACATCTGTAGGCTATTGGACATGGCTAGTAGTTATAATGGTTCAAGGGCCATCAGTCTCAGTCATGGACATCTAGTGGTTATAATGATTCAAGGACCATGGTTATGGGTTATGGACACCTATTACTTGTAAAATGGATATCTATAGACTATTGGTCATGGCTAGTAGTTATAATGGTTCAGGGGCCATCGATATGAGTTTATGGACATGTAGTGGTTATAATGGTTCACTGGCCTTGGTTATGGGTTATGGACACCTATTACTTGTAAAATGGATATCTTTATGGTACTGGTCAAGGTTACTAGTTAAAATGGTTCATGGGCCATCAGTATCAGTCATGGACATCTAGTGGTTATAATGATTCAAGGACCATGGTTATGGGTTATGGACACCTATTACTTGTAAAATGGATATTTGTAGGCTATTGGACATGGCTAGTAGTTATAATGGTTCAAGGGCCATCAGTGTCAGTTATGAACATCTAGTGGTTATAATGGTTCGACGACGATTGTTATGGGTAATGGACACCTATTACTTGTAAAATGGTTATCTATATGCTATTGGTCATGGCTAGTAGTTATAATGGTTCAAGGGCCATCGATATGAGTTATGGACATGTAGTGGTTATAATGGTTCAATGGCCTTGGTTGTGGGTTATGGACACCTATTACTTGTAAAATGTATATCTATAGGCTATTGGTCATGGCTAGTAGTTATAATGGTTCAAGGGCCATCAGTATCAGTTATGGACATCTAGTTGTTATAATGGTTCAAGGACCATGGTTATGGGTTATGGACACCTATTACTTGTAAAATGGATATCTATAGACTATTGGTCATGGCTAGTAGTTATAATGGTTCAGGGGCCATCGATATGAGTTTATGGACATGTAGTGGTTATAATGGTTCACTGGCCTTGGTTATGGGTTATGGACACCTATTACTTGTAAAATGGATATCTGTATGGTACTGGTCAAGGTTACTAGTTAAAATGGTTCATGGGCCATCAGTATCAGTCATGGACATCTAGTGGTTATAATGATTCAAGGACCATGGTTATGGATTATGGACACCTATTACTTGTAAAATGGATATTTGTAGGATATTGGACATGGCTAGTAGTTATAATGGTTCAAGGGCCATCAGTGTCAGTTATGAACATCTAGTGGTTATAATGGTTCGACGACGATTGTTATGGGTAATGGACACCTATTACTTGTAAAATGGTTATCTATATGCTATTGGTCATGGCTAGTAGTTATAATGGTTCAAGGGCCATCGATATGAGTTATGGACATGTAGTGGTTATAATGGTTCAATGGCCTTGGTTGTGGGTTATGGACACCTATTACTTGTAAAATGTATATCTATAGGCTATTGGTCATGGCTAGTAGTTATAATGGTTCAAGGGCCATCAGTATCAGTTATGGACATCTAGTTGTTATAATGGTTCAAGGACCATGGTTATGGGTTATGGACACCTATTACTTGTAAAATGGATATCTATATGGTACTGGTCAAGGTTACTAGTTAAAATGGTTCATGGGCCATTAGTATCAGTTATGGACATCTAGTGGTTATAATGGTTCAAGAACCATGGTTATGGGTTATGGACACCTATTATTTGTAAAATGTATATCTGTAGGGTATTGGACATGGCTAGTAGTTATAATGGTTCAAGGGCCATCAGTATCAGTTATGGACATCTAGTGGTTATAATGGATCAAGAACCACGGTTATGGGTTATGGACACCTATTACTTGTAAAATGTATATTTGTAGGCTATTGGACATGGCTAGTAGTTATAATGGTTCAAGGGCCATCAGTATCAGTCATGGACGTCTAGTGGTTATAATGATTCAAGGACCATGGTTATGGGTTATGGACACCTATTACTTGTAAAATGGATATCTATTGGCTATTGGTCAAGGCTAGTAGTTATAATGGTTCAAGGGCCATCAGTGTCAGTTATGAACATCTAGTGGTTATAATGGTTCGACGACGATTGTTATGGGTAATGGACACCTATTACTTGTAAAATGGTTATCTATAGGCTATTGGTCATGGCTAGTGTTTATAATGGTTCAAGGGCCATCGATATGAGTTATGGACATTTAGTGGTTATAATGGTTCACTGGCCTTGGTTATGGGTTAAGGACACCTATTACTTGTAAAATGGATATCTATAGGCTACTGGTCATGGCTACTAGTTATAATGCTTCAAAGGCCATCAGTATCAGTTAAGGACATCTAGTGGTTATCATGGTTCAAGAACCATGGTTATGGGTTATGGACACCTATTACTTGTAAAATGGATATCTGTAGGCTATTGGACATGACTAGTAGTTATAATGGTTCAAGGGCCATCAGTATCAGTAATGGACATCTAGTGGTTATAATGATTCAAGGACCATGGTTATGGGTTATGGACACCTATTACTTGTAAAATGGATATCTATTGGCTATTGGTCAAGGCTAGTAGTTATAATGGTTCAAGGGCCATCAGTGTCAGTTATGAACATCTAGTGGTTATGATGGTTCGACGACGATTGTTATGGGTAATGGACACCTATTACTTGTAAAATGGTTATCTATAGGCTATTGGTCATGGCTAGTAGTTATAATGGTTCAAGGGCCATCGATATGAGTTATGGACATGTAGTGGTTATAATGGTTCAATGGCCTTGGTTGTGGGTTATGGACACCTATTACTTGTAAAATGTATATCTATAGGCTATTGGTCATGGCTAGTAGTTATAATGGTTCAAGGGCCATCAGTATCAGTTATGGACATCTAGTTGTTATAATGGTTCAAGGACCATGGTTATGGGTTATGGACACCTATTACTTGTAAAATGGATATCTATAGGCTATTGGTCATGGCTAGTAGTTATAATGGTTCAAGGGCCATCGATATGAGTTATGGACATGTAGTGGTTATAATGGTTCACTGGCCTTGGTTATGGGTTAAGGACACCTATTACTTGTAAAATGGATATCTATAGGCTACTGGTCATGGCTACTAGTTATAATGCTTCAAGGGCCATCCGTATCAATTAAGGACATCTAGTGATTATCATGGTTCAAGAACCATGGTTATGGGTTATGGACACCTATTACTTGTAAAATGGATATCTGTAGGCTATTAGACATGGCTAGTAGTTATAATGGTTCAAGGGCCATCAGTATCAGTTATGGACATCCAGTGGTTATAATGATTCAAGGACCATGGTTATGGGTTATGGACACCTATTACTTGTAAAATTGATATCTATAGGCTAATTGTCATGGCTAGTAGTTATAATGGTTCAAGGGCCATCGATATGAGTTATGGACATGTAGTGGTTATAATGGTTCAATGGCCTTGGTTGTGGGTTATGGACACCTATTACTTGTAAAATGTATATCTATAGGCTATTGGTCATGGCTAGTAGTTATAATGGTTCAAGGGCCATCAGTATCAGTTATGGACATCTAGTTGTTATAATGGTTCAAGGACCATGGTTATGGGTTATGGACACCTATTACTTGTAAAATGGATATCTATAGGCTATTGGTCATTGCTAGTAGTTATAATGGTTCAGGGGCCATCGATATGAGTTATGGACATGTAGTGGTTATAATGGTTCACTGGCCTTGGTTATGGGTTATGGACACCTATTACTTGTAAAATGGATATCTGTATGGTACTGGTCAAGGTTACTAGTTAAAATGATTCATGGGCCATCAGTATCAGTTATGGACATCTAGTGGTTATAATGGTTCAAGAACCATGGTTATGGGTTATGGACACCTATTACTTGTAAAATGTATATCTGTAGGCTATTGGACATGGCTAGTAGTTATAATGGTTCAAGGGCCATCAGTATCAGTCATGGACGTCTAGTGGTTATAATGATTCAAGGACCATGGTTATGGGTTATGGACACCTATTACTTGTAAAATGGATATCTATTGGCTATTGGTCAAGGCTAGTAGTTATAATGGTTCAAGGGCCATCAGTATCAGTTATGAACATCTAGTGGTTATAATGGTTCGACGACGATTGTTATGTGTAATGGACACCTATTACTTGTAAAATGGTTATCTATAGGCTATTGGTCATGGCTAGTAGTTATAATGGTTCAAGGGCCATCGATATGAGTTATGGACATGTAGTGGTTATAATGGTTCAATGGCCTTGGTTGTGGGTTATGGACACCTATTACTTGTAAAATGTATATCTATAGGCTATTGGTCATGGCTAGTAGTTATAATGGTTCAAGGGCCATCAGTATCAGTTATGGACATCTAGTTGTTATAATGGTTCAAGGACCATGGTTATGGGTTATGGACACCTATTACTTGTAAAATGGATATCTATAGGCTATTGGTCATGGCTAGTAGTTATAATGGTTCAAGGGCCATCGATATGAGTTATGGACATGTAGTGGTTATAATGGTTCACTGGCCTTGGTTATGGGTTAAGGACACCTATTACTTGTAAAATGGATATCTATAGGCTACTGGTCATGGCTACTAGTTATAATGCTTCAAGGGCCATCCGTATCAATTAAGGACATCTAGTGGTTATCATGGTTCAAGAACCATGGTTATGGGTTATGGACACCTATTACTTGTAAAATGTATATCTATAGGCTATTGGTCATGGCTAGTAGTTATAATGGTTCAAGGGCCATCAGTATCAGTTATGGACATCTAGTTGTTATAATGGTTCAAGGACCATGGTTATGGGTTATGGACACCTATTACTTGTAAAATGTATATCTATAGGCTATTGGTCATGGCTAGTTTCAAGGGCCATCAGTATCAGTTATGGACATCTAGTTGTTATAATGGTTCAAGGACCATGGTTATGGGTTATGGACACCTATTACTTGTAAAATGGATATCTATAGGCTATTGGTCATGGCTAGTAGTTATAATGGTTCAGGGGCCATCGATATGAGTTATGGACATGTAGTGGTTATAATGGTTCACTGGCCTTGGTTATGGGTTATGGACACCTATTACTTGTAAAATGGATATCTGTATGGTACTGGTCAAGGTTACTAGTTAAAATGGTTCATGGGCCATCAGTATCAGTTATGGACATCTAGTGGTTATAATGGTTCAAGAACCATGGTTATGGGTTATGGACACCTATTACTTGTAAAATGTATATCTGTAGGCTATTGGACATGGCTAGTAGTTATAATGGTTCAAGGGCCATCAGTATCAGTCATGGACGTCTAGTGGTTATAATGATTCAAGGACCATGGTTATGGGTTATGGACACCTATTACTTGTAAAATGGATATCTATTGGCTATTGGTCAAGGCTAGTAGTTATAATGGTTCAAGGGCCATCAGTGTCAGTTATGAACATCTAGTGGTTATAATGGTTCGACGACGATTGTTATGGGTAATGGACACCTATTACTTGTAAAATGGTTATCTATAGGCTATTGGTCATGGCTAGTAGTTATAATGGTTCAAGGGCCATCGATATGAGTTATGGACATGTAGTGGTTATAATGGTTCAATGGCCTTGGTTGTGGGTTATGGACACCTATTACTTGTAAAATGTATATCTATAGGCTATCGGTCATGGCTAGTAGTTATAATGGTTCAAGGGCCATCAGTATCAGTTATGGACATCTAGTTGTTATAATGGTTCAAGGACCATGGTTATGGGTTATGGACACCTATTACTTGTAAAATGGATATCTATAGGCTATTGGTCATGGCTAGTAGTTATAATGGTTCAAGGGCCATCGATATGAGTTATGGACATGTAGTGGTTATAATGGTTCACTGGCCTTGGTTATGGGTTAAGGACACCTATTACTTGTAAAATGGATATCTATAGGCTACTGGTCATGGCTACTAGTTATAATGCTTCAAGGGCCATCTGTATCAGTTAAGGACATCTAGTGGTTATCATGGTTCAAGAACCATGGTTATGGGTTATGGACACCTATTACTTGTAAAATGGATATCTGTATGCTATTGGACATGGCTAGTATTTATAATGGTTCAAGGGCCATCAGTATCAGTTATGGACATCTAGTGGTTATAATGATTCAAGGACCATGGTTATGGGTTATGGACACCTATTACTTGTAAAATGGATATCTATAGGCTAATTGTCATGGCTAGTAGTTATAATGGTTCAAGGGCCATCGGTATCAGTTATGGAAATCTAGTGGTTATAATGGTTCAGGGACGATTGTTATGCGTAATGGACACCTATTACTTTTAAAATGGATATCTATAGGCTATTGGTCATGGCTAGTAGTTATAATGGTTCAAGGGACATCGATATGAGTTATGGACATGTAGTGGTTATAATGGTTCACTGGCCTTGGTTATGGGTTATGGACACCTATTACTTGTAAAATGGATATCTATTGGCTATTGGTCAAGGCTAGTAGTTATAATGGTTCAAGGGCCATCAGTGTCAGTTATGGACATCTAGTGGTTATAATGGTTCGACGACGATTGTTATGGGTAATGGACACCTATTACTTGTAAAATGGTTATCTATAGGCTATTGGTCATGGCTAGTAGTTATAATGGTTCAAGGGCCATCGATATGAGTTACGGACATGTAGTGGTTATAATGGTTCATTGGCCTTGGTTATGGGTTATGGACACCTATTACTTGTAAAATGGATATTTATAGGCTATTGGTCATGGTAATTAGTTATAATGGTTCAAGGACCATCAGTATCAGTTATGGACAACTACTGTTATAATGGTTCAAGAACCATGGTTATGGGGTATTGACACCTATTACTTGTAAAATGTATATCTGTAGGCTATTGGACATGGCTAGTAGTTATAATGGTTCAAGGGCCATCAGTATCAGTTATGGACATCTAGTGGTTATAATGATTCAAGGACCATGGTTATGGGTTATGGACACCTATTACTTGTAAAATGGATATCTATAGGCTATTGGTCATGGATAGTAGTTATAATGGTTCAAGGGCCATCGATATGACTTATGGACATGTAGTGGTTATAATGGTTCACTGGCCTTGGTTATGGGTTATGGACACCTATTACTTGTAAAATGGATATTTATAGGCTATTGGTAATGGCTAGTAGTTATAATGGTTCAAGGGCCATCAGTATCAGTTATGGACAACTACTGGTTATAATGGTTCAAGGATCATGGTTATGGGTTATGGACACCTATTACTTGTAAAATGGATATCTATAGGCTATTGGTCATGGCTAGTAGTTATAATGGTTCAAGGGCCATCGATATGAGTTTTTGGGTAAAGGGGTTACCCTGGCTAAATATATAAATCACAGAAAAAGAACTACATAGGAATGTGACAGAATGTCACATTGACCTCAAGCAGAAGCTTGACACAATAAGACAGAGTTTATGACATGCCATAAACACAGCCGAGACCAAACTAGCACTAACAACTACCAGCAAAAACGCAAAGACTAGTCCAAAACAAAAAGACTATAACATAAACATATAGCTAACCCACCGAATCTGGTCAAGGTTACTAGTTAAAATGGTTCATGGGCCATCAGTATCAGTTATGGACATCTAGTGGTTATAATGTTCAAGAACCATGGTTATGGGTTATGGACACCTATTACTTGTAAAATGGATATCTGTAGGCTATTGGACATGGCTAGTAGTTATAATGGTACAAGGGCCATCGATATGAGTTATGGACATGTAGTGGTTATAATGGTTCATTGGCCTTGGTTATGGGTTATGGACACCTATTACTTGTAAAATGGATATTTATAGGCTATTGGTCATGGCTAGTAGTTATAATGGTTCAAGGACCATCACTATCAGTTATGGACAGCTACTGGTTATAATGGTTCAAGGACCATGGTTATGGGTTATGGACACCTATTACTTGTAAAATGGATATCTATAGGCTATTGGTCATGGCTAGTAGTTATAATGGTTCAAGGGCCATCGATATGAGTTATGGACATGTAGTGGTTATAATGGTTCACTGGCCTTGGTTATGGGTTATGGACACCTATTACTTGTAAAATGGGTATCTATAGGCTACTGGTCATGGTTACTAGTTATAATGGTTCATGGGCCATCAGTATCAGTTATGGACATCTAGTGGTTATAATGGTTCAAGAACCATGGTTATGGGTTATGGACACCTATTACTTGTAAAATGTATATATGTAGGCTATTGGACATGGCTAGTAGTTATAATGGTTCAAGGGCCATCAGTATCAGTTATGGACATCTAGTGGTTATAATGATTCAAGGACCATGGTTATGGGTTATGGACACCTATTACTTGTAAAATGGATATCTATAGGCTATTAGTCATGGCTAGTAGTTATAATGGTTCAAGGGCCATCGATATGAGTTATGGACATGTAGTGGTTATAATGGTTCACTGGCCTTGGTTATGGGTTATGGACACCTATTACTTGTAAAATGGATATTTATAGGCTATTGTTCATGGCTAGTAGTTATAATGGTTCAAGGGCCATCAGTATCAGTTATGGACAACTACTGGTTATAATGGTTCAAGGAACATGGTTATGGGTTATGGACACCTATTACTTGTAAAATGGATACCTATAGGCTATTGGTCATGGCTAGTAGTTATAATGTTTCAAGGGCCATCGATATGAGTTTTTGGGTAAAGGGGTTACCCTGGCTAAATATATAAATCACAGAAAAAGAACTACATAGGAATGTGACAGAATGTCACATTGACCTCAAGCAGAAGCTTGACACAACAAGACAGAGTTTATGACATGCCATAAACACAGCCGAGACCAAACTAGCACTAACAACTACCAGCAAAAACGCAAAAACTAGTCCAAGACAAAAAGACTATAACATAAACATATAGCTAACCCACCGAATCTGGGATCTTCAATATATCTAGAAGCCGTTGCACATCAACCGTCTTTTTCTTAAACTTTAACGTCATTAGCTTTAACCGGACAGTGGCTATAATCTCATCAGACAACTTCATATGAGTCTTGAATTTCTTTCTGAACAATCTTGCATTTCTCTCTAACCAAATAAAATATGTAGCAGCTCCAATCAAAATACGACAAATAACGCTTTTTACTGACCTTCCTTTGGATATTGGAACAAGGTAATCAATAATATCAGCAATTCTAGGAGCAATCATATCCATACCCCCAAACCCTCTGATTTTAACCCAGACCTGCGAAGAATAAGTGCAATCAAAAAATAAATGAGTGTGAGAATCTGGTATAAGACCACATAGAGGGCACCGCAAAGAAGCAGTATCCGTATCATTGTGCACATCCCATTGATTCAACATATCTTGAGTTTTTAAGCGTTTGTTCATAACAAGCCACATATGAAAGGCATGTCGAGGTATACATTGGGAAAACCATACAACAGGGTGCCAAGGTACCTCAACCACCCTTGATCTAATAGAATTCCAAGCTAGATAGACCGAGAAAGCCCGAGAAGACCCATTTAAGTCTAACCACACTACACAGTCCTTTCGATCTGGAATAGTATGGGGGTACCGGGATACTAGTCAATTCCGGGAACCTAGTATACCAGTCTATTGGCCAAATCCAATTATTATCAGTAATCAGGTCCGACACCACATCAATGGAGGAAAACCCTGCTCTAGTAATATCCCTATGAGTAAGGAATTGAAACAGAGGACTAGCCAAGCTCCAATTGTCAAACCAAATGGAAGTAGATTTTCCGTCACGTATCGTATGCCATATATAAGGTCTAACTGTGTTTCTTAATTGAAGCAACTTCTTCCAAGACCAGCTCATTGAACCCGTGCTAGGGGTATCCCAAAAACTTCTACCCCGCAATTTATAAGTATGAATCCATTGCACCCATAACGACTCCTTATTTGACACTATACTCCAGATATGGTATGCCATAAGGGCAGCATTAAAATCTCTGATTCGGCGTATACCGAGACCCCCTTCAGATTTTGGTTTGCAAACTATCTCCCAAGAGACTTTGGCTTTACCCTTCTTCATTTCTCCTTGACACCACAGAAAACCCCACATTAATTGTTCAAGCTCATGAGTGATACAGGTTGGGAGAGTAAAAACCGACGCCCAATAGATATGTAAATTGGAAAGAACTGAAATAATAAGTTGGAGCCGACCCGCAAAAGAAAGGAATTTATTCTTCCAATCATTTATCCGATTCTGCATCTTTTCTATCCAGACTTTACAATCCATGAATAATAATCTAGAAGAGATCAGAGGCACTCCAAGGTATTTAACAGGAAGACTTCCTTCCTCAAACGGCATTAAGAGAAGAATTGCATCACGAGTGTTGGCCGGGACGTTGCAAAAAAACACCGTGCTTTTAGGAATGCTGGGGACAAGCCCCGATACTTCTTTAAACTCATTCAAAGCATCCAGAATCAGCGTAGCAGAACTCAGGTTACCTCGCGCAAAGAGAAAAAGATCATCGGCAAAACATAAGTTCACAATTTTCTGTTTATCACAGCCTTTGTGATATTGAAAATCCTCGCTAGATGTAACTCTGCGTTTTAAAATAAGAGATAACACCTCCATAACCAGGGTAAAAAGGTATGGAGACATTGGGTCACACTGTCTCAAGCCTCTTTTACCCCGAAACCAGCCATGGACCTCGCCGTTTATACAAATGGAGAAAGAAGGAGAAGTAACAGATTCTAGAATCCACATGACCATTTTATGAGGAAAGCCAAAACCAATTAAAGTGGTGTGTAGGAACTCCCAATCAACAGTATCATACGCTTTCTGAATATCAATTTTAAACGCACATCTGGGAGGACCCGATTACCTATGATAATTGTGCATTAATTCTTGAGTTAGAAGAATATTATCTGTAATTCGTCTACCCGGAATGAACGCTGATTGATTAATTCCCACAATGTCACCAAGAACATCAGTGATACGATTTGTAATTATTTTGCTGATACACTTGTAGATCACATTGCAGCATGATATGGGACGGAAATCAGTTGTCTTTGATGGCGTAGGGATCTTTGGGATCATTGCCAAAATAGTGTGGTTGGTTTCTTTCAGTAACTTGCCATTTGAAAAAAATTCCCGAACCGCACAACACACTTCCTCACCAATAATGCCCCAAGATTTTTTAAAGAAAGCAGATGTAAAGCCATCAGGACCAGGGGCTTTATCATTGCCAATAGAGAAGAGAGAATTCTTGATTTCAGAATCAGTTACATCACGAACCATAAGCTCAGCCTTGTGAGGAGCAATAGTGTTCTGAAATAACTCATGAGTATCAAGGGGAGTTACCTGGCTTGCAATTCCAAGGAAATTTTGGTAGTGCTTAACAAAAATTGGAGCGATTGCATTACCCTCGTGCATAGTATTACCCTCAAAAATGGCATCTATACGATTCCTATGGCATTTGCTCTTGACCACATTATGAAAATAAGCCGAATTGGAGTCCCCAACTCTTAGCCATTCAATTTTAGACTTTTGTTTAAGGAACGTTCCTCATCTAAAACTGCAGCCTTATAAGCATTAAGATAATGGCCTTCTTCTTCACGAAGCTCGGGACAGTGGGGATTCTTGTCTAGAGCAGATTGTATTTCATCCAGCTCGACCCGAAGTGAATTCACTCTAGAATGAAGATTACCTTGATCCTTTAAGAGCTTTCGCAAAGGAGGTTTTGCAGCTTTAAGATGTTTTACCAGACGATACATAGCACAACCCGTGATTGTGTCCGACCAAGCAGCAGCTACTATATTCGGGAAATCAGGTTTGTCTGCTAGAAAATTAAAAAATTTAAACGGCTTGGGTTTAAACTTCATAACATTCGGAATTTTCAATATACAAGGGGTGTGATCAGATATACGATATGGTTCGAAAATGGCAATAGAGTCCGGGAAGGCATCAATGAAGTCTTGATTCCCCATAATTCTATCGATTTTCTTTAAAATACTATCAGATCCTTGCGGTTTCTGGTTCCAAGTAAAGTGAAGACCCGTACTGTTTATATCCATAACAGCTATATCATTTACACATTCTTGGAATTCCCGCATAGCGATATGAGGTTGATACCCACCACATGAGTGGTCTTCTAATTTCAGGGCTGCATTAAAATCACCAAGAATAGCCCATGGTTTATTCGACATGAGCTGGCTATACCCCACCAGATTTCGCCATAAGATTCTTCTGTCAATGTACGAAGTAGCAGCATACACAAAGGAACAAAAGAAAGACTTTCTATCAGCTTTAGTAACTACTTGGACATGAACTGATTTGTTTGAGCTAGGGTCATAACATCTAACATTCTCTCATCCCATCCAAGGATTATACGGGTTCCTTTATCACACAAATGACCATTTGAGGTCCAATTCCAACTAGCACACACTTTCTTACATACATCATAAACATCCGCAACATTCACATGAGATTCCAGAATTGCGCAAATACTAAGTTTATTATCTATAACTATTTTACGAACCTCTTCTTGTTTAGGGGACTGGTTCAAACCCCTGATATTCCAGGAAGCAAGACTAAACATTAAGAACCTGTGTATAGGGAGTGCTTGCCCCCTTGTTTTTAGAAGTTCCCGCCAAGAACCTTGACGTGTCGTTTGTCTTGCCTGCCACTTCATCTTCATCATCCTCCTGGTCACTTAACGAATCGAACCCGTTTGAGGTGGGAATATTTGCAAATGTATTCGTCTTATAAAAAACAGTAGGTTTAGCCTGATGTTGAGGCTTCCCAACACCACCTATACTATTACTGTTTTCATTATTTTGTTGGCTGTCAATAGGTGTAACATGGTATTTATCATTACCATTTACACTATTACTGGCAGCCTTTCCATGATCAAAAAAGATATTATCCGGGGCCTTATTGCGATCAATAGGTGTAGCATGATCTACACTAATACTGGTCACACATTCAGTCCCACTATCTCTTTTCTTATGGACATTTTCACAAACAATAGGTGTAACATAATGTTTACCATTTTCGACACTATTACTATTTGTATGCGGGATTTTAGAGCCTCCCACCATTTCAGAATCCTTGCTCATACTCCCTTTTGGTCTATACTGAAAATTTGATCGAGGTTTAGTGAGAACTCTACGGTTTTTGTTTCCCACGACCTGGTACCCTTCATTATCTTGTTCAACTTCCTTCTCTTTGGGTTTAATGTTTTTAGGGCAACAATCACTAGTATGACAAAAAATTTTGCATATAGAACACCTCGGAGGTTTCCATTCATACTCAAGAGTAATCACTTCTTTGGAGTAATCAGATCCTTCAAGGGACGGGATAGCCACTAGTAGCGTGGATCTAAGTTCATCTGCAGAATTTATTTCAATAAGAGCTCTAGCAAAGTTACTTCTACCCCAGGATTCCGAGCAAATAGTACTAGTGTAAGCATCCAACATTTTTGGAGTGCCAATCTTTGATGCAATCATACTAAGTCCATCAGCTGTAAAAGCCGCAATAGGAACATCGTGGAATTTTACCCAGATCGGTACTTTAGTGAGGTCTTCCTTTGTTAAGGTAGTGTTTGGAGTCCATTCTTTTAGAATAATGGGATTATTCCTAATCATCCAAGGGCCGTTTTCCAGAACATCTTCCAACCCTTTGTGAGAGTCAAATTTAAAGAAGAAAAACCCTTTTGCGTTCATCATCACCCGGTTAAGTCCAAATTTGGACCATACATTCTTGACATAATACTCCACAATCGGGAAGGCAATCCTTTTCCCTAAAAAGTAACCATACAGGGTGTTTGAGAACCGGCTTGCAACTTCCTTCACAGAGTCAATTGGGATCATAACATCAACATCATCATTTGATTTAGCAGATTCAAGCTTACGAAAATTCACCTTGGGTAAAGCATTTGTCTTGTTTATGATTGCTGCATACGATGGTTTGGCCTGAGTTTTATTAACCATGTTAGCTGGTTGTGGTTCTTTAGAGGTAATATCAGATTGGGACTCAATTACGGGTGTATCGATAATAGCAGGAGTAACATCTAGTGTTGGGGTAGAAACTGGATCAGAACTAGTTTGCATTGGAATTACGTCTGAGTTACTCACAAGACTCACCGGTTGACCACGCACTGGATTGCAGGGATGAATAACCTTCCCACTTTTTCCAATAATCTTACCATTTATGCTTTTCAGTTTAGCCGCAATGTTAGAGTGTCTTTGCCCCGTATCATGTGTATCACCAGCCATTGAATTCCTATCCGATCTTCAACAAAAACTTCAACAAGATCGTAAATAATTTGACGTAGGGTTCTTAGACATGTAGTGGTTATAATGGTTCACTGGCCTTGGTTATGGGTTATGGACACCTATTACTTGTAAAATGGATATCTATAGGCTACTGGTCATGGTTACTAGTTATAATGGTTCAAGGGCACCTATTACTTGTAAAATGGATATCTGTAGGCTGTTGGACATGGCCAGTAGTTTTAATGGTTCAAGGGCCATCAGTATCAGTTATGGACATCTAGTGGTTATAATGATTCAAGGACCATGGTTATGGGTTCTAGACACCTATTACTTGTAAAATGGATATCTATAGGCTATTGGTCATGGCTAGTAGTTATATTGGTTCAAGGGCCATCAGTATCAGTTATGGACATCTAGTGGTTATAATGGTTCGACGACGATTGTTATGGGTAATGGACACCTATTACTTGTAAAATGGTTATCTATAGGCTATTGGTCATGGCTAGTAGTTATAATGGTTCAAGGACCATCGATATGAGTTATGGACATGTAGTGGTTATAATGGTTAAGTGGCCTTGGTTATGGGTTATGGACACCTATTACTTGTAAAATGGATATCTATAGGCTACTGGTCATGGTTACTAGTTATAATGGTTCATGGGCACCCATTATAACTTCGGCCCGAACATCCCTCTTCGGCCCGAACTCTTCAATATCCAAGATTGTGTGACAAAATGTACTATACTAAAACATTCATAACTTTCAGCTCGGGCGTCCGTTTCACGCCCAAGAGTAACCAAAATAGCTGGTTCGTTCGTCACTGCCAAGAACAAGTTCGGCCCGAACTCTTCACCGTTCCCGGCCCGAACTTCATTTTCAGCCCGAACTTCAACCTCGGCCCGAACTCCGACCTCGGCCCGAACTTCAACCTCGGCCCGAACATCATCCTCGGCCCGAACACCGAACTTCGGCCCGAACACCACTTCGGCTCGAACATCCCTCTTCGGCCCGAACTCTTCAATATCCAAGATTGTGTGACAAAAGGTGCTATACTAAAACATTCATAACTTTCAGCTCGGGTGTCCGTTTCACGCCCACGAGTAACCAAAATAGCTGGTTCGTTCGTCACTGCCAAGAACAAGTTCGGCCCGAACTCTTCACTGTTCCCGGCCCGAACTTCATTTTCGGCCAGAACTTCAACTTCGGCCCGAACTTCAACCTTGGCCCGAATTTCGACCTCGGCCCGAACTTCAACCTCGGCCCGAACATCATCCTCGGTCCGAACACCGAACTTCGGCTCGAACACCACTTCGGCCCGAACACCACTTCGGCCTGAACATCCCTCTTCGGCCCGATCTCTTCAATATCCAAGATTGTGTGACAAAAGGTGCTATACTAAAACATTCATAACTTTCAGCTCGGGTGTCCGTTTCACGCCCACGAGTAACCAAAATAGCTGGTTCGTTCGTCACTGCCAAGAACAAGTTCGGCCCGAACTCTTCACTGTTCCCGGACCGAACTTCATTTTCGGCCCGAACTTCAACCTCGGCCCGAACTTCAACCTAGGCCCGAACTCCGACCTCGGCCCGAACTTCAACCTCGGCCCGACCATCATCCTTGGCCCGAACACCGAACTTCGGCCCGAACACCACTTCGGCCTGAACACCACTTCCGCCCAAACATCCCACGTCGACCCGAACACCACTTCGGCCCGAACATCCTCTTCGGCCCGAACTCTTCAATATCCAAGATTGTGTGACAAAAGGTGCTATACTATAACATTCATAACTTTCAGCTCGGGTGTCCGTTTCACGCCCACGAGTAACCAAAATAGCTGGTTCGTTCGTCACTGCCAAGAACAAGTTCGGCCCGAACTCTTCACTGTTCCCGGCCCGAACTTCATTTTCGGCCCGAACTTCAACCTCGGCCCGAACTCCGACCTCGGCCCGAACTTCAACCTCGGCCCGAACACCGAACTTCGGCCCGACCACCACTTCGGCCCGAACACCACTTCGGCCCGAACATCCCACTTCGGCCCGAACACCACTTCGGCCCGAACATCCCTCTTCGGCCCGAACTCTTCAATATCCAAGATTGTGTGACAAAAGGTGCTATACTAAAACATTCATAACTTTCAGCTCGGGTGTCCGTTTCACGCCCACGGGTAACCAAAATAGCTGGTTCGTTCGTCACTGCCAAGAACAAGTTCGGCCCGAACTCTTCACTGTTCCCGGCCCGAACTTCATTTTCGGCCCGAACTTCAACCTCGGCCCGAACTCCGACCTCGGCCCGAACATCAACCTCGGCCCGAACATCATCCTCGGCCCGAACACCGAACTTCGGCCTGAACACCACTTCGGCCCGAACATCCCACTTCGGCCCGAACACCACTTCGGCCCGAACATCCCTCTTCGGCCCGAACTCTTCAATATCCAAGATTGTGTGACAAAAGGTGCTATACAACATTCTTAGCTTTCAGCTCGGGTGTCCGTTTCACGCCCACGAGTAACCAAAATAGCTGGTTCGTTCGTCACTGCCAAGAACAAGTTCGGCCCGAACTCTTCACTGTTCCCGGCCCGAACTTCATTTTCGGCCCAAACTTCAACCTCAGCCCGAACTTCAACCTCGACCCGAACTCCGACCTCGGCCCGATCTTCAACCTCGGCCCGAACATCATCCTCGGCCCGAACACCGAACTTCGGACCGAACACCACTTCGGCCCGAACACCACTTCGGCCCGAACATCCCACTTCGGCCCGAACACCACTTCGGCCCGAGCATCCCTCTTCGGCCTGAACTCTTCAATATCCAAGATTGTGTGACAAAAGGTGCTATACTAAAACATTCATAACTTTCAGCTCGGGTGTCCGTTTCACGCCCACGAGTAACCAAAATAGCTGGTTCGTTCGTCACTGCCAAAAACAAGTTCGGCCCGAACTCTTCACTGTTCCCAGCCCGAACTTCATTTTCGGCCCGAACTTCATTTTCGGCCGGAACTTCAACCTCGACCCGAACTTCAACCTCAGCCCGAACTCCGACCTCGGCCCGAAATTCAACCTCGGCCCGAATATCATCCTCGGCCCGAACACCGAACTTCGGCCCGAACACCACTTCTGCCCGAACATCCCACTTCGTCCTGAACACCACTTCGGCCCGAACATCCCTCTTCGGCCCGAACTCTTCAATATCCAAGATTGTGTGACAAAAGGTGCTATACTAAAACATTCATAACTTTCAGCTCGGGTGTCCGTTTCACGCCCACGAGTGACCAAAATAGCTGGTTCGTTCATCATTGCCGAGAACAAGTTCGGCCCGAACTCTTCACTGTTCCCGGCCCGAACTTCATTTTCGGCCCGAACTTCAACCTCGGCCCGAACTTCAACCTCGGCCCAAACTTCAACCTCGGCCCGAACTCCGACCTCGGCCCGAACTTCAACCTCGGCCCGAACATCATCCTCGGCCCGAACACCGAACTTCTGCCCGAGCACCACTTCGGCCCGAACACCACTCGGCCCGAACATCCCACTTCGGCCGAACACCACTTCGGCCCGAACATCCCTCTTCGGCCCGAACTCTTCAATATCCAAGATTGTGTGACAAAAGGTGCTATACTAAAACATTCATAACTTTCAGCTCGGGTGTCCGTTTCACGCCCACGGGTAACAAAAATAGTTGGTTCGTTCGTCACTGCCAAGAACAAGTTCGGCCCGAACTCTTCACTGTTCCCGGCCCGAACTTCATTTTCGGCCCAAACTTCAACCTCGGCCCGAACTTCAACCTCGACCCAAACTCCGACCTTGGCCCGAACTTCAACCTCGGCCCGAACATCATCCTCGGCCCGAACACCGAACTTCGGACCGAAGACCACTTCGGCCCGAACACCACTTCGGCCCGAACATCACACTTCGGCCCGAACACCACTTCGGCCCGAACATCCCTCTTCGGCCTGAACTCTTCAATATCCAAGATTGTGTGACAAAAGGTGCTATACTAAAACATTCATAACTTTCAGCTCGGGTGTACGTTTCACGCCCACGAGTAACCAAAATATCTGGTTCGTTCGTCACTGCCAAGAACAAGTTCGGCCCGAACTCTTCACTGTTCCCAGCCCGAACTTCATTTTCGGCCCAAACTTCAACCTCGGCCTGAACTTCAACCTCGGCCCGAACTCAGACCTCGGCCCGAACTTCAACCTCGGCCCGAACATCAGCCTCGGCCCGAACATCGAACTTCGGCCCGAACACCACTTCGGCCCGAACACCACTTCGGCCCGAACATCCCACTTCGTCCAGAACACCACTTCGGCCCGAACATCCCTCTTCGGCCCGAACTCTTCAATATCCAAGATTGTGTGACAAAAAGTGCTATACTAAAACATTCATAACTTTCAGCTCGGGTGTCCGTTTCACGCCCACGAGTAACCAAAATAGCTGGTTCGTTCGTCATTGCCGAGAACAAGTTCGGCCCGAACTCTTCACTGTTCCCAGCCCGAACTTCATTTTCGGCCCGAACTTCATTTTCGGCCCAAACTTCAACCTCGGCCCGAACTCCGACCTCGGCCCGAACTTCAACCTCGGCCCGAACATCATCCTCGGCCCGAACACCGAACCTCGGCCCGAACACCACTTCGGCCCGAACACCACTTCGGCCCGAACACCACTTCGGCCCGAACATCCCACTTCAGCCCGAACACCACTTCGGCCCGAACATCCCTTTTCGGCCCGAACTCTTCAATATCCAAGATTGTGTGACAAAAGGTGTTATACTAAAACATTCATAACTTTCAGCTCGGGTGTCCGTTTCACGCCCACGAGTAACCAAAATAGCTGGTTCGTTCGTTACTGCCAAGAACAAGTTCGGCCCGAACTCTTCACTGTTCCCGGCCCGAACTTCATTTTCGGCCTGAACTTCATTGTCGGCCCGAACTTCAACCTCGGCCCGAACTGCAACCTCGGCACGAACTACGACCTCGGCCCGAACTTCAACCTCGGCCCGAACATCATCCTCGGCCCGAACTCCGAACTTCGACCCGAACACCACTTCGGTCCGAACACCACTTCGGCCCGAACATCCCACTTCGGCCCGAACACCACTTCGGCCCGAACATCCCTCTTCGACCCGAACTCTTCAGTATCCAACATTGTGTGACAAAAGGTGCTATACTAAAACATTCATAACTTTCAGCTCGGGTGTCCGTTTCACGCCCACGAGTAAGCAAAATAGCTGGTTCGTTCGTCACTGCCAAGAACAAGTTCGGCCCGAACTCTTTACTGTTCCCGGCCCGAACTTCATTTTCGGCCCGAACTTCAACCTCGGCCCGAACTTCAACCTCGGCCCGAACATCGAACTTCGGCCCGAACACCGAACTTCGGCCCGAACACCACTTCGGCCCGAACACCACTTCGGCCCGAACACCACTTCGGCCCGAACATCCCACTTCGGCCCGAACACCACTTCGGCCCGAACATCCCTTTTCGGCCCGAACTCTTCAATATCCAAGATTGTGTGACAAAAGGTGTTATACTAAAACATTCATAACTTTCAGCTCGGGTGTCCGTTTCACGCCCATGAGTAACCAAAATAGCTGGTTCGTTCGTTACTGCCAAGAACAAGTTCGGCCCGAACTCTTAACTGTTCCCGGCCCGAACTTCATTGTCGGCCCGAACTTCAACCTCGGCCCGAACTGCAACCTCGGCACGAACTACGACCTCGGCCCGAACTTCAACCTCGGCCCGAACATCATCCTCGGCCCGAACACCGAACTTCGGCCCGAACACCACTTCGGTCCGAACACCACTTCGGCCCGAACATCCCACTTCGGCCCGAACACCACTTCGGTCCGAACATCCCTCTTCGACCCGAACTCTTCAATATCCAACATTGTGTGACAAAAGGTGCTATACTAAAACATTCATAACTTTCAGCTAGGGTGTCCGTTTCACGCCCACGAGTAAGCAAAATAGCTGGTTCGTTCGTCACTGCCAAGAACAAGTTCGGCCCGAACTCTTCACTGTTCCCGGCCCGAACTTCATTTTCGGCCCGAACTTCAACCTCGGCCCGAACTCCGACCTCGGCCCGAACTTCAACCTCGGCCCGAACATCATCCTCGGCCCGAACACCGAACTTCGGCCCGAACACCACTTCGGCCCGAACACCACTTCGGCCCGAACATCCCACTTCGGCCCGAACACCACTTCGGCCCGAATATCCCTTTTCGGCCCGAACTCTTCAATATCCAAGATTGTGTGACAAAAGGTGTTATACTAAAACATTAATAACTTTCAGCTCGGGTGTCCGTTTCACGCCCACGAGTAACCAAAATAGCTGGTTCGTTCGTTACTGCCAAGAACAAGTTCGGCCCGAACTCTTTACTGTTCCCGGCCCGAACTTCATTTTCGGCCCGAACTTCATTGTCGGCCCGAAATTCAACCTCGGCCCGAACTACGACCTCGGCCCGAACTCCGACCTCGGCCCGAACTTCAACCTCGGCCCGAACATCATCCTCGGCCCGAACACCGAACTTCGGCCCGAACACCACTTCGGTCCGAACGCCACTTCGGCCGGAACATCCCACTTCGGACCGAACACCACTTCGGCCCGAACATCCCTCTTCAGCTCGAACTCTTCAATATCCAACATTGTGTGACAAAAGGTGTTATACTAAAACATTCATAACTTTCAGCTCGGGTGTCCGTTTCACGCCCACGAGTAACCAAAATAGCTGGTTTGTTCGTCACTGCCAAGAACAAGTTCGGCCTGAACTCTTAACTGTTCCCGGCCCGAACTTCATTTTCGGCCCAAACTTCAATCTCGGCCCGAACTTCAACCTCGGCCCGAACTCCGACCTCGGCCCGAACTTCAACCTCGGCCCGAACATCATCCTTGGCCCGAACACCGAACTTCGGCCCGAACACCACTTCAGCCCGAACACCACTTCGGCCCGAACGTCCCACTTCGGCCCGAACACCACTTCGGCCCGAACATCCCTCTTCGGCCCGAACTCTTCAATATCCAAGATTGTGTGACAAAAGGTGCTATACTAAAACATTCATAACTTTCAGCTCGGGTGTCCGTTTCACGCCCACGAGTAACCAAAATAGCTGGTTCGTTCTTCATTGCCAAGAACAAGTTCGACCAGAACTCTTCACTGTTCCCGGCCCGAACTTCATTTTCGGCCCGAACTTCAACCTCGGCCCGAACTCCGACCTCGGCCCGAACATCAACCTCGGCCCGAACATCATCCTCGGCCCGAACACCGAACTTCGGCCCGAACACCACTTCGGCCCGAACATCCCATTTCGACCCGAACACCACTTTGGCCCGAACATCCCTCTTCGGCCCGAACTCTTCAATATCCAAGATTGTGTGACAAAAGGTGTTATACTAAAACATTCATAACTTTCAGCTCGGGTGTCCGTTTCACGCCCACGAGTAACCAAAATAGCTGGTTCGTTCGTCACTGCCAAGAACAAGTTCGGCCCGAACTCTACATTGTTCCCGGCCCGAACTTCATTTTCGGCCCGAACTTCAACCTCGGCCCGAACTTCAACCTCGGCCCGAACTCCGACCTCGGCCCGAACTTCAACCTCGGCCCGAACATCATCCTCGACCCGAACACGGAACTTCGGCCCGAACACCACTTCGGCCCGAACATCCCACTTCGGCCTGAACACCACTTCGGCCCGAACATCCCTCTTCGGCCCGAACTCTTCAATATTCAAAATTGTGTGACAAAAGGTGCTATACTAAAACATTCATAACTTTCTGCTCGGGTGTCCGTTTCACGCCCATGAGTAACCAAAATAGCTGGTTCGTTCGTTACTGCAAAGAACAAGTTGGGCCCGAACTCTTCACTGTTCCCGGCCCGAACTTCATTTTCGGCCCGAACTTCATTGTCGGCCCGAACTTCAACCTCGGCCCGAACTGCAACCTCGGCCCGAACTCCGACCTCGGCCCGAACTTCAACCTCGGCCCGAACATCATCCTCGGCCCGAACACCGAACTTCGGCCCGAACACCACTTCGGCCCGAACATCCCACTTCGGCCCGAACACCACTTCGGCCCGAACATCCCTCTTCGGCCCAAACTCTTCAATATCCAAGAACTTCAACCTCGGCCCGAACTGCAACCTCGGCCCGAACTCCGACCTCGGCCCGAACTTCAACCTCGGCCCGAACATCATCCTCGGCCCGAACACCGAACTTCGGCCCGAACACCACTTCGGCTCGAACACCACTTCGGCCCGAACATCCCACTTCGTCCAGAACTCTTCAATATCCAACATTGTGTGACAAAAGGTGTTATACTAAAACATTCATAACTTTCAGCTCGGGTGTCCGTTTCACACCCACGAGTAACCAAAATAGCTGGTTCGTTCGTCACCGCCAAGAACAAGTTCGGCCCGAACTCTTTACTGTTCCCGGCCCGAACTTCATTTTCGGCCCGAACTTCAACCTCGGCCCGAACTTCAACCTCGGCCCGAACATCTTCCTTGGCCCGAACACCGAACTTCGGCCCGAACACCACTTCAGCCCGAACACCACTTCGGCCCGAACGTCCCACTTCGGCCCGAACACCACTTCAGCCCGAACATCCCTCTTCGGCCCGAACTCTTCAATATCCAAGATTGTGTGACAAAAGGTGCTATACTAAAACATTCATAACTTTCAGCTCGGGTGTCCGTTTCACGCCCACGAGTAAGCAAAATAGCTGGTTCGTTCGTCACTGCCAAGAACAAGTTCGGCCCGAACTCTTCACTTGTTAGGGTAGAAAACCCGGTCAAACCCATTACTTTGTGAATCTGATGAACAAATGAATATATAAGTTTAACTCTAATAAATAATCTTAGTAATACTCGGTTCATACTGAGTTGGTCGGTATGTGCTCATACCGAGTTGGTCGGTATGAGGTGATACCGAGTTCACGGACCGAGCTATTTTCCATGATTCTCTTTATTAGTCAAATCCTTTAATCATGCTATGTATTTATTAGTATTGGGAAGTTACATTTGAATAGGGTTAACTGTAAAACCTCTATAACTTATAAATAGAGGTTTAGGCTATACTTGTTTATTATCCTTTTGGATCCCGGTTGATCATTTGTGTGGATCACCGGTAACCCAATTCTAAATGTAACACTTTGTGGAGTGTTCTTGGTTATTCCGCAACCAAGAACACATTTTATACGTTTGTGCTTAATAAGAATAATCGTATGACGTATATGATCTTGTCTTTACCAATGTTATTAACAATATTGAGGGGTGTTGTGACCTAACAACTGGTATCAGAGCGGTTCAAAGTTATCTACAACTTTGATGATCTTATAACCCTATATGTATTGTTGATGATCAAGTCTTTGCATAAAGAAGAACAATGCAGAATTTTCGTCATTTTCTGTGCACGTGTAGAAGAAATGCCAGATCTCCTTCGTTAACAGTCGAATCTGTGTGAAATTTGAACAGGAGCTTCTCAACACACAGACACATAATCTGACCGTTCAGAATTGTAATTCAAGTTTCTGGTAGAGAGATAGGTATGGCGCAAAAAGTTAGATTCTTTGCTTTTTATTCCTTACTTTCTGGGCAGCCATGTTTGAAAAATCAAATCTCTTTCTTCAACCTTCGAACAAGCGTGAAATTTGGACAGAAAGTTCCCCATAATGTTTTTAATGTTTTCACCGTTCAGATCTTCAAAAGGAATCGTTACTTGAGAGATATATATTTTTGAAGATTATTGACGAATATTTATGGTATGTTTTTAATTCTGCACAACTGTGATAAAACGGCTATTGTATCTTCTTTAACCGTTGGATCTTCATAAATTTTGGATATTATATCCATAACACATACATGTACTCGGTATCAAAATTTCAGACTGATCAGAAACGTATACTGAGAGATACATATTTTCAAAGTTGATGCTTTTCTGATACCGACTGTCTCATACTGACTGGTCAGTATGAGACTCCTGTGATTGTTTCAACCGTTGGGTCAATATGATTTTTGGATATGATGTTGAAGACATGTATATGTATGGTGTGTAAAAAATTCATAATGATCAGAAGATTCTACATGGAGATATGATTTTTTGAAGTTGCTACAAAATTAGAGAAACGAAATTCTGAAAGCTGAATTTTACAAGTGAGTATGTTTCACATGTTTTTCTCTTTATAATCATATAAAATCATCTTAAACTGGGGAAATCCATAAGTTGATTGATTCTTTGGTGGGGTTTCAAGTCAAAGATAAAATATACCGAACAGTTTAAGGTGAAAGTATATGATTCAGGGGGAGAAAAACTCAATGCGATATATATTTTCTCTTAATATGAAGCTAAAGTTCTTGAAGCTAAAGTGTTCATGCTAAGTTATTCAAGGGGGTACATGTCATATATTATTTTACAATCATTTGAATCGTTTCAAACTGAGAAAATCTACTAGTTGAATGATTCTTGGGATATGTTTCATTTCAACTCAAATATACCGGACATTTTGAGGAGGAGTCAATGATTGTGGGGGAGAAAAGTTAATGTGATATATATTTTCTTGAAGTACTTAGTGAATAAAGAATATGAAAATATCTCAAAAAGAAGAACATACAAGACAAGATCGTTATTATTTATTAGGTTAAACATATTCATTTGTTATCATCAGATAGGGGGAGATTGTTAGGGTAGAAAACCCGGTCAAACCCATTACTTTGTGAATCTGACGAACAAATGAATATATAAGTTTAACTCTAATAAATAATCTTAGTAATACTCGGTTCATACTGAGTTGGTCGGTATGTGCTCATACCGAGTTGGTCGGTATGAGGTGATACCGAGTTCACGGACCGAGCTATTTTCCATGATTCTCTTTATTAGTCAAATCCTTTAATCATGCTATGTATTTATTAGTATTGGGAAGTTACATTTGAATAGGATTAACTGTAAAACCTCTATAACTTATAAATAGAGGTTTAGGCTATACTTGTTTATTATCCTTTTGGATCCCGGTTGATCATTTGTGTGGATCACCGGTAACCCAATTCTAAATGTAACACTTTGTGGAGTGTTCTTGGTTATTCCGCAACCAAGAACACATTTTATACGTTTGTGCTTAATAAGAATAATCGTATGACGTATATGATCTTGTCTTTACCAATGTTATTAACAATATTGAGGGGTGTTGTGACCTAACATCACTGTTCCCGGCCCGAACTTCAACCTCGGCCCGAACTCCGACCTCGGCCCGAACTCCGACCTCGGCCCGAACTTCAACCTCGGCCCGAACATCATCCTCGGCCCGAACACCGAACTTCGGCCCGAACACCACTTCGGCCCGAACACCACTTCGGCCCGAACATCCAACTTCGGCCCGAACACCACTTCGGCCCGAATATCCCTTTTCGGCCCGAACTCTTCAATATCCAAGATTGTGTGACAAAAGGTGTTATACTAAAACATTCATAACTTTCAGCTCGGGTGTCCGTTTCACGCCCACGAGTAACCAAAATAGCTGGTTCGTTCGTTACTGCCAAGAACAAGTTCGGCCCGAACTCTTCACTGTTCCCGGCCCGAACTTCATTTTCGGCCCGAACTTCATTGTCGGCCCGAAATTCAACCTCGGCCCGAACTACGACCTCGGCCCGAACTCCGACCTCGGCCCGAACTTCAACCTCGGCCCGAACACCGAACTTCGGCCCGAACACCACTTCAGTCCGAACGCCACTTCGGCCGGAACATCCCACTTCGGACCGAACACCACTTCGGCCCGAACATCCCTCTTCGGCCCGAACTCTTCAATATCCAACATTGTGTGACAAAAGGTGTTATACTAAAACATTCATAACTTTCAACTCGGGTGTCCGTTTCACGCCCACGAGTAACCAAAATAGCTGGTTCGTTCGTCACTGCCAAGAACAAGTTCGGCCTGAACTCTTAACTGTTCCCGGCCCGAACTTCATTTTCGGCCCAAACTTCAATCTCGGCCCGAACTTCAACCTCGGCCCGAACTCCGACCTCGGCCCGAACTTCAACCTCGGCCCGTACATCATCCTTGGCCCGAACACCGAACTTCGGCCCGAACACCACTTCAGCCCGAACACCACTTCGGCCCGAACGTCCCACTTCGGCCCGAACACCACTTCGGCCCGAACATCCCTCTTCGGCCCGAACTCTTCAATATCCAAGATTGTGTGACAAAAGGTGCTATACTAAAACATTCATAACTTTCAGCTCGGGTGTCCGTTTCACGCCCACGAGTAACCAAAATAGCTGGTTCGTTCGTCATTGTCAAGAACAAGTTTGACCCGAACTCTTCACTGTTCCCGGCCCGAACTTCATTTTCAGCCCGAACTTCAACCTCGGCCCGAACATAACCTCGGCCCGAACTCCGACCTCGGTCCGAACTCCAACCTCGGCCCGAACATCATCCTCGGCCCGAACACCGAATTTCGGCCCGAACACCACTTCGGCCCGAACACCACTTTGGCCCGAACATCCCACTTCGGCCCGAACACCACTTCGGCCCGAACATCCCTCTTCGGCCCGAACTCTTCAATATCCAAGATTGTGTGACAAAAGGTGCTATACTAAAACATTCATAACTTTCAGCTCGGGTGTCCGTTTCACGCCCACGAGTAACCAAAATAGCTGGTTCGTTCGTCACTGCCAAGAACAAGTTCGGCCCGAACTCTTCACTGTTCCCGGCCCGAACTTCGTTTTCGGCCCGAACTTCAACCTCGGCCCGAACTTCAACCTCAGCCCGAACTCCGACCTCGGCCCGAACTTCAACCTCGGCCCGAACATCATCCTTGGCCCGAACACCGAACTTCGGCCCGAACACTACTTCAGCCCGAACACCACTTCGGCCCGAACGTCCCACTTCGGCCCGAACATCCCTCTTCGGCCCGAACTCTTCAATATCCAAGATTGTGTGACAAAAGATGCTATACTAAAACATTCATAACTTTCAGCTCGGGTGTCCGTTTCACGCCCACGAGTAACCAAAATAGCTGGTTCGTTCTTCATTGCCAAGAACAAGTTCGACCAGAACTCTTCACTGATCCCGGCCCGAACTTCATTTTCGGCCCGAACTTCAACCTCGGCCCGAATTCCGACCTCGGCCCGAACTTCAACCTCGGCCCGAACATCATCCTCGGCCCGAACACCGAACTTCGGCCCGAACACCACTTCGGCCCGAACACCACTTCGGCCCGAACATCCCTTTTCGACCCGAACACCACTTTGGCCCGAACATCCCTCTTCGGCCCGAACTCTTCAATATCCAAGATTGTGTGACAAAAGGTGCTATACTAAAACATTCATAACTTTCAGCTCGGGTGTCCGTTCACGCCCACGAGTAACCAAAATAGCTGGTTCGTTCGTCACTGCCAAGAACAAGTTCGGCCCGAACTCTACACTGTTCCCGGCCCGAACTTCATTTTCGGCCCGAACTTCAACCTCGGCCCGAACTTCAACCTCGGCCAAAACTCCGACCTCGGCCCGAACTTCAACCTCGGCCCGAACATCATCCTCGACCCGAACACGGAACTTCGGCCCGAACACCACTTCGGCCCGAACATCCCACTTCGGCCTGATCACCACTTCGGCCCGAACATCCCTCTTCGGCCCGAACTCTTCAATATTCAAGATTGTGTGACAAAAGGTGCTACACTAAAACATTCATAACTTTCTGCTCGGGTGTCCGTTTCACGCCCATGAGTAACCAAAATAGCTGGTTCGTTCGTTACTGCAAAGAACAAGTTGGGCCCGAACTCTTCACTGTTCCCGGCCCGAACTTCATTTTCGGCCCGAACTTCATTGTCGGCCCGAACTTCAACCTCGGCCCGAACTCCGACCTCGGCCCGAACTCCGACCTCGGCCCGAACTTCATCCTCGGCCCGAACACCGAACTTCGGCTCGAACACCACTTCGGCCCGAACACCACTTCGGCCCGAACATCCCACTTCGGCCCGAACACCACTTCGGCCCGAACACCACTTCGGCCCGAACATCCCACTTCGGCCCGAACTTCAACCTCGGCCCGAACTCCGACCTCGGCCCGAACTTCAACCTCGGCCCAAACATCATCCTAGGCCCGAACGACGAACTTCAGCCCGAACACCACTTCGGCCCGAACACCACTTCGGCCCGAACATCCCACTTCGGCCCGAACACCACTTCGGCCCGAACATCCCTCTTCGGCCCGAACTCTTCAATATCCAAGATTGTGTGACAAAAGGTGCTATACTGAAACATTCATAACTTTCAGCTCGGGTGTCCGTTTCACGCCCACGAGTAACCAAAATAGCTGGTTCGTTCGTCACTGCCAAGAACAAGTTCGGCCCGAACTCTTCACTGTTCCCGGCCCGAACTTCATTTTCGGCCCGAACTTCATTTTCGGCCCGAACTTCAACCTCGGCCCGAACTTCAACCTCGGCCCGAACTCCGACCTCGGCCCGAACTTCAACCTCGGCCCGAACTCCGACCTTGGCCCGAACAACGAACTTCGGCCCGAACACCACTTCGGCCCGAACACCACTTCGGCCCGAACATCCCACTTCGGCCCAAACACCACTTCGGCCCGAACATCCCACTTCGGCCCGAACACCACTTCGGCCCGATCATCCCTCTTCGGCCCGAACTCTTCAATATCCAAGATTGTGTGACAAAAGGTGCTATACTAAAACATTCATAACTTTCAGCTCGGGTGTCTGTTTCACGCCCACGAGTAACCAAAATAGCTGGTTCGTTCGTCACTGCCAAGAACAAGTTCGGCCCGAACTCTTCACTGTTCCCGGCCCGAACTTTATTTTCGGCCGAACTTCATTTTCGACCCGAACTTCAACCTCGGCCCGAACTTCAACCTCGGCCCGAACTCCGACCTCGGTCCGAACTTCAACCTCGGCCCGAACAACATCCTCGGCCCGAACACCGAACTTCGGCCCGAACACCACTGCGGCCCGAACATCCCACTTCGGCCCGAACATCCCTCCGGCCCGAACATCCCTCTTCGGCCCGAACTCTTCAATATCCAAGATTGTGTGACAAAAGGTGCTATACTAAAACATTCATAACTTTCAGCTCGGGTGTCCGTTTCACGCCCACGAGTAACCAAAATAGCTGGTTCGTTCGTCACTGCCAAGAACAAGTTCGGCCCGAACTCTTCACTGTTCCCGGCCCGAACTTCATTTTCGGCCCGAACTTCAACCTCGGCCCGAACTTCAACCTCGGCCCGAACTCCGACCTCGGCCCGAACTTCAACCTCGGCCCGGACTCCGACCTTGGCCCGAACAACGAACTTCGGCCCGAACACCACTTCGGCCCGAACACCACTTCGGCCCGAACATCCCACGTCGGCCCGAACACCACTTCGGCCCGAACATCCCACTTCGGCCCGAACACCACTTCGGCCCGATCATCCCTCTTCGGCCCGAACTCTTCAATATCCAAGATTGTGTGACAAAAGGTGCTATACTAAAACATTCATAACTTTCAGCTCGGGTGTCTGTTTCACGCCCACGAGTAACCAAAATAGCTGGTTCGTTCGTCACTGCCAAGAACAAGTTCGGCCCGAACTCTTCACTGTTCCCGGCCCGAACTTTATTTTCGGCCGAACTTCATTTTCGACCCGAACTTCAACCTCGGCCAGAACTTCAACCTCGGCCCGAACTCCGACCTCGGTCCGAACTTCAACCTCGGCCCGAACAACATCCTCGGCCCGAACACCGAACTTCGGCCCGAACACCACTTCGGCCCGAACATCCCACTTCGGCCCGAACACCACTTCGGACCGAACATCCCTCTTCGGCCCGAACTCTTCAATATCCAAGATTGTGTGACAAAAGGTGCTATACTAAAACATTCATAACTTTCAGCTCGGGTGTCCGTTTCACGCCCACGAGTAACCAAAATAGCTGGTTCGTTCGTCACTGCCAAGAACAAGTTCGGCCCGAACTCTTCACTGTTCCCGGCCCGAACTTCATTTTCGGCCCGAACTTCAACCTCGGCCCGAACTTCAACCTAGGCCCGAACTCCGACCTCGGCCCGAACTTCAACCTCGGCCCGGACATCATCCTTGGCCCGAACACCGAACTTCGGCCCGAACACCACTTCGGCCTGAACACCACTTCGGCCCGAACATCCCACGTCGGCCCGAACACCACTTCGGCCCGAACATCCCTCTTCGGCCCGAACTCTTCAATATCCAAGATTGTGTGACAAAAGGTGCTATACTAAAACATTCAGAACTTTCAGCTCGGGTGTCCGTTTCACGCCCACGAGTAACCAAAATAGCTGGTTCGTTCGTCACTACCAAGAACAAGTTCGGCCCGAACTCTTCACTGTTCCCGGCCCGAACTTCATTTTCGGCCCGAACTCCATTTTCGGCCCGAACTTCAACCTCGGCCCGAACTCCGACCTCGGCCCGAACTCCGACCTCGGCCCGAACTTCAACCTCGGACCGAACATCATCCTCGGCCCGAACACCGAACTTCGGCCCGAACACCACTTCGGCCCGAACATCCCACTTCGGCCCGAACACCACTTCGGCCCGAACATCCCTCTTCGGCCAGAACTCTTCAATATCCAAGATTGTGTGACAAAAAGTGCTATACTAAAACATTCATAACTTTCAGCTCGGGTGTCCGTTTCACGCCCACGAGTAACCAAAATGGCTGGTTCGTTCGTCACTGCCAAGAACAAGTTCGGCCCGAACTCTTCACTGTTCCCGGCCCGAACTTCATTTTCGGCCCGAACTTCAACCTCGGCCCGAACTTCAACCTCGGCCTGAACTCCGACCTCGGCCCGAACTTCAACCTCGGCCCGAACATCATTCTTGGCCCGAACACCGAACTTCGGCCCGAACACCACTTCGGCCCGAACACCACTTCGGCCCGAATATCCCACTTCGGCCCGAACATCCCTCTTCGCCCCGAACTCTTCAATATCCAAGATTGTGTGACAAAATGTGCTATACTAAAACATTCATAACTTTCAGCTCGGGTGTCCGTTTCACGCCCACGAGTAACCAAAATAGCTGGTTCGTTTGTCACTGCCAAGAACAAGTTCGGCCCGAACTCTTCACTGTTCCCGGCCCGAACTTCATTTTCGGCCCGAACTTCAACCTCGGCCCGAACTTCAACCTCGGCCCGAACTCCGACCGCGGCCCGAACTTCAACCTCTGCCCGAACTCCGACCTTGGCCCGAACAACGAACTTCGGCCCGAACATCATCCTCGGCCCGAACACTGACCTCGGCCTGAACATCATCCTTGGCCCGAACAACGAACTTCGGCCCGAACACCACTTCGGCCCGAACACCACTTCGGCCCGAACATCCCGCTTCGGCCCGAACACCACTTCGGCCCGAACATCCCGCTTCGGTCCGAACACCACTTCGGCCCGAACATCCCTCTTCGGCCCGAACTCTTCAATATCCAAGATTGTGTGACAAAAGGTTCTATACTAAAACATTCTTAACTTTCAGCTCGGGTATCCGTTTCAAGCCCACGAGTAACCAAAATAGCTGGTTCGTTCGTCACTGCGAAGAACAAGTTCGGCCCGAACTCTTCACTGTTCCCGGCCCGAACTTCATTTTTGGCCCGAACTTCAACCTCGGACCGAACTTCAACCTCGGCCCGAACTCCGACCTCGGCCCGAACTTCAACCTCGGCCCGAACATCATCCTCGGCCCGAACACCGAACTTCGGCATGAACGCCACTTCGGCCCGAACACCACTTCGGCCCGAACATCCCACTTCGACCCGAACACCACTTCGGCCTGAACATCCCACTTCGGCCCGAACACCACCTCGGCCCGAACATCCCTCTTCGGCCCGAACTCTTCAATATCCAAGATTGTGTGACAAAAGGTGCTATACTAAAGCATTCATAACTTTCAGCTCGGGTGTCCGTTTCACGCCCACGAGTAACCAAAATAGCTGGTTCGTTCGTCACTGCCAAGAACAAGTTCGGCCCGAACTCTTCACTGTTCCCGGCCCGAACTTCATTCTCGGCCCGAACTTCAACCTCGGCCCGAACTCCGACCACGGCCCGAACTTCAACCTCGGCCCAAACATCATCCTTGGCCCGAAGAACGAACTTCGGCCCTAACACCACTTCGGCCCGAACACCACTTCGGCCCGAACATCCCACTTCGGCCCGAACACCACTCCGAACATCCCTCTTCGGCCCGAACTCTTCAATATCCAAGATTGTGTGACAAAAGGTGCTATACTAAAACATTCATAAGTTTCAGCTCGGGTGTCCGTTTCACGCCCACGAGTAACCAAAATAGCCGGTTCGTTCGTCACTGCCAAGAACAAGTTCGGCCCGAACTCTTCACTGTTCCCGACCCGAACTTCAACCTCGGCCCGAACTTCAACCTCGGCCCGAACTCCGACCTCGGCCCGAACTCCGACCTCGGCCCGAACATCATCATCGGCCCGAACACCACTTCGGCCCGAACACCACTTCGGCCTGAACATCCCACTTCGGCCCGAACACCACTTCGGCCCGAACATCCCTCTTCGGCCCGAACTCTTCAATATCCAAGATTGTGTGACAAAAGGTGTTATACTAAAACATTCATAACTTTCAGCTCGGGTGTCCGTTTCACGCCCACGAGTAACCAAAATAGCTGGTTCGTTCGTCACTGCTAAGAACAAGTTCGGCCCGAACTCTTCACTGTTCCCGGCCCGAACTTCATTTTCGGCCCGAACTTCAACCTCGGCCCGAACTTCAACCTCGGCCTGAACATCATCCTTGGCCCGAACAACGAACTTCGGCCCGAACACCACTTCGGCCCGAACACCACTTCGGCCCGAACATCCCACTTCGGCCCGAACACCACTTCGGCCCGAACATCCCTCTTCGGCCCGAACTCTTCAATATCCAAGATTGTGTGACAAAAGGTGCTATACTAAAACATTCTTAACTTTCAGCTCGGGTGTCCGTTTCACGCCCACGAGTAACCAAAATAGCTGGTTCGTTCGTCACTGCCAAGAACAAGTTTGGCCCGAACTCTTCACTGTTCCCGGCCCGAACTTCATTTTCGGCCCGAACTACAACCTCGGCCCGAACTTCAACCTCGGCCCGAACTCCGACCTCGGCCCGAACTTCAACCTCGGCCCGAACATCATCCTCGGCCCGAACACCGAACTTCGGCATGAACACCACTTCGGCCCGAACACCACTTCGGCCCGAACATCCCACTTCGGCCCGAACACCATTCGGCCCGAACATCCCTCTTCGGCCCGAACTCTTCAATATCCAAGATTGTGTGACAAAAGGTGCTATACTAAAACATTCATAACTTTCAGCTCGGGTGTCCGTTTCACGCCCACGAGTAACCAAAATAGCTGGTTCGTCCGTCACTGCCAAGAACAAGTTCGGCCCGAACTCTTCACTATTCCCGGCCCGAACTTCATTTTCGGCCCGAACTTCAACCTCGGCCCGAACTTCAACCTCGGCCCGAACTCCGACCTCGGCCCGAACTTCAACCTCGGCCCAAACATCATCCTAGGCCCGAACGACGAACTTCAGCCCGAACACCACTTCGGCCCGAACACCACTTCGGCCCGAACATCCCACTTCGGCCCGAACACCACTTCGGCCCGAACATCCCTCTTCGGCCCGAACTCTTCAATATCCAAGATTGTGTGACAAAAGGTGCTATACTAAAACATTCATAACTTTCAGCTCGGGTGTCCGTTTCACGACCACGAGTAACCAAAATAGCTGGTTCGTTCGTCACTGCCAAGAACAAGTTCGGCCCGAACTCTTCACTGTTCCCGGCCCGAACTTCATTTTCGGCCCGAACTTCAACCTCGGCCCGAACTTCAACCTCGGCCCGAACTCCGACCTCGGTCCGAACATCATCCTTGGCTCGAACAACGAACTTCGGCCCGAACACCACTTCGGCCCGAACACCACTTCGGCCCGAACATCCCACTTCGGCCCGAACACCACTTCGGCCCGAACATCCCTCTTCGGCCCGATCTCTTCAATATCCAAGATTGTGTGACAAAAGGTGTTATACTAAAACATTCATAACTTTCAGCTCGGGTGTCCGTTTCACGCCCACGAGTAACCAAAATAGCTGGTTCGTCACTGCTAAGAACAAGTTCGGCCCGAACTCTTCACTGTTCCCGGCCCGAACTTCATTTCCGGCCCGAACTTCAACCTCGGCCCGAACTTCAACCTCGGCCTGAACATCATCCTTGGCCCGAACAACGAACTTCGGCCCGAACACCACTTCGGCCCGAACATCCCACTTCGGCCCGAACACCACTTCGGCCCGAACATCCCTCTTCGGCCCGAACTCTTCAATATCCAAGATTGTGTGACAAAAGGTGCTATACTAAAACATTCTTAACTTTCAGCTCGGGTGTCCGTTTCACGCCCACGAGTAACCAAAATAGCTGGTTCGTTCGTCACTGCCAAGAACAAGTTTGGCCCGAACTCTTCACTGTTCCCGGCCCGAACTTCATTTTCGGCCCGAACTTCAACCTCGGCCCGAACTTCAACCTCGGCCCGAACTCCGACCTCGGCCCGAACTGCAACCTCGGCCCGAACATCATCCTCGGCCCGAACACCGAACTTCGGCATGAACACCACTTCGGCCCGAACACCACTTCGGCCCGAACATCCCACTTCGGCCCGAACACCACTTCGGCCCGAACATCCCTCTTCGGCCCGAACTCTTCAATATCCAAGATTGTGTGACAAAAGGTGCTATACTAAAACATTCATAACTTTCAGCTCGGGTGTCCGTTTCACGCCCACGAGTAACCAAAATAGCCGGTTCGTCCGTTACTGCCAAGAACAAGTTCGGCCCGAACTCTTCACTGTTCCCGGCCTGAACATCATTTTCGGCCCGAACTTCAACCTCGGCCCGAACTTCAACCTCGGCCCGAACTCCGACCTCGGCCCGAACTTCAACCTCGGCCCAAACATCATCCTTGGCCCGAACAACGAACTTCAGCCCGAACACCACTTCAGCCCGAACACCACTTCGGCCCGAACATCCGACTTCGGCCCGAACACCACTTCGGCCCGAACATCACTCTTCGGCCCGAACTCTTCAATATCCAAGATTGTGTGACAAAAGGTGCTATACTAAAACATTCATAACTTTCAGCTCGGGTGTTCGTTTCACGCCCACGAGTAACCAAAATAGCTGGTTCGTTCGTCACTGCCAAGAACAAGTTCGGCCCGAACTCTTCACTGTTCCCGGCCCGAACTTCATTTTCGGCGCGAACTTCAACCTCGGCCCGAACTCCGACCTCGGCCCGAACTTCAACCTCGGCCCGAACATCATCCTCGGCCCGAACACCGAACTTCGGCCCGAACACCACTTCGGCCCGAACACAACTTCGGCCCGAACATCCCACTTCGGCCCGAACACCACTTCGGCCCGAACATCCATCTTCGGCCCGAACTCTTCAATATCCAAGATTGTGTGACAAAAGGTGCTATACTAAAACATTCATAACTTTCAGCTTGGGTGTCCGTTACACGCCCATGAGTAACCAAAATAGCTGGTTCGTTCGTCACAAGAACAAGTTCGGCCCGAATTCTTCACTGTTCCCGGCCCGAACTTCATTTTCGGCCGAACTTCATTTTTGGCCCGAACATCAACCTCGGCCCGAACTTCAACCTCGGCCCGAACTCCGACCTCGGTCCGAACATCATCCTTGGCTCGAAAAACGAACTTCGGCCCGAACACCACTTCGGCCGGAACACCACTTCGGCCCGAACATCCCTCTTCGGCCCGATCTCTTCAATATCCAAGATTGTGTGACAAAAGGTGTTATACTAAAACATTCATAACTTTCAGCTCGGGTGTCCGTTTCACGCCCACGAGTAACCAAAATAGTTGGTTCGTTCGTCACTGCCAAGAACAAGTTCGGCCCGAAGTCTTCACTGTTCCCGGCCCGAACTTCAACCTCGGCCCGAACTTCAACCTCGTCCCGAACTTCAACCTCGGCCCGAACTCCGACCTCGGCCCGAACTTCAACCTCGGCCCGAACATCATCCTCAGCCCGAACACCACTTCGGCCCGAACACCACTTCGGCCCAAACATCCCACTTCGGCCCGAACACCAATTCGGCCCGAACATCCCTCTTCGGCCCGAACTCTTCAATATCCAAGATTGTGTGACAAAAGGTGCTATACTAAAACATTCATAACTTTCAGCTCGGGTGTCCGTTTCACGCCCACGAGTAACCAAAATAGCTGGTTCGTTCGTCACTGCCAAGATCAAGTTCGGCCCGAACTCTTCACTGTTCCCGGCCCGAACTTCATTTTCGGCCCGAACTTCAACCTCGGCCCGAACTTCAACCTCGGCCCGAACTCCGACCTCGGCCCGAACTTCAACCTCGGCCCGAACTTCAACCTCGGCCCGAACTCCGACCTCGGCCCGAACTCCGACCTCGGCCCGAACTTCAACCTCGGCCCGAACATCATCCTCGGCCCGAACACCGAACTTCGGCCCGAACACCACTTCGGCCCGAACATCCCACTTCGGCCCGAACACCACTTCGGCCCGAACATCCCTCTTCGGCCCGAACTCTTCAATATCCAAGATTGTGTGACAAGAGGTGTTATACTAAAACATTCATAACTTTCAGCTCGGGTGTCCGTTTCACGCCCACGAGTAACCAAAATAGTTGGTTCGTTCGTCACTGCCAAGAACAAGTTCGGCCCGAACTCTTCACTGTTCCCGGCCCGAACTTCATTTTCGGCCCGAACTTCAACCTCGGCCCGAACTTCAACCTCGGCCTGAACATCATCCTTGGCCCGAACAACGAACTTCGGCCCGAACACCACTTCGGCCCGAACACCACTTCGGCCCGAACATCCCACTTCGGCCCGAACACCACTTCGGCCCGAACATCCCTCTTCGGCCCGAACTCTTCAATATCCAAGATTGTGTGACAAAAGGTGCTATACTAAAACATTCATAACTTTCAGCTCGGGTGTTCGTTTCACGCCCACGAGTAACCAAAATAGCTGGTTCGTTCGTCAGTGCCAAGAACAAGTTCGGCTCGAACTCTTCACTGTTACCGGCCCGAACTTCATTTTCGGCCCGAACTTCAACCTCGGCCCGAACTCCGACCTCGGCCCGAACTTCAACCTCGGCCCGAACATCATCCTCAGCCCGAACACCACTTCGGCCCGAACACCACTTCGGCCCAAACATCCCACTTCGGCCCGAACACCACTTCGGCCCGAACATCCCTCTTCGGCCCGAACTCTTCAATATCCAAGATTGTGTGACAAAAGGTGCTATACTAAAACATTCATAACTTTCAGCTCGGGTGTCCGTTTCACGCCCACGAGTAACAAAAATAGCTGGTTCGTTCGTCACTGCCAAGATCAAGTTCGGCCCGAACTCTTCACTGTTCCCGGCCCGAACTTCATTTTCGGCCCGAACTTCAACCTCGGCCCGAACTTCAACCTCGGCCCGAACTCCGACCTCGGCCCGAACTCCGACCTCGGCCCGAACTTCAACCTCGGCCCGAACTCCGACCTCGGCACGAACTCCGACCTCGGCCCGAACTTCAACCTCGGCCCGAACATCATCCTCGGCCCGAACACCGAACTTCGGCCCGAACACCACTTCGGCCCGAACATCCCACTTCGGCCCGAACACCACTTCGGCCCGAACATCCCTCTTCGGCCCGAACTCTTCAATATCCAAGATTGTGTGACAAAAGGTGTTATACTAAAACATTCATAACTTTCAGCTCGGGTGTCCGTTTCACGCCCACGAGTAACCAAAATAGCTGGTTCGTTCGTCACTGCCAAGAACAAGTTCGGCCCGAACTCTTCACTGTTCCCGGCCCGAACTTCATTTTCGGCCCGAACTTCAACCTCGGCCCGAACTTCAACCTCGGCCTGAACATCATCCTTGGCCCGAACAACGAACTTCGGCCCGAACACCACTTCGGCCCGAACACCACTTCGGCCCGAACATCCCACTTCGGCCCGAACACCACTTCGGCCCGAACATCCCTCTTCGGCCCGAACTCTTCAATATCCAAGATTGTGTGACAAAAGGTGCTATACTAAAACATTCATAACTTTCAGCTTGGGTGTCCGTTTCACGCCCACGAGTAACCAAAATAGCTGGTTCGTTCGTCACTGCCAAGAACAAGTTCGGCCCGAACTCTTCACTGTTCCCGGCCCGAACTTCATTTTCGGCCCGAACTTCAACCTCGGCCCGAACTTCAACCTCGGCCTGAACATCATCCTTGGCCCGAACAACGAACTTCGGCCCGAACACCACTTCGGCCCGAACACCACTTCGGCCCGAACATCCCACTTCGGCCCGAACACCACTTCGGCCCGAACATCCCTCTTCGGCCCGAACTCTTCAATATCCAAGATTGTGTGACAAAAGGTGCTATACTAAAACATTCATAACTTTCAGCTCGGGTGTTCGTTTCACGCCCACGAGTAACCAAAATAGCTGGTTCATTCGTCACTGCCAAGAACAAGTTCGGCTCGAACTCTTCACTGTTCCCGGCCCGAACTTCATTTTCGGCGCGAACTTCAAACTCGGCCCGAACTCCGACCTCGGCCCGAACTTCAACCTCGGCCCGAACATCATCCTCGGCCCGAACACCGAACTTCGGCCCGAACACCACTTCGGCCCGAACACAACTTCGGCCCGAACATCCCACTTCGGCCCGAACACCACTTCGGCCCGAACATCCCTCTTCGGCCCGAACTCTTCAATATCCAAGATTGTGTGACAAAAGGTGCTATACTAAAACATTCATAACTTTCAGCTTGGGTGTCCGTTTCACGACCACGAGTAACCAAAATAGCTGGTTCGTTCGTCACTGCCAAGAACAAGTTCGGCCCGAACTCTTCACTGTTCCCGGCCCGAACTTCATTTTCGGCCCGAACTTCAACCTCGGCCCGAACTTCAACCTCGGCCCGAACTCCGACCTCGGTCCGAACATCATCCTTGGCTCGAACAACGAACTTCGGCCCGAACACCACTTCGGCCCGAACACCACTTCGGCCCGAACATCCCACTTCGGCCCGAACACCACTTCGGCCCGAACATCCCTCTTCGGCCCGATCTCTTCAATATCCAAGATTGTGTGACAAAAGGTGTTATACTAAAACATTCATAACTTTCAGCTCGGGTGTCCGTTTCACGCCCACGAGTAACCAAAATAGCTGGTTCGTCACTGCTAAGAACAAGTTCGGCCCGAACTCTTCACTGTTCCCGGCCCGAACTTCATTTCCGGCCCGAACTTCAACCTCGGCCCGAACTTCAACCTCGGCCTGAACATCATCCTTGGCCCGAACAACGAACTTCGGCCCGAACACCACTTCGGCCCGAACACCACTTCGGCCCGAACACCACTTCGGCCCGAACATCCCTCTTCGGCCCGAACTCTTCAATATCCAAGATTGTGTGACAAAAGGTGCTATACTAAAACATTCTTAACTTTCAGCTCGGGTGTCCGTTTCACTCCCACGAGTAACCAAAATAGCTGGTTCGTTCATCACTGCCAAGAACAAGTTTGGCCCGAACTCTTCACTGTTCCCGGCCCGAACTTCATTTTCGGCCCGAACTTCAACCTCGGCCCAAACTTCAACCTCGGCCCGAACTCCGACCTCGGCCCGAACTGCAACCTCGGCCCGAACATCATCCTCGGCCCGAACACCGAACTTCGGCATGAACACCACTTCGGCCCGAACACCACTTCGGCCCGAACATCCCACTTCGGCCCGAACACCACTTCGGCCCGAACATCCCTCTTCGGCCCGAACTCTTCAATATCCAAGATTGTGTGACAAAAGGTGCTATACTAAAACATTCATAACTTTCAGCTCGGGTGTCCGTTTCACGCCCACGAGTAACCAAAATAGCTGGTTCGTCCGTTACTGCCAAGAACAAGTTCGGCCCGAACTCTTCACTGTTCCCGGCCTGAACATCATTTTCGGCCCGAACTTCAACCTCGGCCCGAACTTCAACCTCGGCCCGAACTCCGACCTCGGCCCGAACTTCAACCTCGGCCCAAACATCATCCTTGGCCCGAACAACGAACTTCAGCCCGAACACCACTTCGGCCCGAACACCACTTCGGCCCGAACATCCGACTTCGGCCCGAACACCACTTCGGCCCGAACATCCCTCTTCGGCCCGAACTTTTCAATATCCAAGATTGAGTGACAAAAGGTGCTATACTAAAACATTCATAACTTTCAGCTCGGGTGTTCGTTTCACGCCCACGAGTAACCAAAATAGCTGGTTCGTTCGTCACTGCCAAGAACAAGTTCGGCCCGAACTCTTCACTATTCCCGGCCCGAACTTCATTTTCGGCGCGAACTTCAACCTCGGCCCGAACTCCGACCTCGGCCCGAACTTCAACCTCGGCCCGAACATCATCCTCGGCCCGAACACCGAACTTCGGCCCGAACACCACTTCGGCCCGAACACAACTTCGGCCCGAACATCCCACTTCGGCCCGAACACCACTTCGGCCCGAACATCCCTCTTCGGCCCGAACTCTTCAATATCCAAGATTGTGTGACAAAAGGTGCTATACTAAAACATTCATAACTTTCAACTTGGGTGTCCGTTTCTCGCCCATGAGTAACCAAAATAGCTGGTTCGTTCGTCACTGCCAAGAACAAGTTCGGCCCGAATTCTTCACTGTTCCCGGCCCGAACTTCATTTTCGGCCGAACTTCATTTTTGGCCCGAACATCAACCTCGGCCCGAACTTCAACCTCGGCCCGAACTCCGACCTCGGTCCGAACATCATCCTTGGCTCGAACAACGAACTTCGGCCCGAACACCACTTCGGCCCGAACACCACTTCGGCCCGAACACCACTTCGGCCCGAACATCCCTCTTCGGCCCGATCTCTTCAATATCCAAGATTGTGTGACAAAAGGTGTTATACTAAAACATTCATAACTTTCAGCTCGGGTGTCCGTTTCACGCCCACGAGTAACCAAAATAGTTGGTTCGTTCGTCACTGCCAAGAACAAGTTCGGCCCGAAGTCTTCACTGTTCCCGGCCCGAACTTCATTTTCGGCCCGAACTTCAACCTCGGCCCGAACTTCAACCTCGTCCCGAACTGCAACCTCGGCCCGAACTCCGACCTCGGCCCGAACTTCAACCTCGGCCCGAACATCATCCTCAGCCCGAACACCACTTCGGCCCGAACACCACTTCGGCCCAAACATCCCACTTCGGCCCGAACACCACTTCGGCCCGAACATCCCTCTTCGGCCCAAACTCTTCAATATCCAAGATTGTGTGACAAAAGGTGCTATACTAAAACATTCATAACTTTCAGCTCGGGTGTCCGTTTCACGCCCACGAGTAACCAGAATAGCTGGTTCGTTCGTCACTGCCAAGATCAAGTTCGGCCCGAACTCTTCACTGTTCCCGGCCCGAACTTCATTTTCGGCCCGAACTTCAACCTCGGCCCGAACTTCAACCTCGGCCCGAACTCCGACCTCGGCCCGAACTTCAACCTCGGCCCGAACTTCAACCTCGGCCCGAACTCCGAACTCGGCCCGAACTCCGACCTCGGCCCGAACTTCAACCTCGGCCCGAACATCATCCTCGGCCCGAACACCGAACTTCGGCCCGAACACCACTTCGGCCCGAACATCCCACTTCGGCCCGAACACCACTTCGGCCCGAACATCCCTCTTCGGCCCGAACTCTTCAATATCCAAGATTGTGTGACAAAAGGTGTTATACTAAAACATTCATAACTTTCAGCTCGGGTGTCCGTTTCACGCCCACGAGTAACCAAAATAGCTGGTTCGTTCGTCACTGCCAAGAACAAGTTCGGCCCGAACTCTTCACTGTTCCCGGCCCGAACTTCATTTTCGGCCCGAACTTCAACCTCGGCCCGAACTTCAACCTCGGCCTGAACATCATCCTTGGCCCGAACAACGAACTTCGGCCCGAACACCACTTCGGCCCGAACACCACTTCGGCCCGAACATCCCACTTCGGCCCGAACACCACTTCGGCCCGAACATCCCTCTTCGGCCCGAACTCTTCAATATCCAAGATTGTGTGACAAAAGGTGCTATACTAAAACATTCATAACTTTCAGCTCGGGTGTTCGTTTCACGCCCACGAGTAACCAAAATAGCTGGTTCGTTCGTCACTGCCAAGAACAAGTTCGGCTCGAACTCTTTACTGTTCCCGGCCCGAACTTCATTTTCGGCCCGAACTTCAACCTCGGCCCGAACTCCGACCTCGGCCCGAACTTCAACCTCGGCCCGAACATCATCCTCAGCCCGAACACCACTTCGGCCCGAACACCACTTCGGCCCAAACATCCCACTTCGGCCCGAACACCACTTCGGCCCGAACATCCCTCTTCGGCCCGAACTCTTCAATATCCAAGATTGTGTGACAAAAGGTGCTATACTAAAACATTCATAACTTTCAGCTCGGGTGTCCATTTCACGCACACGAGTAACAAAAATAGCTGGTTCGTTCGTCACTGCCAAGATCAAGTTCGGCCCGAACTCTTCACTGTTCCCGGCCCGAACTTCATTTTCGGCCCGAACTTCAACCTCGGCCCGAACTTCAACCTCGGCCCGAACTCCGACCTCGGCCCGAACTTCAACCTCGGCCCGAACTTCAACCTCGGCCCGAACTCCGACCTCGGCACGAACTCCGACCTCGGCCCGAACTTCAACCTCGGCCCGAACATCATCCTCGGCCCGAACACCGAACTTCGGCCCGAACACCACGTCGGCCCGAACATCCCACTTCGGCCCGAACACCACTTCGGCCCGAACATCCCTCTTCGGCCCGAACTCTTCAATATCCAAGATTGTGTGACAAAAGGTGTTATACTAAAACATTCATAACTTTCAGCTCGGGTGTCCGTTTCACGCCCACGAGTAACCAAAATAGCTGGTTCGTTCGTCACTGCCAAGAACAAGTTCGGCCCGAACTCTTCACTGTTCCCGGCCCGAACTTCATTTTCGGCCCGAACTTCAACCTCGGCCCGAACTTCAACCTCGGCCTGAACATCATCCTTGGCCCGAACAACGAACTTCGGCCCGAACACCACTTCGGCCCGAACACCACTTCGGCCCGAACACCACTTCGGCCCGAACATCCCACTTCGGCCCGAACACCACTTCGGCCCGAACATCCCTCTTCGGCCCGAACTCTTCAATATCCAAGATTGTGTGACAAAAGGTGCTATACTAAAACATTCATAACTTTCAGCTCGGGTGTTCGTTTCACGCCCACGAGTAACCAAAATAGCTGGTTCGTTCGTCACTGCCAAGAACAAGTTCGGCTCGAACTCTTCACTGTTCCCAGCCCGAACTTCATTTTCGGCGCGAACTTCAACCTCGGCCCGAACTCCGACCTCGGCCCGAACTTCAACCTCGGCCCGAACATCATCCTCGGCCCGAACACCGAACTTCGGCCCGAACACCACTTCGGCCCGAACACAACTTCGGCCCGAACATCCCACTTCGGCCCGAACACCACTTCGGCCCGAACATCCCTCTTCGGCCCGAACTCTTCAATATCCAAGATTGTGTGACAAAAGGTGCTATACTAAAACATTCATAACTTTCAGCTTGGGTGTCCGTTTCACGCCCACGAGTAACCAAAATAGCTGGTTCGTTCGTCACTGCCAAGAACAAGTTCGGCCCGAACTCTTCACTGTTCCCGGCCCGAACTTCATTTTCGGCCGAACTTCATTTTCGGCCCGAACTTCAACCTCGGCCCGAACTTCAACCTCGGCCCGAACTCCGACCTCGGTCCGAACATCATCCTTGGCTCGAACAACGAACTTCGGCCCGAACACCACTTCGGCCCGAACACCACTTCGGCCCGAACACCACTTCGGCCCGAACATCCCTCTTCGGCCCGATCTCTTCAATATCCAAGATTGTGTGACAAAAGGTGTTATACAAAAACATTCATAACTTTCAGCTCGGGAGTCCGTTTCACGCCCACGAGTAACCAAAATAGTTGGTTCGTTCGTCACTGCCAAGAACAAGTTCGGCCCGAAGTCTTCACTGTTCCCGGCCCGAACTTCATTTTCGGCCCGAACTTCAACCTCGGCCCGAACTTCAACCTAGGCCCGAACTCCGACCTCGGCCCGAACTTCAACCTCGGCCCGAACATCATCCTTGGCCCGAACACCGAACTTCGGCCCGAACACCACTTCGGCCTGAACACCACTTCGGCCCGAACATCCCACTTCGGTCCACCACTTCGGCCCGAACATCCCACTTCGGCCCGAACACCACTTCGGCCCGAACATCCCTCTTCGGCCCGAACTCTTCAATATCCAAGATTGTGTGACAAAAGGTGCTATACTAAAACATTCATAACTTTCAGCTCGGGTGTCCGTTTCACGCCCACGAGTAACCAAAATAGCTGGTTCGTTCGTCACTGCCAAGATCAAGTTCGGCCCGAACTCTTCACTGTTCCCGGCCCGAACTTCATTTTCGGCCCGAACTTCAACCTCGGCCCGAACTTCAACCTCGGCCCGAACTTCGACCTCGGCCCGAACTTCAACCTCGGCCCGAACTTCAACCTCGGCCCGAACTCCGACCTCGGCCCGAACTCCGACCTCGGCCCGAACTTCAACCTCGGCCCAACATCATCCTCGGCCCGAACACCGAACTTCGGCCCGAACACCACTTCGGCCCGAACACCACTTCGGCCCGAACATCCCACTTCGGCCCGAACACCACTTCGGCCCGAACATCCCACTTCGGCCCGAACACCACTTCGGCCCGAACATCCCTCTTCGGCACGAACTCTTCAATATCCAAGATTGTGTGACAAAAGGTGTTATACTAAAACATTCATAACTTTCAGCTCGGGTGTCCGTTTCACGCCCACGAGTAACCAAAATAGCTGGTTCGTTCGTCACTGCCAAGAACAAGTTCGGCCCGAACTCTTCACTGTTCCCGGCCCGAACTTCATTTTCGGCCCGAACTTCAACCTCGGCCCGAACTTCAACCTCGGCCTGAACATCATCCTTGGCCCGAACAACGAACTTCGGCCCGAACACCACTTCGGCCCGAACACCACTTCGGCCCGGACATCCCACTTCGGCCCGAACACCACTTCGGCCCGAACATCCCTCTTCGGCCCGAACTCTTCAATATCCAAGATTGTGTGACAAAAGGTGCTATACTAAAACATTCTTAACTTTCAGCTCGGGTGTCCGTTTCACGCCCACGAGTAACCAAAATAGCTGGTTCGTTCGTCACTGCCAAGAACAAGTTCGGCCTGAACTCTTCACTGTTCCCGGCCCGAACTTCATTTTCGGCCCGAACTTCAACCTCGGCCCGAACATCAACCTCGGCCCGAACTCCGACCTCGGCCCGAACTTCAACCTCGGCCCGAACATCATCCTTGGCCCGAACACCGAACTTCGGCCCGAACACCACTTCGGCCTGAACACCACTTCGGCCCGAACATCCCACTTCGGTCCACCACTTCGGCCCGAACATCCCACTTCGGCCCGAACACCACTTCGGCCCGAACATCCCTCTTCGGCCCGAACTCTTCAATATCCAAGATTGTGTGACAAAAGGTGCTATACTAAAACATTCATAACTTTCAGCTCGGGTGTCCGTTTCACGCCCACGAGTAACCAAAATAGCTGGTTCGTTCGTCACTGCCAAGATCAAGTTCGGCCCGAACTCTTCACTGTTCCCGGCCCGAACTTCATTTTCGGCCCGAACCTCAACCTCGGCCCGAACTTCAACCTCGGCCCGAACTCCGACCTCGGCCCGAACTTCAACCTCGGCCCGAACTTCAACCTCGGCCCGAACTCCGACCTCGGCCCGAACTCCGACCTCGGCCCGAACTTCAACCTCGGCCCAACATCATCCTCGGCCCGAACACCGAACTTCGGCCCGAACACCACTTCGGCCCGAACACCACTTCGGCCCGAACATCCCACTTCGGCCCGAACACCACTTCGGCCCGAACATCCCTCTTCGGCCCGAACTCTTCAATATCCAAGATTGTGTGACAAAAGGTGTTATACTAAAACATTCATAACTTTCAGCTCAGGTGTCCGTTTCACGCCCACGAGTAACCAAAATAGCTGGTTCGTTCGTCACTGCCAAGAACAAGTTCGGCCCGAACTCTTCACTGTTCCCGGCCCGAACTTCATTTTCGGCCCGAACTTCAACCTCGGCCCGAACTTCAACCTCGGCCTGAACATCATCCTTGGCCCGAACAACGAACTTCGGCCCGAACACCACTTCGGCCCGAACACCACTTCGGCCCGGACATCCCACTTCGGCCCGAACACCACTTCGGCCCGAACATCCCTCTTCGGCCCGAACTCTTCAATATCCAAGATTGTGTGACAAAAGGTGCTATACTAAAACATTCTTAACTTTCAGCTCGGGTGTCCGTTTCACGCCCACGAGTAACCAAAATAGCTGGTTCGTTCGTCACTGCCAAGAACAAGTTCGGCCTGAACTCTTCACTGTTCCCGGCCCGAACTTCATTTTCGGCCCGAACTTCAACCTCGGCCCGAACATCAACCTCGGCCCGAACTCCGACCTCGGCCCGAACTTCAACCTCGGCCCGAACATCATCCTCGGCCCGAACACCAAACTTCGGCATGAACACCACTTCGGCCAGAACACCACTTCGGCCCGAACATCCCACTTCGGCCCGAACACCACTTCGGCCCGAACATCCCTCTTCGGCCCGAACTCTTCAATATCCAAGATTGTGTGACGAAAGGTGCTATACTAAAACATTCATAACTTTCAGCTCGGGTGTCCGTTTCACGCCCACGAGTAACCAAAATAGCTGGTTCGTCCGTCACTGCCAAGAACAAGTTCGGCCCGAACTCTTCACTGTTCCCGGCCCGAACTTCATTTTCGGCCCGAACTTCAACCTCGGCCCGAACTTCAACCTCGGCCCAAACATCATCCTTGGCCCGAACAACGAACTTCAGCCCGAACACCACTTCGGCCCGAACACCACTTCGGCCCGAACATCCCACTTCGGCCCGAACACCAATTCGGCCCGAACATCCCTCTTCGGCCCGAACTCTTCAATATCCAAGATTGTGTGACAAAAGGTGCTATACTAAAACATTCATAACTTTCAGCTCGGGTGTCCGTTTCACGCCCACGAGTAACCAAAATAGCTGGTTCGTTCGTCACTGCCGAGAACAAGTTCGGCCCGAACTCTTCACTGTTCCCGGCCCGAACTTCATTTTCGGCGCGAACTTCAACCTCGGCCCGAACTCCGACCTCGGCCCGAACTTCAACCTCGGCCCGAACATCATCCTCGGCCCGAACACCGAACTTCGGCCCGAACACCACTTCGGCCCAAACACAACTTCGGCCCGAACATCCCACTTCGGCCCGAACACCACTTCGGCCCGAACATCCCTCTTCGGCCCGAACTCTTCAATATCCAAGATTGTGTGACAAAAGGTGCTATACTAAAACATTCATAACTTTCAGCTTGGGTGTCCGTTTCACGCCCACGAGTAACCAAAATAGCTGGTTCGTTCGTCACTGCCAAGAACAAGTTCGGCCCGAACTATTCACTGTTCCCGGCCCGAACTTCATTTTCGGCCCGAACTTCAACCTCGGCCCGAACTTCAACCACGGCCCGAACTCCGACCTCGGTCCGAACATCATCCTTGGCTCGAACAACGAACTTCGGCCCGAACACCACTTCGGCCCGAACACCACTTCGGCCCGAACACCACTTCGGCCCGAACATCCCTCTTCGGCCCGATCTCTTAAATATCCAAGATTGTGTGACAAAAGGTGTTATACTAAAACATTCATAACTTTCAGCTCGGGTGTCCGTTTCACGCCCACGAGTAACCAAAATAGTTGGTTCGTTCGTCACTGCCAAGAACAAGTTCGGCCCAAACTCTTCACTGTTCCCGGCCCGAACTTCATTTTCGGCCCGAACTTCAACCTAGGCCCGAACTCCGACCTCGGCCCGAACTTCAACCTCGGCCCGAACTCCGACCTCGGCCCGAACTCCGACCTCGGCCCGAACTTCAACCTCGGCCCGAACATCATCCTCGGCCCGAACATCATCCTCGGCCCGAACACCGAACTTCGTCCCGAACACCACTTCGGCCCGAACACCACTTCGGCCCGAACATCCCACTTCGGCCCGAACACCACTTCGGCCCAAACATCCCTCTTCGGCCCGAACTTTTCAATATCCAAGATTGTGTGACAAAAGGTGCTATACTAAAACATTCATAACTTTCAGCTCGGGTGTCCGTTTCACGCCCACGAGTAACCAAAATAGCTGGTTCGTTCGTCACTGCCAAGAACAAGTTCGGCCCGAACTCTTCACTGTTCCCGGCCCGAACTTCATTTTCGGCCCGAACTTCAACCTCGGCCCGAACTTCAACCACGGCCCGAACTCCGACCTCGGCCCGAACTTCAACCTCGGCCCGAACATCATCCTCGGCCCGAACACCGAACTTCGGCCCGAACACCACTTCGGCCCGAACACCACTTCGGCCCGAACATCCCACTTCGGCCCGAACACCACTTCGGCCCGAACATCCCTCTTCGGCCCGAACTCTTCAATATCCAAGATTGTGTGACAAAAGGTGTTATACTAAAACATTCATAACTTTCAGCTCGGGTGTCCGTTTCACGCCCACGAGTAACCAAAATAGCTGGTTCGTTCGTCACTGCCAAAAACAAGTTCGGCCCGAACTCTTCACTGTTCCCGGCCCGAACTTCATTTTCGGCCCGAACTTCAACCTTGGCCCGAACTTCAACCTCGGCCTGAACATCATCCTTGGCCCGAACAACGAACTTCGGCCCGAACACCACTTCGGCCCGAACACCACTTCGGCCCGGACATCCCACTTCGGCCCGAACACCACTTCGGCCCGAACATCCCTCTTCGGCCCGAACTCTTCAATATCCAAGATTGTGTGAGAAAAGGTGCTATACTAAAACATTCTTAACTTTTAGCTCGGGTGTCCGTTTCACGCCCACGAGTAACCAAAATAGCTGGTTCGTTCGTCACTGCCAAGAACAAGTTCGGCCCGAACTCTTCACTGTTCCCGGCCCGAACTTCATTTTCGGCCTGAACTTCATTTTCGGCCCGAACTTCAACCTCGGCCCGAACTCCGACCTCGGCCCGAACTTCAACCTCAGCCCGAACATCATCCTCGGCCCGAACACCGAACTTCGGCCCGAACACCACTTCGGCCGGAACTCCACTTCGGCCCGAACTCCACTTCGGCCCGAACATCCCACTTCGGCCCGAACACCACTTCGGCCCGAACATCCCTCTTCGGCCCGAACTCTTCAATATCCAAGATTGTGTGACAAAAGGTGCTATACTAAAACATTCATAACTTTCAGCTCGGGTGTCCGTTTCACGCCCACGAGTAACCAAAATAGCTGGTTCGTTCGTCACTGCCAAGAACAAGTTCGGCCCGAACTCTTCACTTTTCCCGGCCCGAACTTCATTTTCGGCGCGAACTTCAACCTCGGCCCGAACTCCGACCTCGGCCCGAACTTCAACCTCGGCCCGAACATCATGCTCGGCCCGAACACCGAACTTCGGCCCGAACACCACTTCGGCCCGAACACAACTTCGGCCCGAACATCCCACTTCGGCCCGAACACCACTTCGGCCCGAACATCCCTCTTCGGCCCGAACTCTTCAATATCCAAGATTGTGTGACAAAAGGTGCTATACTAAAACATTCATAACTTTCAGCTTGGGTGTCCGTTTCACGCCCACGAGTAACCAAAATAGCTGGTTCGTTCGTCACTGCCAAGAACAAGTTCGGCCCGAACTCTTCACTGTTCCCGGCCCGAACTTCATTTTCGGCCGAACTTCATTTTCGGCCCGAACTTCAACCTCGGCCCGAACTTCAACCTCAGCCCGAACTCCGACCTCGGTCCGAACATCATCCTTGGCTCGAACAACGAACTTCGGCCCGAACACCACTTCGGCCCGAACACCACTTCGGCCCGAACATCCCACTTCGGCCCGAACACCACTTCGGCCCGAACATCCCTCTTCGGCCCGAACTCTTCAATATCCAAGATTGTGTGACAAAAGGTGCTATACTAAAACATTCATAACTTTCAGCTCGGGTGTCCGTTTCACGCCCACGAGTAACCAAAATAGCTGGTTCGTTCGTCACTGCCAAGAACAAGTTCGGCCCGAACTCTTCACTGTTCCCGGCCCGAACTTCATTTTCGGCGCGAACTTCAACCTCGGCCCGAACTCCGACCTCGGCCCGAACTTCAACCTCGGCCCGAACATCATGCTCGGCCCGAACACCGAACTTCGGCCCGAACACCACTTCGGCCCGAACACAACTTCGGCCCGAACATCCCACTTCGGCCCGAACACCACTTCGGCCCGAACATCCCTCTTCGGCCCGAACTCTTCAATATCCAAGATTGTGTGACAAAAGGTGCTATACTAAAACATTCATAACTTTCAGCTTGGGTGTCCGTTTCACGCCCACGAGTAACCAAAATAGCTGGTTCGTTCGTCACTGCCAAGAACAAGTTCGGCCCGAACTCTTCACTGTTCCCGGCCCGAACTTCATTTTCGGCCGAACTTCATTTTCGGCCCGAACTTCAACCTCGGCCCGAACTTCAACCTCAGCCCGAACTCCGACCTCGGTCCGAACATCATCCTTGGCTCGAACAACGAACTTCGGCCCGAACACCACTTCGGCCCGAACACCACTTCGGCCCGAACATCCCACTTCGGCCCGAACACCACTTCGGCCCGAACATCCCTCTTCGGCCCGAACTCTTCAATATCCAAGATTGTGTGACAAAAGGTGCTATACTAAAACATTCATAACTTTCAGCTCGGGTGTCCGTTTCACGCCCACGAGTAACCAAAATAGCTGGTTCGTTCGTCACTGCCAAGAACAAGTTCGGCCCGAACTCTTCACTGTTCCCGGCCCGAACTTCATTTTCGGCGCGAACTTCAACCTCGGCCCGAACTCCGACCTCGGCCCGAACTTCAACCTCGGCCCGAACATCATCCTCGGCCCGAACACCGAACTTCGGCCCGAACACCACTTCGGCCCGAACACAACTTCGGCCCGAACATCCCACTTCGGCCCGAACACCACTTCGGCCCGAACATCCCTCTTCGGCCCGAACTCTTCAATATCCAAGATTGTGTGACAAAAGGTGCTATACTAAAACATTCATAACTTTCAGCTTGGGTGTCCGTTTCACGCCCACGAGTAACCAAAATAGCTGGTTCGTTCGTCACTGCCAAGAACAAGTTCGGCCCGAACTCTTCACTGTTCCCGGCCCGAACTTCATTTTCGGCCGAACTTCATTTTCGGCCCGAACTTCAACCTCGGCCCGAACTTCAACCTCAGCCCGAACTCCGACCTCGGTCCGAACATCATCCTTGGCTCGAAAACCGAAATTCGGCCCGAACACCACTTCGGCCCGAACACCACTTCGGCCCGAACACCACTTCGGCCCGAACATCCCTCTTCGGCCCGAACTCTTCAATATCCAAGATTGTGTGACAAAAGGTGCTATACTAAAACATTCGTAACTTTCAGCTTGGGTGTCCGTTTCACGCCCACGAGTAACCAAAATAGCTGGTTCGTTCGTCACTGCCAAGAACAAGTTCGGCCCGAACTCTTCATTGTTCCCGGCCCGAACTTCATTTTCGGCCGAACTTCATTTTCGGCCCGAACTTCAACCTCGGCCCGAACTTCAACCTCGGCCCGAACTCCGACCTCGGTCCGAACATCATCCTTGGCTCGAACAACGAACTTCGGCCCGAACACCACTTCGGCCCGAACACCACTTCGGCCCGAACACCACTTCGGCCCGAACATCCCACTTCGGCCCGAACACCACTTCGGCCCGAACATCCCTCTTCGGCCCGATCTCTTCAATATCCAAGATTGTGTGACAAAAGGTGTTATACTAAAACATTCATAACTTTCAGCTCGGGTGTCCGTTTCACGCCCACGAGTAACCAAAATAGTTGGTTCGTTCGTCACTGCCAAGAACAAGTTCGGCCCGAACTCTTCACTGTTCCCGGCCCGAACTTCATTTTCGGTCCGAACATCAACCTAGGCCCGAACTCCGACCTCGGCCCGAACTTCAACCTCGGCCCGAACTCCGACCTCGGCCCGAACTCCGACCTCGGCCCGAACTTCAACCTCGGCCCGAACATCATCCTCGGCCCGAACACCGAACTTCGGTCCGAACACCACATCGGCCCGAACACCACTTCGGCCCGAACATCCCACTTCGGCCCGAACACCACTTCGGAGCAAACATCCCTCTTCGGCCCGAACTCTTCAATATCCAAGATTGTGTGACAAAAGGTGCTATACTAAAACATTCATAACTTTCAGCTTGGGTGTCCGTTTCACGCCCACGAGTAACCAAAATAGCTGGTTCGTTCGTCACTGCCAAGAACAAGTTCGGCCCGAACTCTTCACTGTTCCCGGCCCGAACTTCATTTTCGGCCGAACTTCATTTTCGACCCGAACTTCAACCTCGGCCCGAACTTCAACCTCGGCCCGAACTCCGACCTCGGTCCGAACATCATCCTTGGCTCGAACAACGAACTTCGGCCCGAACACCACTTCGGCCCGAACACCACTTCGGCCCGAACATCCCACTTCGGCCCGAACACCACTTCGGCCCGAACATCCCTCTTCGGCCCGATCTCTTCAATATCCAAGATTGTGTGACAAAAGGTGTTATACTAAAACATTCATAACTTTCAGCTCGGGTGTCCGTTTCACGCCCACGAGTAACCAAAATAGTTGGTTCGTTCGTCACTGCCAAGAACAAGTTCGGCCCGAACTCTTCACTGTTCCCGGCCCGAACTTCAACCTAGGCCCGAACTCCGACCTCGGCCCGAACTTCAACCTCGGCCCGAACTCCGACCTCGGCCCGAACTCCGACCTCGGCCCGAACTTCAACCTCGGCCCGAACATCATCCTCGGCCCGAACACCGAACTTCGGTCCGAACACCACTTCGGCCCGAACACCACTTCGGCCCGAACATCCCACTTCGGCCCGAACACCACTTCGGAGCAAACATCCCTCTTCGGCCCGAACTTTTCAATATCCAAGATTGTGTGACAAAAGGTGCTATACTAAAACATTCATAACTTTCTGCTCGGGTGTCCGTTTCACGCCCACGAGTAACCAAAATAGCTGGTTCGTTCGTCACTGCCAAGAACAAGTTCGGCCCGAACTCTTCACTGTTCCCGGCCCGAACTTCATTTTCGGCCCGAACTTCAACCTCGGCCCGAACTTCAACCTCGGCCCGAACTCCGACCTCGGCCCGAACTTCAACCTCGGCCCGAACATCATCCTCGGCCCGAACACCGAACTTCGGCCCGAACACCACTTCGGCCCGAACACCACTTCGGCCCGAACATCCCACTTCGGCCCGAACACCACTTCGGCCCGAACATCCCTCTTCGGCCCGAACTCTTCAATATCCAAGATTGTGTGACAAAAGGTGTTATACTAAAACATTCATAACTTTCAGCTCGGGTGTCCGTTTCACGCCCACGAGTAACCAAAATAGCTGGTTCGTTCGTCACTGCCAAGAACAAGTTCGGCCCGAACTCTTCACTGTTCCCGGCCCGAACTTCATTTTCGGCCCGAACTTCAACCTCGGCCCGAACTTCAACCTCGGCCTGAACATCATCCTTGGCCCGAACAACGAACTTCGGCCCGAACACCACTTCGGCCCGAACACCACTTCGGCCCGGACATCCCACTTCGGCCCGGACATCCCACTTCGGCCCGAACACCACTTCGGCCCGAACATCCCTCTTCGGCCCGAACTCTTCAATATCCAAGATTGTGTGACAAAAGGTGCTATACTAAAACATTCTTAACTTTCAGCTCGGGTGTCCGTTTCACGCCCACGAGTAACCAAAATAGCTGGTTCGTTCGTCACTGCCAAAAACAAGTTCGGCCCGAACTCTTCACTGTTCCCGGCCCGAACTTCATTTTCCGCCCGAACTTCAACCTCGGCCCGAACTTCAACCTCGGCATGAACTCCGACCTCGGCCCGAACTTCAACCTCGGCCCGAACATCATCCTCGGCCCGAACACCGAACTTCGGCATGAACACCACTTCGGCCCGAACACCACTTCGGCCCGAACATCCCTCTTCGGCCCGAACTCTTCAATATCCAAGATTGTGTGACGAAAGGTGCTATACTAAAACATTCATAACTTTCAGCTCGGGTGTCCGTTTCACGCCCACGAGTAACCAAAATAGCTGGTTCGTCCGTCACTGCCAAGAACAAGTTCGGCCCGAACTCTTCACTGTTCCCGGCCCGAACTTCATTTTCGGCCCGAACTTCAACCTCGGCCCGAACTTCAACCTCGGCCCGAACTCCGACCTCGGCCCGAACTTCAACCTCGGCCCAAACATCATCCTTGGCCCGAACAACGAACTTCAGCCCGAACACCACTTCGGCCCGAACACCACTTCGGCCCGAACATCCCACTTCGGCCCGAACACCAATTCGGCCCGAACATCCCTCTTCGGCCCGAACTCTTCAATATCCAAGATTGTGTGTCAAAAGGTGCTATACTAAAACATTCATAACTTTCAGCTCGGGTGTCCGTTTCACGCCCACGAGTAACCAAAATTGCTGGTTCGTTCGTCACTGCCGAGAACAAGTTCGGCCCGAACTCTTCACTGTTCCCGGCCCGAACTTCATTTTCGGCGCGAACTTCAACCTCGGCCCGAACTCCGACCTCGGCCCGAACTTCAACCTCGGCCCGAACATCATCCTCGGCCCGAACACCGAACTTCGGCCCGAACACCGAACTTCGGCCCGAACACCACTTCGGCCCGAACATCCCTCTTCGGCCCGAACTCTTCAATATCCAAGATTGTGTGACAAAAGGTGCTATACTAAAACATTCATAACTTTCAGCTTGGGTGTCCGTTTCACGCCCACGAGTAACCAAAATAGCTGGTTCGTTCGTCACTGCCAAGAACAAGTTCGGCCCGAACTCTTCACTGTTCCCGGCCCGAACTTCATTTTCGGCCGAACTTCATTTTCGGCCCGAACTTCAACCTCGGCCCGAACTTCAACCTCGGCCCGAACTCCGACCTCGGTCCGAACATCATCCTTGGCTCGAACAACGAACTTCGGCCCGAACACCACTTCGGCCCGAACACCACTTCTGCCCGAACACCACTTCGGCCCGAACATCCCACTTCGGCCCGAACACCACTTCGGCCCGAACATCCCTCTTCGGCCCGATCTCTTCAATATCCAAGATTGTGTGACAAAAGGTGTTATACTAAAACATTCATAACTTTCAGCTCGGGTGTCCGTTTCACGCCCACGAGTAACCAAAATAGTTGGTTCGTTCGTCACTGCCAAGAACAAGTTCGGCCCGAACTCTTCACTGTTCGCGGCCCGAACTTCATTTTCGGCCCGAACTTCAACCTAGGCCCGAACTCCGACCTCGGTCCGAACTTCAACCTCGGCCCGAACTCCGACCTCGGCCCGAACTCCGACCTCGGCCCGAACTTCAACCTCGGCCCGAACATAATCCTCGGCCCGAACACCGAACTTCGGCCCGAACACCACTTCGGCCCGAACACCACTTCGGCCCGAACATCCCACTTCGGCCCGAACACCACTTCGGAGCAAACATCCCTCTTCGGCCCGAACTTTTCAATATCCAAGATTGTGTGACAAAAGGTGCTATACTAAAACATTCATAACTTTCAGCTCGGGTGTCCGTTTCACGCCCACGAGTAACCAAAATAGGTGGTTCGTTCGTCACTGCCAAGAACAAGTTCGGCCCGAACTCTTCACTGTTCCCGGCCCGAACTTCATTTTCGGCCCGAACTTCAACCTCGGCCCGAACTTCAACCTCGGCCCGAACTCCGACCTCGGCCCGAACTTCAACCTCGGCCCGAACACCGAACTTCGGCCCGAACACCACTTCGGCCCGAACACCACTTCGGCCCGAACATCCCACTTCGGCCCGAACACCACTTCGGCCCGAACATCCCTCTTCGGCCCGAACTCTTCAATATCCAAGATTGTGTGACAAAAGGTGTTATACTAAAACATTCATAACTTTCAGCTCGGGTGTCCGTTTCACGCCCACGAGTAACCAAAATAGCTGGTTCGTTCGTCACTGCCAAGAACAAGTTCGGCCCGAACTCTTCACTGTTCCCGGCCCGAACTTCATTTTCGGCCCGAACTTCAACCTCGGCCCGAACTTCAACCTCGGCCTGAACATCATCCTTGGCCCGAACAACGAACTTCGGCCCGAACACCACTTCGGCCCGAACACCACTTCGGCCCGGACATCCCACTTCGGCCCGGACATCCCACTTCGGCCCGAACACCACTTCGGCCCGAACATCCCTCTTCGGCCCGAACTCTTCAATATCCAAGATTGTGTGACAAAAGGTGCTATACTAAAGCATTCTTAACTTTCAGCTCGGGTGTCCGTTTCACGCCCATGAGTAACCAAAATAGCTGGTTCGTTCGTCACTGCCAAGAACAAGTTCGGCCCGAACTCTTCACTGTTCCCGGCCCGAACTTCATTTTCCGCCCGAACTTCAACCTCGGCCCGAACTTCAACCTCGGCATGAACTCCGACCTCGGCCCGAACTTCAACCTCGGCCCGAACATCATCCTCGGCCCGAACACCGAACTTCGGCATGAACACCACTTCGGCCCGAACACCACTTCGGCCCGAACATCCCTCTTCGGCCCGAACTCTTCAATATCCAAGATTGTGTGACGAAAGGTGCTATACTAAAACATTCACAACTTTCAGCTCGGGTGTCCGTTTCACGCCCACGAGTAACCAAAATAGCTGGTTCGTCCGTCATTGCCAAGAACAAGTTCGGCCCGAACTCTTCACTGTTCCCGGCCCGAACTTCATTTTCGGCCCGAACTTCAACCTCGGCCCGAACTTCAACCTCGGCCCGAACTCCGACCTCGGCCCGAACTTCAACCTCGGCCCAAACATCATCCTTGGCCCGAACAACGAACTTCAGCCCGAACCCCACTTCGGCCCGAACACCACTTCGGCCCGAACATCCCACTTCGGCCTGAACACCAATTCGGCCTGAACATCCCTCTTCGGCCCGAACTCTTCAATATCCAAGATTGTGTGACAAAAGGTGCTATACTAAAACATTCATAACTTTCAGCTCGGGTGTCCGTTTCACGCCCACGAGTAACCAAAATAGCTGGTTCGTTCGACACTGCCGAGAACAAGTTCGGCCCGAACTCTTCACTGTTCCCGGCCCGAACTTCATTTTCGGCGCGAACTTCAACCTCGGCCCGAACTCCGACCTCGGCCCGAACTTCAACCTCGGCCCGAACATCATCCTCGGCCCGAACACCGAACTTCGGCCCGAACACCACTTCGGCCCGAACACAACTTCGGCCCGAACATCCCACTTCGGCCCGAACACCACTTCGGCCCGAACATCCCTCTTCGGCCCGAACTCTTCAATATCCAAGATTGTGTGACAAAAGGTGCTATACTAAAACATTCATAACTTTCAGCTTGGGTGTCCGTTTCACGCACACGAGTAACCAAAATAGCTGGTTCGTTCGTCACTGCCAAGAACAAGTTCGGCCCGAACTCTTCACTGTTCCCGGCCCGAACTTCATTTTCGGCCGAACTTCATTTTCGGCCCGAACTTCAACCTCGGCCCGAACTTCAACCTCGGCCCGAACTCCGACCTCGGTCCGAACATCATCCTTGGCTCGAACAACGAACTTCGGCCCGAACACCACTTCGGCCCGAACACCACTTCTGCCCGAACACCACTTCGGCCCGAACATCCCACTTCGGCCCGAACACCACTTCGGCCCGAACATCCCTCTTCGGCCCGATCTCTTCAATATCCAAGATTGTGTGACAAAAGGTGTTATACTAAAACATTCATAACTTTCAGCTCGGGTGTCCGTTTCACGCCCACGAGTAACCAAAATAGTTGGTTCGTTCGTCACTGCCAAGAACAAGTTCGGCCCGAACTCTTCACTGTTCCCGGCCCGAACTTCATTTTCGGCCCGAACTTCAACCTAGGCCCGAACTCCGACCTCGGCCCGAACTCCGACCTCGGCCCGAACTTCAACCTCGGCCCGAACATCATCCTCGGCCCGAACACCGAACTTCGGCCCGAACACCACTTCGGCCCGAACACCACTTCGACCCGAACATCCCACTTCGGCCCGAACACCACTTCGGAGCAAACATCCCTCTTCGGCCCGAACTTTTCAATATCCAAGATTGTGTGACAAAAGGTGCTATACTAAAACATTCATAACTTTCAGCTCGGGTGTCCGTTTCACGCCCACGAGTAACCAAAATAGCTGGTTCGTTCGTCACTGCCAAGAACAAGTTCGGCCCGAACTCTTCACTGTTCCCGGCCCGAACTTCATTTTCGGCCCGAACTTCAACCTCGGCCCGAACTTCAACCTCGGCCCGAACTCCGACCTCGGCCCAAACTTCAACCTCGGCCCGAACATCATCCTCGGCCCGAACACCGAACTTCGGCCCGAACGCCACTTCGGCCCGAACACCACTTCGGCCCGAACATCCCACTTCGGCCCGAACACCACTTCGGCCCGAACATCCCTCTTCGGCCCGAAGTCTTCAATATCCAAGATTGTGTGACAAAAGGTGTTATACTAAAACATTCATAACTTTCAGCTCGGGTGTCCGTTTCACGCCCACGAGTAACCAAAATAGCTGGTTCGTTCGTCACTGCCAAGAACAAGTTCGGCCCGAACTCTTCACTGTTCCCGGCCCGAACTTCATTTTCGGCCCGAACTTCAACCTCGGCCCGAACTTCAACCTCGGCCTGAACATCATCCTTGGCCCGAACAACGAACTTCGGCCCGAACACCACTTCGGCCCGGACATCCCACTTCGGCCCGAACACCACTTCGGCCCGAACATCCCTCTTCGGCCCGAACTCTTCAATATCCAAGATTGTGTGACAAAAAATGCTATACTAAAACATTCATAACTTTCAGCTCGGGTGTCCGTTTCACGCCCACGAGTAACCAAAATAGCTGGTTCGTTCGTCACTGCCAAGAACAAGTTCGGCCCGAACTCTTCAGTGTTCCCGGCCCGAACTTCATTTTCCGCCCGAACTTCAACCTCGGCCCGAACTTCAACCTCGGCATGAACTCCGACCTCGGCCCGAACATCAACCTCGGCCCGAACATCATCCTCGGCCCGAACACCGAACTTCGGCATGAACACCACTTCGGCCCGAACACCACTTCGGCCCGAACATCCCACTTCGGCCCGAACACCACTTCGGCCCGAACATCCCTCTTCGGCCCGAACTCTTCAATATCCATGATTGTGTGACGAAAGGTGCTATACTAAAACATTCATAACTTTCAGCTCGGGTGTCCGTTTCACGCCCACGAGTAACCAAAATAGCTGGTTCGTCCGTCACTGCCAAGAACAAGTTCAGCCCGAACTCTTCACTGTTCCCGGCCCGAACTTCATTTTCGGCCCGAACTTCAACCTCGGCCCGAACTTCAACCTCGGCCCGAACTCCGACCTCGGCCCGAACTTCAACCTCGGCCCAAACATCATCCTTGGCCCGAACAACGAACTTCAGCCCGAACACCACTTCGGCCCGAACACCACTTCGGCCCGAACATCCCACTTCGGCCCGAACACCAATTCGGCCCGAACATCCCTCTTCGGCCCGAACTCTTCAATATCCAAGATTGTGTGACAAAAGGTGCTATACTAAAACATTCATAACTTTCAGCTCGGGTGTCCGTTTCACGCCCACGAGTAACCAAAATAGCTGGTTCGTTCGTCACTGCCGAGAACAAGTTCGGCCCGAACTCTTCACTGTTCCCGGCCCGAACCTCATTTTCGGCGCGAACTTCAACCTCGGCCCGAACTCCGACCTCGGCCCGAACTTCAACCTCGGCCCGAACATCATCCTCGGCCCGAACACCGAACTTCGGCCCGAACACCACTTCGGCCCGAACACAACTTCGGCCCCAACATCCCAGTTCGGCCCGAACACCACTTCGGCCCGTACATCCCTCATCGGCCCGAACTCTTCAATATCCAAGATTGTGTGACAAAAGGTGCTATACTAAAACATTCATAACTTTCAGCTTGGGTGTCCGTTTCACGCCCACGAGTAACCAAAATAGCTGGTTCGTTCGTCACTGCCAAGAACAAGTTCGGCCCGAACTCTTCACTGTTCCCGGCCCGAACTTCATTTTCGGCCGAACTTCATTTTCGGTCCGAACTTCAACCTCGGCCCGAACTTCAACCTCGGCCCGAACTCCGACCTCGGTCCGAACATCATCCTTGGCTCGAACAACGAACTTCGGCCCGAACACCACTTCGGCCCGAACACAACTTCAACCCGAACATCCGACTTCGGCCTGAACACCACTTCGGCCCGAACATCCCTCTTCGGCCCGATCTCTTCAATATCCAAGATTGTGTGACAAAAGGTGTTATACTAAAACATTCATAACTTTCAGCTCGGGTGTCCGTTTCACGCCCACGAGTAACCAAAATAGTTGGTTCGTTCGTCACTGCCAAGAACAAGTTCGGCCCGAACTCTTCACTGTTCCCGGCCCGAACTTCATTTTCGGCCCGAACTTCAACCTCGGCCCGAACTTCAACCTAGGCCCGAACTCCGACCTCGGCCCGAACTTCAACCTCGGCCCGAACTCCGACCTCGGCCCGAACTCCGACCTCGGCCCGAACTTCAACCTCGGCCCGAACATCATCCTCGGCCCGAACACCGAACTTCGGCCCGAACACCACTTCGGCCCGAACACCATTTCGGCCCGAACATCCCACTTCGGCCCGAACACCACTTCGGCCCAAACATCCCTCTTCGGCCCGATCTTTTCAATATCCAAGATTGTGTGACAAAAGGTACTATACTAAAACATTCATAACTTTCAGCTCGGGTGTCTGTTTCACGCCCACGAGTAACCAAAATAGCTGGTTCGTTCGTCACTGCCAAGAACAAGTTCGGCCCGAACTCTTCACCGTTCCCGGCCCGAACTTCATTTTCGGCCCGAACTTCAACCTCGGCCCGAACTTCAACCTCGGCCCGAACTCCGACCTCGGCCCGAACTTCAACCTCAACCCGAACATCATCCTCGGCCCGAACACCGAACTTCGGCCCGAACACCACTTCGGCCCGAACTCCACTTCGGCCCGAACACCACTTCGGCCCGAACATCCCTCTTCGGCCCGAACTCTTCAATATCCAAGATTGTGTGACAAAAGGTGCTATACTAAAACATTCATAACTTTCAGCTCGGGTGTCCGTTTCACGCCCACGAGTAACCGAAATAGCTGGTTCGTTCGTCACTGCCAAGAACAAGTTCGGCCCGAACTCTTCACTGTTCCCGGCCCGAACTTCATTTTCGGCCGAACTTCATTTTCGGCCCGAACTTCAACCTCGGCCCGAACTTCAACCTCGGCCCGAACTCCGACCTCGGTCCGAACATCATCCTTGGCTCGAACAACGAACTTCGGCCAGAACACCACTTCGGCCCGAACACCACTTCGGCCCGAACATCCCACTTCGGCCCGAACACCACTTCAGCCCGAACATCCCTCTTCGGCCCGATCTCTTCAATATCCAAGATTGTGTGACAAAAGGTGTTATACTAAAACATTCATAACTTTCAGCTCGGGTGTCCGTTTCACGCCCACGAGTAACCAAAATAGCTGGTTCGTTCGTCACTGCTAAGAACAAGTTCGGCCCGAACTCTTCACTGTTCCCGGACCGAACTTCATTTTCGGGCCGAACTTCAACCTCGGCCCGAACTTCATCCTTGGCCCGAACAACGAACTTCGGCCCGAACACCACTTCCGCCCGAACACCACTTCGGCCCGAACATCCCACTTCGGCCCGAACACCACTTCGGCCCGAACATCCCTCTTCGGCCCGAACTCTTCAATATCCAAGATTGTGTGACAAAAGGTGATATACTAAAACATTCTTAACTTTCAGCTCGGGTGTCCGTTTCACGCCCACGAGTAACCAAAATAGCTGGTTCGTTCGTCACTGCCAAGAACAAGTTTGGCCCGAACTCTTCACTGTTCCCGGCCCGAACTTCATTTTCAGCCCGAACTTCAACCTCGGCCCGAACTTCAACCTCGGCCCGAACTCCGACCTCGGCCCGAACTTCAACCTCGGCCCGAACATCATCCTCGGCCCGAACACCGAACTTCGGCATGAACACCACTTCGGCCCGAACACCACTTCGGCCCGAACATCCCACTTCGGCCCGAACACCACTTCGGCCCGAACATCCCTCTTCGGCCCGAACTCTTCAATATCCAAGATTGTGTGACAAAAGGTGCTATACTAAAACATTCATAACTTTCAGCTCGGGTGTCCGTTTCACGCCCACGAGTAACCAAAATAGCTGGTTCGTTCGTCACTGCCAAGAACAAGTTCGGCCCGAACTCTTCACTGTTCCCGGCCCGAACTTCATTTTCGGCGCGAACTTCAACCTCGGCCCGAACTCCGACCTCGGCCCGAACTTCAACCTCGGCCCGAACATCATCCTCGGCCCGAACACCGAACTTCGGCCCGAACACCACTTCGGCCCGAACACAACTTCGGCCCGAACATCCCACTTCGGCCCGAACACCACTTCGGCCCGAACATCCCTCTTCGGCCCGAACTCTTCAATATCCAAGATTGTGTGACAAAAGGTGCTATACTAAAACATTCATAACTTTCAGCTTGGGTGTCCGTTTCACGCCCACGAGTAACCAAAATAGCTGGTTCGTTCGTCACTGCCAAGAACAAGTTCGGCCCGAACTCTTCACTGTTCCCGGCCCGAATTTCGTTTTCGGCCGAACTTCATTTTCGGCCCGAACTTCAACCTCGGCCCGAACTTCAACCTCGGCCCGAACTCCGACCTCGGTCCGAACATCATCCTTGGCTCGAACAACGAACTTCGGCCCGAACACCACTTCGGCCCGAACACCACTTCGGCCCGAACACCACTTCGGCCCGAACATCCCACTTCGGCCCGAACACCACTTCGGCCCGAACATCCCTCTTCGGCCCGATCTCTTCAATATCCAAGATTGTGTGACAAAAGGTGTTATACTAAAACATTCATAACTTTCAGCTCGGGTGTCCGTTTCACGCCCACGAGTAACCAAAATAGTTGGTTCGTTCGTCACTGCCAAGAACAAGTTCGGCCCGAACTCTTCACTGTTCCCGGCCCGAACTTCATTTTCCGCCCGAACTTCAACCTCGGCCCGAACTTCAACCTCGGCATGAACTCCGACCTCGGCCCGAACATCAACCTCGGCCCGAACATCATCCTCGGCCCGAACACCGAACTTCGGCATGAACACCACTTCGGCCCGAACACCACTTCGGCCCGAACATCCCACTTCGGCCCGAACACCACTTCGGCCCGAACATCCCTCTTCGGCCCGAACTCTTCAATATCCAAGATTGTGTGACGAAAGGTGCTATACTAAAACATTCATAACTTTCAGCTCGGGTGTCTGTTTCACGCCCACGAGTAACCAAAATAGCTGGTTCGTCCGTCACTGCCAAGAACAAGTTCAGCCCGAACTCTTCACTGTTCCCGGCCCGAACTTCATTTTCGGCCCGAACTTCAACCTCGGCCCGAACTTCAACCTCGGCCCGAACTCCGACCTCGGCCCGAACTTCAACCTCGGCCCAAACATCATCCTTGGCCCGAACAACGAACTTCAGCCCGAACACCACTTCGGCCCGAACACCACTTCGGCCCGAACATCCCACTTCGGCCCGAACACCAATTCGGCCCGAACATCCCTCTTCGGCCCGAACTCGTCAATATCCAAGATTGTGTGACAAAAGGTGCTATACTAAAACATTCATAACTTTCAGCTCGGGTGTCCGTTTCACGCCCACGAGTAACCAAAATAGCTGGTTCGTTCGTCACTGCCGAGAACAAGTTCGGCCCGAACTCTTCACTGTTCCCGGCCCGAACCTCATTTTCGGCGCGAACTTCAACCTCGGCCCGAACTCCGACCTCGGCCCGAACTTCAACCTCGGCCCGAACATCATCCTCGGCCCGAACACCGAACTTCGGCCCGAACACCACTTCGGCCCGAACACAACTTCGGCCCCAACATCCCACTTCGGCCCGAACACCACTTCGGCCCGTACATCCCTCTTCGGCCCGAACTCTTCAATATCCAAGATTGTGTGACAAAAGGTGCTATACTAAAACATTCATAACTTTCAGCTTGGGTGTCCGTTTCACGCCCACGAGTAACCAAAATAGCTGGTTCGTTCGTCACTGCCAAGAACAAGTTCGGCCCGAACTCTTCACTGTTCCCGGCCCGAACTTCATTTTCGGCCGAACTTCATTTTCGGCCCGAACTTCAACCTCGGCCCGAACTTCAACCTCGGCCCGAACTCCGACCTCGGTCCGAACATCATCCTTGGCTCGAACAACGAACTTCGGCCCGAACACCACTTCGGCCCGAACACAACTTCAACCCGAACATCCGACTTCGGCCCGAACACCACTTCGGCCCGAACATCCCTCTTCGGCCCGATCTCTTCAATATCCAAGATTGTGTGACAAAAGGTGTTATACTAAAACATTCATAACTTTCAGCTCGGGTGTCCGTTTCACGCCCACGAGTAACCAAAATAGTTGGTTCGTTCGTCACTGCCAAGAACAAGTTCGGCCCGAACTCTTCACTGTTCCCGCCCCGAACTTCATTTTCGGCCCGAACTTCAACCTCGGCCCGAACTTCAACCTAGGCCCGAACTCCGACCTCGGCCCGAACGTCAACCTCGGCCCGAACTCCGACCTCGGCCCGAACTCCGACCTAGGCCCGAACTTCAACCTCGGCCCGAACATCATCCTCGGCCCGAACACCGAACTTCGGCCCGAACACCACTTCGGCCCGAACACCATTTCGGCCCGAACATCCCACTTCGGCCCGAACACCACTTCGGCCCAAACATCCCTCTTCGGCCCGATCTTTTCAATATCCAAGATTGTGTGACAAAAGGTACTATACTAAAACATTCATAACTTTCAGCTCGGGTGTCTGTTTCACGCCCACGAGTAACCAAAATAGCTGGTTCGTTCGTCACTGCCAAGAACAAGTTCGGCCCGAACTCTTCACCGTTCCCGGCCCGAACTTCATTTTCGGCCCGAACTTCAACCTCGGCCCGAACTTCAACCTCGGCCCGAACTCCGACCTCGGCCCGAACTTCAACCTCAACCCGAACATCATCCTCGGCCCGAACACCGAACTTCGGCCCGAACACCACTTCGGCCCGAACTCCACTTCGGCCCGAACACCACTTCGGCCCGAACATCCCTCTTCGGTCCGAACTCTTCAATATCCAAGATTGTGTGACAAAAGGTGCTATACTAAAACATTCATAACTTTCAGCTCGGGTGTCCGTTTCACGCCCACGAGTAACCGAAATAGCTGGTTCGTTCGTCACTGCCAAGAACAAGTTCGGCCCGAACTCTTCACTGTTCCCGGCCCGAACTTCATTTTCGGCGCGAACTTCAACCTCGGCCCGAACTCCGACCTCGGCCCGAACTTCAACCTCGGCCCGAACATCATCCTCGGCCCGAACACCGAACTTCGGCCCGAACACCACTTCGGCCCGAACACAACTTCGGCCCGAACATCCCACTTCGGCCCGAACACCACTTCGGCCCGAACATCCCTCTTCGACCCGAACTCTTCAATATCCAAGATTGTGTGACAAAAGGTGCTATACTAAAACATTCATAACTTTCAGCTTGGGTGTCCGTTTCACGCCCACGAGTAACCAAAATAGCTGGTTCGTTCGTCACTGCCAAGAACAAGTTCGGCCCGAACTCTTCACTGTTCCCGGCCCGAACTTCATTTTCGGCCGAACTTCATTTTCGGCCCGAACTTCAACCTCGGCCCGAACTTCAACCTCGGCCCGAACTCCGACCTCGGTCCGAACATCATCCTTGGCTCGAACAACGAACTTCGGCCCGAACACCACTTCGGCCCGAACACCACTTCGGCCCGAACATCCCACTTCGGCCCGAACACCACTTCAGCCCGAACATCCCTCTTCGGCCCGATCTCTTCAATATCCAAGATTGTGTGACAAAAGGTGTTATACTAAAACATTCATAACTTTCAACTCGGGTGTCCGTTTCACGCCCACGAGTAACCAAAATAGCTGGTTCGTTCGTCACTGCTAAGAACAAGTTCGGCCCGAACTCTTCACTGTTCCCGGACCGAACTTCATTTTCGGCCCGAACTTCAACCTCGGCCCGAACTTCATCCTTGGCCCGAACAACGAACTTCGGCCCGAACACCACTTCCGCCCGAACACCACTTCGGCCCGAACATCCCACTTCGGCCCGAACACCACTTCGGCCCGAACATCCCTCTTCGGCCCGAACTCTTCAATATCCAAGATTGTGTGACAAAAGGTGATATACTAAAACATTCTTAACTTTCAGCTCGGGTGTCCGTTTCACGCCCACGAGTAACCAAAATAGCTGGTTCGTTCGTCACTGCCAAGAACAAGTTTGGCCCGAACTCTTCACTGTTCCCGGCCCGAACTTCATTTTCGGCCCGAACTTCAACCTCGGCCCGAACTTCAACCTCGGCCCGAACTCCGACCTCGGCCCGAACTTCAACCTCGGCCCGAACATCATCCTCGGCCCGAACACCGAACTTCGGCATGAACACCACTTCGGCCCGAACACCACTTCGGACCGAACATCCCACTTCGGCCCGAACACCACTTCGGCCCGAACATCCCTCTTCGGCCCGAACTCTTCAATATCCAAGATTGTGTGACAAAAGGTGCTATACTAAAACATTCATAACTTTCAGCTCGGGTGTCCGTTTCACGCCCACGAGTAACCAAAATAGCTGGTTCGTTCGTCACTGCCAAGAACAAGTTCGGCCCGAACTCTTCACTGTTCCCGGCCCGAACTTCATTTTCGGCGCGAACTTCAACCTCGGCCCGAACTCCGACCTCGGCCCGAACTTCAACCTCGGCCCGAACATCATCCTCGGCCCGAACACCGAACTTCGGCCCGAACACCACTTCGGCCCGAACACAACTTCGGCCCGAACATCCCACTTCGGCCCGAACACCACTTCGGCCCAAACATCCCTCTTCGGCCCGAACTCTTCAATATCCAAGATTGTGTGACAAAAGGTGCTATACTAAAACATTCATAACTTTCAGCTTGGGTGTCCGTTTCACGCCCACGAGTAACCAAAATAGCTGGTTCGTTCGTCACTGCCAAGAACAAGTTCGGCCCGAACTCTTCACTGTTCCCGGCCCGAATTTCGTTTTCGGCCGAACTTCATTTTCGGCCCGAACTTCAACCTCGGCCCGAACTTCAACCTCGGCCCGAACTCCGACCTCGGTCCGAACATCATCCTTGGCTCGAACAACGAACTTCGGCCCGAACACCACTTCGGCCCGAACACCACTTCGGCCCGAACACCACTTCAGCCCGAACATCCCACTTCGGCCCGAACACCACTTCGGCCCGAACATCCCTCTTCGGCCCGATCTCTTAAATATCCAAGATTGTGTGACAAAAGGTGTTATACTAAAACATTCATAACTTTCAGCTCGGGTGTCCGTTTCACGCCCACGAGTAACCAAAATAGTTGGTTCGTTCGTCACTGCCAAGAACAAGTTCGGCCCGAAGTCTTCACTGTTCCCGGTCCGAACTTCATTTTCGGCCCGAATTTCAACCTCGGCCCGAACTTCAACCTAGGCCCGAACTCCAACCTCGGCCCGAACTTCAACCTCGGCCCGAACATCATCCTTGGCCCGAACACCGAACTTCGGCCCGAACACCACTTCGGCCGGAACACCACTTCGGCCCGAACATCCCACTTCGGCCCGAACACCACTTCGGCCCGAACATCCCTCTTCGGCCCGAACTCTTCAATATCCAAGATTGTGTGACAAAAGGTGCTATACTAAAACATTCATAACTTTCAGCTCGGGTGTCCGTTTCACGCCCACGAGTAACCAAAATAGCTGGTTCGTTCGTCACTGCCAAGAACAAGTTCGGCCCGAACTCTTCACTGTTCCCGGCCCGAACTTCATTTTCGGCCCGAACTTCAACCTCGGCCCGAACTCCGACCTCGGCTCGAACTTCAACCTCGGCCCGAACTTCAACCTCGGCCCGAACTCCGACCTCGGCCCGAACTCCGACCTCGGCCCGAACTTCAACCTCGGCCCGAACATCATCCTCGGCCCGAACACCGAACTTCGGCCCGAACACCACTTCGGCCCGAACACCACTTCGGCCCGAACATCCCACTTCGGCCCAAACACCACTTCGGCCCGAACATCCTTCTTCGGCCCGAACTTTTCAATATCCAAGATTGTGTGACAAAAGGTGCTATACTAAAACATTCATAACTTTCAGCTCGGGTGTCCGTTTCACGCCCACGAGTAACCAAAATAGCTGGTTCGTTCGTGACTGCCAAGAACAAGTTCGGCCCGAACTCTTCATTGTTCCCGGCCCGAACTTCATTTTCGGCCCGAACTTCAACCTCGGCCCGAACTCCGACCTCGGCCCGAACTTCAGCCTCGGCCCGAACATCATCCTCGGCCCGAACACCGAACTTCGGCCCGAACACCACTTCGGCCCGAACACCACTTCAGCCCGAACATCCCACTTCGGCCCGAACACCACTTCAGCCCGAACATCCCTCTTCGGCCCGAACTCTTCAATATCCAAGATTGTGTGACAAAAGGTGTTATACTAAAACATTCATAACTTTCAGCTCGGGTGTCCGTTTCACGCCCACGAGTAACCAAAATAGCTGGTTCGTTCGTCACTGCCAAGAACAAGTTCGGCCCGAACTCTTCACTGTTCCCAGCCCGAACTTCATTTTCGGCCCGAACTTCAACCTCGGCCCGAACTTCAACCTCGGCCTGAACATCATCCTTGGCCCGAACAACGAACTTCGGCCCGAACACCACTTCGGCCCGAACACCACTTCGGCCCGAACATCCCACTTCGGCCCGAACTCTTCAATATCCAAGATTGTGTGACAAAAGGTGCTATACTAAAACATTCTTAACTTTCAGCTCGGGTGTCCGTTTCACGCCCACGAGTAACCAAAATAGCTGGTTCGTTCGTCACTGCCAAGAACAAGTTCGGCCCGAACTCTTCACTGTTCCCGGCCCGAACTTCATTTTCGGCCCGAACTTCAACCTCGGCCCGAACTTCAACCTCGGCCTGAACTCCGACCTTGGCCCGAACTTCAACCCTCGGCCCGAACATCATCCTCGGCCCGAACACCGAACTTCGGCATGAACACCACTTCGGCCCGAACACCACTTCGGCCGGAACATCCCACTTCGGCCCGAACACCACTTCGGCCCGAACATCCCTCTTCGGCCTGAACTCTTCAATATCCAAGATTGTGTGACGAAAGGTGCTATACTAAAACATTCATAACTTTCAGCTCGGGTGTCCGTTTCACGCCCACGAGTAACCAAAATAGTTGGTTCGTCCGTCACTGCCAAGAACAAGTTCGGCCCGAACTCTTCACTGTTCCCGGCCCGAACTTCATTTTCGGCCCGAACTTCAACCTCGGCCCGAACTTCAACCTCGGCCCGAACTCCGACCTCGGCCCGAACTTCAACCTCGGCCCAAACATCATCCTTGGCCCAAACAACGAACTTCAGCCCGAACACCACTTCGGCCCGAACACCACTTCGGCCCGAACATCCCACTTCGGCCCGAACACCACTTCGGCCCGAACATCCCTCTTCGGCCCGAACTCTTCAATATCCAAGATTGTGTGACAAAAGGTGCTATACTAAAACATTCATAACTTTCAGCTCGGGTGTCCGTTTCACGCCCACGAGTAACCAAAATAGCTGGTTCGTTCGTCACTGCCAAGAACAAGTTCGGCCGGAACTCTTCACTGTTCCCGGCCCGAACTTCATTTTCGGCGCGAACTTCAACCTCGGCCCGAACTCCGACCTCGGCCCGAACTTCAACCTCGGCCCGAACATCATCCTCGGCCCGAACACCGAACTTCGGCCCGAACACCACTTCGGCCCGAACACCACTTCGGCCCGAACATCCCACTTCGGCCCAAACACCACTTCGGCCCGAACATCCTTCTTCGGTCCGAACTTTTCAATATCCAAGATTGTGTGACAAAAGGTGCTATACTAAAACATTCATAACTTTCAGCTCGGGTGTCCGTTTCACGCCCACGAGTAACCAAAATAGCTGGTTCGTTCGTGACTGCCAAGAACAAGTTCGGCCCGAACTCTTCACTGTTCCCGGCCCGAACTTCATTTTCGGCCCGAACTTCAACCTCGGCCCGAACTTCAACCTCGGCCCGAACTCCGACCTCGGCCCGAACTTCAACCTCGGCCCGAACATCATCCTCGGCCCGAACACCGAACTTCGGCCCGAACACCACTTCGGCCCGAACACCACTTCAGCCCGAACATCCCACTTCGGCCCGAACACCACTTCAGCCCGAACATCCCTCTTCGGCCCGAACTCTTCAATATCCAAGATTGTGTGACAAAAGGTGTTATACTAAAACATTCATAACTTTCAGCTCGGGTGTCCGTTTCACGCCCACGAGTAACCAAAATAGCTGGTTCGTTCGTCACCGCCAAGAACAAGTTCGGCCCGAACTCTTCACTGTTCCCGGCCCGAACTTCATTTTCGGCCCGAACTTCAACCTCGGCCCGAACTTCAACCTCGGCCTGAACATCATCCTTGGCCCGAACAACGAACTTCGGCCCGAACACCACTTCGGCCCGAACACCACTTCGGCCCGGACATCCCACTTCGGCCCGAACACCACTTCGGCCCGAACATCCCACTTCGGCCCGAACTCTTCAATATCCAAGATTGTGTGACAAAAGGTGCTATACTAAAACATTCTTAACTTTCAGCTCGGGTGTCCGTTTCACGCCCACGAGTAACCAAAATAGCTGGTTCGTTCGTCACTGCCAAGAACAAGTTCGGCCCGAACTCTTCACTGTTCCCGGCCCGAACTTCATTTTCGGCCCGAACTTCAACCTCGGCCCGAACTTCAACCTCGGCCTGAACTCCGACCTCGGCCCGAACTTCAACCCTCGGCCCGAACATCATCCTCGGCCCGAACACCGAACTTCGGCATGAACACCACTTCGGCCCGAACACCACTTCGGCCGGAACATCCCACTTCGGCCCGAACACCACTTCGGCCCGAACATCCCTCTTCGGCCCGAACTCTTCAATATCCAAGATTGTGTGACGAAAGGTGCTATACTAAAACATTCATAACTTTCAGCTCGGGTGTCCGTTTCACGCCCACGAGTAACCAAAATAGTTGGTTCGTCCGTCACTGCCAAGAACAAGTTCGGCCCGAACTCTTCACTGTTCCCGGCCCGAACTTCATTTTCGGCCCGAACTTCAACCTCGGCCCGAACTTCAACCTCGGCCCGAACTCCGACCTCGGCCCGAACTTCAACCTCGGCCCAAACATCATCCTTGGCCCAAACAACGAACTTCAGCCCGAACACCACTTCGGCCCGAACACCACTTCGGCCGGAACATCCCACTTCGGCCCGAACACCACTTCGGCCCGAACATCCCTCTTCGGCCCGAACTCTTCAATATCCAAGATTGTGTGACAAAAGGTGCTATACTAAAACATTCATAACTTTCAGCTCGGGTGTCCGTTTCACGCCCACGAGTAACCAAAATAGCTGGTTCGTTCGTCACTGCCAAGAACAAGTTCGGCCGGAACTCTTCACTGTTCCCGGCCCGAACTTCATTTTCGGCGCGAACTTCAACCTCGGCCCGAACTCCGACCTCGGCCCGAACTTCAACCTCGGCCCGAACATCATCCTCGGCCCGAACACCGAACTTCGGCCCGAACACCACTTCGGCCCGAACACAACTTCGGCCCGAACATCCCACTTCGGCCCGAACACCACTTCGGCCCGAACATCCCTCTTCGGCCCGAACTCTTCAATATCCAAGATTGTGTGACAAAAGGTGCTATACTAAAACATTCATAACTTTCAGCTTGGGTGTCCGTTTCACGCCCACGAGTAACCAAAATAGCTGGTTCGTTCGTCACTGCCAAGAACAAGTTCGGCCCGAACTCTTCACTGTTCCCGGCCCGAACTTCATTTTCGGCCCGAACTTCAACCTCGGCCCGAACTTCAACCTCGGCCCGAACTCCGACCTCGGTCCGAACATCATCCTTGGCTCGAACAACGAACTTCGGCCCGAACACCACTTCGGCCCGAACACCACTTCGGCCCGAACACCACTTCGGCCCGAACATCCCACTTCGGCCCGAACACCACTTCGGCCCGAACATCCCTCTTCGGCCCGATCTCTTCAATATCCAAGATTGTGTGACAAAAGGTGTTATACTAAAACATTCATAACTTTCAGCTCGGGTGTCCGTTTCACGCCCACGAGTAACCAAAATAGTTGGTTCGTTCGTCACTGCCAAGAACAAGTTCGGCCCGAACTCTTCACTGTTCCCGGCCCGAACTTCATTTTCGGCCCGAACTTCAACCTCGGCCCGAACTCCGACCTCGGCCCGAACTTCAACCTCGGCCCGAACTCCGACCTCGGCCCGAACTCCGACCTCGGCCCGAACTTCAACCTCGGCCCGAACATCATCCTCGGCCCGAACACCGAACTTCAGCCCGAACACCACTTCGGCTCGAACACCACTTCGGACCGAACATCCCACTTCGGCCCGAACACCACTTCGGCCCAAACATCCCTCTTCGGCCCGAACTTTTCAATATCCAAGATTGTGTGACAAAAGGTGCTATACTAAAACATTCATAACTTTCAGCTCGGGTGTCCGTTTCACGTCCACGAGTAACCAAAATAGCTGGTTCGTTCGTCACTGCCAAGAACAAGTTCGGCCCGAACTCTTCACCGTTCCCGGCCCGAACTTCATTTTCGGCCCGAACTTCCACCTCGGCCCGAACTTCAACCTCGGCCCGAACTCCGACCTCGGCCCGAACTTCAACCTCAGCCCGAACATCATCCTCGACCCGAACACCGAACTTCGGCCCGAACACCACTTCGGCCCGAACACCATTTCGGCCCGAACATCCCACTTCGGCCCGAACACCACTTCGGCCCGAACATCCCTCTTCGGCCCCAACTCTTCAATATCCAAGATTGTGTGACAAAAGGTGCTATACTAAAACATTCATAACTTTCAGCTCGGGTGTCCGTTTCACGCCCACGAGTAACCAAAATAGTTGGTTCATTCGTCACTGCCAAGAACAAGTTCGGCCCGAACTCTTCATTGTTCCCGGCCCAAACTTCATTTTCGGCGCGAACTTCAACCTCGGCCCGAACTCCGACCTCGGCCCGAACTTCAACCTCGGCCCGAACATCATCCTCGGCCCGAACACCGAACTTCGGCCCGAACACCACTTCGGCCCGAACACAACTTCGGCCCGAACATCCCACTTCGGCCCGAACACCACTTCGGCCCGAACTCTTCAATATCCAAGATTGTGTGACAAAAGGTGCTATACTAAAACATTCATAACTTTCAGCTTGGGTGTCCGTTTCACGCCCACGAGTAACCAAAATAGCTGGTTCGTTCGTCACTGCCAAGAACAAGTTCGGCCCGAACTCTTCACTGTCCCCGGCCCGAACTTCATTTTCGGCCCGAACTTCAACCTCGGCCCGAACTTCAACCTCGGCCCGAACTCCGACCTCGGCCCGAACTTCAACCTCGGCCCGAACATCATCCTCGGCCCGAAGACCGAAATTCGGCATGAACACCACTTCGGCCCGAACACCACTTCGGCCCGAACATCCCACTTCGGTTCGAACACCACTTCGGCCCGAACATCCCTCTTCGGCCCGAACTCTTCAATATCCAAGATTGTGTGACGAAGGGTGCTATACTAAAACATTCATAACTTTCAGCTCGGGTGTCCGTTTCACGCCCACGAGTAACCAAAATAGCTGGTTCGTTCGTCACTGCCAAGAACAAGTTCGGCCCGAACTCTTCACTGTTCCCGGCCCGAACTTCATTTTCGGCCCGAACTTCAACCTCGGCCCGAACTTCAACCTCGGCCCGAACTCCGACCTCGGCCCGAACTTCAACCTCGGCCCAAACATCATCCTTGGCCCGAACAACGAACTTCGGCCCGAACACCACTTCGGCCCGAACACCATTTCGGCCCGAACATCCCACTTCGGCCCGAACACCACTTCCGCCCGAACATCCCTCTTCGGCCCGAACTCTTCAATATCCAAGATTGTGTGACAAAAGGTGCTATACTAAAACATTCATAACTTTCAGCTCGGGTGTCCGTTTCACGCCCACGAGTAACCAAAATAGCTGGTTCATTCGTCACTGCCAAGAACAAGTTCGGCCCGAACCCTTCACTGTTCCCGGCCCGAACTTCATTTTCGGCGCGAACTTCAACCTCGGCCCGAACTCCGATCTCGGCCCAAACTTCAACCTCGGCCCGAACATCATCCTCGGCCCGAACACCGAACTTCGGCCCGAACACCACTTCGGCCCGAACACAACTTCGGCCCGAACATCCCACTTCGGCCCGAACACCACTTCGGCCCGAACATCCTTCTTCGGCCCGAACTCTTCAATATCCAAGATTGTGTGACAGAAGGTGCTATACTAAAACATTCATAACTTTCAGCTTGGGTGTCCGTTTCACGCCCACGAGTAACCAAAATAGCTGGTTCGTTCGTCACTGCCAAGAACAAGTTCGGCCCGAACTCTTCACTGTTCCCGGCCCGAACTTCATTTTCGGCCGAACTTCATTTTCGGCCCGAACTTCAACCTCGGCCCGAACTCCGACCTCGGCCCGAACATCAACCTTGGCTCGAACAACGAACTTCGGCCCGAACACCACTTCGGCCCGAACACCACTTCGGCCCGAACACCACTTCGGCCCGAACATCCCACTTCGGCCCGAACACCACTTCGGCCCGAACATCCCTCTTCGGCCCGATCTCTTCAATATCCAAGATTGTGTGACAAAAGGTGTTATACTAAAACATTCATAACTTTCAGCTCGGGTGTCCGTTTCACGCCCACGAGTAACCAAAATAGTTGGTTCGTTCGTCACTGCCAAGAACAAGTTCGGCCCGAACTCTTCACTGTTCCCGGCCCGAACTTCATTTTCGGCCCGAACTTCAACCTCGGCCCGAACTTCAACCTAGACCCGAACTCCGACCTCGGCCCGAACTTCAACCTCGGCCCGAACATCATCCTTGGCCCGAACACCGAACTTCGGTCCGAACACCGAACTTCGGCCCGAACACCACTTCGGCCTGAACACCACTTCGGCCCGAACAACCCACTTCAGCCCGAACACCACTTCGGCCCGAACATCCCTCTTCGGCCCGAACTCTTCAATATCCAAGATTGTGTGACAAAAGGTGCTATACTAAAACATTCATAACTTTCAGCTCGGGTGTCCGTTTCACGCCCACGAGTAACCAAAATAGCTGGTTCGTTTGTCACTGCCAAGAACAAGTTCGGCCCGAACTCTTCACTGTTCCCGGCCCGAACTTCATTTTCGGCCCGAACTTCAACCTCGGCCCGAACTTCAACCTCGGCCCGAACTCCGACCTCGGCCCGAACTTCAACCTCAGCCCGAACTTCATCCTCGGCCCGAACTCCGACCTCGGCCCGAACTTCAACCTCGGCCCGAACATCATCCTCGGCCCGAACACCGAACTTCGGCCCGAACACCACTTCGGCCCGAACACCACTTCGGCCCGAACATCCCACTTCGGCCCGAACACCACTTCGGCCCAAACATCCCTCTTCGGCCCGAACTTTTCAATATCCAAGATTGTGTGACGAAGGTGCTATACTAAAACATTCATAACTTTCAGCTCGGGTGTCCGTTTCACACCCACGAGTAACCAAAATAGCTGGTTCGTTCGTCACTGCCAAGAACAAGTTCGGCCCGAACTCTTCACCGTTCCCGGCCCGAACTTCATTTTCGGCCCGAACTTCAACCTCGGCCCGAACTTCAACCTCGGCCCGAACTCCGACCTCGGCCCGAACTTCAACCTCAGCCCGAACATCATCCTCGGCCCGAACACCGAACTTCGGCCCGAACACCGCTTCGGCCCGAACACCACTTCGGCCCGAACATCCCACTTCGGCCCGAACACCACTTCGGCCCGAACATCCCTCTTCGGCCCGAACTCTTCAATATCCAAGATTGTGTGACAAAAGGTGCTATACTAAAACATTCATAACCTTCAGTTCGGGTGTCCGTTTCACGCACACGAGTAACCAAAATAGCTGGTTCGTTCGTCACTGCCAAGAACAAGTTCGGCCCGAACTCTCCACTGTTCCCTGCCCGAACTTCATTTTCGGCCCGAACTTCAACCTCGGCCTGAACTCCGACCTCGGCCCGAATTTCAACCTCGGCCCGAACATCATCCTCGGCCCGAACACCGAACTTCGGCCCGAACACCACTTCGGCCCGCACACCACTTCGGCCCGAACATCCCACTTCGGCCCGAACACCACTTCGGCCCGAACATCCCTCTTCGGCCCGAACTTTCCAATATCCAAGATTGTGTGACAAAAGGTGCTATACTAAAACATTCATAACTTTCAGCTCGGGTGTCCGTTTCACGCCCACGAGTAACCAAAATAGCTGGTTCGTTCGTGACTTCCAAGAGCAAGTTCGGCCCGAACTCTTCACTGTTCCCGGCCCGAACTTCATTTTCGGCCCGAACTTCAACCTCGGCCCGAACTTCAACCTCGGCCCGAACTCCGACCTCGGCCCGAACTTCAACCTCGGCCCGAACATCATCCTCGGCCCGAACACCGAACTTTGGCCCGAACACCACTTCGGCCCGAACACCACTTCGGCCCGAACATCCCACTTCGGCCCGAACACCACTTCGGCCCGAACATCCTCTTCGGCCCGAACTTTTCAATATCCAAGGTTGTGTGACAAAAGGTGCTATACTAAAACATTCATAACTTTCAACTCGGGTGTCCGTTTCACGCCCACGAGTAACCAAAATAGCTGGTTCGTTCGTGACTGCCAAGAGCAAGTTCGGCCCGAACTCTTCACTGTTCCCGGCCCGAACTTCATTTTCGGCCCGAACTTCAACATCGGCCCGACCTTCAACCTCGGCCCGAACTCCGACCTCGGCCCGAACACCGAACTTTGGCCCGAACACCACTTCGGCCCGAACACCACTTCGGCCCAAACATCCCACTTCGGCCCGAACACCACTTCGGCCCGAACATCCCTCTTCGGCCCGAACTCTTCAATATCCAAGATTTTGTGACAAAAGGTGTTATACTAAAACATTCATAACTTTCAGCTCGGGTGTCCGTTTCACGCCCACGAGTAACCAAAATAGCTGGTTCGTTCGTCACTGCCAATAACAAGTTCGGCCCGAACTCTTCACTGTTCCCGGCCCGAACTTCATTTTCGGCCCGAACTTCAACCTCGGCCCGAACTTCAACCTCGGCCTGAACATCATCCTTGGCCCGAACAACGAACATCGGCCCGAACACCACTTCGGCCCGAACACCACTTCGGCCCGGACATCCCACTTCGGCCCGAACACCACTTCGGCCCGAACTCTTCAATATCCAAGATTGTGTGACAAAAGGTGCTATACTAAAACATTCTTAACTTTCAGCTCGGGTGTCCGTTTCACGCCCACGAGTAACCAAAATAGCTGGTTCATTCGTCACTGCCAAGAACAAGTTCGGCCCGAACTCTTCACTGTTCCCGGCCCGAACTTCATTTTCGGCCCGAACTTCAACCTCGGCCCGAACTTCAACCTCGGCCCGAACTCCGACCTCGACCCGAACTTCAACCTCGGCCCGAACATCATCCTCGGCCCGAACACCGAACTTCGGCATGAACACCACTTCGGCCCGAACACCACTTCGGCCCGAACATCCTACTTCGGCCCGAACACCACTTCGGCCAGAACATCCCTCTTCGGCCCGAACTCTTCAATATCCAAGATTGTGTGACGAAAGGTGCTATACTAAAACATTCATAACTTTCAGCTCGGTTGTTCGTTTCACGCCCACGAGTAACCAAAATAGCTGGTTCGTTCGTCACTGCCAAGAACAAGTTTGGCCCGAACTCTTCACTGTTCCCGGCCCGAACTTCATTTTCGGCCCGAACTTCAACCTCGACCCGAACTTCAACCTCGGCCCGAACTCCGACCTCGGCCCGAACTTCAACCTCGGCCCGAACATCATCCTCGGCCCGAACACCGAACTTCGGCCCGAACACCACTTCGGCCCGAACACAACTTCCGCCCGAACATCCCACTTCGGCCCGAACACCACTTCGGCCCGAACATCCCTCTTCGGCCCGAACTCTTCAATATCCAAGATTGTGTGACAAAAGGTGCTATACTAAAACATTCATAACTTTCAGCTCGGGTGTCCGTTTCACGCCCACGAGTATCCAAAATAGCTGGTTCATTCGTCACTGCCAAGAACAAGTTCGGCCCGAACTCTTCACTGTTCCCGGCCCGAACTTCATTTTCGGCGCGAACTTCAACCTCGGCCCGAACTCCGACCTCGGCCCGAACTTCAACCTCGGCCCGAACATCATCCTCGGCCCGAACACCGAACTTCGGCCCGAACACCACTTCGGCCCGAACACAACTTCGGCCCGAACATCCCACTTCGGCCCGAACACCACTTCGGCCTGAACATCCTTCTTCGGCCCGAACTCTTCAATATCCAAGATTGTGTGACAAAAGGTGCTATACTAAAACATTCATAACTTTCAGCTTGGGTGTCCGTTTCACGCCCTCGAGTAACCAAAATAGCTGGTTCATTCGTCACTGCCAACAACAAGTTCGGCCCGAACTCTTCACTGTTCCCGGCCCGAACTTCATTTTCGGCGCGAACTTCAACCTCGGCCCGAACTCCGACCTCGGCCCGAACTTCAACCTCGGCCCGAACATCATCCTCGGCCCGAACACCGAACTTCGGCCCGAACACCACTTCGGCCCGAACACAACTTCGGCCCGAACATCCCACTTCGGCCCGAACACCACTTCGGCCCGAACATCCCTCTTCGGCCCGAACTCTTCAATATCCAAGATTGTGTGACAAAAGATGCTATACTAAAACATTCATAACTTTCAGCTCGGGTGTCCGTTTCACGCCCACGAGTAACCAAAATAGCTGGTTCATTCGTCACTGCCAAGAACAAGTTCGGCCCGAACTCTTCACTGTTCCCGGCCCGAACTTCATTTTCGGCGCGAACTTCAACCTCGGCCCGAACTCCGACCTCGACCCGAACTTCAACCTCGGCCCGAACATCATCCTCGGCCCGAACACCGAACTTCGGCCCAAACACCACTTCGGCCCGAACACAACTTCGGTCCGAACATCCCACTTCGGCCCGAACACCACTTCGGCCCGAACATCCTTCTTCGGCCCGAAATCTTCAATATCCAAGATTGTGTGACAAAAGGTGCTATACTAAAACATTCATAACTTTCAGCTTGGGTGTCCGTTTCACGCCCACGAGTAACCAAAATAGCTGGTTCGTTCGTCACTGCCAAGAACAAGTTCGGCCCGAACTCTTCACTGTTCCCGGCCCGAACTTCATTTTCGGCCGAACTTCAACCTCGGCCCGAACTCCGACCTCGGCCCGAACATCAACCTTGGCTCGAACAACGAACTTCGGCCCGAACACCACTTCGGCCCGAACACCACTTCGGCCCGAACACCACTTCGGCCCGAACATCCCACTTCGGCCCGAACACCACTTCGGCCCGAACATCCCTCTTCGGCCCGATCTGTTCAATATCCAAGATTGTGTGACAAAAGGTGTTATACTAAAACATTCATAACTTTCAGCTCGGGTGTCCGTTTCACGCCCACGAGTAACCAAAATAGTTGGTTCGTTCGTCACTGCCAAGAACAAGTTCGGCCCGAACTCTTCACTGTTCCCGGCCCGAACTTCATTTTCGGCCCGAACTTCAACCTCGGCCCGAACTTCAACCTAGGCCCGAACTCCGACCTCGGCCCGAACTTCAACCTCGGCCCGAACATCATCCTTGGCCCGAACACCGAACTTCGGCCCGAACACCACTTCGGCCGGAACACCACTTCGGCCCGAACATCCCACTTCGGCCCGAACACCACTTCGGCCCGAACATCCCTCTTCGGCCCGAACTCTTCAATATCCAATATTGTGTGACAAAAGGTGCTATACTAAAACATTCATAACTTTCAGCTCGGGTGTCCGTTTCACGCCCACGAGTAACCAAAATAGCTGGTTCATTCGTCACTACCAAGAACAAGTTCGGCCCGAACTAACTTCATTTTCGGCCCGAACTTCAACCTCGGCCCGAACTTCAACCTCGGCCCGAACTCCGACCTCGGCCCGAACTTCAACCTCAGCCCGAACTTCAACCTCGGCCCGAACTCCGACCTCGGCCCGAACTCTGACCTCGGCCCGAACTTCAACCTTGGCCCGAACATCATCCTCGGCCCGAACACCGAACTTCGGCCCGAACACCACTTCGGCCCGAACATCCCACTTCGGCCCGAACACCACTTCGGCCCAAACATCCCTCTTCGGCCCGAACTTTTCAATATCCAAGATTGTGTGACAAAGGTGCTATACTAAAACATTCATAACTTTCAGCTCGGGTGTCCGTTTCACGCCCACGAGTAACCAAAATAGCTGGTTCGTTCGTCACTGCCAAGAATAAGTTCGGCCCGAACTCTTCACCGTTCCCGGCCCGAACTTCATTTTCGGCCTGAACTTCAACCTCGGCCCGAACTTCAACCTCGGCCCGAACTCCGACCTCGGCCCGAACTTCAACCTCAGCCCGAACATCATCCTCGCCCCGAACACCGAACTTCGGCCCGAACACCACTTCGGCCCGAACACCACTTCGGCCTGAACATCCCACTTCGGCCCGAACACCACTTCGGCCCGAACATCCCTCTTCGGCCCGAACTCTTCAATATCCAAGATTGTGTGACAAAAGGTGCTATACTAAAACATTCATAACCTTCAGCTCGGGTGTCCGTTTCACGCACACGAGTAACCAAAATAGCTGGTTCGTTCGTCACTGCCAAGAACAAGTTCGGCCCGAACTCTCCACTGTTCCCTGCACGAACTTCATTTTCGGCCCGAACTTCAACCTCGGCCCGAACTTCAACCTCGGCCCGAACTCCGACCTCGGCCCGAACTTCAACCTCGGCCCGAACATCATCCTCGGCCCGAACACCGAACTTTGGCCCGAACACCACTTCGGCCCGAACACCACTTCGGCCCGAACATCCCACTTCGGCCCGAACACCACTTCGGCCTGAACATCCCTCTTCGGCCCGAATTTTCAATATCCAAGATTGTGTGACAAAAGGTGCTATACTAAAACATTCATAACTTTCAGCTCGGGTGTCCGTTTCACGCCCACGAGTAACCAAAATAGCTGGTTCGTTCGTGACTGCCAAGAGCAAGTTCGGCCCGAACTCTTCACTGTTCCCGGCCCGAACTTCATTTTCGGCCCGAACTTCAACCTCGGCCCGAACTTCAACCTCGGCCCGAACTCCGACCTCGGCCCGAACACCGAACTTCGGCCCGAACACCACTTCGGCCCGAACACCACTTCGGCCCGAACATCCCACTTCGGCCCGAACACCACTTCGGCCCGAACATCCCTCTTCGGCCCGAACTCTTCAATATCCAAGATTTTGTGACAAAAGGTGTTATACTAAAACATTCATAACTTTCAGCTCGGGTGTCCGTTTCACGCCCACGAGTAACCAAAATAGCTGGTTCGTTCGTCACTGCCAATAACAAGTTCGGCCCGAACTCTTCACTGTTCCCGGCCCGAACTTCATTTTCGGCCCGAACTTCAACCTCGGCCCGAACTTCAACCTCGGCCTGAACATCATCCATGGCCCGAACAACGAACATCGGCCCGAACACCACTTCGGCCCGAACACCACTTCGGCCCGGACATCCCACTTCGGCCCGAACACCACTTCGGCCCGAACATCCCTCTTCGGCCCGAACTCTTCAATATCCAAGATTGTGTGACAAAAGGTGCTATACTAAAACATTCTTAACTTTCAGCTCGGGTGTCCGTTTCACGCCCACGAGTAACCAAAATAGCTGGTTCGTTCGTCACTGCCAAGAACAAGTTCGGCCCGAACTCTTCACTGTTCCCGGCCCGAACTTCATTTTCGGCCCGAACTTCAACCTCGGCCCGAACTTCAACCTCGGCCCGAACTCCGACCTCGGCCCGAACTTCAACCTCGGCCCGAACATCATCCTCGGCCCGAACACCGAACTTCGGCATGAACACCACTTCGGCCCGAACACCACTTCGGCCCGAACATCCTACTTCGGCCCGAACATCCCTCTTCGGCCCGAACTCTTCAATATCCAAGATTGTGTGACGAAAGGTGCTATACTAAAACATTCATAACTTTCAGCTCGGGTGTCCGTTTCACGCCCACGAGTAACCAAAATAGCTGGTTCGTTCGTCACTGTCAAGAACAAGTTCGGCCCGAACTCTTCACTGTTCCCGGCCCGAACTTCATTTTCGGCCCGAACTTCAACCTCGGCCCGAACTTCAACCTCGGCCCGAACTCCGACCTCGGCCCGAACTTCAACCTCGGCCCGAACATCATCCTTGACCCGAACAACGAACTTCAGCCCGAACACCACTTCGGCCCGAACACCACTTCGGCCCGAACATCCCCCTTCGGCCCGAACACCACTTCGGCCCGAACATCCCTCTTCGGCCCGAACTCTTCAATATCCAAGATTGTATGACAAATGGTGCTATACTAAAACATTCATAACTTTCAGCTCGGGTGTCCGTTTCACGCCCACGAGTAACCAAAATAGCTGGTTCATTCGTCACTGCCAAGAATAAGTTCGGCCCGAACTCTTCACTGTTCCCGGCCCGAACTTCATTTTCGGCGCGAACTTCAACCTCGGCCCGAACTCCGACCTCGGCCCGAACTTCAACCTCGGCCCGAACATCATCCTCGGCCCGAACACCGAACTTCGGCCCGAACACCACTTCGGCCCGAACACAACTTCGGCCCGAACATCCCACTTCGGCCCGAACACCACTTCGGCCTGAACATCCTTCTTCGGCCCGAACTCTTCAATATCCAAGATTGTGTGACAAAAGGTGCTATACTAAAACATTCATAACTTTCAGCTTGGGTGTCCGTTTCACGCCCACGAGTAACCAAAATAGCTGGTTCGTTCGTCACTGCCAAGAACAAGTTCGGCCCGAACTCTTCACTGTTCCCGGCCCAAACTTCATTTTCGGCCCGAACTTCAACCTAGGCCCGAACTCCGACCTCGGCCCGAACTTCAACCTCGGCCCGAACATCATCCTTGGCCCGAAAACCGAACTTCGGCCCGAACACCACTTCGGCCTGAACACCACTTCGGCCCGAACATCCCACTTCAGCCCGAACACCACTTCGGCCCAAACATCCCTCTTCGGCCCGAACTCTTCAGTATCCAAGATTGTGTGACAAAAGGTGCTATACTAAAACATTCATAACTTTCAGCTCGGGTGTCCGTTTCACGCCCACGAGTAACCAAAATAGCTGGTTCGTTCGTCACTGCCAAGAACAAGTTCGGCCCGAACTCTTCACTGTTCCCGGCCCGAACTTCATTTTCGGCCCGAACTTCAACCTCGGCCCGAACTTCAACCTCGGCCCGAACTTCGACCTCGGCCCGAACTTCAACCTCGGCCCGAACTTCAACCTCGGCCCGAACCCCGACCTCGGCCCGAACTCCGACCTCGGCCCGAACTTCAACCTCGGCCCGAACATCATCCTCGGCCCGAACACCGAACTTCAGCCCGAACACCACTTCGGCCCGAACACCACTTCGGCCCGAACATCCCACTACGGCCCGAACACCATTTCGGCCCAAACATCCCTCTTCGGCCCGAACTTTTCAATATCCAAGATTGTGTGACAAAAGGTGCTATACTAAAACATTCATAACTTTCAGCTCGGGTGTCCGTTTCACGCCCACGAGTAACCAAAATAGCTGGTTCGTTCGTCACTGCCAAGAACAAGTTCGGCCCGAACTCTTCACCGTTCCCGGCCCGAACTTCATTTTCGGCCCGAACTTCAACCTCGGCCCGAACTTCAACCTCGGCCCGAACTCCGACCTCGGCCCGAACTTCAACCTCAGCCCGAACATCATCCTCGGCCCGAACACCGAACTTCGGCCCGAACACCACTTCGGCCCGAACATCCCACTTCGGCCCGAACACCACTTCGGCCCGCACATCCCTCTTCGGCCCGAACTCTTCAATATCCAAGATTGTGTGACAAATGGTGCTATACTAAAACATTCATAACTTTCAGCTCGGGTGTCCGTTTCACGCCCACGAGTAACCAAAATAGCTGGTTCATTCGTCACTGCCAAGAACAAGTTCGGCCCGAACTCTTCACTGTTCCCGGCCCGAACTTCATTTTCGGCGCGAACTTCAACCTCGGCCCGAACTCCGACCTCGGCCCGAACTTCATCCTCGGCCCGAACATAATCCTCGGCCCGAACACCGAACTTCGGCCCGAACACCACTTCGGCCCGAACACCACTTCGGCCCGAACATCCCACTTCGGCCCGAACACCACTTCGGCCCAAACATCCCTCTTCGGCCCGAACTTTTCAATAGCCAAGATTGTGTGACAAAAGGTGCTATACTAAAACATTCATAACTTTCAGCTCGGGTGTCCGTTTCACGCCCACGAGTAACCAAAATAGCTGGTTCGTTCGTCACTGCCAAGAACAAGTTCGGCCCGAACTCTTCACCGTTCCCGGCCCGAACTTCATTTTCGGCCCGAACTTCAACCTCGGCCCGAACTTCAACCTCGACCCGAACTCCGACCTCGGCCCGAACTTCAACCTCAGCCCGATCATCATCCTCGGCCCGAACACCGAACTTCGGCCCGAACACCACTTCGGCCCGAACATCCCACTTCGGCCCGAACACCACTTCGGCCCGAACATCCCTCTTCGGCCCGAACTCTTCAATATCCAAGATTGTGTGACAAATGGTGCTATACTAAAACAATCATAACTTTCAGCTCGGGTGTCCGTTTCACGCCCACGAGTAACCAAAATAGCTGGTTCATTCGTCACTGCCAAGAACAAGTTCGGCCCGAACTCTTCACTGTTCCCGGCCCGAACTTCATTTTCGGCGCGAACTTCAACCTCGGCCCGAACTCCGACCTCGGCCCGAACTTCAACCTCGGCCCGAACATCATCCTCGGCCCGAACACCGAACTTCGGCTCGAACACCACTTCGGCCCGAACACAACTTCGGCCCGAACATCCCACTTCGGCCCGAACACCACTTCGGCCTGAACATCCTTCTTCGGCCCGAACTCTTCAATATCCAAGATTGTGTGACAAAAGGTGCTATACTAAAACATTCATAACTTTCAGCTTGGGTGTCCGTTTCACGCCCACGAGTAACCAAAATAGCTGGTTCGTTCGTCACTGCCAAGAACAAGTTCGGCCCGAACTTTTCACTGTTCCCGGCCCGAACTTCATTTTCGGCCGAACTTCATTTTCGGCTCGAACTTCAACCTCGGCCCGAACATCAACCTCGGCCCGAACTCCGACCTCGGTCCGAACATCATCCTTGGCTCGAACAATGAACTTCGGCCCGAACACCACTTCGGCCCGAACACCACTTCGGCCCGAACATCCCACTTCGGCCCGAACACCACTTCGGCCTGAACATCCCTCTTCGGCCGATCTCTTCAATATCCAAGATTGTGTGACAAAAGGTGATATACTAAAACATTCATAACTTTCAGCTCGGGTGTCCGTTTCACGCCCACGAGTAACCAAAATAGTTGGTTCGTTCGTCACTGCCAAGAACAAGTTCGGCCCGAACTCTTCACTGTTCCCGGCCCGAACTTCATTTTCGGCCCGAACTTCAACCTCGGCCCGAACTTCAACCTAGGCCCGAACTCCGACCTCGGCCCGAACTTCTACCTCGGCCCGAACATCATCCTTGGCCCGAACACCGAACTTCGGCCCGAACACCACTTCGGCCTGAACACCACTTCGGCCCGAACATCCCACTTCGGCCCGAACACCACTTCGGCCAAAATATCCCTCTTCGGCCCGAACTCTTCAATATCCAAGATTGTGTGACAAAAGGTGCTATACTAAAACATTCATAACTTTCAGCTCAGGTGTCCGTTTCACGCCCACGAGTAACCAAAATAGCTGGTTCGTTCGTCACTGCCAAGAACAAGTTCGGCCAGAACTCTTCACCGTTCCCGGCCCGAACTTCATTTTCGGCCCGAACTTCAACCTCGGCCCGAACTTCAACCTCGGCCCGAACTCCGACCTCGGCCCGAACTTCAACCTCAGCCCGAACATCATCCTCGGCCCGAACACCGAACTTCGGCCCGAACACCACTTCGGCCCGAACATCCCATTTCGGCCCGAACACCACTTCGGCCCGAACATCCCTCTTCGGCCCGAACTCTTCAATATCCAAGATTGTGTGACAAAAGGTGCTATACTAAAACATTCATAACCTTCAGTTCGGGTGTCCGTTTCACGCACACGAGTAACCAAAATAGATGGTTCGTTCGTCACTGCCAAGAACAAGTTCGGCCCGAACTCTCCACTGTTCCCGGCCCGAACTCTCCACTGTTCCCGGCCCGAACTTCATTTTCGGCCCGAACTTCAACCTCGGCCTGAACTCCGACCTCGGCCCGAACTTCAACCTCGGCCCAAACATCATCCTTGGCCCGAACATCGAACTTTGGCCCGAACACCACTTCGGCACGAACACCACTTCGGCCCGAACATCCCACTTCGGCCCGAACATCCCTCTTCGGCCCGAACTCTCAATATCCAAGATTGTGTGACAAAAGGTGCTATACTAAAACATTCATAACTTTCAGCTCGGGTGTCCGTTTCACGCCCACGAGTAACCAAAATAGCTGGTTCGTTCGTCACTGCCAAGAACAAGTTCGGCCCGAACTCTTCACTTTTCCCGGCCCGAACTTTATTTTCGGCCTGAACTTCAACCTCGGCCCGAACTTCAACCTCGACCCGAACTCCAACCTCGGCCCGAATATCATCCTCGGCCCGAACACCGAACTTCGGCCCGAACACCACTTCGGCCCGACCACCACTTCGGCCCGAACATCCCACTTCGGCCCGAACATCCCTCTTCGGCCCGAACTCTTCAATATCCAAGATTGTGTGACAAAAGGTGCTATACTAAAACATTCATAACCTTCAGTTCGGGTGTCCGTTTCACGCACACGAGTAACCAAAATAGATGGTTCGTTCGTCACTGCCAAGAACAAGTTCGGCCCGAACTCTCCACTGTTCCCGGCCCGAACACTCCACTGTTCCCGGCCCGAACTTCATTTTCGGCCCGAACTTCAACCTCGGCCTGAACTCCGACCTCGGCCCGAACTTCAACCTCGGCCCAAACATCATCCTTGGCCCGAACATCGAACTTTGGCCCGAACACCACTTCGGCACGAACACCACTTCGGCCCGAACATCCCACTTCGGCCCGAACATCCCTCTTCGGCCCGAACTCTCAATATCCAAGATTGTGTGACAAAAGGTGCTATACTAAAACATTCATAACTTTCAGCTCGGGTGTCCGTTTCACGCCCACGAGTAACCAAAATAGCTGGTTCGTTCGTCACTGCCAAGAACAAGTTCGGCCCGAACTCTTCACTGTTCCCGGCCCGAACTTTATTTTCGGCCTGAACTTCAACCTCGGCCCGAACTTCAACCTCGACCCGAACTCCAACCTCGGCCCGAATATCATCCTCGGCCCGAACACCGAACTTCGGCCCGAACACCACTTCGGCCCGACCACCACATCGGCCCGAACATCCCACTTCGGCCCGAACATCCCTCTTCGGCCCGAACTCTTCAATATCCAAGATTGTGTGACAAAAGGTGTTATACTAAAACATTCATAACTTTCAGCTCGGGTGTCCGTTTCACGCCCACGAGTAACCAAAATAGCAGGTTCGTTCATCACTGCTAAGAACAAGTTCGGCCCGAACTCTTCACTCTTCCCGGCCCGAACTTCATTTTCGGCCGAACTTCATTTTCGGCCCGAACGTCAACCTCGGCCCGAAGTTCAACCTCGGCCCGAACTCCGACCTCGGTCCGAACTTCAACCTCGGCCCGAACATCAACCTCGGCCCGTACACCGAACTTCGGCCCGAACACCACCTCGGTCCGAACATCCCACTACGGCCCGAACACCACTTCGGCCCGAACATCCCTCTTCGGCCCGAACTCTTCAATATCCAAGATTGTGTGACAAAAGGTGCTATACTAAAACATTCATAACTTTCAGCTCGGGTGTCCGTTTCACGCCCACGAGTAACCAAAATAGCTGGTTCGTTCGTCACTGCCAAGAACAAGTTCGGCCCGAACTCTTCACTGTTCCCGGCCCGAACTTCATTTTCGGCCCGAACTTCAACCTCGGCCCGAACTTCAACCTCGGCCCGAACTCCGAACTCGGCCCGAATTTCAACCTCGGCCCGAACATCATCCTCGGCCTGAACACTGAACTTCGGCGCAAACACCACTTCTGCCCGAACACTAATTCAGCCCGAACATCCCACTTCGGCCCGAACACCACTTCGGCCCGAACATCCCTCTTCGGCCCGAACTCTTCAATATCCAAGATTGTGTGACAAAAGGTGCTATACTAAAACATTCATAACTTTCAGCTCGGGTGTCCGTTTCACGCCCACGAGTAACCAAAATAGCTGGTTCGTTCGTCACTGCCAAGAACAAGTTCGACCCGAACTCTTCACTGTTCCCGGCACGAACTTCATTTTCGGTCGAACTTCATTTTCGGCCCGAACTTCAACCTCGGCCCGAACTTCAACCTCGACCCGAACTCTGACCTCGGTCCGAACTTCAACCTCGACCCGAACATCATCCTCGGCCCGTACACCGAACTTCGGCCCGAACACCACCTCGGTCCGAACATCCCACTTCGGCCCGAACACCACTTCGGCTCGAACACCACTTCGGCCCGAACATCCCTCTTCGGCCTGAACTCTTCAATATCCAAGATTGTGTGACAAAAGGTGTTATACTAAAACATTCATAACTTTCAGCTCGGGTGTCCGTTTCACGCCCACGAGTAACCAAAATAGCTGTTTCGTTCGTCACTGCCAAGAACAAGTTCGGCCCGAACTCTTCACTGTTCCCGGCCCGAACTTCATTTTCGGCCCGAACCTCAACCTCGGCCCGAAATTCAACCTCGGCCCGAACTCCGACCTCGGCCCGAACTTCAACCTCGGCTCGAAGATCATCCTTGGCCCGAACACCGAACTTCGGCCCGAACACCACTTCGGCCTGAACACCACTTCGGCCCGAACACCACTTCGGCCTGAACACCACTTCGGCCCGATCATCCCACTTCGGACCGAACACCACTTCGGACCGAACATCCCTCTTCGGCCCGAACTCTTCAAAATCCAAGATTGTGTGACAAAAGGTGCTATACTAAAATATTCATAACTTTCAGCTCGGGTGTCCGTTTCACGCCCACGAGTAACCATAATAGCTGGTACGTTCGTCACTGCCAAGAACAAGTTCGGCCCGAACTCTTCACTGTTCCCGGCCCGAACTTCATTTTCGGCCCGAACTCCAACCTCGGCCCGAACTCCGACCTCGGCCCGAACTTCAACCTCGGCCCGAACATCATCCTCGGCCCGAACACCGAACTTCGGCCCGAACACCACTTCGGCCCGAACACCACTTCGGCCCGAACACCACTTCGGCCCGAACACCACTTCGGCCCGAACATCCCACTTCGGCCCGAACACCACTTCGGCCCGAACATCCCTCTTCGGCCCAAACTCTTCAATATCCAAGATTGTGTGACAAAAGGTGCTATACTAAAACATTCATAACTTTCAGCTCGGGTGTCCGTTTCACGACCACGAGTAACCAAAATAGCTAGTTCGTTCGTCACTGCCAAGAACAAGTTCGGCCCGAACTCTTCACTGTTCCCGGCCCGAACTTCATTTTCGGCCCGAACTTCATTTTCGGCCCGAACTTCAACCTCGGCCCGAACTTCAACCTCGGCCCGAACTCCGACCTCGGCCCGAACATCAACCTCGGCCCGAACATCATCCTCGGCCCGAACACCGAACTTCGGCCCGAACACCACTTCGGCCCGAACACCACTTCGGCCCGAACATCCCACTTCGGCCCGAACACCACTTCGGCCCGAACATCCCTCTTCGGCCCGAACTCTTCAATATCCAAGATTGTGTGACAAAAGGTGCTACACTAAAACATTCATAACTTTCAGCTCGGGTGTCCGTTTCACGCCCACGAGTAACCAAAATAGTTGGTTCGTTCGTCACTGCCAAGAACAAGTTCGGCCCGAACTCTTCACTGTTCCCGGCCAGAACTTCATTTTCGGCCGAACTTCATTTTCGGCCCGAACTTCAACCTCGGCCCGAACTTCAACCTCGGCCCGAACTTCAACCTCGGCCCGAACATCATCCTCGGCACGTACACCGAACTTTGGCCCGAACACCACCTCGGTCCGAACATCCCACTTCGGCCCGAACACCACTTCGGCCGAACATCCCGCTTCGGCCCGAACTCTTCAATATCCAAGATTGTGTGACAAAAGGTGCTATACTAAAACATTCATAACTTTCAGCTCGGGTGTCCGTTTCACGCCCACGAGTAACCAAAATAGCTGGTTCGTTCGTCACTGCCAAGAACAAGTTCGGCCCGAACTCTTCCCTGTTCCCGGCCCGAACTTCATTTTCGGCCCGAACTTCAACCTCGTCCCGAACTTCAACCTCGGCCCGAACTCCGACCTCGGCCCGAACTTCAACCTCGGCCCGAACATCATCCTCAGCCCGAACACCACTTCGGCCCGAACACCACTTCGGCCCGAACATCCCACTTTGGACGAACACCACTTCGGCCCGAACATCCCTCTTCGGCCCGAACTCTTCAATATCCAAGATTGTGTAACAAAAGGTGCTATACTAAAACATTCATAACTTTCAGCTCGGGTGTCCGTTTCACGCCCACGAGTAACCAAAATAGCTGGTTCGTTCGTCACTGCCAAGAACAAGTTCGGCCCAAACTCTTCACTGTTCCCGCCCCGAACTTCATTTTCGGCCCGAACTCCGACCTCGGCCCGAACTTCAACCTCGGCCCGAACATCATCCTTGGCCCGAACACCGAACTTCGGCCTGAACACCACTTCGACCCGAACATCCCACTTCCGCCCGAACACCACTTCGGCCCGAACATCCCTCTTCGGCCCGAACTCTTCAATATCCAAGATTTTGTGACAAAAGGTGCTATACTAAAACATTCATAACTTTCAGCTCAGGTGTCCGTTTCACGCCCACGAGTAACCAAAATAGTTGGTTCGTTCGTCACTGCCAAGAACAAGTTCGGCCCGAACTCTTCACTGTTCCCGGCCCGAACTTCATTTTCGGCCCAACTTCATTTTTGGCACGAACTTCAACCTCAGCCCGAACTTCAACCTCGGCCCGAACTCCGACCTTGGTCCGAACTTCAACCTCGGCCCGAACATCATCCTCGGCCCGTACACCGAACTTCGGCCCGAACACCATCTCGGTCCGAACATCCCACTTCGGCCCGAACACCACTTCGGCCCGAACATCCCTCTTCGGCCCGAACTCTTCAATGTCCAAGATTGTGTAATAAAAGATGCTATACTAAAACATTCATAACTTTCAGCTCGGGTGTCCGTTTCACGCCCACGAGTAACAAAAATAGCTGGTTCGTTCGTCACTGCCAAGAACGAGTTCGGCCCGAACTCTTCACTGTTCCCGGCCAGAACTTCATTTTCGGCCGAACTTCATTTTCGGCCCGAACTTCAACCTCGGCCCGAACTTCAACCTCGGACCGAACTCCGACCTCGGTCTGAACTTCAACCTCGGCCCGAACATCATCCTCGGCCCGTACACCGAACATCGGCCCGAACACCACCTCGGTCCGAACATCCCACCTCGGCCCGAACACCACTTCGGCCCGAACATCCCTCTTCGGCCCGAACTCTTCAATATCCAAGATTGTGTGACAAAAGGTGCTATACTAAAACATTCATAACTTTCAGCTCGGTTGTCCGTTTCACGCCCACGAGTAACCAAAATAGCTGGTTCGTTCGTCAATGCCAAGAACAAGTTCGGCCCGAACTCTTCACTATTTCCGGCCCGAACTTCACTTTCGGCCCGAACTTCAACCTCGGCCCGAACTTCAACCTCGGCCCGAACTCCGACCTCGGCCCGAACTTCAACCTCGGCCCGAACATCATCCTCGGCCCGAACACCGAACTTCAGCCCGAACACCACTTCGGCCCGAACATTCCACTTCGGCCCGAACACCACTTCGGCCCGAACATCCCTCTTCGGCCCGAACTCTTCAATATCCAAGATTGTGTGACAAAAGGTGTTATACTAAAACATTCATAACTTTCAGCTCGGGTGTCCGTTTCACGCCCACGAGTAACCAAAATAGCTGGTTCGTTCGTCACTACCAAGAACAAGTTCGGCCCGAACTCTTCACTGTTCCCGGCCCGAACTTCATTTTCGGCCGAACTTCATTTTCGGCCCGAACGTCATCCTCGGCCCGAACTTCAACCTCGGCCCGAACTCCGACCTCGGTCCGAACTTCAACCTCGACCCGAACATCATCTTCGGCCCGAACACCACTTCGGCCCGAACATCCCACTTCGGCCCGAACACCACTTCGGCCCGAACATCCCTCTTCGGCCCGAACTCTTCAATATCCAAGATTGTTTGACAAAAGGTGCTATACTAAAACATTCATAACTTTCAGCTCGGGTGTCCGTTTCACGCCCACGAGTAACAAAAATAGCTGGTTCGTTCGTCACTGCCAAGAACAATTTCGGCCCGAACTCTTCACTGTTCCCGGCCCGAACTTCATTTTCGGCCGAACTTCATTTTCTGCCCGAACTTCAACCTCGGCCCGAACTTCAACCTCGGCCCGAACTCCGACCTCGGTCCGAACTCCGACCTCGGCCCGAACATCATCCTCGGCCCGAACACCACTTCGGCCGAACATCCCACTTCGGCCCGAACACCACTTCGGCCCGAACATCCCTCTTCGGCCCGAACTCTTCAATATCCAAGATTGTGTGACAAAAGGTGCTATACTAAAACATTCATAACTTTCAGCTCGGGTATCCGTTTCACGCCCACGAGTAACCATAATAGCTGGTTCGTTCGTCACTGCCAAGAACAAGTTCGACCCGAACTCTTCACTGTTCCCGGCCCGAACTTCATTTTCGGCCCGAACTACAACCTCGGCCCGAACTTCAACCTCGGCCCCAACTCCGACCTCGGCCCGAACTTCAACCTCGGCCCGAACATCATCCTCGGCCCGAACACCGAACTTCGGCCCGAACACCACTTCGGCCCGACCACCACTTCGGCCCGAACATCACACTTCGGCCCGAACACCACTTCGGCCCGAACATCCCTCTTCGGCCCGAACTCTTCAATATCCATGATTGTGTGACAAAAGGTGCTATACTAAAACATTCATAACTTTCAGCTCGGGTGTCCGTTTCACGCCCACGAGTAACCAAAATAGCCGGTTCGTTCGTCACTGCCAAGAACAAGTTCGGCCCGAACTCTTCTCTGTTCCCGGCCAGAACTTCATTTTCGGCCGAACTTCATTTTCGGCCCGAACTTCAACCTCGGCCCGAACTTCAACCTCGGACCGAACTCCGACCTCGGTCCGAACTTCAACCTCAGGCCGAACATCATCCTCGGCACATACACCGAACTTCGGCCCGAACACCACCTCGGTCCGAACATCCCACTTCGGCCCGAACACCACTTCGGCCCAAACATCCCTCTTCGGCCCGAACTTTTCAATATCCAAGATTGTGTGACAAAAGGTGCTATACTAAAACATTCATAACTTTCAGCTCGGGTGTCCGTTTCACGCCCACGAGTAACCAAAATAGATGGTTCGTTCGTCACTGCCAAGAACAAGTTCGGCCCGAACTCTTCACTGTTCCCGGCCCGAACTCTTCACTGTTCCCGGCCCGAACTTCATTTTCGGCCCGAACTTCAACCTCGTCCCGAACTTCAACCTCGGCCCGAACTCCGACCTCGGCCCGAACTTCAACCTCGGCCCGAACATCATCCTCGGCCCGAACACCGAACTTCGGCCCGAACACCACTTCGGCCCGAACACCACTTCGGCCCGAACATCCCACTTTGGCCCGAACACCACTTCGGCCCGAACATCCCTCTTCGGCCCGAACTCTTCAATATCAAAGATTGTGTGACAAAAGGTGCTATACTAAAACATTCATAACTTTCAGCTCGGGTGTCCGTTTCACGCCCACGAGTAACCAAAATAGTTGGTTCGTTCGTCACTGCCAAGAACAAGTTCGACCCGAACTCTTCACTGTTCCGGCCCGAACTTCACTTTCGGCCAGAACTTCAACCTCGGCCCGAACTTCAACCTCGGCCCGAACTCCGACCTCGACCCGAACTTCAACCTCGGCCCGAACATCATCTTCGGCCCGAACACCGAACTTTGGCCCGAACACCACTTCGGCCGAACACCACTTCGGCCCGAACATCCCACTTCGGCCCGAACATCCCTCTTCGGCTCAAACTCTTCAATATCCAAGATTTTGTGACAAAAGGTGCTATACTAAAACATTCATAACTTTTAGCTCGGGTGTCCGTATCACGACCACGAGTAACCAAAATAGCTGGTTCGTTCGTCACTGCCAAGAACAAGTTCGGCCCGAACTCTTCACTGTTCCCGGCCAGAACTTCATTTTCGGCCGAACTTCATTTTCGGCCCGAACTTCAACCTTGGCCCGAACTTCAACCTCGGACCGAACTCCGACCTCGGTCCGAACTTCAACCTCGGCCCGAAGATCATCCTCGGCCCGTACACCGAACTTCTGCCCGAACACCACCTCGGTCCGAACATCCCACTTCGGCCCGAACACCATTTCGGCCCGAACATCCCTCTTCGGCCCGAACTCTTCAATATCCAAGATTGTGTGACAAAAGGTGCTATACTAAAACATTCATAACTTTCAGCTCGGGTGTCCGTTTCACGCCCACGAGTAACCAAAATAGTTGGTTCGTTCGTCACTGCCAAGAACAAGTTCAGCCCGAACTCTTCACTGTTCCCGGCCCCATTTTCGGCCCAAACTTCAACCTCGTCCCGAACTTCAACCTCGGCCCGAACTCCGACCTCGGCCCGAACTTCAACCTCGGCCCGAACATCATCCTCGGCCCGAACACCGAACTTCGGCCCGAACACCACTTCGGCCCGAACACCACTTCGGCCCGAACATCCCACTTCGGCCCGAACACCACTTCGGCCCGAACATCCCTCTTCGGCCCGAACTCTTCAATATCCAAGATTGTGTGACAAAAGGTGCTATACTAAAACATTCATAACTTTCAGCTCGGGTGTCCGTTTCACGCCCACGAGTAACCAAAATAGCTGGTTCATTCGTCACTGCCAAGAGCAAGTTCGGCCCGAACTCTTCAATGTTCCCGACCCGACCTTCATTTTCGGCCCGAACTTCAACCTCGGCCCGAACTCCGACCTCGGCCCGAACTTCAACCTCGGCCCGAACATCATCCTTGGCCCGAACACCGAACTTCGGCCCGAACACCACTTCGGCCCGAACACCACTTCGGCCCGAACATCCCACTTCGACCCGAACACCACTTCGGCCCGAACATCCCTCTTCGGCCCGAACTCTTCAATATCCAAGATTGTGTGACAAAAGGTGCTATACTAAAACATTCATAACTTTCAGCTCGGGTGTCCGTTTCACGCCCACGAGTAACCAAAATAGCTGGTTCGTCCGTCACTGCCAAGAACAAGTTCGGCCCGAACTCTTCACTGTTCCCGGCCCGAACTTCACTTTCGGCCCGAACTTCAACCTCGGCCCGAACTTCAACCTCGGCCCGAACTCCGACCTCGGCCCGAACTTCAACCTCGGCCCGAACATCATCCTCGGCCCGAACACCGAACTTCGGCCCGAACACCACTTCGGCCCGAACATCCCACTTCGACCCGAACACCACTTCGGCCCGAACATCCCTCTTCGGCCCGAACTTTTCAAAATCCAAGATTGTTTGACAAAAGGTGCTATACTAAAACATTCATAACTTTCAGCTCGGGTGTCCGTTTCACGCCCACGAGTAACAAAAATAGCTGGTTCGTTCGTCACTGCCAAGAACAAGTTCGGCCCGAACTCTTCACTGTTCCCGGCCCGAACTTAATTTTCGGCCGAACTTCATTTTCTGCCCGAACTTCAACCTCGGCCCGAACTTCAACCTCGGCCCGAACTCCGACCTCGGTCCGAACTCCGACCTCGGCCCGAACATCATCCTCGGCCCGAACACCGAACTTCGGCCCGAACACCACTTCGGCCGAACATCCCACTTCGGCCCGAACACCACTTCGGCCCGAACATCCCTCTTCGGCCCGAACTCTTCAATATCCAAGATTGTGTGACAAAAGGTGCTATACTAAAACATTCATAACTTTCAGCTCGGGTGTCCGTTTCACGCCCACGAGTAACCAAAATAGCTGGTTCGTTCGTCACTGCAAAGAACAGTTCGACCCGAACTCTTCACTGTTCCCGGCCCGAACTTCATTTTCGGCCCGAACTTCAACCTCGGCCCGAACTTCAACCTCGGCCCGAACTCCGACCTCGGCCCGAACTTCAACCTCGGCCCGAACATCATTCTCGGCCCGAACACCACTTCGGCCCGACCACCACTTCGGCCCGAACATCACATTTCGGACCGAACACCACTTCGGCACGAACATCCCTCTTCGGCCCGAACTCTTCAATATCCAAGATTGTGTGACAAAAGGTGCTATACTAAAATATTCATAACTTTCAGCTCGGGTGTCCGTTTCACGCCCACGAGTAACCAAAATAGCTGGTTCGTTCGTCACTGCCAAGAACAAGTTCGGCCCGAACTCTTCACTATTCCCGGCCCGAACTTCATTTTCGGCCCGAACTTCAACCTCGGCACGAACTTCAACCTCGCCCGAACTCCGACCTCGGCCCGAACTTCAACCTCGGTCCGAACATCATCCTCGGCCCGAACACCGAACTTCGGCCCGAACACCACTTCAGCCCGAACACCACTTCGGCCCGAACATCCCACTTCGGCCCGAACACCACTTCGGCCCGAACATCCCTCTTCGGCCCGAACTCTTCAATATCCAAGATTGTGTGACAAAAGGTGCTATACTAAAACATTCATAACTTTCAGCACGGGTGTCCGTTTCACGCCCACGAGTAACCAAAATAGATGGTTTGTTCGTCACTGCCAAGAACAAGTTCGGCCCGAAATCTTCACTGTTCCCGGCCCGAACTTCATTTTCGGCCCGAACTTCAACCTCGGCCCGAACTTCAACCTCGGCCCGAACTCCGACCTCGGCCCGAACTTCAACCTCGGACCGAACATCATCCTCGGCCCGAACACCGAACTTCGGCCCGAACACCACTTCGGCCCGAACATCCCACTTCGGCCCGAACACCACTTCGGCCCGAACATCCCTCTTCGGCCCGAACTCTTCAATATCCAAGATTGTGTGACAAAAGGTGCTATACTAAAACATTCATAAATTTCAGCTCGAGTGTTCGTTTCATGCCCACGAGTAACCAAAATAGCTGGTTCGTTCGTCACTGCCAAGAACAAGTTCGGCCCGAACTCTTCACTGTTCCCGGCCAGAACTTCATTTTCGGCCGAACTTCATTTTCGGCCCGAACTTCAACCTCGGCCCGAACTTCAACCTCGGACCGAACTCCGACCTCGGTCCGAACTTCAACCTCGGCCCGAACATCATCCTCGGCCCGTACACCGAACTTCTGCCCGAACACCACCTCGGTCCGAACATCCCACTTCGGCCCGAACACCATTTCGGCCCGAACATCCCTCTTCGGCCCGAACTCTTCAATATCCAAGATTGTGTGACAAAAGGTGCTATACTAAAACATTCTTAACTTTCAGCTCGGGTGTCCGTTTCACGCCCACGAGTAACCAAAATAGTTGGTTCGTTCGTCACTGCCAAGAACAAGTTCGGCCCGAACTCTTCACTGTTCCCGGCCCCATTTTCGGCCCAAACTTCAACCTCGTCCCGAACTTCAACCTCGGCCCGAACTCCGACCTCGGCCCGAACTTCAACCTCGGCCCGAACATCATCCTCGGCCCGAACACCGAATTTCGGCCCGAACACCACTTCGGCCCGAACACCACTTCGGCCCGAACATCCCACTTCGGCCCGAACACCACTTCGGCCCGAACATCCCTCTTCGGCCCGAACTCTTCAATATCCAAGATTGTGTGACAAAAGGTGCTATACTAAAACATTCATAACTTTCAGCTCGGGTGTCCGTTTCACGCCCACGAGTAACCAAAATAGCTGGTTCATTCGTCACTGCCAAGAACAAGTTCGGCCCGAACTCTTCAATGTTCCCGACCCGACCTTCATTTTCGGCCCGAACTTCAACCTCGGCCCGAACTCCGACCTCGGCCCGAACTTCAACCTCGGCCCGAACATCATCCTCGGCCCGAACACCGAACTTCGGCCCGAACACCACTTCGGCCCGAACACCACTTTGGCCCGAACATCCCACTTCGACCCGAACACCACTTCGGCCCGAACATCCCTCTTCGGCCCGAACTCTTCAATATCCAAGATTGTGTGACAAAAGGTGCTATACTAAAACATTCATAACTTTCAGCTCGGGTGTCCGTTTCACGCCCACGAGTAACCAAAATAGCTGGTTCGTCCGTCACTGCCAAGAACAAGTTCGGCCCGAACTCTTCACTGTTCCCGGCCCGAACTTCAACCTCGGCCCGAACTTCAACCTCGGCCCGAACTCCGACCTCGGCCCGAACTTCAACCTCGGCCCGAACATCATCCTCGGCCCGAACACCGAACTTCGGCCCGAACACCACTTCGGCCCGAACATCCCACTTCGACCCGAACACCACTTCGGCCCGAACATCCCTCTTCGGCCCGAACTTTTCAAAATCCAAGATTGTTTGACAAAAGGTGCTATACTAAAACATTCATAACTTTCAGCTCGGGTGTCCGTTTCACGCCCACGAGTAACAAAAAATAGCTGGTTCGTTCGTCACTGCCAAGAACAAGTTCGGCCCGAACTCTTCACTGTTCCCGGCCCGAACTTCATTTTCTGCCCGAACTTCAACCTCGGCCCGAACTTCAACCTCGGCCCGAACTCCGACCTCGGTCCGAACTCCGACCTCGGCCCGAACATCATCCTCGGCCCGAACACCGATCTTCGGCCCGAACACCACTTCGGCCGAACATCCCACTTCGGCCCGAACACCACTTCGGCCCGAACATCCCTCTTCGGCCCGAACTCTTCAATATCCAAGATTGTGTGACAAAAGGTGCTATACTAAAACATTCATAACTTTCAGCTCGGGTGTCCGTTTCACGCCCACGAGTAACCAAAATAGCTGGTTCGTTCGTCACTGCAAAGAACAAGTTCGACCCGAACTCTTCACTGTTCCCGGCCCGAACTTCATTTTCGGCCCGAACTTCAACCTCGGCCCGAACTTCAACCTCGGCCCGAACTCCGACCTCGGCCCGAACTTCAACCTCGGCCCGAACATCATTCTCGGCCCGAACACCGAACTTCGGCCCGAACACCACTTCGGCCCGAACACCACTTCGGCCCGACCACCACTTCGGCCCGAACATCACACTTCGGACCGAACACCACTTCGGCACGAACATCCCTCTTCGGCCCGAACTCTTCAATATCCAAGATTGTGTGACAAAAGGTGCTATACTAAAATATTCATAACTTTCAGCTCGGGTGTCCGTTTCACGCCCACGAGTAACCAAAATAGCTGGTTCGTTCGTCACTGCCAAGAACAAGTTCGGCCCGAACTCTTCACTATTCCCGGCCCGAACTTCATTTTCGGCCCGAACTTCAACCTCGGCACGAACTTCAACCTCGCCCGAACTCCGACCTCGGCCCGAACTTCAACCTCGGTCCGAACATCATCCTCGGCCCGAACACCGAACTTCGGCCCGAACACCACTTCAGCCCGAACACCACTTCGGCCCGAACATCCCACTTCGGCCCGAACACCACTTCGGCCCGAACATCCCTCTTCGGCCCGAACTCTTCAATATCCAAGATTGTGTGACAAAAGGTGCTATACTAAAACATTCATAACTTTCAGCACGGGTGTCCGTTTCACGCCCACGAGTAACCAAAATAGATGGTTTGTTCGTCACTGCCAAGAACAAGTTCGGCCCGAAATCTTCACTGTTCCCGGCCCGAACTTCATTTTCGGCCCGAACTTCAACCTCGGCCCGAACTTCAACCTCGGCCCGAACTCCGACCTCGGCCCGAACTTCAACCTCGGACCGAACATCATCCTCGGCCCGAACACCGAACTTCGGCCCGAACACCACTTCGGCCCGAACATCCCACTTCGGCCCGAACACCACTTCGGCCCGAACTCTTCAATATCCAAGATTGTGTGACAAAAGGTGCTATACTAAAACATTCATAAATTTCAGCTCGAGTGTTCGTTTCATGCCCACGAGTAACCAAAATAGCTGGTTCGTTCGTCACTGCCAAGAACAAGTTCGGCCCGAACTCTTCACTGTTCCCGGCCCGAACTTCATTTTCGGCCCAAACTTCAACCTCCGCCCGCACTCCGACCTCGGCCCGAACTTCAACCTCGGCCCGAACACCACTTCGGCCCGAACATCCCACTTCAGCCCGAACATCCCTCTTCGGCTCGAACTCTTCAATATCCAAGATTGTGTGACAAAATGTGCTATACTAAAACATTCATAACTTTCAGCTCGGGTGTCCATTTCAAGCCCACGAGTAACCAAAATAGCTGGTTCGTTCGTCACTGCCAAGAACAAGTTCGGCCCGAACTCTTCACTGGTCCCGGCCCGAACTTCAACCTCGGCCCGAACTCCGACCTCGGCCCGAACTTCAACCTCAGCCCGAACATCATCCTCGGGCCGAACACCGAACTTCGGCCCGAACACCACTTCGGCCCGAACACCACTTCGGCCCGAACATCCCACTTCGGCCCGAACACCACTTCGGCCCGAACATCCCTCTTCGGCCCGAACTCTTCAATATCCAAGATTGTATGACAATAGGTGTTATACTAAAACATTCATAACTTTCAGCTCGGGTGTCCGTTTCACGCCCACGAGTAACCAAAATAGCTGGTATGTTCGTCACTGCCAAGAACAAGTTCGGCCCGAACTCTTCACTGTTCCCGGCCCGAACTTCATTTTCGGCCCGAACTTCAACCTCAGCCCGAACTCCGACCTCGGCCCGAACTTCAACCTCGGCCCGAACACCGAACTTCGGCCCGAACACCACTTCGGCCCGAACACCACTTCGGCCCGAACATCCCACTTCGGCCCGAACACCACTTCGGCCCGAACATCCCTCTTCGACCCGAACTCTTCAATATCCAAGATTGTGTGACAAAAGGTGCTATACTAAAACATTCATAACTTTCAGCTTGGGTGTCCGTTTCACGCCCACGAGTAACCAAAATAGCTGGTTCGTTCGTCACTGCCAAGAACAAGTTCGGCCCGAACTCTTCACTGTTCCCGGCCCGAACTTAATTTTCGGCCCGAACTTCAACCTCGGCCCGCACTCCGACCTCGGCCCGAACTTCAACCTCGGCCCGAACATCATCCTCGGCCCGAACACCGAACTTCGGCCCGAACACCACTTCGGCCCGAACATCCCATTTCTGCCCGAACACCACTTCGGCCCGAACATCCCTCTTCGGCCCGAACTCTTCAATATCCAAGATTGTGTGACAAAAGGTGCTATACTAAAACATTCATAACTTTCAGCTCGGGTGTCCATTTCACGCCCACGAGTAACCAAAATAGCTGGTACGTTCGTCACTGCCAAGAACAAGTTCGGCCCGAACTCTTCACTGTTCCCGGCCCGAACTTCATTTTCGGCCCGAACTTCAACCTCGGCCCGAACTCCGACCTCGGCCCGAACTTCAACCTCGGCCCAAACACCGAACTTCGGCCCGAACACCACTTCGGCCCGAACACCACTTGGGCCCGAACATCCCACTTCGGCCCGAACACCACTTCGGCCCGAACATCCCTCTTCGGCCCGAACTCTTCAATATCCAAGATTGTGTGACAAAAGGTGCTATACTAAAACATTCTTAACTTTCAGCTCGGGTGTCCGTTTCACGCCCACGAGTAACCAAAATAGCTGGTTCGTTCGTCACTGCCAAGAACAAGTTCGGCACGAACTCTTCACTGTTCCCGGCCCCGAACTTCATTTTCGGCCCGAACTTCAACCTCGGCCCGAACTTCAACCTCGGCCCGAACTCCGACCTCGGCCCAAACTTCAACCTCGGCCCGAACATCATCCTCGGCCCGAACACCGAACTTCGGCCCGAACAACACTTCGGCCCGAACACCACTACGGCCCGAACATCCTACTTCGGCCCGAACACCACTTCGGCCCGAACATCCCTCTTCGGCCCGAACTCTTCAATATCCAAGATTGTGTGACAAAAGGTGCTATACTAAAACATTCTTAACTTTCAACTCGGGTGTCCGTTTCACGCCCACGAGTAACCAAAATAGCTGGTTCGTTCGTCACTGCCAAGAACAAGTTCGGCACGAACTCTTCACTGTTCCCGGCCCCGAACTTCATTTTCGGCCCGAACTTCAACCTCGGCCCGAACTTTAACCTCGGCCCGAACTCTGACCTCGGCCCGAACTTCAACCTCGGCCCGAACATCATCCTCGGCCCGAACACCGAACTTCGGCCCGAACAACACTTCGGCCCGAACACCACTACGGCCCGAACATCCTACTTCGGCCCGAACACCACTTCGGCCCGAACATCCCTCTTCGGCCCGAACTCTTCAATATCCAAGATTGTGTGACAAAAGGTGCTATACTAAAACATTCATAACTTTCAGCTCGGGTGTCCGTTTCACGCCCACGAGTAACCAAAATAGTTGGTTCGTTCGTCACTGCCAAGAACAAGTTCGGCCCGAATTCTTCACTGTTCCCGGCCCGAACTTCAACCTCGGCCCGAACTTCAACCTCGGCCCGAACTCCGACCTCGGCCCGAACTTCAACCTCGGCCCGAATATCATCCTCAGCCCGAACACCGAACTTCGGCCCGAACACCACTTCCGCCCGAACACCACTTCGGCCCGAACATCCCTCTTCGGTCCGAACTCTTCAATATCCAAGATTGTGTGACAAAAGGTGCTATACTTAAACATTCATAACTTTCAGGTCGGGTGTCCATTTCACGTCCACGAGTAACCAAAATAGATGGTTCGTTCGTTATTGCCAAGAACAAGTTCGGCCCGAACTCTTCACTGTTCCCGGCCCGAACTTCATTTTCGGCCCGAACTTCAACCTCGGCCCGAACTCCGACCTCGGCCCGAACTTCAACCTCGGCACGAACATCATCCTCGGCTCGAACACCGAACTTCGGCCCGAACACCACTTCGGCCCGAACATCCCTTTTCGGCCCGAACTCTTCAATATCCAAGATTGTGTGACAAAAGGTGCTATACTAAAACATTCATAACTTTCAGCTCGGGTGTCCGTTTCACGCCCACGAGTAACCAAAATAGATGGTTCGTTCGTTACTGCCAAGAACAAGTTCGACCCGAACTCTTCACTGTTCCCGGCCCGAACTTCATTTTCGGCCCGAACTTGAACCTCGGCCCGAACTCCGACCTCGGCCCGAAATTCAACCTCGGCCCGAACATCATCCTCGGCCCGAACACCGACCTTCGGCCCGAACACCACTTCGGCCCGAACATCCCACTTCAGCCCGAACACCACTTCGGCCCGAACATCCCTCTTGGGCCCGAACTCTTCAATATCCAAGATTGTGTGACAAAAGGTGCTATACTAAAACATTCATAACTTTCAGCTCGGGTGTCCGTTTCACGCCCACGAGTAACCAAAATAGCTGGTTCGTTCGTCACTGCCAAGAACAAGTTCGGCCCGAACTCTTCACTGTTCCCGGCCCGAACTTCATTTTCGGCCCGAACTTCATCCTCGGCCCGAACTTCAACCTCGGCCCGAACTCCGACCTCGGCCCGAACTTCAACCTCGGCCCGAACATCATCCTCGGCCCGAACACCGAATTTCGGCCCGAACACCACTTCAGCCCGAACACCACTTCAGCCCGAACATCCCACTTCGGCCCGAACACCACTTCGGCCCGAACATCCCTCTTCGGCCCGAACTCTTCAATATCCAAGATTGTGTGACAAAAGGTGCTATACTAAAACATTCATAACTTTCAGCTCGGGTGTCCGTTTCACGCCCACGAGTAACCAAAATAGCTGGTTCGTTCGTCACTGCCAAGAACAAGTTCGGCCCGAACTCTTCACTGTTCCCGGCCCGAACTTCATTTTCGGCCTGAACTTCAACCTCGGCCCGAACTTCAACCTCGACCCGAACTCTGACCTCGGCCCGAACTTCAACCTCGGCCCGAACATCATCCTCGGCCCGAACACCGAACTTCGGCCCGAACACCACTTCGGCCCAAACACCACTTCGGCCCGAACATCCCTCTTCGGCCCGAACTCTTCAATATCCAAGATTGTGTGACAAAAGGTGCTATACTAAAACATTCATAACTTTCAGCTTGGGTGTCCGTTTCACGCCCACGAGTAACCAAAATAGCTGGTTCGTTCGTCACTGACAAGAACAAGTTCGGCCCGAACTCTTCACAGTTCCCGGCCCGAACTTCATTTTCGGCCCGAACTTCAACCTCGGCCCGCACTCCGACCTCGGCCCGAACTTCAACCTCGGCCCGAACATCATCCTCAGCCCGAACACCGAACTTCGGCCCGAACACCACTTCGGCCCGAACATCCCATTTCTGCCCGAACACCACTTCGGCCCGAACATCCCTCTTCGGCCCGAACTCTTCAATATCCAAGATTGTGTGACAAAAGGTGCTATACTAAAACATTCATAACTTTCAGCTCGGGTGTCCGTTTCACGCCCACGAGTAACCAAAATAGCTGGTTCGTTCGTCACTGCCTAGAACAAGTTCGGCCCGAACTCTTCACTGTTCCCGACCCGAACTTCATTTTCGGCCCGAACTTCAACCTCGGCCCGAACTCCGACCTCGGCCCGAACTCCGACCTCGGCCCGAACTTCAACCTCGGCCCGAACACCGAACTTCGGCCCGAACACCACTTCGGCCCGAACACCACTTCGGCCCGAACATCCCACTTCGGCCCGAACACCACTTCGGCCCGAACATCCCTCTTCGGCCCGAACTCTTCAATATCCAAGATTGTGTGACAAAAGGTGCTATACTAAAACATTCATAACTTTCAGCTCGGGTGTCCGTTTCATGCCCACGAGTAACCAAAATAGCTGGTTCGTTCGTCACTGCCTAGAACAAGTTCGGCCCGAACTCTTCACTGTTCCCGGCCCGAACTTCATTTTCGGCCCGAACTTCAACCTCGGCCCGAACTCCGACCTCGGCCCGAACTTCAACCTCGGCCCGAACACCGAACTTCGGCCCGAACACCACTTCGGCCCGAACACCACTTCGGCCCGAACATCCCTCTTCGGCCCGAACTCTTCAATATCCAAGATTGTGTGACAAAAGGTGTTATACTAAAACATTCTTAACTTTCAACTCGGGTGTCCGTTTCACGCCCACGAGTAACCAAAATAGCTGGTTTGTTCGTCACTGCCAAGAACAAGTTCGGCACGAACTCTTCACTGTTCCCGACCCCGAACTTCATTTTCGGCCCGAACTTCAACCTCGGCCCGAACTTCAACCTCGGCCCGAACTCCGAACTCGGCCCGAACTTCAACCTCGGCCCGAACATCATCCTCGGCCCGAACACCGAACTTCGGCCCGAACAACACTTCGGCCCGAACACCACTACGGCCCGAACATCCTACTTCGGCCCGAACACCACTTCGGCCCGAACATCCCTCTTCGGCCCGAACTCTTCACTGTTCCCGGCCCGAACTTCATTTTCGGCCCGAACTTCATCCTCGGCCCGAACTTCAACCTCGGCCCGAACTCCGACCTCGGCCCGAACTTCAACCTCGGCCCGAACATCATCCTCGGCCCGAACACCGAATTTCGGCCCGAACACCACTTCAGCCCGAACACCACTTCGGCCCGAACATCCCACTTCGGCCCGAACACCACTTCGGCCCGAACATCCCTCTTCGGCCCGAACTCTTCAATATCCAAGATTGTGTGACAAAAGGTGCTATACTAAAACATTCATAACTTTCAGCTCGGGTGTCCATTTCACGCCCACGAGTAACCAAAATAGCTGGTTCGTTCGTCACTGCCAAGAACAAGTTCGGCACGAACTCTTCACTGTTCCCGGCCCCGAACTTCATTTTCGGCCCGAACTTCAACCTCGGCCCGAACTTCAACCTCGGCCCGAACTCCGAACTCGGCCCGAACTTCAACCTCGGCCCGAACATCATCCTCGGCCCGAACACCGAACTTCGGCCCGAACAACACTTCGGCCCGAACACCACTACGGCCCGAACATCCTACTTCGGCCCGAACACCACTTCGGCCCGAACATCCCTCTTCGGCCCGAACTCTTCAATATCGAAGATTGTGTGACAAAAGGTGCTATACTAAAACATTCATAACTTTCAGCTCGGGTGTCCGTTTCACGCCCACGAGTAACCAAAATAGCTGGTTCGTTCGTCACTGCCAAGAACAAGTTCGGCCCGAAGTCTTCACTGTTCCCGGCCCGAACTTCAACCTCGGCCCGAACTTCAACCTAGGCCCGAACTCGGACCTCGGCCCGAACTTCAACCTCGGCGCGAACATCATCCTCAGCCCGAACATCGAACTTCGGCCCGAACACCACTTCCGCCCGAACATCATCCTCAGCCCGAACACCGAACTTCGGTCCGAACTCTTCAATATCAAAGATTGTGTGACAAAAGGTGCTATACTTAAACATTCATAACTTTCAGCTCGGGTGTCCGTTTCACGTCCACGAGTAACCAAAATAGATGGTTCGTTCGTTACTGCCAAGAACAAGTTCGGCCCGAACTCTTCACTGTTCCCGACCCGAACTTCATTTTCGGCCCGAACTTCAACCTCGGCCCGAACTCCGACCTCGGGCCAAACTTCAACCTCGGCCCGAACATCATCCTCGGCTCGAACACCGAACTTCGGCACGAACATCCCACTTCGGCCCGAACACCACTTCGGCCCGAACATCCCTCTTCGGCCCGAACTCTTCAATATCCAAGATTGTGTGACAAAAGGTGGTATACTAAAACATTCATAACTTTCAGCTCGGGTGTCCGTTTCACGCCCACGAGTAACCAAAATAGATGGTTCGTTCGTTACTGCCAAGAACAAGTTCGACCCGAACTCTTCACTGTTCCCGGCCCGAACTTCATTTTCGGCCCGAAATTGAACCTCGGCCCGAACTTCAACCTCGGCCCGAACTCCGACCTCGGCCCGAACTTCAACCTCGGCCCGAAAATCATCCTCGGCCCGAACACCGAACTTCGGCCCGAACACCACTTCGGCCCGAACATCCCACTTCGGCCCGAACACCACTTCGGCCCGAACATCCCTCTTCGGCCCGAACTCTTCAATATCCAAGACTGTGTGACAAAAGGTGCTATACTAAAACATTCATAACTTTCAGCTCGGGTGTGCGTTTCACGCCCACGAGTAACCAAAATAGCTGGTTCGTTCGTCACTGCCAAGAACAAGTTCGCCCGAACTCTTCACTGTTCCCGGCCAGAACTTCATTTTCGGCCCGAACTTCATCCTCGGCCCGAACTTCAACCTCGGCCCGAACTCCGACCTCGGCCCGAACTTCAACCTCGGCCCGAACATCATCCTCGGCCCGAACACCGAATTTCGGCCCGAACACCACTTCAGCCCGAACACCACTTCGGCCCGAACATCCCACTTCGGCCCGAACACCACTTCGGCCCGAACATCCCTCTTCGGCCCGAACTCTTCAATATCCAAGATTGTGTGACAAAAGGTGCTATACTAAAACATTCATAACTTTCAGCTTGGGTGTCCGTTTCACTCCCACGAGTAACCAAAATAGCTGGTTCGTTCGTCACTGCCAAGAACAAGTTCGGCCCGAACTCTTCACTGTTCCCGGCCCGAACTTCATTCTCGGCCCGAACTTCAACCTCGGCCCGCACTCCGACCTCGGCCCGAACTTCAACCTCGGCCCGAACACCGAACTTCGGCCCGAACACCACTTCGGCCCGAACATCCCATTTCTGCCCGAACACCACTTCGGCCCGAACATCCCTCTTCGGCCCGAACTCTTCAATATCCAAGATTGTGTGACAAAAGGTGCTATACTAAAACATTCATAACTTTCAGCTCGGGTGTGCGTTTCACGCCCACGAGTAACCAAAATAGCTGGTTCGTTCATCACTTCCTAGAACAAGTTCGGCCCGAACTCTTCACTGTTCCCGACCCGAACTTCATTTTCGGCCCGAACTTCAACCTCGGCTCGAACTCCGATCTGGGCCCGAACTTCAACCTCGGCCCGAACATCATCCTCGGCCCGAACACCGAACTTCGGCCCGAACACCACTTCGGCCCGAACACCACTTCGGCCCGAACATCCCACTTCGGCCCGAACACCACTTCGGCCCGAACATCCCTCTTCGGCCCGAACTCTTCAATATCCAAGATTGTGTGACAAAAGGTGCTATACTAAAACATTCATAACTTTCAGCTCGGGTGTCCGTTTCACGCCCACGAGTAACCAAAATAGATGGTTCGTTCGTTACTGCCAAGAACAAGTTCGACCCGAACTCTTCACTGTTCCCGGCCCGAACTTCATTTTCGGCCCGAAATTGAACCTCGGCCCGAACTTCAACCTCGGCCCGAACTCCGACCTCGGCCCGAACTTCAACCTCGGCCCGAAAATCATCCTCCGCCCGAACACCGAACTTCGGCCCGAACACCACTTCGGCCCGAACATCCCACTTCGGCCCGAACACCACTTCGGCCCGAACATCCCTCTTCGGCCCGAACTCTTCAATATCCAAGATTGTGTGACAAAAGGTGCTATACTAAAACATTCATAACTTTCAGCTCGGGTGTGCGTTTCACGCCCACGAGTAACCAAAATAGCTGGTTCGTTCGTCACTGCCAAGAACAAGTTCGGCCCGAACTCTTCACTGTTCCCGGCCCGAACTTCATTTTCGGCCCGAACTTCATCCTCGGCCCGAACTTCAACCTCGACCCGAACTCCGACCTCGGCCCGAACTTCAACCTCGGCCCGAACATCATCCTCGGCCCGAACACCGAATTTCGGCCCGAACACCACTTCAGCCCGAACACCACTTCGGCCCGAACATCCCACTTCGGCCCGAACACCACTTCGGCCCGAACATCCCTCTTCGGCCCGAACTCTTCAATATCCAAGATTGTGTGACAAAAGGTGCTATACTAAAACATTCATAACTTTCAGCTTGGGTGTCCGTTTCACGCCCACGAGTAACCAAAATAGCTGGTTCGTTCGTCACTGCCAAGAACAAGTTCGGCCCGAACTCTTCACTGTTCCCGGCCCGAACTTCATTCTCGGCCCGAACTTCAACCTCGGCCCGCACTCCGACCTCGGCCCGAACTTCAACCTCGGCCCGAACACCGAACTTCGGCCCGAACACCACTTCGGCCCGAACATCCCATTTCTGCCCGAACACCACTTCGGCCCGAACATCCCTCTTCGGCCCGAACTCTTCAATATCCAAGATTGTGTGACAAAAGGTGCTATACTAAAACATTCATAACTTTCAGCTCGGGTGTCCGTTTCACGCCCACGAGTAACCAAAATAGCTGGTTCGTTCGTCACTTCCTAGAACAAGTTCGGCCCGAACTCTTCACTGTTCCCGACCCGAACTTCATTTTCGGCCCGAACTTCAACCTCGGCTCGAACTCCGATATCGGCCCGAACTTCAACCTCGGCCCGAACATCATCCTCGGCCCGAACACCGAACTTCGGCCCGAACACCACTTCGGCCCGAACACCACTTCGGCCCGAACATCCCACTTCGGCCCGAACACCACTTCGGCCCGAACATCCCTCTTCGGCCCGAACTCTTCAATATCCAAGATTGTGTGACAAAAGGTGCTATACTAAAACATTCATAACTTTCAGCTCAGGTGTCCGTTTCACGCCCACGAGTAACCAAAATAGCTGGTTCGTTCGTCACTGCCAAGAACAAGTTCGGCACGAACTCTACACTGTTCCCGGCCCCGAACTTCATTTTCGGCCCGAACTTCATTTTCGGCCCGAACTTCAACCTCGGCCCGCACTCCGACCTCGGCCCGAACTTCAACCTCGGCCCGAACACCGAACTTCGGCCCGAACACCACTTCGGCCCGAACATCCCATTTCGACCCGAACACCACTTCGGCCCGAACATCCCTCTTCGGCCCGAACTCTTCAATATCCAAGATTGTGTGACAAAAGGTGCTATACTAAAACATTCATAACTTTCAGCTCGGGTGTCCGTTTCACGCCCACGAGTAACCAAAATAGCTGGTTCGTTCGTCACTTCCTAGAACAAGTTCGGCCCGAACTCTTCACTGTTCCCGACCCGAACTTCATTTTCGGCCCGAACTTCAACCTCGGCTCGAACTCCGACCTCGGCCCGAACTTCAACCTCGGCCCGAACATCATCCTCGGCCCGAACACCAAACTTCGGCCCGAACACCACTTCGGCCCGAACACCACTTCGGCCCGAACATCCCACTTCGGCCCGAACACCACTTCGGCCCGAACATCCCTCTTCGGCCCGAACTCTTCAATATCCAAGATTGTGTGACAAAAGGTGCTATACTAAAACATTCATAACTTTCAGCTCAGGTGTCCGTTTCACGCCCACGAGTAACCAAAATAGCTGGTTCGTTCGTCACTGCCAAGAACAAGTTCGGCACGAACTCTACACTGTTCCCGGCCCCGAACTTCATTTTCGGCCCGAACTTCAACCTCGGCCCGAACTTCAACCTCGGCCCGAACTTCAACCTCGGGCCGAACATCATCCTCGGCCCGAACACCGTACTTCGGCCCGAACACCACTACGGCCCGAACATCCCACTTCGACCCGAACACCACCTCGGCCCGAACATCCCTCTTCGGCCCGAACTCTTCAATATCCAAGATTGTGTGACAAAAGGTGCTATACTAAAACATTCATAACTTTCAGCTCGGGTGTCCGTTTCACGCCCACGAATAACCAAAATAGCTGGTTCGTTCGTCACTGCCAAGAACAAGTTCGGCCCGAACTCTTCACTGTTCCCGGCCCGAACTTCATTTTCGGCCCGAACTTCAACCTCGGCCCGAACTCCGACCTCGGCCCGAACTTCAACCTCAGCCCGAACACCGAACTTCGGCCCGAACACCACTTCCGCCCGAACACCACTTCGGCCCGAACATCCCACTTCGGCCCGAACACCACTTCGGCCCGAACATCCCTCTTCGGCCCGAACTCTTCAATATCCAAGATTGTGTGACAAAAGGTGCTATACTTAAACATTCGTAACTTTCAACTCGGGTGTCCGTTTCACGTCCACGAGTAACCAAAATAGATGGTTCGTTCGTTACTGCCAAGAACAAGTTCGGCCCGAACTCTTCACTGTTCCCGGGCCGAACTTCATTTTCGGCCCGAACTTCAACCTCGGCCCGAACTCCGACCTCGGCCCGAACTTCAACCTCGGCCCTAACATCATCCTCGCCCCGAACACTGACCTTCGGCACGAACACCACTTCGGCCCGAACATCCCACTTCGGCCCGAACACCACTTCGGTCCGAACATCCCTCTTCGGCCCGAACTCTTCAATATCCAAGATTGTGTGACAAAAGGTGCTATACTAAAACATTCATAACTTTCAGCTCGGGTGTCCGTTTCACGCCCACGAGTAACCAAAATAGATGGTTCGTTCGTTACTGCCAAGAACAAGTTCGGCCCGAACTCTTCACTGTTCCCGGCCTGAACTTCATTTTCGGCCCGAACTTCAACCTCGGCCCGAACTTCAACCTCGGCCCGAACTCCGACCTCGGCCCGAACATCACCCTCGGCCCGAACACCGAATTTCGGCCCGAACACCACTTCGCCCCAAACACCACTTCGGCCCGAAGACCACTTCGGCCCGAACATCCCTCTTCGGCCCGAACTCTTCAATATCCAAGATTGTGTGACAAAAGGTGCTATACTAAAACATTCATAACTTTCAACTCGTGTGTCCGTTTCACGCCCACGAGTAACCAAAATAGCTGGTTCGTTCGTCACTGCCAAGAACAAGTTCGGCCCGAACTCTTCACTGTTCCCGGCCCGAACTCCGACCTCGGCCCGAACTTCAACCTCGGCCCGAACATCATCCTCGGCCCGAACACCGAACTTCGGCTCGAACTTCAACCTCATCCCGAACACCACTTCGGCCCGAACACCGAACTTCGGCCCGAACACCACTTCGGCCCGAACATCCCATATCGGCCCGAACTCTTCAATATCCAAGATTGTGTGACAAAAGGTGCTATACTAAAACATTCATAACTTTCAGCTCGGGTGTCCGTTTCACGCCCACGAGTAACCAAAATAGCTAGTTAATTCGTCACTGCCTAGAACAAGTTCGGCCCGAACTCTTCACTGTTCCCGGCCCGAACTTCATTTTCGGCCCGAACTTCAACCTCGGCCCGAACTTCAACCTCGGCCCGAACTCCGACCTCGGCCCGAACTTCAACCTCGGCCCGAACATCATCCACGGCCCGAACACCAAACTTCGGCCCGAACACCACTTCGGCCCGAACACCACTTCGGCCCGAACACCACTTCGGCCCGAACATCCCTCTTCGGCCCGATCTCTTCAATATCAAAGATTGTGTGACAAAAGGGGCTATTCTAAAACATTCATAACTTTCAGCTCGGGTGTCCGTTTCACGCCCACGAGTAACCAAAATAGCTGGTTCGTTCGTCACTGCCAAGAACAAGTTCGGCCCGAACTCTTCACTGTTCCCGGCCCGAACTTCATTTTCGGCCCGAACTTCAACCTCGGCCCGAACTTCAACCTCGGCCCGAACTCCGACCTCGGCCCGAACTTCAACCTCGGCCCGAACATCATCCACGGCCCGAACACCAAACTTCGGCCCGAACACCACTTCGGCCCGAACACCACTTCGGCCCGAACATCCCTCTTCGGCCCGATCTCTTCAATATCAAAGATTGTGTGACAAAAGGGGCTATTCTAAAACATTCATAACTTTCAGCTCGGGTGTCCGTTTCACGCCCACGAGTAACCAAAATAGCTGGTTCGTTCGTCACTACCAAGAACAAGTTCGGCCCGAACTCTTCACTGTTCCCGGCCCGAACTTCATTTTCGGCCCGAACTTCAACCTCGGCCCGAACTTAAACCTCGACCCGAACTCCGACCTCGGCCCGAACTTCAACTTCGGCCCGAACATCATCCTCGGCCCAAACACCGAACTTCGGCCCGAACTCCACTTCGGCCCAAACACCACTTCGGCCCGAATATCCCTCTTCGGCCCGAACTATTCAATATCCAAGATTGTGTGACAAAAGGTGCTATACTAAAACATTCATAACTTTCAGCTCGGGTGTCCGTTTCACGCCCACGAGTAACCAAAATAGCTGGTTCGTTCGTCACTGCCAAGAACAAGTTCGGCCCGAACTCTTTACTGTTCCCGACCCGAACTTCATTTTCGGCCCGAACTTCAACCTCGGCCCGAACGTCAACCTCGGCCCGAACTCCGACCTCGGCCCGAACTTCAACCTCGGCCCGAACACCGAATTTCGGCCCGAACACCACTTCGCCCCAAACACCACTTCGGCTCGAAGACCACTTCGGCCCGAACATCCCTCTTCGGCCCGAACTCTTCAATTTCCAAGATTGTGTGACAAAAGGTGATATACTAAAACATTCATAACTTTCAGCTCGGGTGTCCGTTTCACGCCCACGAGTAACCAAAATAGCTGGTTCATTCGTCACTGCCAAGAACGAGTTCGGCCCGAACTCTTCAGTGTTCCCGGCCCGAACTTCATTTTCGGCCCGAACTTCAACCTCGGCCCGAACTTCAACCTCGGCCCGCACTCCGACCTCGGCCCGAACATCATCCTCGGCCCGAACACCGAACTTCGGCCCGAACACCACTTCGGCCCGAACATCCCACTTCGGCCCGAACACCACTTCGGTCCGAACATCCCTCTTCGGCCCGAACTCTTCAATATCCAAGATTGTGTGACAAAAGGTGCTATACTAAAACATTCATAACTTTCAGCTCGGGTGTCCGTTTCACGCCCACGAGTAACCAAAATAGATGGTTCGTTCGTTACTGCCAAGAACAAGTTCGGCCCGAACTCTTCACTGTTCCCGGCCTGAACTTCATTTTCGGCCCGAACTTCAACCTCGGCCCGAACTTCAACCTCGGCCCGAACTCCGACCTCGGCCCGAACATCACCCTCGGCCCGAACACCGAATATCGGCCCGAACACCGCTTCGCCCCAAACACCACTTCGGCCCGAACATCCCTCTTCGGCCCGAACTCTTCAATATCCAAGATTGTGTGACAAAAGGTGCTATACTAAAACATTCATAACTTTCAACTCGTGTGTCCGTTTCACGCCCACGAGTAACCAAAATAGCTGGTTCGTTCGTCACTGCCAAGAACAAGTTCGGCCCGAACTCTTCACTGTTCCCGGCCCGAACTCCGACCTCGGCCCGAACTTCAACCTCGGCCCGAACATCATCCTCGGCCCGAACACCGAACTTCGGCTCGAACTTCAACCTCATCCCGAACACCACTTCGGCCCGAACACCGAACTTCGGCCCGAACACCACTTCGGCCCGAACATCCCACTTCGGCCCGAACTCTTCAATATCCAAGATTGTGTGACAAAAGGTGCTATACTAAAACATTCATAACTTTCAGCTCGGGTGTCCGTTTCACGCCCACGAGTAACCAAAATAGCTAGTTCATTCGTCACTGCCTAGAACAAGTTCGGCCCGAACTCTTCACTGTTCCCGGCCCGAACTTCAACCTCGGCCCGAACTCCGACCTCGGCCCGAACTTCAACCTCGGCCCGAACATCATCCTCGGCCCGAACACCAAACTTCGGCCCGAACACCACTTCGGCCCGAACACCACTTCGGCCCGAACATCCCTCTTCGGCCCGATCTCTTCAATATCCAAGATTGTGTGACAAAAGGGGCTATTCTAAAACATTCATAACTTTCAGCTCGGGTGTCCGTTTCACGCCCACGAGTAACCAAAATAGCTGGTTCATTCGTCACTGCCAAGAACAAGTTCGGCCCGAACTCTTCACTGTTCCCGGCCCGAACTTCATTTTCGGCCCGAACTTCAACCTCGGCCCGAACTTAAACCTCGACCCGAACTCCGACCTCGGCCCGAATTTCAACTTCGGCCCGAACATCATCCTCGGCCCAAACACCGAACTTCGGCCCGAACTCCACTTCGGCCCAAACACCACTTCGGCCCGAATATCCCTCTTCGGCCCGAACTCTTTAATATCCAAGATTGTGTGACAAAATGTGCTATACTAAAAGATTCATAACTTTCAGCTCGGGTGTCCGTTTCACGCCCACGAGTAACCAAAATAGCTGGTTCGTTCGTCACTGCCAAGAACAAGTTCGGCCCGAACTCTTCACTGTTCCCGGCCCGAACTTCATTTTCGGCCCGAACTTCAACCTCGGCCCGAACGTCAACCTCGGCCCGAACTCTGACCTCGGCCCGAACTTCAACCTCGGCCCGAACATCATCCTCGGCCCGAACACCGAATTTCGGCCCGAACACCACTTCGCCCCAAACACCACTTCGGCTCGAAGACCACTTCGGCCCGAACATCCCTCTTCGGCCCGAACTCTTCAATATCCAAGATTGTGTGACAAAAGGTGCTATACTAAAAAATTCATAACTTTCAGCTCGGGTGTCCGTTTCACGCCCACGAGTAACCAAAATAGCTGGTTCGTTCGTCACTGCCAAGAACAAGTTCGGCCCGAACTCTTCACTGTTCCCGGCCCGAACTTCATTTTCAGCCCGAACTTCAACCTCGGCCTGAACTTCAACCTCGACCCGAACTCCGACCTCGGCCCGAACTTCTACTTCGGCCCGAACATCATCCTCGGCCCGAACGCCGAACTTCTGACCGAACTCCACTTCGGCCCAAACACCACTTCGGCCCGAACACCCCTCTTCGGCCCGAACTCTTCAATATCCAAGATTGTGTGACAAAAGGTGCTATACTAAAAAATTCATAACTTTCAGCTCGGGTGTCCGTTTCACGCCCACGAGTGACCAAAATAGCTGGTTCGTTCGTCACTGCTAAGAACAAGTTCGGCTCGAACTCTTCACTGTTCCCGGCCCGAACTTCATTTTCGGCCCGAACTTCAACCTCGGCCCGAACTTCAACCTCGGCCCGAACTCCGACCTCGGCCCGAACATCATCCTCGGCCCGAACACCAAATTTCGGCCCGAACACCACTTCGCCCCAAACACCACTTCGGCCCGAACATCCCTCTTCGGCCCGAACTCTTCAATATCCAAGATTGTGTGACAAAAGGTGCTATACTAAAACATTCATAACTTTCAGCTCGGGTGTCCGTTTCACGCCCACGAGTAACCAAAATAGCTGGTTCATTCGTCACTGCCAAGAACGAGTTCGGCCCGAACTCTTCAGTGTTCCCGGCCCGAACTTCATTTTCGGCCCGAACTTCAACCTCGGCCCGAACTTCAACCTCGGCCCGCACTCCGACCTCGGCCCGAACATCATCCTCTGCCCGAACACCGAACTTCGGCCCGAACACCACTTCGGCCCGAACATCCCACTTCGGCCCGAACACCACTTCGGTCCGAACATCCCTCTTCGGCCCGAACTCTTCAATATCCAAGATTGTGTGACAAAAGGTGCTATACTAAAACATTCATAACTTTCAGCTCGGGTGTCCGTTTCACGCCCACGAGTAACCAAAATAGTTGGTTCGTTCGTTACTGCCAAGAACAAGTTCGGCCCGAACTCTTCACTGTTCCCGGCCTGAACTTTATTTTCGGCCCGAACTTCAACCTCGGCCCGAACTTCAACCTCGGCCCGAACTCCGACCTCGGCCCGAACATCACCCTCGGCCCGAACACCGAATATCGGCCCGAACACCACTTCGCCCCAAACACCACTTCGGCCCGAACATCCCTCTTCGGCCCGAACTCTTCAATATCCAAGATTGTGTGACAAAAGGTGCTATACTAAAACATTCATAACTTTCAACTCGTGTGTCCGTTTCACGCCCACGAGTAACCAAAATAGCTGGTTCGTTCGTCACTGCCAAGAACAAGTTCGGCCCGAACTCTTCACTGTTCCCGGCCCGAACTCCGACCTCGGCCCGAACTTCAACCTCGGCCCGAACATCATCCTCGGCCCGAACACCGAACTTCGGCTCGAACTTCAACCTCATCCCGAACACCACTTCGGCCCGAACACCGAACTTCGGCCCGAACACCACTTCGGCCCGAACATCCCACTTCGGCCCGAACTCTTCAATATCCAAGATTGTGTGACAAAAGGTGCTATACTAAAACATTCATAACTTTCAGCTCGGGTGTCCGTTTCACGCCCACGAGTAACCAAAATAGCTAGTTCATTCGTCACTGCCTAGAACAAGTTCGGCCCGAACTCTTCACTGTTCCCGGCCCGAACTTCATTTTCGGCCCGAACTTCAACCTCGGCCCGAACTCCGACCTCGGCCCGAACTTCAACCTCGGCCCGAACATCATCCTCGGCCCGAACACCAAACTTCGGCCCGAACACCACTTCGGCCCGAACACCACTTCGGCCCGAACATCCCTCTTCGGCCCGATCTCTTCAATATCCAAGATTGTGTGACAAAAGGGGCTATTCTAAAACATTCATAACTTTCAGCTCGGGTGTCCGTTTCACGCCCACGAGTAACCAAAATAGCTGGTTCATTCGTCACTGCCAAGAACAAGTTCGGCCCGAACTCTTCACTGTTCCCGGCCCGAACTTCATTTTCGGCCCGAACTTCAACCTCGGCCCGAACTTAAACCTCGACCCGAACTCCGACCTCGGCCCGAATTTCAACTTCGGCCCGAACATCATCCTCGGCCCAAACACCGAACTTCGGCCCGAACTCCACTTCGGCCCAAACACCACTTCGGCCCGAATATCCCTCTTCGGCCCGAACTCTTTAATATCCAAGATTGTGTGACAAAATGTGCTATACTAAAAGATTCATAACTTTCAGCTCGGGTGTCCGTTTCACGCCCACGAGTAACCAAAATAGCTGGTTCGTTCGTCACTGCCAAGAACAAGTTCGGCCCGAACTCTTCACTGTTCCCGGCCCGAACTTCATTTTCGGCCCGAACTTCAACCTCGGCCCGAACGTCAACCTCGGCCCGAACTCCGACCTCGGCCCGAACTTCAACCTCGGCCCGAACTTCATCCTCGGCCCGAACACCGAATTTCGGCCCGAACACCACTTCGCCCCAAACACCACTTCGGCTCGAAGACCACTTCGGCCCGAACATCCCTCTTCGGCCCGAACTCTTCAATATCCAAGATTGTGTGACAAAAGGTGCTATACTAAAACATTCATAACTTTCAGCTCGGGTGTCCGTTTCACGCCCACGAGTAACCAAAATAGCTGGTTCGTTCGTCACTGCCAAGAACAAGTTCGGCCCGAACTCTTCACTGTTCCCGGCCCGAACTTCATTTTCAGCCCGAACTTCAACCTCGGCCCGAACTTCAACCTCGACCCGAACTCCGACCTCGGCCCGAACTTCAACTTCGGCCCGAACATCATCCTCGGCCCGAACGCCGAACTTCTGACCGAACTCCACTTCGGCCCAAACACCACTTCGGCCCGAACACCCCTCTTCGGCCCGAACTCTTCAATATCCAAGATTGTGTGACAAAAGGTGCTATACTAAAACATTCATAACTTTCAGCTCGGGTGTCCGTTTCACGCCCACGAGTAACCAAAATAGCTGGTTCATTCGTCACTGCCAAGAACGAGTTCGGCCCGAACTCTTCAGTGTTCCCGGCCCGAACTTCATTTTCGGCCCGAACTTAAACCTCGGCCCGAACTTCAACCTCGGCCCGCACTCCGACCGCTCGGCCCGAACATCATCCTCGGCCCGAACACCGAACTTCGGCCCGAACACCACTTCGGCCCGAACATCCCACTTCGGCCCGAACACCACTTCGGTCCGAACATCCCTCTTCGGCCCGAACTCTTCAATATCCAAGATTGTGTGACAAAAGGTGCTATACTAAAACATTCATAACTTTCAGCTCGGGTGTCCGTTTCACGCCCACGAGTAACCAAAATAGATGGATCGTTCGTTACTGCCAAGAACAAGTTCGGCCCGAACTCTTCACTGTTCCCGGCCTGAACTTCATTTTCGGCCCGAACTTCAACCTCGGCCCGAACTTCAACCTCGGCCCGAACTCCGACCTCGGCCCGAACATCACCCTCGGCCCGAACACCGAATTTCGGCCCGAACACCACTTCGCCCCAAACACCACTTCGGCCCGAAGACCACTTCGGCCCGAACATCCCTCTTCGGCCCGAACTCTTCAATATCCAAGATTGTGTGACAAAAGGTGCTATACTAAAACATTCATAACTTTCAACTCGTGTGTCCGTTTCACGCCCACGAGTAACCAAAATAGCGGGTTCGTTCGTCACTGCCAAGAACAAGTTCGGCCCGAACTCTTCACTGTTCCCGGCCCGAACTCCGACCTCGGCCCGAACTTCAACCTCGGCCCGAACATCATCCTCGGCCCGAACACCGAACTTCGGCTCGAACTTCAACCTCATCCCGAACACCACTTCGGCCCGAACACCGAACTTCGGCCCGAACACCACTTCGGCCCGAACATCCCACTTCGGCCCGAACACTTCAATATCCAAGATTGTGTGACAAAAGGTGCTATACTAAAACATTCATAACTTTCAGCTCGGGTGTCCGTTTCACGCCCACGAGTAACCAAAATAGCTAGTTCATTCGTCACTGCCTAGAACAAGTTCGGCCCGAACTCTTCACTGTTCCCGGCCCGAACTTCATTTTCGGCCCGAACTTCAACCTCGGCCCGAACTTCAACCTCGGCCCGAACTCCGACCTCGGCCCGAACTCCGACCTCGGCCCGAACTTCAACCTCGGCCCGAACACCAAACTTCGGCCCGAACACCAAACTTCGGCCCGAACACCACTTCGGCCCGAACACCCCTCTTCGGCCCGATCTCTTCAATATCCAAGATTGTGTGACAAAAGGGGCTATTCTAAAACATTCATAACTTTCAGCTCGGGTGTCCGTTTCACGCCCACGAGTAACCAAAATAGCTGGTTCGTTCGTCACTGCCAAGAACAAGTTCGGCCCGAACTCTTCACTGTTCCCGGCCCGAACTTCATTTTCAGCCCGAACTTCAACCTCGGCCCGAACTTCAACCTCGACCCGAACTCCGACCTCGGCCCGAACTTCAACTTCGGCCCGAACATCATCCTCGGCCCGAACGCCGAACTTCTGACCGAACTCCACTTCGGCCCAAACACCACTTCGGCCCGAACACCCCTCTTCGGCCCGAACTCTTCAATATCCAAGATTGTGTGACAAAAGGTGCTATACTAAAACATTCATAACTTTCAGCTCGGGTGTCCGTTTCACGCCCACGAGTAACCAAAATAGCTGGTTCATTCGTCACTGCCAAGAACGAGTTCGGCCCGAACTCTTCAGTGTTCCCGGCCCGAACTTCATTTTCGGCCCGAACTTAAACCTCGGCCCGAACTTCAACCTCGGCCCGCACTCCGACCGCTCGGCCCGAACATCATCCTCGGCCCGAACACCGAACTTCGGCCCGAACACCACTTCGGCCCGAACATCCCACTTCGGCCCGAACACCACTTCGGTCCGAACATCCCTCTTCGGCCCGAACTCTTCAATATCCAAGATTGTGTGACAAAAGGTGCTATAATAAAACATTCATAACTTTCAGCTCGGGTGTCCGTTTCACGCCCACGAGTAACCAAAATAGATGGTTCGTTCGTTACTGCCAAGAACAAGTTCGGCCCGAACTCTTCACTGTTCCCGGCCTGAACTTCATTTTCGGCCCGAACTTCAACCTCGGCCCGAACTTCAACCTCGGCCCGAACTCCGACCTCGGCCCGAACATCACCCTCGGCCCGAACACCGAATTTCGGCCCGAACACCACTTCGCCCCAAACACCACTTCGGCCCGAAGACCACTTCGGCCCGAACATCCCTCTTCGGCCCGAACTCTTCAATATCCAAGATTGTGTGACAAAAGGTGCTATACTAAAACATTCATAACTTTCAACTCGTGTGTCCGTTTCACGCCCACGAGTAACCAAAATAGCTGGTTCGTTCGTCACTGCCAAGAACAAGTTCGGCCCGAACTCTTCACTGTTCCCGGCCCGAACTCCGACCTCGGCCCGAACTTCAACCTCGGCCCGAACATCATCCTCGGCCCGAACACCGAACTTCGGCTCGAACTTCAACCTCATCCCGAACACCACTTCGGCCCGAACACCGAACTTCGGCCCGAACACCACTTCGGCCCGAACATCCCACTTCGGCCCGAACACTTCAATATCCAAGATTGTGTGACAAAAGGTGCTATACTAAAACATTCATAACTTTCAGCTCGGGTGTCCGTTTCACGCCCACGAGTAACCAAAATAGCTAGTTCATTCGTCACTGCCTAGAACAAGTTCGGCCCGAACTCTTCACTGTTCCCGGCCCGAACTTCATTTTCGGCCCGAACTTCAACCTCGGCCCGAACTTCAACCTCGGCCCGAACTCCGACCTCGGCCCGAACTCCGACCTCGGCCCGAACTTCAACCTCGGCCCGAACACCAAACTTCGGCCCGAACACCAAACTTCGGCCCGAACACCACTTCGGCCCGAACACCCCTCTTCGGCCCGATCTCTTCAATATCCAAGATTGTGTGACAAAAGGGGCTATTCTAAAACATTCATAACTTTCAGCTCGGGTGTCCGTTTCACGCCCACGAGTAACCAAAATAGCTGGTTCGTTCGTCACTGCCAAGAACAAGTTCGGCCCGAACTCTTCACTGTTCCCGGCCCGAACTTCATTTTCAGCCCGAACTTCAACCTCGGCCCGAACTTCAACCTCGACCCGAACTCCGACCTCGGCCCGAACTTCAACTTCGGCCCGAACATCATCCTCGGCCCGAACGCCGAACTTCTGACCGAACTCCACTTCGGCCCAAACACCACTTCGGCCCGAACACCCCTCTTCGGCCCGAACTCTTCAATATCCAAGATTGTGTGACAAAAGGTGCTATACTAAAACATTCATAACTTTCAGCTCGGGTGTCCGTTTCACGCCCACGAGTAACCAAAATAGCTGGTTCATTCGTCACTGCCAAGAACGAGTTCGGCCCGAACTCTTCAGTGTTCCCGGCCCGAACTTCATTTTCGGCCCGAACTTAAACCTCGGCCCGAACTTCAACCTCGGCCCGCACTCCGACCGCTCGGCCCGAACATCATCCTCGGCCCGAACACCGAACTTCGGCCCGAACACCACTTCGGCCCGAACATCCCACTTCGGCCCGAACACCACTTCGGTCCGAACATCCCTCTTCGGCCCGAACTCTTCAATATCCAAGATTGTGTGACAAAAGGTGCTATAATAAAACATTCATAACTTTCAGCTCGGGTGTCCGTTTCACGCCCACGAGTAACCAAAATAGATGGTTCGTTCGTTACTGCCAAGAACAAGTTCGGCCCGAACTCTTCACTGTTCCCGGCCTGAACTTCATTTTCGGCCCGAACTTCAACCTCGGCCCGAACTTCAACCTCGGCCCGAACTCCGACCTCGGCCCGAACATCACCCTCGGCCCGAACACCGAATTTCGGCCCGAACACCACTTCGCCCCAAACACCACTTCGGCCCGAAGACCACTTCGGCCCGAACATCCCTCTTCGGCCCGAACTCTTCAATATCCAAGATTGTGTGACAAAAGGTGCTATACTAAAACATTCATAACTTTCAACTCGTGTGTCCGTTTCACGCCCACGAGTAACCAAAATAGCTGGTTCGTTCGTCACTGCCAAGAACAAGTTCGGCCCGAACTCTTCACTGTTCCCGGCCCGAACTCCGACCTCGGCCCGAACTTCAACCTCGGCCCGAACATCATCCTCGGCCCGAACACCGAACTTCGGCTCGAACTTCAACCTCATCCCGAACACCACTTCGGCCCGAACACCGAACTTCGGCCCGAACACCACTTCGGCCCGAACATCCCACTTCGGCCCGAACTCTTCAATATCCAAGATTGTGTGACAAAAGGTGCTATACTAAAACATTCATAACTTTCAGCTCGGGTGTCCGTTTCACGCCCACGAGTAACAGAAATAGCTAGTTCATTCGTCACTGCCTAGAACAAGTTCGGCCCGAACTCTTCACTGTTCCCGGCCCGAACTTCATTTTCGGCCCGAACTTCAACCTCGGCCCGAACTTCAACCTCGGCCCGAACTCCGACCTCGGCCCGAACTTCAACCTCGGCCCGAACATCATCCTCGGCCCGAACACCAAACTTCGGCCCGAACACCACTTCGGCCCGATCACCACTTCGGCCCGAACATCCCTCTTCGGCCCGATCTCTTCAATATCCAAGATTGTGTGACAAAAGGGGCTATTCTAAAACATTCATAACTTTCAGCTCGGGTGTCCGTTTCACGCCCACGAGTAACCAAAATAGCTGGTTCGTTCGTCACTGCCAAGAACAAGTTCGGCCCGAACTCTTCACTGTTCCCGGCCCGAACTTCATTTTCAGCCCGAACTTCAACCTCGGCCCGAACTTCAACCTCGACCCGAACTCCGACCTCGGCCCGAACTTCAACTTCGGCCCGAACATCATCCTCCGCCCGAACGCCGAACTTCTGACCGAACTCCACTTCGGCCCAAACACCACTTCGGCCCGAACACCCCTCTTCGGCCCGAACTCTTCAATATCCAAGATTGTGTGACAAAAGGTGCTATACTAAAACATTCATTACTTTCAGCTCGGGTGTCCGTTTCACGCCCACGAGTAACCAAAATAGCTGGTTCATTCGTCACTGCCAAGAACGAGTTCGGCCCGAACTCTTCAGTGTTCCCGGCCCGAACTTCATTTTCGGCCCGAACTTAAACCTCGGCCCGAACTTCAACCTCGGCCCGCACTCCGACCGCTCGGCCCGAACATCATCCTCGGCCCGAACACCGAACTTCAGCCCGAACACCACTTCGGCCCGAACATCCCACTTCGGCCCGAACACCACTTCGGTCCGAACATCCCTCTTCGGCCCGAACTCTTCAATATCCAAGATTGTGTGACAAAAGGTGCTATACTAAAACATTCATAACTTTCAGCTCGGGTGTCCGTTTCACGCCCACGAGTAACCAAAATAGATGGTTCGTTCGTTACTGCCAAGAACAAGTTCGGCCCGAACTCTTCACTGTTCCCGGCCTGAACTTCATTTTCGGCCCGAACTTCAACCTCGGCCCGAACTTCAACCTCGGCCCGAACTCCGACCTCGGCCCGAACATCACCCTCGGCCCGAACACCGAATTTCGGCCCGAACACCACTTCGCCCCAAACACCACTTCGGCCCGAAGACCACTTCGGCCCGAACATCCCTCTTCGGCCCGAACTCTTCAATATCCAAGATTGTGTGACAAAAGGTGCTATACTAAAACATTCATAACTTTCAACTCGTGTGTCCGTTTCACGCCCACGAGTAACCAAAATAGCTGGTTCGTTCGTCACTGCCAAGAACAAGTTCGGCCCGAACTCTTCACTGTTCCCGGCCCGAACTCCGACCTCGGCCCGAACTTCAACCTCGGCCCGAACATCATCCTCGGCCCGAACACCGAACTTCGGCTCGAACTTCAACCTCATCCCGAACACCACTTCGGCCCGAACACCGAACTTCGGCCCGAACACCACTTCGGCCCGAACATCCCACTTCGGCCCGAACTCTTCAATATCCAAGATTGTGTGACAAAAGGTGCTATACTAAAACATTCATAACTTTCAGCTCGGGTGTCCGTTTCACGCCCACGAGTAACCAAAATAGCTAGTTCATTCGTCACTGCCTAGAACAAGTTCGGCCCGAACTCTTCACTGTTCCCGGCCCGAACTTCATTTTCGGCCCGAACTTCAACCTCGGCCCGAACTTCAACCTCGGCCCGAACTCCGACCTCGGCCCGAACTTCAACCTCGGCCCGAACATCATCCTCGGCCCGAACACCAAACTTCGGCCCGAACACCACTTCGGCCCGAACATCCCTCTTCGGCCCGATCTCTTCAATATCCAAGATTGTGTGACAAAAGGGGCTATGCTAAAACATTCATAACTTTCAGCTCGGGTGTCCGTTTCACGCCCACGAGTAACCAAAATAGCTGGTTCGTTCGTCACTGCCAAGAACAAGTTCGGCCCGAACTCTTCACTGTTCCCGGCCCGAACTTCATTTTCAGCCCGAACTTCAACCTCGGCCCGAACTTCAACCTCGACCCGAACTCCGACCTCGGCCCGAACTTCAACTTCGGCCCGAACATCATCCTCGGCCCGAACGCCGAACTTCTGACCGAACTCCACTTCGGCCCAAATACCACTTCGGCCCGAACACCCCTCTTCGGCCCGAACTCTTCAATATCCAAGATTGTGTGACAAAAGGTGCTATACTAAAACATTCATAACTTTCAGCTCGGGTGTCCGTTTCACGCCCACGAGTAACCAAAATAGCTGGTTCATTCGTCACTGCCAAGAACGAGTTCGGCCCGAACTCTTCAGTGTTCCCGGCCCGAACTTCATTTTCGGCCCGAACTTAAACCTCGGCCCGAACTTCAACCTCGGCCCGCACTCCGACTGCTCGGCCCGAACATCATCCTCGGCCCGAACACCGAACTTCGGCCCGAACTCCACTTCGGCCCGAACATCCCACTTCGGCCCGAACACCACTTCGGTCCGAACATCCCTCTTCGGCCCGAACTCTTCAATATCCAAGATTGTGTGACAAAAGGTGCTATACTAAAACATTCATAACTTTCAGCTCGGGTGTCCGTTTCACGCCCACGAGTAACCAAAATAGATGGTTCGTTCGTTACTGCCAAGAACAAGTTCGGCCCGAACTCTTCACTGTTCCCGGCCTGAACTTCATTTTCGGCCCGAACTTCAACCTCGGCCCGAACTTCAACCTCGGCCCGAACTCCGACCTCGGCCCGAACATCACCCTCGGCCCGAACACCGAATTTCGGCCCGAACACCACTTCGCCCCAAACACCACTTCGGCCCGAAGACCACTTCGGCCCGAACATCCCTCTTCGGCCCGAACTCTTCAATATCCAAGATTGTGTGACAAAAGGTGCTATACAAAACATTCATAACTTTCAACTCGTGTGTCCGTTTCACGCCCACGAGTAACCAAAATAGCTGGTTCGTTCGTCACTGCCAAGAACAAGTTCGGCCCGAACTCTTCACTGTTCCCGGCCCGAACTCCGACCTCGGCCCGAACTTCAACCTCGGCCCGAACATCATCCTCGGCCCGAACACCGAACTTCGGCTCGAACTTCAACCTCATCCCGAACACCACTTCGGCCCGAACACCGAACTTCGGCCCGAACACCACTTCGGCCCGAACATCCCACTTCGGCCCGAACTCTTCAATATCCAAGATTGTGTGACAAAAGGTGCTATACTAAAACATTCATAACTTTCAGCTCGGGTGTCCGTTTCACGCCCACGAGTAACCAAAATAGCTAGTTCATTCGTCACTGCCTAGAACAAGTTCGGCCCGAACTCTTCACTGTTCCCGGCCCGAACTTCATTTTCGGCCCGAACTTCAACCTCGGCCCGAACTTCAACCTCGGCCCGAACTCCGACCTCGGCCCGAACATCATCCTCGGCCCGAACACCAAACTTCGGCCCGAACACCACTTCGGCCCGAACACCACTTCGGCCCGAACATCCCTCTTCGGCCCGATCTCTTCAATATCCAAGATTGTGTGACAAAAGGGGCTATTCTAAAACATTCATAACTTTCAGCTCGGGTGTCCGTTTCACGCCCACGAGTAACCAAAAAAGCTGGTTCGTTCGTCACTGCCAAGAACAAGTTCGGCCCGAACTCTTCACTGTTCCCGGCCCGAACTTCATTTTCGGCCCGAACTTCAACCTCGGCCCGAACTTAAACCTCGACCCGAACTCCGACCTCGGCCCGAACTTCAACTTCGGCCCGAACATCATCCTCGGCCCAAACACCGAACTTCGGCCCAAACTCCACTTCGGCCCAAACACCACTTCGGCCCGAATATCCCTCTTCGGCCCGAACTCTTCAATATCCAAGATTGTGTGACAAAAGGTGCTATACTAAAACATTCATAACTTTCAGCTCGGGTGTCCGTTTCACGCCCACGAGTAACCAAAATAGCTGGTTCGTTCGTCACTGCCAAGAACAAGTTCGGCCCGAACTCTTCACTGTTCCCGGCCCGAACTTCATTTTCGGCCCGAACTTCAACCTCGGCCCGAACGTCAACCTCGGCCCGAACTCCGACCTCGGCCCGAACTTCAACCTCGGCCCGAACATCATCCTCGGCCCGAACACCGAATTTCGGCCCGAACACCACTTCGCCCCAAACACCACTTCGGCTCGAAGACCACTTCGGCCCGAACATCCCTCTTCGGCCCGAACTCTTCAATATCCAAGATTGTGTGACAAAATGTGCTATACTAAAACATTCATAACTTTCAGCTCGGGTGTCCGTTTCACGCCCACGAGTAACCAAAATAGCTGGTTCGTTCGTCACTGCCAAGAACAAGTTCGGCCCGAACTCTTCACTGTTCCCGGCCCGAACTTCATTTTCAGCCCGAACTTCAACCTCGGCCCGAACTTCAACCTCGACCCGAACTCCGACCTCGGCCCGAACTTCAACTTCGGCCCGAACATCATCCTCGGCCCGAACGCCGAACTTCGGACCGAACTCCACTTCGGCCCAAACACCACTTCGGCCCGAACACCCCTCTTCGGCCCGAACTCTTCAATATCCAAGATTGTGTGACAAAAGGTGCTATACTAAAAAATTCATAACTTTCAGCTCGGGTGTCCGTTTCACGCCCACGAGTGACCAAAATAGCTGGTTCGTTCGTCACTGCTAAGAACAAGTTCGGCTCGAACTCTTCACTGTTCCCGGCCCGAACTTCATTTTCGGCCCGAACTTCAACCTCGGCCCGAACTTCAACCTCGGCCCGAACTCCGACCTCGGCCCGAACATCATCCTCGGCCCGAACACCGAATTTCGGCCCGAACACCACTTCGCCCCAAACACCACTTCGGCCCGAACATCCCTCTTCGGCCCGAACTCTTCAATATCCAAGATTGTGTGACAAACGGTGCTATACTAAAACATTCATAACTTTCAGCTCGGGTGTCCGTTTCACGCCCACGAGTAACCAAAATAGCTGGTTCATTCGTCACTGCCAAGAACGAGTTCGGCCCGAACTCTTCAGTGTTCCCGGCCCGAACTTCATTTTCGGCCCGAACTTCAACCTCGGCCAGAACTTCAACCTCGGCCCGCACTCCGACCTCGGCCCGAACATCATCCTCGGCCCGAACACCGAACTTCGGCCCGAACACCACTTCGGCCCGAACATCCCACTTCGGCCCGAACACCACTTCGGCCCGAACATCCCTCTTCGGCCCGAACTCTTCAATATCCAAGATATTGTGACAAAAGGTGCTATACTAAAACATTCATAACTTTCAGCTCAGGTGTCCGTTTCACGCCCACGAGTAACCAAAATAGCTGGTTCGTTCGTCACTGCCTAGAACAAGTTCGGCCCGAACTCTTCACTGTTCCCGGCCCGAACTTCATTTTCGGCCCGAACTTCAACCTCGGCCCGAACTTCAACCTCGGCCCGAACTCCGACCTCGACCCGAACTTCAACCTCGGCCCGAATATCATCCTCGACCCGAACTCCAAACTTCGGCCCGAAAACCACTTCGGCCCGAACACCGCTTCGGCCTGAACATCCCTCTTCGGCCCGATCTCTTCAATATCCAAGATTGTGTGACAAAAGGTGCTATTCTAAAACATTCGTAACTTTCAGCTCCGGTGTCCGTTTCACGCCCACGAGTAACCAAAATAGATGGTTCGTTCGTCACTGCCAAGAACAAGTTCGGCCCGAACTCTTCACTGTTCCCGGCCCGAACTTCATTTTCGGCCTGAACTTCAACCTCGGCCCGAACTCCGACCTCGGCCCGAACTTCAACCTCGGCCCGAACATCATCCTCGGCCCGAACACCGAATTTCGGCCCGAACACCACTTCGACCCGAACACCACTTCGGCCCGAAAACCACTTCGGCCCGAACATCCCTCTTCGGCCCGAACTCTTCAATATCCAAGATTGGGTGACAAAAGGTGCTATACTAAAACATTCATAACTTTCAGCTCGGGTGTCCGTTTCACGCCCACGAGTAACCAAAATAGCTGGTTCGTTCGTCACTGCCAAGAACAAGTTCGGCCCGAACTCTTCACTGTTCCGGGCCCGAACTTCATTTTCAGCCCGAACTTCAACCTCGGCCCGAACTTCAACCTCGGCCCGAACACCGACCTCGGCCCGAACTTCAACCTAGGCCCGAACATCATCCTCGGCCCGAACACCGAATTTTGGCCCGAACACCACTTCGGCCCGAACATCCCTCTTCGGCCCGAACTCTTCAATATCCAAGATTGTGTGACAAAAGGTGCTATACTAAAACATTCATAACTTTCAGCTCGGGTGTCCGTTTCACGCCCACGAGTAACAAAAATAGCTGGTTCGTTCGTCACTCCCAAGAACAAGTTCGGCCCGAACTCTTCACTGTTCCCGGCCCGAACTTCATTTTCGGCCCGAACTTCAACCTCGGCCCGAACTACAACCTCGACCCGAACTCCGACCTCGGCCCGAACTTCAACTTCGGCCCGAACATCATCCTCGGCCCGAACGCCGAACTTCGGACCGAACTCCACTTCGGCCCAAACACCACTTCGGCCCGAACATCCCTCTTCGGCCCGAACTCTTCAATATCCAAGATTGTGTGACAAAAGGTGCTATACTAAAACATTCATAACTTTCAGCTCGGGAGTCCGTTTCACGCCCATGAGTAACCAAAATAGCTGGTTCGTTCGTCACTGCCAAGAACAAGTTCGGCTCGAACTCTTCACTGTTCCCGGGCGAACTTCATTTTCGGCCCGAACTTCAACCTCGGCCCGAACTTCAACCTCGGCCCGAACTCCGACCTCGGCCCGAACATCATCCTCGGCCCAAACACCGAATTTCGGCCCGAACACCACTTCGCCCCAAACACCACTTCGGCCCGAACATCCCTCTTCGGCCCGAACTCTTCAATATCCAAAATTGTGTGACAAAAGGTGCTATACTAAAACATTCATAACTTTCAGCTCGGGTGTCCGTTTCACGCCCACGAGTAACCAAAATAGCTGGTTCGTTCGTCACTGCCAAGAACGAGTCGGCCCGAACTCTTCACTGATCCCGGCCCGAACTTCATTTTCGGCCCGAACTTCAACCTCGGCCCGAACTTCAACCTCGGCCCGCACTCCGACCTCGGCCCGAACTTCAACCTCGGCCCGAACATCATCCTCGGCCCGAACACCGAATTTCGGCCCGAACACCACTTCGACCCGAACACCCTTCGGCCCGAAAACCACTTCGGCCCGAACATCCCTCTTCGGCCCGAACTCTTCAATATCCAAGATTGTGTGACAAAAGGTGCTATACTAAAACATTCATAACTTTCAGCTCGGGTGTCCGTTTCACGCCCACGAGTAACCAAAATAGCTGGTTCGTTCGTCACTGCCAAGAACAAGTTCGGCCCAAACTCTTCACTGTTCCCGGCCCGAACTTCATTTTCGGCCCGAACTTCAACCTCGGCCCGAACTCCGACCTCGGCCCGAACTTCAACCTCGGCCCGAACATCATCCTCGTCCCGAACACCGAATTTCGGCCCGAACACCACTTCGACCCGAACACCACTTCGGCCCGAAAACCACTTCGGCCCGAACATCCCTCTTCGGCCCGAACTCTTCAATATCCAAGATTGTGTGACAAAAGGTGCTATACTAAAACATTCATAACTTTCAGCTCGGGTGTCCGTTTCACGCCCACGAGTAACCAAAATAGCTGGTTCGTTCGTCACTGCCAAGAACAAGTTCGGCCCGAACTCTTCACTGTTCCCGGCCCGAACTTCATTTTCAGCCCGAACTTCAACCTCGGCACGAACTTCAACCTCGGCCCGAACACCGACCTCGGCCCGAACTTCAACCTAGGCCCGAACATCATCCTCGGCCCGAACACCGAATTTTGGCCCGAACACCACTTCGGCCCGAACATCCCTCTTCGGCCCGAACTCTTCAATATCCAAGATTGTGTGACAAAAGGTGCTATACTAAAACATTCATAACTTTCAGCTCGGGTGTCCGTTTCACGCCCACGAGTAACAAAAATAGCTGGTTCGTTCGTCACTCCCAAGAACAAGTTCGGCCCGAACTCTTCACTGTTCCCGGCCCGAACTTCATTTTCGGCCCGAACTTCAACCTCGGCCCGAACTTCAACCTCGACCCGAACTCCGACCTCGGCCCGAACTTCAACTTCGGCCCGAACATCATCCTCGGGCCGAACGCCGAACTTCGGACCGAACTCTACTTCGGCCCAAACACCACTTCGGCCCGAACATCCCTCTTCGGCCCGAACTCTTCAATATCCAAGATTGTGTGACAAAAGGTGCTATACTAAAACATTCATAACTTTCAGCTCGGGTGTCCGTTTCACGCCCATGAGTAACCAAAATAGCTGGTTCGTTCGTCACTGCCAAGAACAAGTTCGGCTCGAACTCTTCACTGTTCCCGGGCGAACTTCATTTTCGGCCCGAACTTCAACCTCGGCCCGAACTTCAACCTCGGCCCGAACTCCGACCTCGGCCCGAACATCATCCTCGGCCCAAACACCGAATTTCGGCCAGAACACCACTTCGCCCCAAACACCACTTCGGCCCGAACATCCCTCTTCGGCCCGAACTCTTCAATATCCAAGATTGTGTGACAAAAGTTGCTATACTAAAACATTCATAACTTTCAGCTCGGGTGTCCGTTTCACGCCCACGAGTAACCAAAATAGCTGGTTCGTTCGTCACTGCCAAGAACAAGTTCGGCCCGAACTCTTCAGTGTTCCCGGCCCGAACTTCATTTTCGGCCCGAACTTCAACCTCGGCCCGAACTTCAACCTCGGCCCGAACTTCAACCTCGGCCCGCACTCCGACCTCGGCCCGAACTTCAACCTCGGCCCGAACATCATCCTCGGCCCGAACACCGAACTTCGGCCCGAACACACTTCGGCCCGAACATCCCACTTCGGCCCGAACACCACTTCGGCCCGAACATCCCTCTCGGCCCGAACATCCCTCTTCGGCCCGAACTCTTCAATATCCAAGATTGTGTGACAAAAGGTGCTATACTAAAACATTCATAACTTTCAGCTCGGGTGTCCATTTCACGCCCACGAGTAAACAAAATAGCTGGTTCGTTCGTCACTGCCTAGAACAAGTTCGGCCCGAACTCTTCACTGTTCCCGGCCCGAACTTCATTTTCGGCCCGAACTTCAACCTCGGCCCGAACTTCAACCTCGGCCCGAACTCCGACCTCGGCCCGAATTTTAACCTCGGCCCGAACATCATCCTCGGCCCGAACACCAAACTTCGGCCCGAACACCACTTCGGCCCGAACACCACTTCGGCCTAAACATCCCTCTTCGGTCCGATCTCTTCAATATCCAAGATTGTGTGACAAAAGGTGCTATTCTAAAACATTCATAACTTTCAGCTCGGGTGTCCGTTTCACGCCCACGAGTAACCAAAATAGCTGGTTCGTTCGTCACTGCCAAGAACAAGTTCGGCCCGAACTCTTCACTGTTCCCGGCCCGAACTTCAACCTCGGCCCGAACTTCAACCTCGGCCCGAACTCCGACCTCGGCCCGAACTTCAACCTCGGCCCGAACATCATCCTCGGCCCGAACACCGAATTTCGGCCCGAACACCACTTCGCCCCAAACACCACTTCCGCCCGAACATCCCTCTTCGGCCCGAAATCTTCAATATCCAAGATTGTGTGACAAAAGGTGCTATACTAAAACATTCATAACTTTCAGCTCGGGTTTCTGTTTCACGCCCACGAGTAACCAAAATAGCTGGTTCGTTCGTCACTGCCAAGAACAAGTTCGGCCCGAACTCTTCAGTGTTCCCGGCCCGAACTTCATTTTCGGCCCGAACTTCAACCTCGGCCCGAACTTCAACCTCGGCCCACACTCCGACCTCGGCCCGAACTTAACCCTCGGCCCGAACATCATCCTCGGCCCGAACACCGAACTTCGGCCCGAACACCACTTCGGCCCGAACATCCCACTTCGGCCCGAACACCACTTCGGCCCGAACATCCCTCTTCGGCCCGAACTCTTCAATATCCAAGATTGTGTGACAAAAGGTGCTATACTAAAACATTCATAACTTTCAGCTCGGGTGTCCGTTTCACGCCCACGAGTAACCAAAATAGCTGGTTCGTTCGTCACTGCCTAGAACAAGTTCGGCCCGAACTCTTCACTGTTCCCGGCCCGAACTTCATTTTCGGCCCGAACTTCAACCTCGGCCCGAACTTCAACCTCGGCCCGAACTCCGACCTCGGCCCGAACTTCAACCTCGGCCCGAACATCATCCTCGGCCCGAACACCAAACTTCGGCACGAACACCACTTCGGCCTGAACATCCCTCTTCGGCCCGATCTCTTCAATATCCAAGATTGTGTGACAAAAGGTGCTATTCTAAAACATTCATAACTTTCAGCTCGGGTGTCCGTTTCACGCCCACGAGTAACCAAAATAGCTGGTTCGTTCGTCACTGCCAAGAACAAGTTCGGCCCGAACTCTTCACTGTTCCCGGCCCGAACTTCATTTTCGGCCCGAACTTCAACCTCGGCCCGAACTTCAACCTCGGCGCGAACTCCGACCTCGGCCCGAACATCATCCTCGGCCCGAACACCGAATTTCGGCCCGAACACCACTTCGCCCCAAACACCATTTCGGCCCGAAGACCACTTCCGCCCGAACATCCCTCTTCAGCCCGAACTCTTCAATATCCAAGATTGTGTGACAAAAGGTGCTATACTAAAACATTCATAACTTTCAGCTCGGGTGCCTGTTTCACGCCCACGAGTAACCAAAATAGCTGGTTCGTTCGTCACTGCCAAGAACAAGTTCGGCCCGAACTCTTCAGTGTTCCCGGCCCGAACTTCATTTTTGGCCCGAACTTCAACCTCGGCCCGAACTTCAACCTCGGCCCGCACTCCGACCTCGGCCCGAACTTCAACCTCGGCCCGAACATCATCCTCGGCCCGAACTCCGAACTTAGGCCCGAACACCACTTCGGCCCGAACATCCCACTTCGGCCCGAACACCACTTCGGCCCGAACATCCCTCTTCGGCCCGAACTCTTCAATATCCAAGATTGTGTGACAAAAGATGTTATACTAAAACATTCATAACTTTCAGCTCGGGTGTCCGTTTCACGCCCACGAGTAACCAAAATAGCTGGTTCTTTCGTCACTGCCAAGAACAAGTTCGGGCCGAACTCTTCACTGTTCCCGGCCCGAACTTCATTTTCGGCCCGAACTTCAACCTCGGCCCGAACTTCAACCTCGGCCCGAACTCCGACCTCGGCCCGAACTTCAACCTAGGCCCGAACATCATCCTCGGCCCGAACACCGAATTTCGGCCCGAACACCACTTCGGCCCGAACATCCCACTTCGGCCCGAACATCCCTCTTCGGCCCGAACTCTTCAATATCCAAGATTGTGTGACAAAAGGTGCTATACTAAAACATTCATAACTTTCAGCTCAGGTGTCCGTTTCACGCCCACGAGTAACAAAAATAGCTGCTTCGTTCGTCACTGCCAAGAACAAGTTCGGCCCGAACTCTTCACTGTTCCCAGCCTGAACTTCATTTTCGGCCCGAACTTCAACTTCGGCCCGAACTTCAACCTCGGCGCGAACTCCGACCTCGGCCCGAACATCATCCTCGGCCCGAACACCGAACTTCGGCCCGAACACCACTTCGGCCCGAACATCCCTCTTCGGCCCGAACACCACTTCGGCCCGAACATCCCTCTCGGCCCGAACATCCCTCTTCGGCCCGAACTCTTCAATATCCAAGATTGTGTGACAAAAGGTGCTATACTAAAACATTCATAACTTTCAGCTCGGGTGTCCATTTCACGCCCACGAGTAAACAAAATAGCTGGTTCGTTCGTCACTGCCTAGAACAAGTTCGGCCCGAACTCTTCACTGTTCCCGGCCCGAACTTCATTTTCGGCCCGAACTTCAACCTCGGCCCGAACTTCAACCTCGGCCCGAACTCCGACCTCGGCCCGAATTTTAACCTCGGCCCGAACATCATCCTCGGCCCGAACACCAAACTTCGGCCCGAACACCACTTCGGCCCGAACACCACTTCGGCCTAAACATCCCTCTTCGGTCCGATCTCTTCAATATCCAAGATTGTGTGACAAAAGGTGCTATTCTAAAACATTCATAACTTTCAGCTCGGGTGTCCGTTTCACGCCCACGAGTAACCAAAATAGCTGGTTCGTTCGTCACTGCCAAGAACAAGTTCGGCCCGAACTCTTCACTGTTCCCGGCCCGAACTTCAACCTCGGCCCGAACTTCAACCTCGGCCCGAACTCCGACCTCGGCCCGAACTTCAACCTCGGCCCGAACATCATCCTCGGCCCGAACACCGAATTTCGGCCCGAACACCACTTCGCCCCAAACACCACTTCCGCCCGAACATCCCTCTTCGGCCCGAAATCTTCAATATCCAAGATTGTGTGACAAAAGGTGCTATACTAAAATATTCATAACTTTCAGCTCGGGTGTCTGTTTCACGCCCACGAGTAACCAAAATAGCTGGTTCGTTCGTCACTGCCAAGAACAAGTTCGGCCCGAACTCTTCAGTGTTCCCGGCCCGAACTTCATTTTCGGCCCGAACTTCAACCTCGGCCCGAACTTCAACCTCGGCCCACACTCCGACCTCGGCCCGAACTTAACCCTCGGCCCGAACATCATCCTCGGCCCGAACACCGAACTTCGGCCCGAACACCACTTCGGCCCGAACATCCCACTTCGGCCCGAACACCACTTCGGCCCGAACATCCCTCTTCGGCCCGAACTCTTCAATATCCAAGATTGTGTGACAAAAGGTGCTATACTAAAACATTCATAACTTTCAGCTCGGGTGTCCGTTTCACGCCCACGAGTAACCAAAATAGCTGGTTCGTTCGTCACTGCCTAGAACAAGTTCGGCCCGAACTCTTCACTGTTCCCGGCCCGAACTTCATTTTCGGCCCGAACTTCAACCTCGGCCCGAACTTCAACCTCGGCCCGAACTCCGACCTCGGCCCGAACTTCAACCTCGGCCCGAACATCATCCTCGGCCCGAACACCAAACTTCGGCACGAACACCACTTCGGCCTGAACATCCCTCTTCGGCCCGATCTCTTCAATATCCAAGATTGTGTGACAAAAGGTGCTATTCTAAAACATTCATAACTTTCAGCTCGGGTGTCCGTTTCACGCCCACGAGTAACCAAAATAGCTGGTTCGTTCGTCACTGCCAAGAACAAGTTCGGCCCGAACTCTTCACTGTTCCCGGCCCGAACTTCATTTTCGGCCCGAACTTCAACCTCGGCCCGAACTTCAACCTCGGCGCGAACTCCGACCTCGGCCCGAACATCATCCTCGGCCCGAACACCGAATTTCGGCCCGAACACCACTTCGCCCCAAACACCATTTCGGCCCGAAGACCACTTCCGCCCGAACATCCCTCTTCAGCCCGAACTCTTCAATATCCAAGATTGTGTGACAAAAGGTGCTATACTAAAACATTCATAACTTTCAGCTCGGGTGCCTGTTTCACGCCCACGAGTAACCAAAATAGCTGGTTCGTTCGTCACTGCCAAGAACAAGTTCGGCCCGAACTCTTCAGTGTTCCCGGCCCGAACTTCATTTTTGGCCCGAACTTCAACCTCGGCCCGAACTTCAACCTCGGCCCGCACTCCGACCTCGGCCCGAACTTCAACCTCGGCCCGAACATCATCCTCGGCCCGAACTCCGAACTTAGGCCCGAACACCACTTCGGCCCGAACATCCCACTTCGGCCCGAACACCACTTCGGCCCGAACATCCCTCTTCGGCCCGAACTCTTCAATATCCAAGATTGTGTGACAAAAGATGTTATACTAAAACATTCATAACTTTCAGCTCGGGTGTCCGTTTCACGCCCACGAGTAACCAAAATAGCTGGTTCTTTCGTCACTGCCAAGAACAAGTTCGGGCCGAACTCTTCACTGTTCCCGGCCCGAACTTCATTTTCGGCCCGAACTTCAACCTCGGCCCGAACTTCAACCTCGGCCCGAACTCCGACCTCGGCCCGAACTTCAACCTAGGCCCGAACATCATCCTCGGCCCGAACACCGAATTTCGGCCCGAACACCACTTCGGCCCGAACATCCCACTTCGGCCCGAACATCCCTCTTCGGCCCGAACTCTTCAATATCCAAGATTGTGTGACAAAAGGTGCTATACTAAAACATTCATAACTTTCAGCTCAGGTGTCCGTTTCACGCCCACGAGTAACAAAAATAGCTGCTTCGTTCGTCACTGCCAAGAACAAGTTCGGCCCGAACTCTTCACTGTTCCCAGCCTGAACTTCATTTTCGGCCCGAACTTCAACTTCGGCCCGAACTTCAACCTCGGCGCGAACTCCGACCTCGGCCCGAACATCATCCTCGGCCCGAACACCGAACTTCGGCCCGAACACCACTTCGGCCCGAACATCCCTCTTCGGCCCGAACACCACTTCGGCCCGAACATCCCTCTCGGCCCGAACATCCCTCTTCGGCCCGAACTCTTCAATATCCAAGATTGTGTGACAAAAGGTGCTATACTAAAACATTCATAACTTTCAGCTCGGGTGTCCATTTCACGCCCACGAGTAAACAAAATAGCTGGTTCGTTCGTCACTGCCTAGAACAAGTTCGGCCCGAACTCTTCACTGTTCCCGGCCCGAACTTCATTTTCGGCCCGAACTTCAACCTCGGCCCGAACTTCAACCTCGGCCCGAACTCCGACCTCGGCCCGAATTTTAACCTCGGCCCGAACATCATCCTCGGCCCGAACACCAAACTTCGGCCCGAACACCACTTCGGCCCGAACACCACTTCGGCCTAAACATCCCTCTTCGGTCCGATCTCTTCAATATCCAAGATTGTGTGACAAAAGGTGCTATTCTAAAACATTCATAACTTTCAGCTCGGGTGTCCGTTTCACGCCCACGAGTAACCAAAATAGCTGGTTCGTTCGTCACTGCCAAGAACAAGTTCGGCCCGAACTCTTCACTGTTCCCGGCCCGAACTTCAACCTCGGCCCGAACTTCAACCTCGGCCCGAACTCCGACCTCGGCCCGAACTTCAACCTCGGCCCGAACATCATCCTCGGCCCGAACACCGAATTTCGGCCCGAACACCACTTCGCCCCAAACACCACTTCCGCCCGAACATCCCTCTTCGGCCCGAAATCTTCAATATCCAAGATTGTGTGACAAAAGGTGCTATACTAAAATATTCATAACTTTCAGCTCGGGTGTCTGTTTCACGCCCACGAGTAACCAAAATAGCTGGTTCGTTCGTCACTGCCAAGAACAAGTTCGGCCCGAACTCTTCAGTGTTCCCGGCCCGAACTTCATTTTCGGCCCGAACTTCAACCTCGGCCCGAACTTCAACCTCGGCCCACACTCCGACCTCGGCCCGAACTTAACCCTCGGCCCGAACATCATCCTCGGCCCGAACACCGAACTTCGGCCCGAACACCACTTCGGCCCGAACATCCCACTTCGGCCCGAACACCACTTCGGCCCGAACATCCCTCTTCGGCCCGAACTCTTCAATATCCAAGATTGTGTGACAAAAGGTGCTATACTAAAACATTCATAACTTTCAGCTCGGGTGTCCGTTTCACGCCCACGAGTAACCAAAATAGCTGGTTCGTTCGTCACTGCCTAGAACAAGTTCGGCCCGAACTCTTCACTGTTCCCGGCCCGAACTTCATTTTCGGCCCGAACTTCAACCTCGGCCCGAACTTCAACCTCGGCCCGAACTCCGACCTCGGCCCGAACTTCAACCTCGGCCCGAACATCATCCTCGGCCCGAACACCAAACTTCGGCACGAACACCACTTCGGCCTGAACATCCCTCTTCGGCCCGATCTCTTCAATATCCAAGATTGTGTGACAAAAGGTGCTATTCTAAAACATTCATAACTTTCAGCTCGGGTGTCCGTTTCACGCCCACGAGTAACCAAAATAGCTGGTTCGTTCGTCACTGCCAAGAACAAGTTCGGCCCGAACTCTTCACTGTTCCCGGCCCGAACTTCATTTTCGGCCCGAACTTCAACCTCGGCCCGAACTTCAACCTCGGCGCGAACTCCGACCTCGGCCCGAACATCATCCTCGGCCCGAACACCGAATTTCGGCCCGAACACCACTTCGCCCCAAACACCATTTCGGCCCGAAGACCACTTCCGCCCGAACATCCCTCTTCAGCCCGAACTCTTCAATATCCAAGATTGTGTGACAAAAGGTGCTATACTAAAACATTCATAACTTTCAGCTCGGGTGCCTGTTTCACGCCCACGAGTAACCAAAATAGCTGGTTCGTTCGTCACTGCCAAGAACAAGTTCGGCCCGAACTCTTCAGTGTTCCCGGCCCGAACTTCATTTTTGGCCCGAACTTCAACCTCGGCCCGAACTTCAACCTCGGCCCGCACTCCGACCTCGGCCCGAACTTCAACCTCGGCCCGAACATCATCCTCGGCCCGAACTCCGAACTTAGGCCCGAACACCACTTCGGCCCGAACATCCCACTTCGGCCCGAACACCACTTCGGCCCGAACATCCCTCTTCGGCCCGAACTCTTCAATATCCAAGATTGTGTGACAAAAGATGTTATACTAAAACATTCATAACTTTCAGCTCGGGTGTCCGTTTCACGCCCACGAGTAACCAAAATAGCTGGTTCTTTCGTCACTGCCAAGAACAAGTTCGGGCCGAACTCTTCACTGTTCCCGGCCCGAACTTCATTTTCGGCCCGAACTTCAACCTCGGCCCGAACTTCAACCTCGGCCCGAACTCCGACCTCGGCCCGAACTTCAACCTAGGCCCGAACATCATCCTTGGCCCGAACACCGAATTTCGGCCCGAACACCACTTCGGCCCGAACATCCCACTTCGGCCCGAACATCCCTCTTCGGCCCGAACTCTTCAATATCCAAGATTGTGTGACAAAAGGTGCTATACTAAAACATTCATAACTTTCAGCTCAGGTGTCCGTTTCACGCCCACGAGTAACAAAAATAGCTGCTTCGTTCGTCACTGCCAAGAACAAGTTCGGCCCGAACTCTTCACTGTTCCCAGCCTGAACTTCATTTTCGGCCCGAACTTCAACTTCGGCCCGAACTTCAACCTCGGCGCGAACTCCGACCTCGGCCCGAACATCATCCTCGGCCCGAACACCGAACTTCGGCCCGAACACCACTTCGGCCCGAACATCCCTCTTCGGCCCGAACTCTTCAATATCCAAGATTGTGTGACAAAAGGTGCTATACTAAAACATTCATAACTTTCAGCTCGGGTGTCCGTTTCACGCCCACGAGTAACCAAAATAGCTAGTTCGTTCGTCACTGCCAAGAACAAGTTCGGCCCGAACTCTTCACTGTTCCCGGCCCGAACATCATTTTCGGCCCGAACTTCAACCTCGGCCCGAACTCCGACCTCGGCCCGAACTTCAACCTCGGCCCGAACATCATCCTCGGCCCGAACACCGAATTTCGGCCCGAACACCACTTCGCCCCAAACACCACTTCGGCCCGAAGACCACTTCCGCCCGAACATCCCTCTTCGGCCCGAACTCTTCAATATCCAAGATTGTGTGACAAAAGGTGCTATACTAAAACATTCATAACTTTCAGCTCGGGTGTCTGTTTCACGCCCACGAGTAACCAAAATAGCTGGTTCGTTCGTCACTGCCAAGAACAAGTTCGGCCCGAACACTTCAGTGTTCCCGGCCCGAACTTCATTTTCGGCCCGAACTTCAACCTCGGCCCGAACTTCAACCTCGGCCCGCACTCCGACCTCGGCCCGAACTTCAACCTCGGCCCGAACATCATCCTCGGCCCGAACACCGAACTTCGGCCCGAACACCACTTCGGCCCGAACATCCCACTTCGGCCCGAACACCACTTCGGCCCGAACATCCCTCTTCGGCCCGAACTCTTCAATATCCAAGATTGTGTGACAAAAGGTGTTATACTAAAACATTCATAACTTTCAGCTCGGGTGTCCGTTTCACGCCCACGAGTAACCAAAATAGCTGGTTCGTTCGTCACTGCCTAGAACAAGTTCGGCCCGAACTCTTCACTGTTCCCGGCCCGAACTTCATTTTCGGCCCGAACTTCAACCTCGGCCCGAACTTCAACCTCGGCCCGAACCTCAACCTCGGCCCGAACTTCAACCTCAGCCCGAACATCATCCTCGGCCCGAACACCAAACTTCGGCCCGAACACCACTTCGGCCCGTGCACCACTTCGGCCTGAACATCCCTCTTCGGCCCGATCTCTTCAATATCCAAGATTGTGTGACAAAAGGTGCTATTCTAAAACATTCATAACTTTCAGCTCGGTGTCCGTTTCACGCCCACGAGTAACAAAAATAGCTGGTTCGTTCGTCACTGCCAAGAACAAGTTCGGCCCGAACTCTTCACTGTTCCTGGCCCGAACTTCATTTTCGGCCCGAACTTCAACCTCGGCCCGAACTTCAACCTCGGCCCGAACATCATCCTCGGCCCGAACACCAAACTTCGGCCCGAACATCATCCTCGGCCCGAACACCATACTTCGGCCCGAACACCACTTCGGCCCGAACACCACTTCGGCCTGAACATCCCTCTTCGGCCCGATCTCTTCAATATCCAAGATTGTGTGACAAAAGGTGCTATTCTAAAACATTCATAACTTTCATCTCGGGTGTCCGTTTCACGCCCACGAGTAACCAAAATAGCTGGTTCGTTCGTCACTGCCAAGAACAAGTTCGGCCCGAACTCTTCACTGTTCCCGGCCCGAACTTCATTTTCGGCCCGAACTTCAACCTCGGCCCGAACTCCGACCTCGGCCCGAACTTCAACCTCGGCCCGAACATCATCCTCGGCCCGAACACCGAATTTCGGCCCGAACACCACTTCGCCCCAAACACCACTTCGGCCCGAAGACCACTTCCGCCCGAACATCCCTCTTCGGCCCGAACTCTTCAATATCCAAGATTGTGTGACAAAAGGTGCTATACTAAAACATTCATAACTTTCAGCTCGGGTGTCTGTTTCACGCCCACGAGTAACCAAAATAGCTGGTTCGTTCGTCACTGCCAAGAACAAGTTCGGCCCGAACTCTTCAGTGTTCCCGGCCCGAACTTCATTTTCGGCCCGAACTTCAACCTCGGCCCGAACTTCAACCTCGGCCCGCACTCCGACCTCGGCCCGAACTTCAACCTCGGCCCGAACATCATCCTCGGCCCGAACACCGAACTTCGGCCCGAACACCACTTCGGCCCGAACATCCCACTTCGGCCCGAACACCACTTCGGCCCGAACATCCCTCTTCGGCCCGAACTCTTCAATATCCAAGATTGTGTGACAAAAGGTGCTATACTAAAACATTCATAACTTTCAGCTCGGGTGTCCGTTTCACGCCCACGAGTAACCAAAATAGCTGGTTCGTTCGTCACTGCCTAGAACAAGTTCGGCCCGAACTCTTCACTGTTCCCGGCCCGAACATCATTTTCGGCCCGAACTTCAACCTCGGCCCGAACTTCAACCTCGGCCCGAACTCCGACCTCGGCCCGAACTTCAACCTCGGCCCGAACATCATCCTCGGCCCGAACACCAAACTTCGGCCCGAACACCACTTCGGCCCGAACACCACTTCGGCCCGAACACCACTTCGGCCTGAATATCCCTCTTCGGCCCGATCTCTTCAATATCCAAGATTGTGTGACAAAAGGTGCTATTCAAAAACATTCATAACTTTCAGCTCGGGTGTCCGTTTCACGCCCATGAGTAACCAAAATAGCTGGTTCGTTCGTCACTGCCAAGAACAAGTTCGGCCCGAACTCTTCCCTGTTCCCGGCCCGAACTTCAGTTTCGGCCTGAACTTGGTTCAAGGGCCATCAGTATCAGTTATGGACATCTAGTGGTTATCATGGTTCAAGAACCATGGTTATGGGTTATGGACACCTATTAATTGTAAAATGGATATCTGTAGGCTATTGGACATGGCTAGTAGTTATAATGGTTCAAGGGCCATCAGTATCAGTTATGGACATCTAGTGGTTATCATGGTTCAAGAACCATGGTTATGGGTTATGGACACCTATTAATTGTAAAATGGATATCTGTAGGCTATTGGACATGGCTAGTAGTTATAATGGTTCAAGGGCCATCAGTATTAGTTATGGACATCTAGTGGTTATAATGATTCAAGAACCATGGTTATGGGTTATGGACACCTATTACTCGTAAAATGGATATTTATAGGCTATCTGTCATGGCTAGTAGTTATAATGGTTCAAGGGCCATCAGTATAAGTTATGGACATCTAGTGGTTATAATCGTTCAAGGACCATGTTATGGGTTATGGACACGTATTACTTGTAAAATGAATAGCTATAGGCTATTGGTCATGGCTAGTAGTTATAATGGTTCAAGGGCCATCAGTATCAGTTTTGGACATCTAGTTGTTATAATGGTTCAAGGACCATGGTTATGGGTTATGGACACCTATTACATGTAAAATGAATTTCTATAGGCTATTGGTCATGGCTAGTAGTTATAATGGTTCAAGGGCCATCAGTATCAGTTATGGACATCTTGTGGTTATAATGGTTCAAGGACCTTGGTTATGGGTTACGGACACCTATTACTTGTAAAATAGATATCTATATAGGTCATGGGTAGTAGTTATAATTGTTCAAGGGCCATGGTTATGGGTTATAAACACCTATTACTTGTAAAATAGATATCTATAGGCTATTGGTCATGGCTAGTAGTTATAATGGTTCAAGGGCCATCAGTATCAGTTATGGACATCTAGTTGTTATAATGTTCAAGGACCATGGTTATGGGTTATGGACACCTATTACTTGTAAAATGGATATCTAAAGGCTATTGGTCATGGCTAGTAGTTATAATGGTTCAAGGGCCATCGATATGAGTTATGGACATGCATGTAGTGGTTATAATGGTTCAATGGCCTTGGTTATGGGTTATGCACACCTATTACTTGTAAAATGGATATTTATATGCTATTGGTCATGGCTAGTAGTTATAATGGTTCAAGGGCCATCAGTATCAGTTATGGACAACTACTGGTTATAATGGTTCAAGGACCATGGTTATGGGTTATGGACACCTATTACTTGTAAAATGGATATCTATAGGCTATTGGTCATGGCTACTAGTTATAATGGTTCAAGGGCCATCAGTATCAGTTATGGACATCTAGTGGTTATCATGGTTCAAGAACCATGGTTATGGGTTATGGACACCTATTAATTGTAAAATGGATATCTGTAGGCTATTGGACATGGCTAGTAGTTATAATGGTTCAAGGGCCATCAGTATCAGTTATGGACATCTAGTGGTTATAATGATTCAAGGACCATGGTTATGGGTTATGGACACCTATTACTTGTAAAATGGATATCTATAGGCTATTGGTCATGGCTAGTAGTTATAATGGTTCAAGGGCCATCGATATGAGTTACGGACATGTAGTGGTTATAATGGTTCAATGGCCTTGGTTATGGGTTATGGACACCTATTACTTGTAAAATGGATATCTATTGGCTATTGGTCAAGGCTAGTAGTTATAATGGTTCAAGGGCCATCAGTGTCAGTTATGGACATCTAGTGGTTATAATGGTTCGACGACGATTGTTATGGGTAATGGACACCTATTATTTGTAAAATGGTTATCTATAGGCTATTGGTCATGGCTAGTAGTTATAATGGTTCAAGGGCCATCGATATGAGTTATGGACATGTAGTGGTTATAATGGTTAAATGGCCTTGGTTGTGGGTTATGGACACCTATTACTTGTAAAATGTATATCTATAGGCTATTGGTCATGGCTAGTAGTTATAATGGTTCAAGGGCCATCAATATCAGTTATGGACATCTAGTGGTTATAATGATTCAGGGACCATGGTTATGGGTTATGGACACCTATTACTTGTAAAATGGATATCTATAGGCTATTGGTCATGGCTAGTAGTTATAATGGTTCAAGGGCCATCGATATGAGTTACGGACATGTAGTGGTTATAATGGTTCAATGGCCTTGGTTATGGGTTATGGACACCTATTACTTGTAAAATGGATATCTATTGGTTATTGGTCAAGGCTAGTAGTTATAATGGTTCAAGGGCCATCAGTGTCAGTTATGGACATCTAGTGGTTATAATGGTTCGACGACGATTGTTATGGGTAATGGACACCTATTAATTGTAAAATGGTTATCTATAGGCTATTGGTCATGGCTAGTAGTTATAATGGTTCAAGGGCCATCGATATGAGTTACGGACATGTAGTGGTTATAATGGTTCAATGGCCTTGGTTATGGGTTATGGACACCTATTACTTGTAAAATGGATATCTATTGGCTATTGGTCAAGGCTAGTAGTTATAATGGTTCAGGGACGATTGTTATGCGTAATGGACACCTATTACTTTTAAAATGGATATCTATAGGCTATTGGTCATGGCTAGTAGTTATAATGGTTCAAGGGCCATCAATATCAGTTATGGACATCTAGTGGTTATAATGATTCAAGGACCATGGTTATGGGTTATGGACACCTATTACTTGTAAAATGGATATCTATAGGCTATTGGTCATGCCTAGTAGTTATAATGGTTCAAGGGCCATCGATATGAGTTACGGACATGTAGTGGTTATAATGGTTCAATGGCCTTGGTTATGGGTTATGGACACCTATTACTTGTAAAATGGATATCTATTGGCTATTGGTCAAGGCTAGTAGTTATAATGGTTCAAGGGCCATCAGTGTCAGTTATGGACATCTAGTGGTTATAATGGTTCGACGACGATTGTTATGGGTAATGGACACCTATTACTTGTAAAACTGTTATCTATAGGCTATTGGTTATGGCTAGTAGTTATAATGGTTCAAGGGCCATCGATATGAGTTACGGACATGTAGTGGTTATAATGGTTCAATGGCCTTGGTTATGGGTTATGGACACCTATTACTTGTAAAATGGATATCTATTGGCTATTGGTCAAGGCTAGTAGTTATAATGGTTCAGGGACGATAGTTATGCGTAATGGACACCTATTACTTTTAAAATGGATATCTATAGGCTATTGGTCATGGCTAGTAGTTATAATGGTTCAAGGGCCATCAGTATCAGTTATGGACATCTAGTTGTTATAATGGTTCAAGGACCATGGTTATGGGTTATGGACACCTATTACTTGTAAAATGGATATCTATAGACTATTGGTCATGGCTAGTAGTTATAATGGTTCAAGGGCCATCGATATGAGTTATGGACATGCATGTAGTGGTTATAATGGTTCAATGGCCTTGGTTATGGGCTATGCACACCTATTACTTGTAAAATGGATATCTTTAGGCTATAGGTCATGGTAGTTGTTATAATGGTTCAAGGGCCATCAGTATCAGTTATGGACATCTAGTGGTTATAATGGTTCAAGAACCATGGTTATGGGTTATGGACACCTATTACTTGTAAATTGGATATCTAGAGGCTATTGGTCATGGCTAGTAGTTATAATGGTTGAAGGGCCATCAGTATCAGTTATGGACATCTAGTGGTTATAATGGTTCAAGAACCATGGTTATGGGTTATGGACACCTATTACTTGTAAAATGGATATCTATAGGCTACTGGTCATGGCTAGTAGTTATAATGGTTCAAGGGCCATCAGTATCAGTTATCGACATCTAGTGGTTATAATGGTTCAGGGACGATTGTTATGGGTAATGGACACCTATTACTTGTAAAATGGATATCTATAGGCTACTGGTCATGGCTGGTAGTTATAATGGTTCAAGGGCCATCGATATGAGTTACGGACATGTAGTGGTTATAATGGTTCAAGAACCATGGTTATGGGTTATGGACACCTATTACTTGTAAAACGTATATCTGTAAGCTATTGGACATGGCTAGTAGTTATAATGGTACAAGGGCCATCAGTATCAGTCATGGACATCTAGTGGTTATAATGATTCAAGGACCATGGTTATGGGTTATGGACACCTATTACTTGTAAAATGGATATCTATAGGCTATTGGTCAAGGCTAGTAGTTATAATGGTTCAAGGGCCATCAGTGTCAGTTATGGACATCTAGTGGTTATAATGGTTCGACGACGATTGTTATGGGTAATGGACACCTATTACTTGTAAAATGGTTATCTATAGGCTATTGGTCATGGCTAGTAGTTATAATGGTTCAAGGGCCATCGATATGAGTTATGGACATGTAGTGGTTATAATGGTTCAATGGCCTTGGTTGTGGGTTATGGACACCTATTACTTGTAAAATGTATATCTATAGGCTATCGGTCATGGCTAGTAGTTATAATGGTTCAAGGGCCATCAGTATCAGTTATGAACATCTAGTTGTTATAATGGTTCAAGGACCATGGTTATGGGTTATGGACACCTATTACTTGTAAAATGGATATCTATAGACTATTGGTCATGGCTAGTAGTTATAATGGTTCAGGGGCCATCGATATGAGTTTATGGACATGTAGTGGTTATAATGGTTCACCGGCCTTGGTTATGGGTTATGGACACCTATTACTTGTAAAATGGCTGTATGGTACTGGTCAAGGTTACTAGTTAAAATGGTTCATGGGCCATCAGTATCAGTTATGGACATCTAGTGGTTATAATGGTTCAATGGCCTTGGTTATGGGTTATGGACACCTATTACTTGTAAAATGGATATCTATTGGCTATTGGTCAAGGCTAGTAGTTATAATGGTTCAGGGACGATAGTTATGCGTAATGGACACCTATTACTTTTAAAATGGATATCTATAGGCTATTGGTCATGGCTAGTAGTTATAATGGTTCAAGGGCCATCAGTATCAGTTATGGACATCTAGTTGTTATAATGGTTCAAGGACCATGGTTATGGGTTATGGACACCTATTACTTGTAAAATGGATATCTATAGACTATTGGTCATGGCTAGTAGTTATAATGGTTCAAGGGCCATCGATATGAGTTATGGACATGCATGTAGTGGTTATAATGGTTCAATGGCCTTGGTTATGGGCTATGCACACCTATTACTTGTAAAATGGATATCTTTAGGCTATAGGTCATGGTAGTTGTTATAATGGTTCAAGGGCCATCAGTATCAGTTATGGACATCTAGTGGTTATAATGGTTCAAGAACCATGGTTATGGGTTATGGACACCTATTACTTGTAAATTGGATATCTAGAGGCTATTGGTCATGGCTAGTAGTTATAATGGTTGAAGGGCCATCAGTATCAGTTATGGACATCTAGTGGTTATAATGGTTCAAGAACCATGGTTATGGGTTATGGACACCTATTACTTGTAAAATGGATATCTATAGGCTACTGGTCATGGCTAGTAGTTATAATGGTTCAAGGGCCATCAGTATCAGTTATCGACATCTAGTGGTTATAATGGTTCAGGGACGATTGTTATGGGTAATGGACACCTATTACTTGTAAAATGGATATCTATAGGCTACTGGTCATGGCTGGTAGTTATAATGGTTCAAGGGCCATCGATATGAGTTACGGACATGTAGTGGTTATAATGGTTCAAGAACCATGGTTATGGGTTATGGACACCTATTACTTGTAAAACGTATATCTGTAAGCTATTGGACATGGCTAGTAGTTATAATGGTACAAGGGCCATCAGTATCAGTCATGGACATCTAGTGGTTATAATGATTCAAGGACCATGGTTATGGGTTATGGACACCTATTACTTGTAAAATGGATATCTATAGGCTATTGGTCAAGGCTAGTAGTTATAATGGTTCAAGGGCCATCAGTGTCAGTTATGGACATCTAGTGGTTATAATGGTTCGACGACGATTGTTATGGGTAATGGACACCTATTACTTGTAAAATGGTTATCTATAGGCTATTGGTCATGGCTAGTAGTTATAATGGTTCAAGGGCCATCGATATGAGTTATGGACATGTAGTGGTTATAATGGTTCAATGGCCTTGGTTGTGGGTTATGGACACCTATTACTTGTAAAATGTATATCTATAGGCTATCGGTCATGGCTAGTAGTTATAATGGTTCAAGGGCCATCAGTATCAGTTATGAACATCTAGTTGTTATAATGGTTCAAGGACCATGGTTATGGGTTATGGACACCTATTACTTGTAAAATGGATATCTATAGACTATTGGTCATGGCTAGTAGTTATAATGGTTCAGGGGCCATCGATATGAGTTTATGGACATGTAGTGGTTATAATGGTTCACCGGCCTTGGTTATGGGTTATGGACACCTATTACTTGTAAAATGGCTGTATGGTACTGGTCAAGGTTACTAGTTAAAATGGTTCATGGGCCATCAGTATCAGTTATGGACATCTAGTGGTTATAATGGTTCAAGAACCATGGTTATGGGTTATGGACACCTATTACTTGTAAAATGTATATGTAGGCTATTGGACATGGCTAGTAGTTATAATGGTTCAAGGGCCATCAGTATCAGTCATGTACATCTAGTGGTTATAATGATTCAAGGACCATGGTTATGGGTTATGGACACCTATTACTTGTAAAATGGATATCTATTGGCTATTGGTCAAGGCTAGTAGTTATAATGGTTCAATGGCCATCAGTGTCAGTTATGAACATCTAGTGGTTATAATGGTTTGACGACGATTGTTATGGGTAATGGACACCTATTACTTGTAAAATGGTTATCTATAGGCTATTGGTCATGGCTAGTTGTTATAATGGTTTAAGGGCCATCGATATGAGTTATGGACATGTAGTGGTTATAATGGTTCAATGGCCTTGGTTGTGGGTTATGGACACCTATTACTTGTAAAATGTATACCTATAGGCTATTGGTCATGGCTAGTAGTTATAATGGTTCAAGGGCCATAAGTATCAGTTATGGACATCTAGTTGTTATAATGGTTCAAGGACCATGGTTATGGGTTATGGACACCTATTACTTGTAAAATGGATATCTATAGGCTATTGGTCATGGCTAGTAGTTTTAATGGTTCAGGGGCCATCGGTATGAGTTATGGACATGTAGTGGTTATAATGGTTCACTGGCCTTGGTTATGGGTTATGGACACCTATTGCTTGTAAAATGGATATCTGTATGGTACTGGTCAAGGTTACTAGTTAAAATGGTTCATGGGCCATCAGTATCAGTTATGGACATCTAGTGGTTATAATGGTTCAAGAACCATGGTTATGGGTTATGGACACCTATTACTTGTAAAATGTATATCTGTAGGCTATTGGACATGGCTAGTAGTTATAATGGTTCAAGGGCCATCAGTATCAGTCATGGACGTCTAGTGGTTATAAAGATTCAAGGACCATGGTTATGGGTTATGGACACCTATTACTTGTAAAATGGATATCTATTGGCTATTGGTCAAGGCTAGTAGTTATAATGGTTCAAGGGCCATCAGTGTCAGTTATGAACATCTAGTGGTTATAATGGTTCGACGACGATTGTTATGGGTAATGGACACCTATTACTTGTAAAATGGTTATCTATAGGCTATTGGTCATGGCTAGTAGTTATAATGGTTCAAGGGCCATCGATATGAGTTATGGACATGTAGTGGTTATAATGGTTCAATGGCCTTGGTTGTCGGTTATGGACACCTATTACTTGTAAAATGTATATCTATAGGCTATTAGTCATGTCTAGTAGTTATAATGGTTCAAGGGCCATCAGTATCAGTTATGGACATCTAGTTGTTATAATGGTTCAAGGACCATGGTTATGGGTTATGGACACCTATTACTTGTAAAATGGATATCTATAGGCTATTGGTCATGGCTAGTAGTTATAATGGTTCAGGGGCCATCGATATGAGTTATGGACATGTAGTGGTTATAATGGTTCACTGGCCTTGGTTATGGGTTATGGACACCTATTACTTGTAAAATGGATATCTGTATGGTACTGGTCAAGGTTACTAGTTAAAATGGTTCATGGGCCATCAGTATCAGTTATGGACATCTAGTGGTTTAAATGGTTCAAGAACCATGGTTATGGGTTATGGACACCTATTACTTGTAAAATGTATATCTGTAGGCTATTGGACATGGCTAGTAGTTATAATGGTTCAAGGGCCATCAGTATCAGTCATGGACGTCTAGTGGTTATAATGATTCAAGGACCATGGTTATGGGTTATGGACACCTATTACTTGTAAAATGGATATCTATTGGCTATTGGTCAAGGCTAGTAGTTATAATGGTTCAAGGGCCATCAGTGTCAGTTATGAACATCTAGTGGTTATAATGGTTCGACGACGATTGTTATGGGTAATGGACACCTATTACTTGTAAAATGGTTATCTATAGGCTATTGGTCATGGCTAGTAGTTATAATGGTTCAAGGGCCATCGATATGAGTTATGGACATGTAGTGGTTATAATGGTTCAATGGCCTTGGTTGTGGGTTATGGACACCTATTACTTGTAAAATGTATATCTATAGGCTATTGGTCAAGGCTAGTAGTTATAATGGTTCAAGGGCCATCAGTGTCTGTTATGAACATCTAGTGGTTATAATGGTTCGACGACGATTGTTATGGGTAATGGACACCTATTACTTGTAAAATGGTTATCTATAGGCTATTGGTCATGGCTAGTAGTTATAATGGTTCAAGGGCCATCGATATGGGTTGTGGACATGTAGTGGTTATAATGGTTCAATGGCCTTGGTTGTCGGTTATGGACACCTATTACTTGTAAAATGTATATCTATAGGCTATTGGTCATGGCTAGTAGTTATAATGGTTCAAGGGCCATCAGTATCAGTTATGGACACCTAGTTGTTTTAATGGTTCAAGGACCATGGTTATGGGTTATGGTTCAGGAAGGTTGCAGGAATCATCTACAATGATAAAGGGCAGCCTGTACTCATTGCTAGAAGAGAAAAGGATGTATATGTGGTCAACCTATCTGAAATAGACCCAACTATTCGTGTATGCCTGCTTTCTAAAGTCAAGCCATAATTGCATTGGCTATGGCACAAGAAACTCTCTCACATCAACTTTAGATATATCAACGAGCTCAGTATGAAGAAACTGGTGAGAGGGTTGCCCACTATTACTTATTCAAAAGATAAGTTATGCTCAGCATGTGAAATGGGCAAGCAGAAGAAGAGTTCATTCATGTCTAAAGTCAATCACTCCATTAATGAACCTCTTACTATGATACATATGGATCTTTTTGGAACCATCAGCACACCATCTTTGGCCAAAAAGATCTATACTCTAGTCTTGGTTAATGAATTTTCAAGATATACTTGGGTCATCTTCCTCAAGACTAAGTCAGATGCAACAACAGAAATCATTGCCTTTATAAAAAGAGAGGAACTTCAAAAAGGCAACAAGGTCAAGCAACTTAGAAGTGACCATGGTACTGAGTTTAAGAACTCAGTATTAGCAGATTTCTGTGAAGAAAAATGAATCATTCAAAACTTCTCTGCATCCTACACACCACAACAAAATGGTGTTGTAGAAAAAAAGAATAGAACACTGATTGAAGCTGCAAGAACTTTATTATGCCATGCTGGACTGGCACTGAGTTTCTGGGCTGAAGCTGTAAACTGTGCAAACTTCACTCAGAATAGAGCTACTATAGTCCAAAGACATCTGAAGACTCCATATGAGTTATATAATGGCAAGATTCCTAATGTGGAATACTTCCACATCTTTGGGAGTAAATGCTTTGTACTCAGTACAAAACAAAATCTCAACAAATTTGCTCCCAAAGCAAATGAAGGTGTGTTCATGGGCTACTCTCCACACTCTAAAGCTTTCAGAGTGTATATCATCTCAACCAAGATGATTGTAGAATCCATTCATGTCACATTCGATGAAGATCAGAATGAGAATTCTACCTCAGCAAGTGAAGACATAAGTGGCATAGATATTCTATGCAATCCAGAACTCTCCATTGCTGAACAGCCCAAGTTTCATCCACACTTTATTCCCAAAAAGTTTAATGAAACTGATCAAGTTCAAACTCAGTATCACTATACTGCGACTAATACTGAGGTTCCCATAACAGAGGACCTCCATACTGAGTTTCCAACTAATGATCTGAACCACTCTACCTATGAAGAAGGTGAAACATCTAACACTTCACAAGAATCCATATCCTCTCTGCAAAATGAAACTGAACAGCAACCTCCGGTGTCTAATACTGACCAGAATTCCACTCAGTATCAGACACACAACACACCAAATCAACAAGATATTGTTGATCCTATTTCAAATGCTTCCTTAGGAAACAATTTAAGGGAACACAGAGACCATCCACACTCAAACATTATTGGTCCTATTGAAGAAGGTGTCCAAACAAGAAGAAAATTAGAGTTTCCACCCCAAGCAACTGCAAATTTTTGTTTCTTCTCAAGTTTTCTATCTACCATTGAACCAAAGAAAGCTGATGAAGCTTTATTAGATGAAGATTGGGTAGAAGCTATGCAAGAAGAGCTCACAGAGTTTGAGAGAAACAAAGTTTGGAACTTAGTACCACCTCCTACTGGCAAAACTATTATTGGTACTAAGTGGGTGTTCAGAAACAAGATGGACAAGGATGGTGTTGTCATCAGAAACAAAGCAAGGTTAGTTGCTCAAGGTTACAGGCAAGAAGAAGGCATTGACTATGATGAAACTTTTGCACCAGTTGCAAGAATTGAAGCTATTAGGTTGTATCTTGCATTTGCAGCCTTTAAGAATTTCAAAGTTTATCAGATGGATGTCAAAAGTGCTTTTCTAAATGGAAAACTACAAGAAGAAGTTTATGTTAAACAACCTCCAGGTTTTGTTGATCCCAAATTTCCTAATTATGTTTTCAAGCTTGATAAAGCTCTATATGGGCTCAAACAAGCTCCAAGAGCCTGGTATGATACCCTGTCTGAGTACCTTATTGAAAATAAATTTACAAGAGGTAAAATTGATAAAACATTATTTTCAAAAAGGGAAGGTTCTGACATCTTACTCATTCAGATATATGTAGATGATATTATCTTTGGTTCCACTGACAAGTCAATGTGTGACTGGTTTGCTAAGATAATGTCAACTCAGTATCAGATGAGTATGATGGGAGAACTTACTTACCTTCTTGGTTTACAAGTTGAACAGAAGCCTGATGGCACTTTTATAAATCAAAGTAAGTATGTGCATGACATGTTAAAGAAATACAAATTTGAAAATTTATCTTCCATGCACACTCCTATGGGTACTCAGGATAAGATAAGTAAGGATGAAACTGGTAAACCAGTATGTCAATCCACATACCGAGGTATGATTGGTTCCTTACTTTACTTAACTGCTAGTCGGCCTGATATCATGTTTGCCACATGTTTGTGTGCTCGGTATCAGGCTGATCCTAAAGAATCACACATGAAAGCAGTTAAGCGCATCTTTAGATATCTTACAGGTACTCCTAACCTGGGTCTTTGGTATCCCAAAGACTCAAACTTTGACCTTGAAGGGTACAAAGATGCAGATTTTGCAGGTTGTAGATTGGACAGAAAAAGCACAAGTGGAGGATGTCAATTCCTCGGTGGAATTGTAGTTGGTTGGTCAGCCAAGAAGCAAAATTCGGTAGCAACTTCCACAGCAGAAGCAGAATATGTTGCTGCAGGAAGTTGTTGTGCTCAATTATTATGGATGCAGTATCAACTCTTAGACTATGGGTTCAACTTTCATAAGACTCCCATTCATTGTGATAACAAGAGTGCTATTGCTATCACAGAGAACCCAGTCTATCACTCCAAAACAAAGCACATTGATATCAGACACCACTTTATTCGAGATAATGTGGAAAAAGGTAAGGTTGAGGTAGATTATGTATCAACAGATGAACAATTGGCCGATGTATTTACTAAACCTCTCCCTGAGGAAAGGTTTATGTATTTACTAGGACAATTAGGTATGTTGAATCCTTAATCTTTAAAACTGAACGCTCAGTTTCACTCATGTTGATACTGACCACTCAGTATCACTAGTCTGTTATCATCAAAATTTGAAATTTTTTTTTATTCATTTCCAGCATAAATTAATTGTTTTTACATTTTTATTATTTTTTTTAATAATTTTTTTTACTCAGTATTGGGGTATTACGGCGCTCAAACCGACCTTAATCCTCATACTGCTCAACGGTAACCTTTCTTAATAAGAAAGTTACCGTTGGCAGAGGATAAGGCAGTCAAATCAGCCGTTTTTACTTCCCAATACCTTAATTATCTTTCAAATCTCCTATAAATAACCGTTTTGAAGTTTGTGGTGGAGTTTGTGGTTGCTGATGTGGTTGTTGAAGTAGTGAGACTGACTATTTTATTGAGTCAATATCACCACTCATCTTGTCCATTCTGGCTAGTATTATACTTTGAGTATGTTGGATAGCCAGAATTTGCTGCATGATAGCTTGCAGAGTCACTTGGTCTCCTGCAGCCTGTGATGCCTGAATGCCCTGCACAGATGGTGCTAAAGAAACAAAAAAAAAAAAAAAAAAAAAAAAAAAAAACTGGTTAAAAGAAAAGGTTTATCAAATAGAATTGTGGTGTTGTTTAATTCTATAATCATATAAACAGAGTTTGTGAAGTCTGTATTTCATCTGGTTTATGATGAAATATTGTGGACTTGTGCATATTATGTGTAAGAAGGTTTTAGTAAAAGTGAGTGTGTAAATTTAAGTAGCTCAGTATAGGATAAGTCACATTTACTAAAAGGTTTGGGTTTGGGAATTCGAAGCCTGGGATGTGCTTCTAGTTATTTTCAATGTTTATCACTCGGTATTAGAGTGATAACAGAAATGTGGCTAAACCCCATGGAAAGTTTTTTGGATTTTGTGGCTTAAGGGTTTGTGATCATTTCTTGAATGATGCTACCCAACTCAAAAATAAGTTGGACATAATTCAAGCAGCACCAGTGGGTGTCAGTATGACATCAACCACCATTGTCTCTTTAAATGTTGAGACAACTGTAGACTGACAATGATCAATTTTGTGTGCTCAGTATATGAATTTTGCATAGCAGCAGTGGGCTAGCTATGTTGGCCATAAAAGGATATATATTTGAAAGATCGTTTGAGACTTTGGTCAGTATTGAGTTGGTACTGGCCAATACTTAGTCTCTATTTGGGAATGAAATATATATATATATAAGTTTAAGGGCTTTTTAGAAATTCATACCTGAGACTCTGTCAGATTCCCTTCTAGCGTCTGCAGAGGTCGGTGCAGGATCATGTGCTTGTTGATGTGCAGCACCAACATCTTCAATACCGACCTCTCTGTCATGCTGAGCACCTTCCAGTGTAGTTTGTGCATATTGAATCTCCACATCAAGAGGAACATGAGGTTCCTCAATTAGTTGAGCAGTTTGGACTAGTTCTGGACCTGGGAGGTCAGCGATGGCTGCAACTAGGCTTTGGGCTTGAAGAGATGCAGTTAATGATGGAACATTTGCAGGCTGCACCTCCTCAGATGATAAGTTTCCCATAATAACAGGGGAAAGATGTCTTCTTCTTCTTTGGAGGACCAGTGGTGTGTCTTCTGAGGACTCAATATCAAAAATTGTTTCTATATGAGGAACCTCAGGGTCCTGTGCAGGTGGAGAGATATGTTATTGAGTTGGTTCTTGAACTTGTGGAACATCCTGCATCTCAATATCTTGACCAGCCTGGGCTCCATTGCCACTATTATCATCATTATCATCATCATCATCATTGTCTGACTCAGTATCAGACATGTCTTCTTCATTATTTATATGTTCTTGAACAATGGCCCACATAGAAGGGCTCAGTAAAGGCTCTGCTTGTCCTGGCCTGTAAAAGAAGATCTTCTCACTAAGAGGAGGAAGATCAACCCTTGGACTGTGAAACTCATCATAAGAATGTGTGGGCATTGAGTGTTGAAAGATGAGTGATAAGAATCTGCAGAAAGGGACATTACATTCCCTTGTGTTAGCCCGATCCAAAGTAGCTAATTCATTGAAAATGAGTCGTGCATAATCAATGTTTCTTCCATAGTACAGTGCATGTACTATTTGCATCCCAAATTCATTTATTTGATCCAAAGCACCTGTCTTGTGAGTCATGCACCGAATAATTGTTGTAATGAGAATACCCCACATAGGACCAAATTCGTTTCTTTTGATGATTCATGTTGTTCCTCTTCGACCCAAAAATGGCAGTACTGAGCGTGCCTCTGATCTATCAACAAATGGGTCATACTGAGCTTGTGCTGGAAGCCTCAGTGTTTCACGAATGATTGAAGTAGAAACAAAAGCTCTTCTTTGATCCCTAATTACCCATCCAACAATCATATCTGGAGAATCGAGTGTGGCAGAGTACCAAAACTCACATAACATTTCTGGGTAAATTGCTCGAGGAGATAAGGTCAGTGCACGAGCAATTGGGCAATGCTTCATAAAAGTCACAATATTTGTGAATTCTTGGCATACCCAGGCTTGAGGAATAGTGAAATTCGCTGTGATGTTGTTCCTCGCAAACCTGGGCACTTCATCATTTCGGAATTTGATTTCCGATTCAACTTCTGGAGCAACAAAAGTGTAATTCGCCATCTGTGATTTTGATTTGAAAAAGTTTGCTTGCTAATAGAAAGTGAAATCGTTAATCACAGAGAAAATTGAAAATGAAAGAAAGAAATAACAGTTAAAAAAATTGAAGTAAAAAAAACGGTTATTTATAGGAGATTTGAAAGATAATTAAGGTATTGGGAAGTAAAAACGGCTGATTTGACTGCCTTATCCTCTGCCAACGGTAACTTTCTTATTAAGAAAGGTTACCGTTGAGCAGTATGAGGATTAAGGTCGGTTTGAGCGCCGTAATACCCCAATACTGAGTAAAAAAAATTATTAAAAAAAATAATAAAAATGTAAAAACAATTAATTTATGCTGGAAATGAATAAAAAAAATAAAAATTTCAAATTTTGATGATAATAGACTAGTGATACTGAGTGGTCAGTATCAACATGAGTGAAACTGAGCGTTCAGTTTTAAAGATTAAGGATTCAACATACCTAATTGCCCTAGTAAATACATAAACCTTTCCTCAGGGAGAGGTTTAGTAAACACATCGCCCAATTGTTCATCTGTTGATACATAATCTACCTCAACCTTACCTTTTTCCACATTATCTCGAATAAAGTGGTGTCTGATATCAATGTGCTTTGTTTTGGAGTGATAGACTGGGTTCTCTGTGATAGCAATAGCACTCTTGTTATCACAATGAATGGGAGTCTTATGAAAGTTGAACCCATAGTCTAAGAGTTGATACTGCATCCATAATAATTGAGCACAACAACTTCCTGCAGCAACATATTCTGCTTCTGCTGTGGAAGTTGCTACCGAATTTTGCTTCTTGGATGACCAACCAACTAGTCTTCCACCGAGGAATTGACATCCTCCACTTGTGCTTTTTCTGTCCAATCTACAACCTGCAAAATCTGCATCTGTGTACCCTTCAAGGTCAAAGTTTGAGTCTTTGGGATACCAAAGACCCAGGTTAGGAGTACCTGTAAGATATCTAAAGATGCGCTTAACTGCTTTCATGTGTGATTCTTTAGGATCAGCCTGATACCGAGCACACAAACATGTTGCAAACATGATATCAGGCCTGCTAGCAGTTAAATAAAGTAAGGAACCAATCATACCTCGGTATGTGGATTGACAAACTGATTTACCAGTTTCATCCTTACTTATCTTATCCTGAGTACCCATAGGAGTGTGCATGGAAGATAAATTTTCAAATTTGTATTTCTGTAACACATCATGCACATACTTACTTTGATTTATAAAAGTGCCATCAGGCTTTTGTTCAACTTGTAAACCAAGAAAATAAGTAAGTTATCCCATCATACTCATCTGATACTGAGTTGACATTATCTTAGCAAACCAGTCACACATTGACTTGTCAGTGGAACCAAAGATAATGTCATCTACATATATCTGAATGAGTAAGATGTTAGAACCGTTCCGTTTTGAAATTAATGTTTTATCAATTATACCTCTTGTAAATTTATTTTCAATAATATACTCGGACAGGGCATCATACCAGGCTCTTGGAGCTTGTTTGAGCCCATATAGAGCTTTATCAAGCTTGAAAACATAATTCGGAAATTTAGGATCAACAAAACCTGGTGGTTGTTTAACATAAACTTCTTCTTGGAGTTTTCCATTTAGAAAAGCACTTTTGACATCCATCTGATAAACTTTGAAATTTTTGAAGGCTGCATATGCAAGATACAACCTAATAGCTTCAATTCTGGCAACTGGTGCAAAAGTTTCATCATAGTCAATGCCTTCTTCTTGCCTGTAACCTTGAGCAACTAACTTTGCTTTGTTTCTGATGACAACACCATCCTTGTCCATCTTGTTTCTGAACACCCACTTAGTACCAATAATAGTTTTGCCAGTAGGAGGTGGTACTAAGTTCCAAACTTTGTTTCTCTCAAACTCTGTGAGCTCTTCATGCATAGCTTCTACCCAATCTTCATCTAATAAAGCTTCATCAGCTTTCTTTGGTTCAATGGTAGATAGAAAACTTGAGAAGAAACAAAAATTTGCAGTTGCTTGGGGTGGAAACTCTAATTTTCTTCTTGTTTGGACACCTTCTTCAATAGGACCAATAATGTTTGAGTGTGGATGGTCTCTATGTTCCCTTAAATTGTTTCCTAAGGAAGCATTTGAAATAGGATCAACAATATCTTGTTGATTTGGTGTGTTGTGTGTCTGATACTGAGTGGAATTCTGGTCAGTATTAGACACCGGAGGTTGCTGTTCAGTTTCATTTTGCAGAGTGGATATGGATTCTTGTGAAGTGTTGGATGTTTCACCTTCTTCATAGGTAGAGTGGTTCAGATCATTAGTTGGAAACTCAGTATGGAGGCCCTCTGTTATGGGAACCTCAGTATTAGTTGCAGTATAGTGATACTGAGTTTGAACTTGATCAGTTTCATTAAACTTATTGGGAGTAAAGTGTGGATGAAACTTGGGCTGTTCAGCAATGGAGTGTTCTGGATTGCATAGAATATCTATGCCACTTATGTCTTCACTTGCTGAGGTAGAATTCTCATTCTGATCTTCATCGAATGTGACATGAATGGATTCTACAATCATCTTGGTGTTGGAATATGCTTCACGCGTATAACATATAGTTATATGGCTAGTTGTTTGTGAGCCTAAAGGGTCACACACTTAAACACTAAACACCATTATATAATTAGTGTAATTAGTGTAATTACATTAATTATTAATATATAAGCTATAAGCTTGTGTATAATAAGTTTAATATTAATTGTTAATATTGAAACTTTATTGTGAGCAAAATGGAAGAAACAAATGACTAGGGACTAGAGTGCAAATAAAACAAATGTTGTTTTGGAAATCATTAAAGGGTGTTTATGGCACCATTAAAGACACATAATGGCTCCATAAATTCTCCCTCTTTCTCCTCTTTTGGCCATCCCCTACACACAACTTTTCTAAGGTTTTTGTTTCGTTTTGCTCTCAAGACAAGGACTAGCATCCTTCATTTGGTGTTCTTGCAAGTGTTGTGTGGATTACTTTTAGAGGTATTCCTATTGAATACTTGGTTTCAATCCATCACCAACTTCATCCGATTCCTACAAGATCAAAGGCTTCAAGGGTATGAAATGTTCATCCAATCTCTTTGATTTATTTATTAGTTTAATTGTATGATTTAATATTAGATCCGTTCATGGTGATTAAATCTTTCCGCTGCGTTTTGGTTCTTGTTTTAACCTAAAATCACCATTAGTGGTATCACGAGTCATTATATTAATCATATAATTAGCTAGATTTTGTGAAAAGTGGCAAAAACCAAAGTTTTTTGGTGTTTTAAATTCCGATTTTTAATTTTTTTTTCGGTTTTTTTTATAAATTAATGGGTTAAAATATGGTATTTTTGGAACCCTATTGTCACTTGTTACAAAATCGTATCAAAAAAATTAATCTTGTTATTGTATTTTTTTGATTATTTGGCTTGGAATTTATTTTTTAATTCCATGTTGTTGATATGGCAAAACATGTATTTTTGCCATATCCCAAGTCAAAGCCTTGTCAATTGTTGCTTGTTTGTGCAAACCGATGAAAGCCTGGACCATTTGTGAATGAATGTGGTTGATGTTTGGTTGTTTGGTTGTTTGGGAAAAGCCTTGTTTTTTTGGCTTAATTGTTGTAATTTGTTTCATTTATTTTTCTTTTATTTTTGGTGCCATTTTTGGGGCAATTTGTAATGTAAAAGTAATAGAATAGATTGTATTTATTTTATCTTTTTATTGTAAATTGTTGATAAAAAAATATTGAAGACTAATGAAGAAAACAACCAATTTCCGTCACAAAAGCGAGGGCTGTACGAAAACAGGTTTTCCAGAGGCATACGGACTCCGTTTTGGGCGATTAAAAAGCCTAAAATGCTTGCAAAGTCGTGGGCTACAACTTTCCAGAAGGCCGGGAAGACCAACGAAGACTCCTTCAGTGACTTTTCGGGCTTCAAAGTCTGCTGGAATTTTCTGGCAGATTACACTTTTTCACAATTTTGGGTTCTACTTGCTCAAGAATGTCTTGGAGCAAGTGGGAGCCCATTGGGTTTATGTAGGCCCGTTTGGGTTCATGTTGGCCCGTCCCCTAGTTTGACCCTTCGGTCCGTCGTGATGACTCACGTGACCGAACCTAGGATTTCATCGGTTGAGGTTTGCACAAAATTTGTTGCATGTTTTATTTATGTTTGTGGTTGTTTTCTTTTCCTATTAGATACAAGTAAATAAAACAATTAAAAATGGTTTTTTGACACAAACATTAAAACATCCAAACCTTTAATCTAAAATTGTTTTGAGATTAAACTAAGTTTAAACATGATTTGAAACTTAAAATAATAGTTAATCATTGATGATTAAACCTTTAATCTAAAATTATTTTGAGATTAAACTAAGTTTAAATACGATTTGAAACTTAAACCTTAATAATCGTTAAATGTTTTTACCGTTTATTAAACGACTTATGAAGTGATATGAATGAAGTACATGATTCATTCATATCTTAATAAAATTTTATTAATTAAAATTTAACATACCTAAAATTTAAGTCACGCCGTCCAATCGGTTGTAAATCACTTGCTTCTATTTTTGAATTCACGTGAGACGTGGTTTGAATCTAGATCCGAGGTCATTATTCTCTACGCGTGAGACCTAGAGCTATTTTGACATGATTTCACATTGGATGACTTAATCGAGTTAACGGTGAGACCTTGACTCGAGGCGACGATGCGACAAACATGCCACTTGACCCTAGATGCTTGTTCACTAGGTGCCATGAAATCCCATACCTCTAAGAGTTGCACTTGTAATGCAATTGTTGATCGTCACCTACCTATTGGATCTATCACCTCTAGCAGATCAACTGATGCGGTGATAGAAGCTCAATGGGATCTTATCTTTTAATTAAAATTAATTGGGTAGTTAATTGATTAAAAGAAATTATTATTGAAAATACTATTTTTTTGAACTTTGGTTGTTATACAGATAACAACAACATCAAAACCTAAGTATCTCCACTCAAAAATCAGTTCTTGAAAACTGAAACTGACTAATATCAACTTTATCTTCTGATATCGAATTCTAAGGATTGTCCTTAGAGATGAGAAAGTTGATACACCTATAAGAGGCCTTACCTGAGGCACCTCCTGTCAGTGATTCTGCTGCTGTTCGTCAAGCCTTTACCGAAACGTTTAACGAACACCAAGAAGTTGCTACTCATATGCTTGTGAGCATGAACCCCGAGATTCGAAAGTACTTCGAGGAACTCAAAGCATATGACATGATAAGCGAGTTGAAAATGATATTTCAACAAAAGGCAGAACTTGAACGGTTCAAAATAGTTAAAGCATTCCATGCTTGCAATCAGGAGGACGGCCAATCAGTTAGCACTTACATCTTGAATATGCAATGCTATCTTGATCCAATGGAACGTCTTGGTTACCCCTTACCACAAGTTCTTGGAATGAGCTTGATTCTTACCTCACTATCCAAGGACTATGACCAGTTTGAAAAGTGTTTTAAAAGTACATAGCATGGGGAAGACAATCGTTGAACATGCTATGGTAAAACTGGTTGAGCAAGGGTTACCCAATACTTTTCTTGCAATCAGGGAAGGTAAACCGCAAGCACAAGGCAAGAGTCTAGGTAAGGGTAAGCTAGTTTACTTTTCCAAACCTACGATTCCCCCACCTGCTAAAAAGGAGCACCCTGCAAAGGATATTTCTTGCCATCATTGCGATGAAACTGGCCATTGAAGGAGGAATTGTCCTGCCTACGTGGCAGAGTTGATGAAGGACAAATGTGTTCTAGTTAGCACATTAGGTATCTTCATTATAGAACTCTATACTTTTCGTGATAAATCTTGAGTGTATGACACTAGTTGTGGAACTCACATTTACACAAATGTGCAAGATTGAATGTGAAGTAGAAAGCTAAATGAATGGAAGCTGTGATCTTATCCTTCCTAATGCGTTAATTATTGTTTTGAACAATTGTCAATTATGCATTGTTTAGCTTTATCGTTTGTTGAATAATGGATTATGATATTTTGTTTTATGAAAAATAACATTTTTTTATAACTATTCATTGTAATAGTATGTTTGAAATTAATATGCATGATCCTAATTCAAACGATAGTTCTATATATAAATGTAGCACTCAAGAATCCAAATTGGTTTGGATTCTACTTACCTAGATCATCGTCATCTTTTCTACATAAACAAGAAACGCATTTTGATACTAAAACTCGACGGGCTTCTTTACAAATGATTATGAATTATTTAAAATGCCTCTCTTGTATATTATGGAAAGATAACAAGAAATCTTTTCTCCCAAGTTGGCGAAAGAGCTACAAATCTACTTGGACTCATACATACTGATGTATGTGGCCCTTTTAGAACTAAGACTAGGGAAGGTGCCACCTACTTTCACTGATGATATCATTCGATGTGGTTATGTTTACTTGATTAAACATCAACATGGAAGCTTTAATGATATCAGTCGCTATGGTTATGTTTACTTGATTAGACATAAACATGAAATCTTTGAAACGTTCAAAGCTTTCTAAAGTAAAAGTAGAAAATCTACTTAGCAAGACAACTCAGGCTTTCAGTCCTGATTAAGGATAAAAGTACATGAGTCAAGAGTTTCCGGATCATCCCTCACATCGTGAGATTGTCTCACAATTCACTCTTTCATACACTCCACAAGATAATGGTGCGTCTGGAAGGAGATATCGGACCCTGTATGACATGGTGCGATCTATGATGAGTCCTACTACTCTTACACTATCCTTTTGAGGGGCATGCACTGAAGTCTGCTGCTCGAATACTTGATATGGTTCCGACCAAAAGGTTAAAAAGACACCATATGAGATATGGCGTGGGAAAGTCCCTAATTTGTCTTACTTGAGGATCTGGGGTTGTGAGGATCTCGTGGAACGAGACATGCCGAACAAACTTGAGCCCATATCTATCAAGTATATCTTCGATTACTATTTTACTTCCCAACTGAGAACAAATGGTTGTTACTCGGTATGCTGAGTTTCTTGAGAACAGTCTCATTTCACAAAGCAAGTGGGAGCACTATAGACTTTGACAAGATTCAAAGTGAAGATACACAACCTTCTGGTAACACTAGCAAATATCATTCTGAGGCTGGACATATAGATGTTGGACCACAGGATGATGTTGTTCCCATTCATAGATCCGCAAGGACACTTCATGCACCTGAACGATATAGATTTATGTCGATGCTGAGGAGCAAGTTTCGAGGATCATTATGAACCCCCTAACTATCAAGTTGCATTATCGAGTTTTGAATTCGAAAAATGACTTGAAGCTATGAATGCGAAAATAAAATCCATGAGAGACAATCAAGTTTTGAACTTAGTTGATCTTTCTCAAAACAGTAAGACTGTTGACATGGATGAAAATATACACACCTATAAATCTCTCATAGTAGCAAAAGGTTACACTCAATCCTACTGGATTGACAATGATGAAACCTTCTACTCGCCTGTTACTAAAGACATTAGGATTCTTATAGCCAAAGTAGTGTACTATGACTATGAAATTTGGTTGATGATGAAATCAAAACGTTTGTTTCACCTAAAACCCAAACTGAGTATGTGTATATATGAAAGCTAGTGGGAGCGTTGTCGTTTCTCAAGTCATACATGTTGATGACATGTCACTCATGTGAAACAATATACCATGCTACAAGATGAAAATCCTGGCTTGGAAAATGTTTCGACATGATGGATTCTAGGGACACGACATACATACTTGAAGTAAAGATCTATAATGATAGATCAAAGCGGTTAATTGGTTTAAGTCAAAGTGCTTACATTGACAAAATTCTAAATGGTTTAGAGTGGTACTCCCAAACGAGGAAGTCCTCGTATGCCATGAGTGAGACTCAAGGACCTTCCACACCTGATGGCTGATGTGGTGAAGCGGATGAATGTAATCCCCTATGAATCGGCTATTACATTCATCATATACGCTGTAAGAAATATTAGGCCAAATGTAACGTCCTTAGGGGACCTTACTAGAAAATACCAACAGAATTCATGAGAGAGTCACTGGATTGTTGTTAAGAACACATTGAAGTATTTTAAAGTACTGGATATATGTTTCTTGGTCATGGTGGAGATACTGAACTGAAACTAAGTATACTTGCTATACTTATGTTGGCTTTGAAATAGGTCGTGATGACGCTAGATCCTATTTACGAAGGTTCACTACATTCGAATGATTTATCGAGATATGTGAAATTCGTACACTTAAAGTTCAAACAGATAACTAACTAGCTGACGCTTTATCGAAATCAATGTCTTGTACCAAACATCTTGAATATGAATGGAACATTGGACTTCGACAAGCTAGTAGTTTCATGTAAATCTGTTTTAGTATTTGGATAATGGAACTGTGAGAAGTTTATATTGGAATAAATTGATATATTTAATATGATCGTTTTTATATGAATATCAACTGTGTTCTATATTTGCATGTTTATATCCTTGAATATTTACTGTGTTTTATATTCTAAATTGTCCATTGTCATATTGATAATATGGGAATATTATTAAGACAAATCTGAGGGCATTGATGACATTATCTTAGTATGACTAAGGATGATGAAATCAAACTCACATGTCGCTCATAACGATGCACGATTGGACTGACCCAAACTATGAGAAATCACTTCTTGGATTTATGTCACAAGTGAATCTCACAAAGGATTTGTCACTTATCCTCTGACTTGAGATGCAAGTTGGTTTGTGTATGTAGAGGGGCAAACTTTGATGTGGTTAAACGCTGACCTGAATAAGGCTGCTATAACAGCCATTATCGGGTTTATCATTAAGCATATGACAGACACGTGCAGTCAATATAGAATTTGTTCCTCCACGTATGTGGATTAGATACTACTGGGCCCCTCGATGATTTTGAATAGATGTATGTGTGGCCACACCCAAAAGGTAATCAAGATGAATCTTGATTGGTTTTGGTAATCTATTTCATTATATAGATCGAGAAACAGAATCGTTGAAGTTTTAGATTGACATTGATCCTTGTCTAAAATTCAACATAGTATCAGTAACAAAAGGATAACTGCTTGAAAAACTTTGAACAAAGATTTTATGAAACTCCTCATGTACTTCTAGGGGCATTGGCGGGTTGCTAGACTCTAACCTTTGCTTGTATAACTACTTGATGTTATCACGTGCGCAAGTGGGAGCTGTTGGAATATGCTTCACGCGTATAACATATAGTTATATGGCTAGTTGTTTGTGAGCCTAAAGGGTCACACACTTAAACACTAAACACCATTATATAATTAGTGTAATTAGTGTAATTACATTAATTATTAATATATAAGCTATAAGCTTGTGTATAATAAGTTTAATATTAATTGTTAATATTGAAACTTTATTGTGAGCAAAATGGAAGAAACAAATGACTAGGGACTAGAGTGCAAATAAAACAAATGTTGTTTTGGAAATCATTAAAGGGTGTTTATGGCACCATTAAAGACACATAATGGCTCCATAAATTCTCCCTCTTTCTCCTCTTTTGGCCATCCCCTACACACAACTTTTCTAAGGTTTTTGTTTCGTTTTGCTCTCAAGACAAGGACTAGCATCCTTCATTTGGTGTTCTTGCAAGTGTTGTGTGGATTACTTTTAGAGGTATTCCTATTGAATACTTGGTTTCAATCCATCACCAACTTCATCCGATTCCTACAAGATCAAAGGCTTCAAGGGTATGAAATGTTCATCCAATCTCTTTGATTTATTTATTAGTTTAATTATATGATTTAATATTAGATCCGTTCATGGTGATTAAATCTTTCCGCTGCGTTTTGGTTCTTGTTTTAACCTAAAATCACCATTACTTGGTTGAGATGATATACACTCTGAAAGCTTTAGAGTGTGGAGAGTAGCCCATGAACACACCTTCATTTGCTTTGGGAGCAAATTTGTTGAGATTTTGTTTTGTACTGAGTACAAAGCATTTACTCCCAAAGATGTGGAAGTATTCCACATTAGGAATCTTGCCATTATATAACTCATATGGAGTCTTCAGATGTCTTTGGACTATAGTAGCTCTATTCTGAGTGAAGTTTGCACAGTTTACAGCTTCAGCCCAGAAACTCAGTGCCAGTCCAGCATGGCATAATAAAGTTCTTGCAGCTTCAATCAGTGTTCTATTCTTTCTTTCTACAACACCATTTTGTTGTGGTGTGTAGGCTGCAGAGAAGTTTTGAATGATTCCTTTTTCTTCACAGAAATCTGCTAATACTGAGTTCTTAAACTCAGTACCATGGTCACTTCAAAGTTGCTTGACCTTGTTGCCTTTTTGAAGTTCCTCTCTTTTTATAAAGGCAATGATTTCTGTTGTTGCATCTGACTTAGTCTTGAGGAAGATGACCCAAGTATATCTTGAAAATTCATCAACCAAGACTAGAGTATAGATCTTTTTGGCCAAAGATGGTGTGCTGATGGGGCCAAAAAGATCCATATGTATCATAGTAAGAGGTTCATTAATGGAATGATTTACTTTGGACTTGAATGAACTCTTCTTCTGCTTGCCCATTTCACATGCTGAGCATAACTTATCTTTTGAATAAGTAATAGTGGGCAACCCTCTCACCAGTTTCTTCATACTGAGCTCGTTGATATTTCTAAAGTTGATGTGAGAGAGTTTCTTGTGCCATAGCCAATGCAATTCTGGGTTGACTTTAGAAAGCAGGCATACACGAATAGTTGGGTCTATTTCAGATAGGTTGACCACATATACATCCTTTTCTCTTCTAGCAATGAGTACAGGCTGCCCTTTATCATTGTAGATGATTCCTGCAACCTTCCTGAATCGAGCTTCATTGTCATCATCACACATCTGGCTGATACTGAGCAGATTGTGTTTAAGACCCTCTACATAGGCAACTCTTTTAAAAGTTATGTTGCCTGCCTTGATTACACCATAACCTCTTGTCTTTCCCACCGATTCATCTCCAAACTTAACAGAAGGACCCTTCTCTGGAGTATAATTGAGAAGGTACTCCATACTGCCTGTCATGTGTCTTGAGCAGCCACTATCTAAATACCATTTTCTGTCACCCTGCACAAGACACAAAATAAGAGTTAGTTCTTTTTAGGAACCCATTTTTGAATGGGACCTTTGGTGGGATAAACATATTTTGGGTTGATCTCCTTATGTGGAGAGGTCAGTATCACTTCAGTGAAACCTTTTGAGGTTTTCTTTGGTGATACTGACTTAGTTTCTCTCCTTTTCTTTGGTACCGAGTACCTAGGACTTGAGAGATCAGTCCAGCATTCATCTCCCTTATGACCAGTATGATGACATCTATAACATTTTCTAGGTCTATTTCTAAACATATTTTTATACGGTATTTTAGAAAAATGTTTCACTTTTGGTAGGTCAGTATGAACGAGTTTTGCAAATTGTTTACTTAAAGATTTGACCTGATCACCAAGTGTTTTTAAAATGTTAATTTTGTCATTTTTAATAGGTGTATTAACATTGTTTTTAACTGGTTTAGGAGATGGAGGATCTGGTTTCTTCTTTTTATTTGGCAGAGAAGTCTTTCTAATATTATTAGTGATAGACTTCTTGTCTTTGCCAACTAAAGACCTAGTTGAAGTTGTTTTTTGTTTATCATGTTTTGAAGAAACAACTTTAACAGGTTCTTTAGATGTCTCAGTATATGATGTTTCTGTTCCTGCAACTTCTGTATTAGATGAAGCATTTGAGATAGAAGTTGTCTTATTATCATTATATAATTCAAAAGTTGTTGTATTAAATAATAATTCAAAAGGTGGAACAGCAGAAGTGTCATACTGAACTATTGGTAGCTCGGTATCAGAAATTTCCGTTATATGAAATTCAATACTGAGTTCTTGTAGCTCAGAATAGCACTTTGAGCAGATGGAGGGACCAATAGGTTTTTCTAAAATTTCATTTTCCTCATCATCTGACTCAGTTTGACATCCAACTTCACATAAAGTTTTAGCTTTTACAAAATTAATAGGGTTCATAGTAGAAAACTCTTCAAATAAATCAGCAAAATTGTTCCTATTTTTAAATTGAGGATCAACACCAAGTGCAGCCCTCACATTTTCTGGGAATTGTTGATTTAAACATTTATTTAATTTTATTGAAGCATTTCCCCAAGATTTACACTGTTTTTCAAATTTCTCTTTTTCAAGTTTGTGTAAATGAGCTTTATCAGCTAATCTTTGGTTAATGTCTTTTAAATCTGAAAAGTTTAGTTCTAAATCTTTATATTTTGCTAATTTATCCAAGTTTTCATTATTTACCCTTTCAAGTTCTTGAATTGTTAATTTTAAAGCTTTTTCTTTTTGTACAGAAGTTTTAAGATCAACAATCATATACTCAAAAATCTTGGTTTTTTCATTCACTGAATAAGTTTGAAAGGAACTTACCTTGTACAACTGAGTGAAATCCCAATCAGTATGAACACTCATCCTCTCAGCCTCTTTGATATCCTTTTCAAAGGAGCTCTTCAAATCATCTTCAGTGAAAGCCATAAAGGCTTTATTTTCAATCTCTTCCTCATCATCACTTAAGTCTTCATCCATCCAGGCTTCTGAGTAAAGTGCTTGATGAGGTGCTCCATTCCCTTCTGCCCTCTTGCCCTTGCTCCAATTCTTCAGTTTGACATATTTGTCTCTATACCTCTTTGCTCGGTATGCAATTTTGTCATTTTGGTCAGTCTCAGAAGACTTGGTATGACAATTTGCAGCAATATGTCCAGGCTTTCCACACCTATAGCAAAGACCTGATCTTGGGTCAGTATTAGAAGAGCTAACACCAAGCCTCTTCTTCTTCAACTGATCCAGCTTCATAGACATAAGAGCCATTTGAGTTTCAAGCTCTTCTGCCTCAGCATCAGCAAGATCAACTTCTGGTTCATCTGGCTCAGTCACAGTATAGGCCTGTTGCACAACTAGAGCCATGCCAGTGGAAGACTTGTCAGTTTTCTTCCAGTTGATCAGTCTTGCAGCATTATTCTCCTCATGATTCAACATTAGACCATACAAAGTTTGAAGAGTGTATGACTCAATGTTGTTAGCAGCATTGACAGAGTTTGTCATGTCAAGAAATTGTTGAGGAAGACTATCCAGGAACTTTTGAACAAGCTCTCCTTCCTCTTTCACAATGCCTACACTGATTAAATCATGGATAACAGTATTGAACCTGTTATAGAGAGTGGTGATGTCTTCATTAGGAGTTGAGAAGAAATTTTCATATTTCCTTCTCATGTTGCTTTTTCTTTGCAACTTCACCTTTGCTGTGCCTTCATAGGTGACTGATAGACTATCCCACATAGCCTTTGCTGTTGGCAATTTCATAATTGCATTAAGTATCTCTTTGATAACAGCATTACCAATCACCCCTTTAGCTCTGGAGTCTAAAGCATACAACTGACGGTCAGTATCAGTCCAGTTGTGCTTTAGTTTAGGTACAGTTCTTATGCCCTCAGGAGCATCATCAGTAGCAGCAACAGGTTCCACAGTTTGTGGAATGATGGGACCATCATATAGAACAGTGAGCATTTCATGATGAATGGATTCAAGATACCACTGAGCTTATAGCTTCCATTGATGGAAGTCTTTTCCATCAAAGATGGGTATTCCCTTTCCAGACATAACTGGTGCAACAATGGTAGACATTTTTGATTTTGGAGTATGGGAAGGATAAGTATAGGGGATGGCTGCCAGGGTTAAAGATCGACTAAATAAGAGTTTATTTAGCCTGCTCTGATACCAGTTGTTAGGTCACAACAACCCTGGTTTATAATGTTAATTGATAGATTATTTAGCCTGCTATACTAAAACATTCATAACTTTCAACTCGGGTGTCCGTTTCACGCCCACAAGTAACCAAAATAGCTGGTTCGTTCGTCACTGCCAAGAACAAGTTCGGCCCGAACTCTTCACTGTTCCCGGCCCGAACTTCATTTTCGGCCCGAACTTCAACCTCGGCCCGAACTTCAACCTCGGCCCGAACTCCGACCGCGGCCCGAACTTCAACCTCTGCCCGAACTCCGACCTTGGCCCGAACAACGAACTTCGGCCCGAACATCATCCTCGGCCCGAACACCGACCTCGGCCTGAACATCATCCTTGGCCCGAACAACGAACTTCGGCCCGAACACCACTTCGGCCCGAACACCACTTCGGCCCGAACATCCCGCTTCGGCCCGAACACCACTTCGGCCCGAAAATCCCTCTTCGGCCCGAACTCTTCAATATCCAAGATTGTGTGACAAAAGGTTCTATACTAAAACATTCTTAACTTTCAGCTCGGGTATCCGTTTCAAGCCCACGAGTAAACCAAATAGCTGGTTCGTTCGTCACTGCGAAGAACAAGTTCGGCCCGAACTCTTCACTGTTCCCGGCCCGAACTTCATTTTTGGCCCGAACTTCAACCTCGGACCGAACTTCAACCTCGGCCCGAACTCCGACCTCGGCCCGAACTTCAACCTCGGCCCGAACATCATCCTCGGCCCGAACACCGAACTTCGGCATGAACGCCACTTCGGCCCGAACACCACTTCGGCCCGAACATCCCACTTCGACCCGAAAACCACTTCGGCCCGAACATCCCACTTCGGCCCGAACACCACTTCGGCCCGAACATCCCTCTTCGGCCCGAACTCTTCAATATCCAAGATTGTGTGACAAAAGGTGCTATACTAAAGCATTCATAACTTTCAGCTCGGGTGTCCGTTTCACGCCCACGAGTAACCAAAATAGCTGGTTCGTTCGTCACTGCCAAGAACAAGTTCGGCCCGAACTCTTCACTGTTCCCGGCCCGAACTTCATTCTCGGCCCGAACTTCAACCTCGGCCCGAACTCCGACCACGGCCCGAACTTCAACCTCGGCCCAAACATCATCCTTGGCCCGAAGAACGAACTTCGGCCCTAACACCACTTCGGCCCGAACACCACTTCGGCCCGAACATCCCACTTCGGCCCGAACACCACTCCGAACATCCCTCTTCGGCCCGAACTCTTCAATATCCAAGATTGTGTGACAAAAGGTGCTATACTAAAACATTCATAAGTTTCAGCTCGGGTGTCCGTTTCACGCCCACGAGTAACCAAAATAGCTGGTTCGTTCGTCACTGCCAAGAACAAGTTCGGCCCGAACTCTTCACTGTTCCCGGCCCGAACTTCAACCTCGGCCCGAACTTCAACCTCGGCCCGAACTCCGACCTCGGCCCGAACATCATCATCGGCCCGAACACCACTTCGGCCCGAACACCACTTCGGTCTGAACATCCCACTTCGGCCCGAACACCACTTCGGCCCGAACATCCCTCTTCGGCCCGAACTCTTCAATATCCAAGATTGTGTGACAAAAGGTGTTATACTAAAACATTCATAACTTTCAGCTCGGGTGTGCGTTTCACGCCCACGAGTAACCAAAATAGCTGGTTCGTTCGTCACTGCTAAGAACAAGTTCGGCCCGAACTCTTCACTGTTCCCGGCCCGAACTTCATTTTCGGCCCGAACTTCAACCTCGGCCCGAACTTCAACCTCGGCCTGAACATCATCCTTGGCCCGAACAACGAACTTCGGCCCGAACACCACTTCGTCCCGAACACCACTTCGGCCCGAACATCCCACTTCGGCCCGAACACCACTTCGGCCCGAACATCCCTCTTCGGCCCGAACTCTTCAATATCCAAGATTGTGTGACAAAAGGTGCTATACTAAAACATTCTTAACTTTCAGCTCGGGTGTCCGTTTCACGCCCACGAGTAACCAAAATAGCTGGTTCGTTCGTCACTGCCAAGAACAAGTTTGGCCCGAACTCTTCACTGTTCCCGGCCCGAACTTCATTTTCGGCCCGAACTTCAACCTCGGCCCGAACTTCAACCTCGGCCCGAACTCCGACCTCGGCCCGAACTTCAACCTCGGCCCGAACATCATCCTCGGCCCGAACACCGAACTTCGGCATGAACACCACTTCGGCCCGAACACCACTTCGGCCCGAACATCCCACTTCGGCCCGAACACCACTTCGGCCCGAACATCCCTCTTCGGCCCGAACTCTTCAATATCCAAGATTGTGTGACAAAAGGTGCTATACTAAAACATTCATAACTTTCAGCTCGGGTGTCCGTTTCACGCCCACGAGTAACCAAAATAGCTGGTTCGTCCGTCACTGCCAAGAACAAGTTCGGCCCGAACTCTTCACTATTCCCGGCCCGAACTTCATTTTCGGCCCGAACTTCAACCTCGGCCCGAACTTCAACCTCGGCCCGAACTCCGACCTCGGCCCGAACTTCAACCTCGGCCCAAACATCATCCTTGGCCCGAACGACGAACTTCAGCCCGAACACCACTTCGGCCCGAACACCACTTCGGCCCGAACATCCCACTTCGGCCCGAACACCACTTCGGCCCGAACATCCCTCTCCGGCCCGAACTCTTCAATATCCAAGATTGTGTGACAAAAGGTGCTATACTAAAACATTCATAACTTTCAGCTCGGGTGTCCGTTTCACGCCCACGAGTAACCAAAATAGCTGGTTCGTTCGTCACTGCCAAGAACAAGTTCGGCCCGAACTCTTCACTGTTCCCGGCCCGAACTTCATTTTCGGCGCGAACTTCAACCTCGGCCCGAACTCCGACCTCGGCCCGAACTTCAACCTCGGCCCGAACATCATCCTCGGCCCGAACACCGAACTTCGGCCCGAACACCACTGCGGCCCGAACACAACTTCGGCCCGAACATCCCACTTCGGCCCGAACACCACTTCGGCCCGAACATCCTTCTTCGGCCCGAACTCTCCAATATCCAAGATTGTGTGACAAAAGGTGCTATACTAAAACATTCATAACTTTCAGCTTGGGTGTCCGTTTCACGCCCACGAGTAACCAAAATAGCTGGTTCGTTCGTCACTGCCAAGAACAAGTTCGGCCCGAACTCTTCACTGTTCCCGGCCCGAACTTCATTTTCGGCCCGAACTTCAACCTCGGCCCGAACTTCAAACTCGGCCCGAACTCCGACCTCGGTCCGAACATCATCCTTGGCTCGAACAACGAACTTCGGCCCGAACACCACTTCGGCCCGAACACCACTTCGGCCCGAACATCCCACTTCGGCCCGAACACCACTTCGGCCCGAACATCCCTCTTCGGCCCGATCTCTTCAATATCCAAGATTGTGTGACAAAAGGTGTTATACTAAAACATTCATAACTTTCAGCTCGGGTGTCCGTTTCACGCCCACGAGTAACCAAAATAGCTGGTTCGTCACTGCTAAGAACAAGTTCGGCCCGAACTCTTCACTGTTCCCGGCCCGAACTTCATTTCCGGCCCGAACTTCAACCTCGGCCCGAACTTCAACCTCGGCCTGAACATCATCCTTGGCCCGAACAACGAACTTCGGCCCGAACACCACTTCGGCCCGAACACCACTTCGGCCCGAACACCACTTCGGCCCGAACATCCCTCTTCGGCCCGAACTCTTCAATATCCAAGATTGTGTGACAAAAGGTGCTATACTAAAACATTCTTAACTTTCAGCTCGGGTGTCCGTTTCACGCCCACGCGTAACCAAAATAGCTGGTTCGTTCGTCACTGCCAAGAACAAGTTTGGCCCGAACTCTTCACTGTTCCCGGCCCGAACTTCATTTCCGGCCCGAACTTCAACCTCGGCCCGAACTCCGACCTCGGCCCGAACTGCAACCTCGGCCCGAACATCATCCTCGGCCCGAACACCGAACTTCGGCATGAACACCACTTCGGCCCGAACACCACTTCGGCCCGAACATCCCACTTCGGCCCGAACACCACTTCGGCCCGAACATCCCTCTTCGGCCCGAACTCTTCAATATCCAAGATTGTGTGACAAAAGGTGCTATACTAAAACATTCATAACTTTCAGCTCGGGTGTCCGTTTCACGCCCACGAGTAACCAAAATAGCTGGTTCGTCCGTCACTGCCAAGAACAAGTTCGGCCCGAACTCTTCACTGTTCCCGGCCTGAACATCATTTTCGGCCCGAACTTCAACCTCGGCCCGAACTTCAACCTCGGCCCGAACTCCGACCTCGGCCCGAACTTCAACCTCGGCCCAAACATCATCCTTGGCCCGAACAACGAACTTCAGCCCGAACACCACTTCGGCCCGAACACCACTTCGGCCCGAACATCCCACTTCGGCCCGAACACCACTTCGGCCCGAACATCCCTCTTCGGCCCGAACTCTTCAATATCCAAGATTGTGTGACAAAAGGTGCTATACTAAAACATTCATAACTTTCAGCTCGGGTGTCCGTTTCACGCCCACGAGTAACCAAAATAGCTGGTTCGTTCGTCACTGCCAAGAACAAGTTCGGCCCGAACTCTTCACTGTTCCCGGCCCGAACTTCATTTTCGGCGCGAACTTCAACCTCGGCCCGAACTCCGACCTCGGCCCGAACATCAACCTCGGCCCGAACATCATCCTCGGCCCGAACACCGAACTTCGGCCCGAACACAACTTCGGCCCGAACATCCCACTTCGGCCCGAACACCACTTCGGCCCGAACATCCCTCTTCGGCCCGAACTCTTCAATATCCAAGATTGTGTGACAAAAGGTGCTATACTAAAACATTCATAACTTTCAGCTTGGGTGTCCGTTTCACGCCCACGAGTAACCAAAATAGCTGGTTCGTTCGTCACTGCCAAGAACAAGTTCGGCCCGAACTCTTCACTGTTCCCGGCCCGAACTTCATTTTCGGCCCGAACTTCAACCTCGGCCCGAACTTCAAACTCGGCCCGAACTCCGACCTCCGTCCGAACATCATCCTTGGCTCGAACAACGAACTTCGGCCCGAACACCACTTCGGCCCGAACACCACTTCGGCCCGAACATCCCACTTCGGCCCGAACACCACTTCGGCCCGAACATCCCTCTTCGGCCCGATCTCTTCAATATCCAAGATTGTGTGACAAAAGGTGTTATACTAAAACATTCATAACTTTCAGCTCGGGTGTCCGTTTCACGCCCACGAGTAACCAAAATAGCTGGTTCGTCACCGCTAAGAACAAGTTCGGCCCGAACTCTTCACTGTTAACGGCCCGAACTTCATTTCCGGCCCGAACTTCAACCTCGGCCCGAACTTCAACCTCGGCCTGAACATCATCCTTGGCCCGAACAACGAACTTCGCCCCGAACACCACTTCGGCCCGAACACCACTTCGGCCCGAACACCACTTCGGCCCGAACATCCCTCTTCGGCCCGAACTCTTCAATATCCAAGATTGTGTGACAAAAGGTGCTATACTAAAACATTCTTAACTTTCAGCTCGGGTGTCCGTTTCACGCCCACGAGTAACCAAAATGGCTGGTTCGTTCGTCACTGCCAAGAACAATTTTGGCCCGAACTCTTCACTGTTCCCGGCCCGAACTTCATTTTCGGCCCGAACTTCAACCTCGGCCCGAACTTCAACCTCGGCCCGAACTCCGACCTCGGCCCGAACTGCAACCTCGGCCCGAACATCATCCTCGGCCCGAACACCGAACTTCGGCATGAACACCACTTCGGCCCGAACACCACTTCGGCCCGAACATCTCACTTCGGCCCGAACACCACTTCGGCCCGAACATCCCTCTTCGGCCCGAACTCTTCAATATCCAAGATTGTGTGACAAAAGGTGCTATACTAAAACATTCATAACTTTCAGCTCGGGTGTCCGTTTCACGCCCACGAGTAACCAAAATAGCTGGTTCGTCCGTCACTGCCAAGAACAAGTTCGGCCCGAACTCTTCACTGTTCCCGGCCTGAACATCATTTTCGGCCCGAACTTCAACCTCGGCCCGAACTTCAACCTCGGCCCGAACTCCGACCTCGGCCCGAACTTCAACCTCGGCCCAAACATCATCCTTGGCCCGAACAACGAACTTCAGCCCGAACACCACTTCGGCCCGAACACCACTTCGGCCCGAACATCCCACTTCGGCCCGAACACCACTTCGGCCCGAACATCCCTCTCCGGCCCGAACTCTTCAATATCCAAGATTGTGTGACAAAAGGCGCTATACTAAAACATTCATAACTTTCAGCTCGGGTGTTCGTTTCACGCCCACGAGTAACAAAAATAGCTGGTTCGTTCGTCACTGCCAAGAACAAGTTCGGCCCGAACTCTTCACTGTTCCCGGCCCGAACTTCATTTTCGGCGCGAACTTCAACCTCGGCCCGAACTCCGACCTCGGCCCGAACTTCAACCTCGGCCCGAACATCATCCTCGCCCCGAACACCGAACTTCGGCCCGAACACCACTTCGGCCCGAACACAACTTCGGCCCGAACATCCCACTTCGGCCCGAACACCACTTCGGCCCGAACATCCCTCTTCGGCCCGAACTCTTCAATATCCAAGATTGTGTGACAAAAGGTGCTATACTAAAACATTCATAACTTTCAGCTTGGGTGTCCGTTTCACGCCCATGAGTAACCAAAATAGCTGGTTCGTTCGTCACTGCCAAGAACAAGTTCGGCCCGAACTCTTCACTGTTCCCGGCCCGAACTTCATTTTCGGCCGAACTTCATTTTCGGCCCGAACTTCAACCTCGGCCCGAACTTCAACCTCGGCCCGAACTCCGACCTCGGTCCGAACATCATCCTTGGCTCGAACAATGAACTTCGGCCCGAACACCACTTCGGCCCGAACACCACTTCGGCCCGAACACCACTTCGGCCCGAACATCCCTCTTCGGCCCGATCTCTTCAATATCCAAGATTGTGTGACAAAAGGTGTTATACTAAAACATTCATAACTTTCAGCTCGGGTGTCCGTTTCACGCCCACGAGTAACCAAAATAGTTGGTTCGTTCGTCACTGCCAAGAACAAGTTCGGCCCGAAGTCTTCACTGTTCCCGGCCCGAACTTCATTTTCGGCCCGAACTTCAACCTCGGCCCGAACTTCAACCTCGTCCCGAACTTCAACCTCGGCCCGAACTCCGACCTCGGCCCGAACTTCAACCTCGGCCCGAACATCATCCTCAGCCCGAACACCACTTCGGCCCGAACACCACTTCGGCCCGAACATCCCACTTCGGCCCGAACACCACTTCGGCCCGAACATCCCTCTTCGGCCCGAACTCTTCAATATCCAAGATTGTGTGACAAAAGGTGCTATACTAAAACATTCATAACTTTCAGCTCGGGTGTCCGTTTCACGCCCACGAGTAACCAAAATAGCTGGTTCGTTCGTCACTGCCAAGATCAAGTTCGGCCCGAACTCTTCACTGTTCCCGGCCCGAACTTCATTTTCGGCCCGAACTTCAACCTCGGCCCGAACTTCAACCTCGGCCCGAACTCCGACCTCGGCCCGAACTTCAACCTCGGCCCGAACTTCAACCTCGGCCCGAACTCCGACCTCGGCCCGAACTCCGACCTCGGCCCGAACTCCGACCTCGGCCCGAACTTCAACCTCGGCCCGAACATCATCCTCGGCCCGAACACCGAACTTCGGCCCGAACACCACTTCGGCCCGAACATCCCACTTCGGCCCGAACACCACTTCGGCCCGAACATCCCTCTTCGGCCCGAACATCCCTCTTCGGGCCGAACTCTTCAATATCCAAGATTGTGTGACAAAAGGTGTTATACTAAAACATTCATAACTTTCAGCTCGGGTGTCCGTTTCACGCCCACGAGTAACCAAAATAGCTGGTTCGTTCGTCACTGCCAAGAACAAGTTCGGCCCGAACTCTTCACTGTTCCCGGCCCGAACTTCATTTTCGGCCCGAACTTCAACCTCGGCCCGAACTTCAACCTCGGCCTGAACATCATCCTTGGCCCGAACAACGAACTTCGGCCCGAACACCACTTCGGCCCGAACACCGCTTCGGCCCGAACATCCCACTTCGGCCCGAACACCACTTCGGCCCGAACATCCCTCTTCGGCCCGAACTCTTCAATATCCAAGATTGTGTGACAAAAGGTGCTATACTAAAACATTCATAACTTTCAGCTCGGGTGTTCGTTTCACGCCCACGAGTAACCAAAATAGCTGGTTCGTTCGTCACTGCCAAGAACAAGTTCGGCCCGAACTCTTCACTGTTCCCGGCCCGAACTTCATTTTCGGCGCGAACTTCAACCTCGGCCCGAACTCCGACCTCGGCCCGAACTTCAACCTCGGCCCGAACATCATCCTCGGCCCGAACACCGAACTTCGGCCCGAACACCACTTCGGCCCGAACACAACTTCGGCCCGAACATCCCACTTCGGCCCGAACACCACTTCGGCCCGAACATCCCTCTTCGGCCCGAACTCTTCAATATCCAAGATTGTGTGACAAAAGGTGCTATACTAAAACATTCATAACTTTCAGCTTGGGTGTCCGTTTCACGCCCACGAGTAACCAAAATAGCTGGTTCGTTCGTCACTGCCAAGAACAAGTTCGGCCCGAACTCTTCACTGTTCCCGGCCCGAACTTCATTTTCGGCCGAACTTCATTTTCGGCCCGAACTTCAACCTCGGCCCGAACTTCAACCTCGGCCCGAACTCCGACCTCGGTCCGAACATCATCCTTGGCTCGAACAACGAACTTCGGCCCGAACACCACTTCGGCCCGAACACCACTTCAGCCCGAACACCACTTCGGCCCGAACATCCCTCTTCGGCCCGATCTCTTCAATATCCAAGATTGTGTGACAAAAGGTGTTATACTAAAACATTCATAACTTTCAGCTCGGGTGTCCGTTTCACGCCCACGAGTAACCAAAATAGTTGGTTCGTTCGTCACTGCCAAGAACAAGTTCGGCCCGAAGTCTTCACTGTTCCCGGCCCGAACTTCATTTTCGGCCCGAACTTCAACCTCGGCCCGAACTTCAACCTAGGCCCGAACTCCGACCTCGGCCCGAACTTCAACCTCGGCCCGAACATCATCCTTGGCCCGAACACCGAACTTCGGCCCGAACACCACTTCGGCCTGAACACCACTTCGGCCCGAACATCCCACTTCGGCCCGAACACCACTTCGGCCCGAACATCCCTCTTCGGCCCGAACTCTTCAATATCCAAGATTGTGTGACAAAAGGTGCTATTCTAAAACATTCATAACTTTCAGCTCGGGTGTCCGTTTCACGCCCACGAGTAACCAAAATAGCTGGTTCGTTCGTCACTGCCAAGATCAAGTTCGGCCCGAACTCTTCACTGTTCCCGGCCCGAACTTCATTTTCGGCCTGAACTTCAACCTCGGCCCGAACTTCAACCTCGGCCCGAACTCCGACCTCGGCCCGAACTTCAACCTCGGCCCGAACTTCAACCTCGGCCCGAACTCCGACCTCGGCCCGAACTCCGACCTCGGCCCGAACTTCAACCTCGGCCCGAACATCATCCTCGGCCCGAACACCGAACTTCGGCCCGAACACCACTTCGGCCCGAACACCACTTCGGCCCGAACATCCCACTTCGGCCCGAACACCACTTCGGCCCGAACATCCCTCTTCGGCCCGAACTCTTCAATATCCAAGATTGTGTGACAAAAGGTGTTATACTAAAACATTCATAACTTTCAGCTCGGGTGTCCGTTTCACGCCCACGAGTAACCAAAATAGCTGGTTCGTTCGTCACTGCCAAGAACAAGTTCGGCCCGAACTCTTCACTGTTCCCGGCCCGAACTTCATTTTCGGCCCGAACTTCAACCTCGGCCCGAACTTCAACCTCGGCCTGAACATCATCCTTGGCCCGAACAACGAACTTCGGCCCGAACACCACTTCGGCCCGAACACCACTTCGGCCCGGACATCCCACTTCGGCCCGAACACCACTTCGGCCCGAACATCCCTCTTCGGCCCGAACTCTTCAATATCCAAGATTGTGTGACAAAAGGTGCTATACTAAAACATTCTTAACTTTCAGCTCGGGTGTCCGTTTCACGCCCACGAGTAACCAAAATAGCTGGTTCGTTCGTCACTGCCAAGAACAAGTTCGGCCCGAACTCTTCACTGTTCCCGGCCCGAACTTCATTTTCGGCCCGAACTTCAACCTCGGCCCGAACTTCAACCTCGGCCCGAACTCCGACCTCGGCCCGAACTTCAACCTCGGCCCGAACATCATCCTCGGCCCGAACACCGAACTTCGGCATGAACACCACTTCGGCCCGAACACCACTTCGGCCCGAACATCCCACTTCGGCCCGAACACCACTTCGGCCCGAACATCCCTCTTCGGCCCGAACTCTTCAATATCCAAGATTGTGTGACGAAAGTTGCTATACTAAAACATTCATAACTTTCAGCTCGGGTGACCGTTTCACGCCCACGAGTAACCAAAATAGCTGGTTCGTCCGTCACTGCCAAGAACAAGTTCGGCCCGAACTCTTCACTGTTCCCGGCCCGAACTTCATTTTCGGCCCGAACTTCAACCTCGGCCCGAACTTCAACCTCGGCCCGAACTCCGACCTCGGCCCGAACTTCAACCTCGGCCCAAACATCATCCTTGGCCCGAACAACGAACTTCAGCCCGAACACCACTTCGGCCCGAACACCACTTCGGCCCGAACATCCCACTTCGGCCCGAACACCAATTCGGCCCGAACATCCCTCTTAGGCCCGAACTCTTCAATATCCAAGATTGTGTGACAAAAGGCGCTATACTAAAACATTCATAACTTTCAGCTCGGGTGTTCGTTTCACGCCCACGAGTAACCAAAATAGCTGGTTCGTTCGTCACTGCCAAGAACAAGTTCGGCCCGAACTCTTCACTGTTCCCGGCCCGAACTTCATTTTCGGCGCGAACTTCAACCTCGGCCCGAACTCCGACCTCGGCCCGAACTTCAACCTCGGCCCGAACATCATCCTCGGCCCGAACACCGAACTTCGGCCCGAACACCACTTCGGCCCGAACACAACTTCGGCCCGAACATCCCACTTCGGCCCGAACACCACTTCGGCCCGAACATCCCTCTTCGGCCCGAACTCTTCAATATCCAAGATTGTGTGACAAAAGGTGCTATACTAAAACATTCATAACTTTCAGCTTGGGTGTCCGTTTCACGCCCATGAGTAACCAAAATAGCTGGTTCGTTCGTCACTGCCAAGAACAAGTTCGGCCCGAACTCTTCACTGTTCCCGGCCCGAACTTCATTTTCGGCCGAACTTCATTTTCGGCCCGAACTTCAACCTCGGCCCGAACTTCAACCTCGGCCCGAACTCCGACCTCGGTCCGAACATCATCCTTGGCTCGAACAACGAACTTCGGCCCGAACACCACTTCGGCCCGAACACCACTTCGGCCCGAACACCACTTCGGCCCGAACATCCCTCTTCGGCCCGATCTCTTCAATATCCAAGATTGTGTGACAAAAGGTGTTATACTAAAACATTCATAACTTTCAGCTCGGGTGTCCGTTTCACGCCCACGAGTAACCAAAATAGTTGGTTCGTTCGTCACTGCCAAGAACAAGTTCGGCCCGAAGTCTTCACTGTTCCCGGCCCGAACTTCATTTTCGGCCCGAACTTCAACCTCGGCCCGAACTTCAACCTCGTCCCGAACTTCCACCTCGGCCCGAACTCCAACCTCGGCCCGAACTTCAACCTCGGCCCGAACATCATCCTCAGCCCGAACACCACTTCGGCCCGAACACCACTTCGGCCCGAACATCCCACTTCGGCCCGAACACCACTTCGGCCCGAAAATCCCTCTTCGGCCCGAACTCTTCAATATCCAAGATTGTGTGACAAAAGGTGCTATACTAAAACATTCATAACTTTCAGCTCGGGTGTCCGTTTCACGACCACGAGTAACCAAAATAGCTGGTTCGTTCGTCACTGCCAAGATCAAGTTCGGCCCGAACTCTTCACTGTTCCCGGCCCGAACTTCATTTTCGGCCCGAACTTCAACCTCGGCCCGAACTTCAACCTCGGCCCGAACTCCGACCTCGGCCCGAACTTCAACCTCGGCCCGAACTTCAACCTCGGCCCGAACTCCGACCTCGGCCCGAACTCCGACCTCGGCCCGAACTTCAACCTCGGCCCGAACATCATCCTCGGCCCGAACACCGAACTTCGGCCCGAACACCACTTCGGCCCGAACATCCCACTTCGGCCCGAACACCACTTCGGCCCGAACATCCCTCTTCGGCCCGAACTCTTCAATATCCAAGATTGTGTGACAAAAGGTGTTATACTAAAACATTCATAACTTTCAGCTCGGGTGTCCGTTTCACGCCCACGAGTAACCAAAATACCTGGTTCGTTCGTCACTGCCAAGAACAAGTTCGGCCCGAACTCTTCACTGTTCCCGGCCCGAACTTCATTTTCGGCCCGAACTTCAACCTCGGCCCGAACTTCAACCTCGGCCTGAACATCATCCTTGGCCCGAACAACGAACTTCGGCCCGAACACCACTTCGGCCCGAACACCACTTCGGCCCGAACATCCCACTTCGGCCCGAACACCACTTCGGCCCGAACATCCCTCTTCGGCCCGAACTCTTCAATATCCAAGATTGTGTGACAAAAGGTGCTATACTAAAACATTCATAACTTTCAGCTCGGGTGTTCGTTTCACGCCCACGAGTAACCAAAATAGCTGGTTCGTTCGTCACTGCCAAGAACAAGTTCGGCCCGAACTCTTCACTGTTCCCGGCCCGAACTTCATTTTCGGCGCGAACTTCAACCTCGGCCCGAACTCCGACCTCGGCCCGAACTTCAACCTCGGCCCGAACATCATCCTCGGCCCGAACACCGAACTTCGGCCCGAACACCACTTCGGCCCGAACACAACTTCGGCCCGAACATCCCACTTCGGCCCGAACACCACTTCGGCCCGAACATCCCTCTTCGGCCCGAACTCTTCAATATCCAAGATTGTGTGACAAAAGGTGCTATACTAAAACATTCATAACTTTCAGCTTGGGTGTCCGTTTCACGCCCACGAGTAACCAAAATAGCTGGTTCGTTCGTCACTGCCAAGAACAAGTTCGGCCCGAACTCTTCACTGTTCCCGGCCCGAACTTCATTTTCGGCCGAACTTCATTTTCGGCCCGAACTTCAACCTCGGCCCGAACTTCAACCTCGGCCCGAACTCCGACCTCGGTCCGAACATCATCCTTGGCTCGAACAACGAACTTCGGCCCGAACACCACTTCGGCCCGAACACCACTTCGGCCTGAACACCACTTCGGCCCGAACATCCCTCTTCGGCCCGATCTCTTCAATATCCAAGATTGTGTGACAAAAGGTGTTATACTAAAACATTCATAACTTTCAGCTCGGGTGTCCGTTTCACGCCCACGAGTAACCAAAATAGTTGGTTCGTTCGTCACTGCCAAGAACAAGTTCGGCCCGAAGTCTTCACTGTTCCCGGCCCGAACTTCATTTTCGGCCCGAACTTCAACCTCGGCCCGAACTTCAACCTAGGCCCGAACTCCGACCTCGGCCCGAACTTCAACCTCGGCCCGAACATCATCCTTGGCCCGAACACCGAACTTCGGCCCGAACACCACTTCGGCCTGAACACCACTTCGGCCCGAACATCCCACTTCGGCCCGAACACCACTTCGGCCCGAACATCCCTCTTCGGCCCGAACTCTTCAATATCCAAGATTGTGTGACAAAAGGTGCTATTCTAAAACATTCATAACTTTCAGCTCGGGTGTCCGTTTCACGCCCACGAGTAACCAAAATAGCTGGTTCGTTCGTCACTGCCAAGATCAAGTTCGGCCCGAACTCTTCACTGTTCCCGGCCCGAACTTCATTTTCGGCCTGAACTTCAACCTCGGCCCGAACTTCAACCTCGGCCCGAACTCCGACCTCGGCCCGAACTTCAACCTCGGCCCGAACTTCAACCTCGGCCCGAACTCCGACCTCGGCCCGAACTCCGACCTCGGCCCGAACTTCAACCTCGGCCCGAACTTCAACCTAGGCCCGAACTCCGACCTCGGCCCGAACTTCAACCTCGGCCCGAACATCATCCTTGGCCCGAACACCGAACTTCGGCCCGAACACCACTTCGGCCTGAACACCACTTCGGCCCGAACATCCCACTTCGGCCCGAACACCACTTCGGCCCGAACATCCCTCTTCGGCCCGAACTCTTCAATATCCAAGATTGTGTGACAAAAGGTGCTATTCTAAAACATTCATAACTTTCAGCTCGGGTGTCCGTTTCACGCCCACGAGTAACCAAAATAGCTGGTTCGTTCGTCACTGCCAAGATCAAGTTCGGCCCGAACTCTTCACTGTTCCCGGCCCGAACTTCATTTTCGGCCTGAACTTCAACCTCGGCCCGAACTTCAACCTCGGCCCGAACTCCGACCTCGGCCCGAACTTCAACCTCGGCCCGAACTTCAACCTCGGCCCGAACTCCGACCTCGGCCCGAACTCCGACCTCGGCCCGAACTTCAACCTCGGCCCGAACATCATCCTCGGCCCGAACACCGAACTTCGGCCCGAACACCACTTCGGCCCGAACACCACTTCGGCCCGAACATCCCACTTCGGCCCGAACATCCCTCTTCGGCCCGAACTCTTCAATATCCAAGATTGTGTGACAAAAGGTGTTATACTAAAACATTCATAACTTTCAGCTCGGGTGTCCGTTTCACGCCCACGAGTAACCAAAATAGCTGGTTCGTTCGTCACTGCCAAGAACAAGTTCGGCCCGAACTCTTCACTGTTCCCGGCCCGAACTTTATTTTCGGCCCGAACTTCAACCTCGGCCTGAACTTCAACCTCGGCCCGAACTCCAACCTCGGCCCGAACATCATCCTCGGCCCGAACACCACTTCGGCCCGACCACCACTTCGGCCCGAACATCCAACTTCGGCCCGAACATCCCTCTTCGGCCCGAACTCTTCAATATCCAAGATTGTGTGACAAAAGGTGTTATACTAAAACATTCATAACTTTAAGCTCGGGTGTCCGTTTCAAGCCCACGAGTAACCAAAATAGCTGGTTCGTTCATCACTGCCAAGAACAATTCGGCCCGAACTCTTCACTCTTCCCGGCCCGAACTTCATTTTCGGCCCGAACGTCAACCTCGGCCCGAAGTTCAACCTCGGCCCGAACTCCGACCTCGGTCCGAACTTCAACCTCGGCCCGAAAATCATCCTCGGCCCGTACACCGAACTTCGGCCCGAACACCACCTCGGTCCAAACATCCCACTTCGACCCGAACACCACTTCGGCCCGAACATCCTTCTTCGGCCCGAACTCTTCAATATCCAAGATTGTGTGACAAAAGGTGCTATACTAAAACATTCATAACTTTCAGCTCGGTTGTCCGTTTCACGCCCACGAGTAACCAAAATAGCTGGTTCGTTCGTCACTGCCAAGATCATGTTCGGCCCGAACTCTTCACTGTTCCCGGCCCGAACTTCATTTTCGGCCCGAACTTCAACCTCGGCCCGAACTTCAACCTCGGCCCGAACTCCGACCTCGGCCCGAACTTCAACCTCGGCCTGAACATCATCCTCGGCCCGAACACCGAACTTCGGCCCGAACACCACTTCGGCCCGAACATCCCACTTCGGCCCGAACACCACTTCGGCCCGAACATCCCTCTTCGGCCCGAACTCTTCAATATCCAAGATTGTGTGACAAAAGGTGCTATACTAAAACATTCATAACTTTCAGCTCGGGTGTCCGTTTCACGCCCACGAGTAACCAAAATAGCTGGTTCGTTCGTCACTGCCAAGATCAAGTTCGGCCCGAACTCTTCACTGTTCCCGGCCCGAACTTCATTTTCGGCCCGAACTTCAACCTCGGCCCGAACTTCAACCTCGGCCCGAACTCCGACCTCGGCCCGAACTTCAACCTCGGCCCGAACTTCAACCTCGGCCCGAACTCCGACCTCGGCCCGAACTCCGACCTCGGCCCGAACTTCAACCTCGGCCCGAACATCATCCTCGGCCCGAACACCGAACTTCGGCCCGAACACCACTTCGGCCCGAACATCCCACTTCGGCCCGAACACCACTTCGGCCCGAACATCCCTCTTCGGCCCGAACTCTTCAATATCCAAGATTGTGTGACAAAAGGTGTTATACTAAAACATTCATAACTTTCAGCTCGGGTGTCCGTTTCACGCCCACGAGTAACCAAAATAGCTGGTTCGTTCGTCACTGCCAAGAACAAGTTCGGCCCGAACTCTTCACTGTTCCCGGCCCGAACTTCATTTTCGGCCCGAACTTCAACCTCGGCCCGAACTTCAACCTCGGCCTGAACATCATCCTTGGCCCGAACAACGAACTTCGGCCCGAACACCACTTCGGCCCGAACACCACTTCGGCCCGAACATCCCACTTCGGCCCGAAGACCACTTCGGCCCGAACATCCCTCTTCGGCCCGAACTCTTCAATATCCAAGATTGTGTGACAAAAGGTGCTATACTAAAACATTCATAACTTTCAGCTCGGGTGTTCGTTTCACGCCCACGAGTAACCAAAATAGCTGGTTCGTTCGTCACTGCCAAGAACAAGTTCGGCCCGAACTCTTCACTGTTCCCGGCCCGAACTTCATTTTCGGCGCGAACTTCAACCTCGGCCCGAACTCCGACCTCGGCCCGAACTTCAACCTCGGCCCGAACATCATCCTCGGCCCGAACACCGAACTTCGGCCCGAACACCACTTCGGCCCGAACACAACTTCGGCCCGAACATCCCACTTCGGCCCGAACACCACTTCGGCCCGAACATCCCTCTTCGGCCCGAACTCTTCAATATCCAAGATTGTGTGACAAAAGGTGCTATACTAAAACATTCATAACTTTCAGCTTGGGTGTCCGTTTCACGCCCACGAGTAACCAAAATAGCTGGTTCGTTCGTCACTGCCAAGAACAAGTTCGGCCCGAACTCTTCACTGTTCCCGGCCCGAACTTCATTTTCGGCCGAACTTCATTTTCGGCCCGAACTTCAACCTCGGCCCGAACTTCAACCTCGGCCCGAACTCCGACCTCGGTCCGAACATCATCCTTGGCTCGAACAACGAACTTCGGCCCGAACACCACTTCGGCCCGAACACCACTTCGGCCCGAACACCACTTCGGCCCGAACATCCCTCTTCGGCCCGATCTCTTCAATATCCAAGATTGTGTGACAAAAGGTGTTATACTAAAACATTCATAACTTTCAGCTCGAGTGTCCGTTTCACGCCCACGAGTAACCAAAATAGTTGGTTCGTTCGTCACTGCCAAGAACAAGTTCGGCCCGAAGTCTTCACTGTTCCCGGCCCGAACTTCATTTTCGGCCCGAACTTCAACCTCGGCCCGAACTTCAACCTAGGCCCGAACTCCGACCTCGGCCCGAACTTCAACCTCGGCCCGAACATCATCCTTGGCCCGAACACCGAACTTCGGCCCGAACACCACTTCGGCCTGAACACCACTTCGGCCCGAACATCCCACTTCGGCCCGAACACCACTTCGGCCCGAACATCCCTCTTCGGCCCGAACTCTTCAATATCCAAGATTGTGTGACAAAAGGTGCTATTCTAAAACATTCATAACTTTCAGCTCGGGTGTCCGTTTCACGCCCACGAGTAACCAAAATAGCTGGTTCGTTCGTCACTGCCAAGATCAAGTTCGGCCCGAACTCTTCACTGTTCCCGGCCCGAACTTCATTTTCGGCCTGAACTTCAACCTCGGCCCGAACTTCAACCTCGGCCCGAACTCCGACCTCGGCCCGAACTTCAACCTCGGCCCGAACTTCAACCTCGGCCCGAACTCCGACCTCGGCCCGAACTCCGACCTCGGCCCGAACTTCAACCTCGGCCCGAACATCATCCTCGGCCCGAACACCGAACTTCGGCCCGAACACCACTTCGGCCCGAACACCACTTCGGCCCGAACATCCCACTTCGGCCCGAACACCACTTCGGCCCGAACATCCCTCTTCGGCCCGAACTCTTCAATATCCAAGATTGTGTGACAAAAGGTGTTATACTAAAACATTCATAACTTTCAGCTCGGGTGTCCGTTTCACGCCCACGAGTAACCAAAATAGCTGGTTCGTTCGTCACTGCAAAGAACAAGTTCGGCCCGAACTCTTCACTGTTCCCGGCCCGAACTTCATTTTCGGCCCGAACTTCAACCTCGGCCCGAACTTCAACCTCGGCCTGAACATCATCCTTGGCCCGAACAACGAACTTCGGCCCGAACACCACTTCGGCCCGAACACCACTTCGGCCCGGACATCCCACTTCGGCCCGAACACCACTTCGGCCCGAACATCCCTCTTCGGCCCGAACTCTTCAATATCCAAGATTGTGTGACAAAAGGTGCTATACTAAAACATTCTTAACTTTCAGCTCGGGTGTCCGTTTCACGCCCACGAGTAACCAAAATAGCTGGTTCGTTCGTCACTGCCAAGAACAAGTTCGGCCCGAACTCTTCACTGTTCCCGGCCCGAACTTCATTTTCGGCCCGAACTTCAACCTCGGCCCGAACTTCAACCTCGGCCCGAACTCCGACCTCGGCCCGAACTTCAACCTCGGCCCAAACATCATCCTTGGCCCGAACAACGAACTTCAGCCCGAACACCACTTCGGCCCGAACACCACTTCGGCCCGAACATCCCACTTCGGCCCGAACACCAATTCGGCCCGAACATCCCTCTTCGGCCCGAACTCTTCAATATCCAAGATTGTGTGACAAAAGGTGCTATACTAAAACATTCATAACTTTCAGCTCGGGTGTCCGTTTCACGCCCACGAGTAACCAAAATAGCTGGTTCGTTCGTCACTGCCGAGAACAAGTTCGGCCCGAACTCTTCACTGTTCCCGGCCCGAACTTCATTTTCGGTGCGAACTTCAACCTCGGCCCGAACTCCGACCTCGGCCCGAACTTCAACCTCGGCCCGAACATCATCCTCGGCCCGAACACCGAACTTCGGCCCGAACACAACTTCGGCCCGAACATCCCACTTCGGCCCGAACATCCCTCTTCGGCCCGAACTCTTCAATATCCAAGATTGTGTGACAAAAGGTGCTATACTAAAACATTCATAACTTTCAGCTTGGGTGTCCGTTTCACGCCCACGAGTAACCAAAATAGCTGGTTCGTTCGTCACTGCCAAGAACAAGTTCGGCCCGAACTCTTCACTGTTCCCGGCCCGAACTTCATTTTCGGCCGAACTTCATTTTCGGCCCGAACTTCAACCTCGGCCCGAACTTCAACCTCGGCCCGAACTCCGACCTCGGTCCGAACATCATCCTTGGCTCGAACAACGAACTTCGGCCCGAACACCACTTCGGCCCGAACATCACTTCGGCCCGAACACCACTTCGGCCCGAACATCCCACTTCGGCCCGAACACCACTTCGGCCCGAACATCCCTCTTCGGCCCGATCTCTTCAATATCCAAGATTGTGTGACAAAAGGTGTTATACTAAAACATTTATAACTTTCAGCTCGGGTGTCCGTTTCACGCCCACGAGTAACCAAAATAGTTGGTTCGTTCGTCACTGGCAAGAACAAGTTCGGCCCGAACTCTTCACTGTTCCCGGCCCGAACTTCATTTTCGGCCCGAACTTCAACCTAGGCCCGAACTCCGTCCTCGGCCCGAACTTCAACCTCGGCCCGAACTCCGACCTCGGCCCGAACTCCGACCTCGGCCCGAACTTCAACCTCGGCCCGAACATCATCCTCGGCCCGAACACCGAACTTCGGCCCGAACACCACTTCGGCCCGAACACCACTTCGGCCCGAACATCCCACTTCGGCCCGAACACCACTTCGGCCCAAACATCCCTCTTCGGCCCGAACTTTTCAATATCCAAGATTGTGTGACAAAAGGTGCTATACTAAAACATTCATAACTTTCAGCTCGGGTGTCCGTTTCACGCCCACGAGTAACCAAAATAGCTGGTTCGTTCGTCACTGCCAAGAACAAGTTCGGCCCGAACTCTTCACTGTTCCCGGCCCGAACTTCATTTTCGGCCCGAACTTCAACCTCGGCCCGAACTTCAACCTCGGCCCGAACTCCGACCTCGGCCCGAACTTCAACCTCGGCCCGAACATCATCCTCGGCCCGAACACCGAACTTCGGCCCGAACACCACTTCGGCCCGAACACCACTTCGGCCCGAACATCCCACTTCGGCCCGAACACCACTTCGGCCCGAACATCCCTCTTCGGCCCGAACTCTTCAATATCCAAGATTGTGTGACAAAAGGTGTTATACTAAAACATTCATAACTTTCAGCTCGGGTGTCCGTTTCACGCCCACGAGTAACCAAAATAGCTGGTTCGTTCGTCACTGCCAAGAACAAGTTCGGCCCGAACTCTTCACTGTTCCCGGCCCGAACTTCATTTTCGGCCCGAACTTCAACCTTGGCCCGAACTTCAACCTCGGCCTGAACATCATCCTTGGCCCGAACAACGAACTTCGGCCCGAACACCACTTCGGCCCGAACACCACTTCGGCCCGGACATCCCACTTCGGCCCGAACACCACTTCGGCCCGAACATCCCTCTTCGGCCCGAACTCTTCAATATGCAAGATTGTGTGAGAAAAGGTGCTATACTAAAACATTCTTAACTTTCAGCTCGGGTGTCCGTTTCACGCCCACGAGTAACCAAAATAGCTGGTTCGTTCGTCACTGCCAAGAACAAGTTCGGCCCGAACTCTTCACTGTTCCCGGCCCGAACTTCATTTTCAGCCCGAACTTCATTTTCGGCCCGAACTTCAACCTCGGCCCGAACTTCAACCTCGGCCCGAACTCCGACCTCGGCCCGAACTTCAACCTTAGCCCGAAAATCATCCTCGGCCCGAACACCGAACTTCGGCCCGAACACCACTTCGGCCCGAACTCCACTTCGGCCCGAACTCCACTTCGGCCCGAACATCCCACTTCGGCCCGAACACCACTTCGGCCCGAACATCCCTCTTCTGCCCGAACTCTTCAATATCCAAGATTGTGTGACAAAAGGTGCTATACTAAAACATTCATAACTTTCAGCTCGGGTGTCCGTTTCACGCCCACGAGTAACCAAAATAGCTGGTTCGTTCGTCACTGTTCAGCCCGAACTCTTCACTGTTCCCGGCCCGAACTTCATTTTCGGCCCGAACTTCAACCTCGGCCCGAACTTCAACCTCGGCCCGAACTCCGACCTCGGCCCGAACTTCAACCTCGGCCCGAACATCATCCTCGGCCCGAACACCGAACTTCGGCCGGAACACCACTTCGGCCCGAACACCACTTCGGCCCGAACACCACTTCGTCCCGAACATCCCTCTTCGGCCCGAACTCTTCAATATCGAAGATTGTGTGACAAAATGTGCTATACTAAAACATTCATAACTTTCAGCTCGGGTGTCCGTTTCACGTCCACGAGTAACCAAAATAGCTGCTTCGTTCGTCACTGCCAAGAACAAGTTCGGCCCGAACTCTTCACTGTTCCCGGCCCGAACTTCATTTTCGGCCCGAACTTCCACCTCGGCCCGAACTTCAACCTCGACCCGAACTCCGACCTCGGCCCGAGCTTCAACCTCGGCCCGAACATCATCCTCGGCCCGAACACCGAACTTCGGCCCGAACACCACTTCGGCTCGAACATCCCACTTCGGCCCGAACACCATTTCGGCCCGAACATCCCTCTTCGGCCCGAACTCTTCAATATCCAAGATTGTGTGACAAAAGGTGCTATACTAAAACATTCATAACTTTCAGCTCGGGTGTCCGTTTCACGCCCACGAGTAACCCGAATAGCTGGTTCGTTCGTCACTGCCAAGAACAAGTTCGCCCTGAACTCTTCACTGCTCCCGGCCCGAACTTCATTTTCGGCCCGAACTTCAACCTCGGCCCGAACTCCGACCTCGGCCCGAACTTCAACCTCGGCCCGAACATCATCCTCGACCCGAACACCGTCCTTCGGCCCGAACTTCAACCTCGGCCCGAACTTCAACCTCGGCCCGAACTTCAACCTCGGCCCGCACTCCGACGTCGGCCCGAACATCATCCTCGACCCGAACACCACTTCGGCCCGAACATCCCACTTCGGCCCGAACACCACTTCGGCCCGAACATCCCTCTTCGGCCCGAACTCTTCAATATCCAAGATTGTGTGACAAAAGGTGCTATTCTAAAACATTCATAACTTTCAGCTCGGGTGTCCGTTTCACGCCCACGAGTAACCAAAATAGCTGGTTCGTTCGTCACTGCCAAGATCAAGTTCGGCCCGAACTCTTCACTGTTCCCGGCCCGAACTTCATTTTCGGCCTGAACTTCAACCTCGGCCCGAACTTCAACCTCGGCCCGAACTCCGACCTCGGCCCGAACTTCAACCTCGGCCCGAACTTCAACCTCGGCCCGAACTCCGACCTCGGCCCGAACTCCGACCTCGGCCCGAACTTCAACCTCGGCCCGAACATCATCCTCGGCCCGAACACCGAACTTCGGCCCGAACACCACTTCGGCCCGAACACCACTTCGGCCCGAACATCCCACTTCGGCCCGAACACCACTTCGGCCCGAACATCCCTCTTCGGCCCGAACTCTTCAATATCCAAGATTGTGTGACAAAAGGTGTTATACTAAAACATTCATAACTTTCAGCTCGGGTGTCCGTTTCACGCCCACGAGTAACCAAAATAGCTGGTTCGTTCGTCACTGCCAAGAACAAGTTCGGCCCGAACTCTTCACTGTTCCCGGCCCGAACTTCATTTTCGGCCCGAACTTCAACCTCGGCCCGAACTTCAACCTCGGCCTGAACATCATCCTTGGCCCGAACAACGAACTTCGGCCCGAACACCACTTCGGCCCGAACACCACTTCGGCCCGGACATCCCACTTCGGCCCGAACACCACTTCGGCCCGAACATCCCTCTTCGGCCCGAACTCTTCAATATCCAAGATCGTGTGACAAAAGGTGCTATACTAAAACATTCTTAACTTTCAGCTCGGGTGTCCGTTTCACGCCCACGAGTAACCAAAATAGCTGGTTCGTTCGTCACTGCCAAGAACAAGTTCGGCCCGAACTCTTCACTGTTCCCGGCCCGAACTTCATTTTCGGCCCGAACTTCAACCTCGGCCCGAACTTCAACCTCGGCCCGAACTCCGACCTCGGCCCGAACTTCAACCTCGGCCCAAACATCATCCTTGGCCCGAACAACGAACTTCAGCCCGAACACCACTTCGGCCCGAACACCACTTCGGCCCGAACATCCCACTTCGGCCCGAACACCCATTCGGCCCGAACATCCCTCTTCGGCCCGAACTCTTCAATATCCAAGATTGTGTGACAAAAGGTGCTATACTAAAACATTCATAACTTTCAGCTCGGGTGTCCGTTTCACGCCCACGAGTAACCAAAATAGCTGGTTCGTTCGTCACTGCCGAGAACAAGTTCGGCCCGAACTCTTCACTGTTCCCGGCCCGAACTTCATTTTCGGCGCGAACTTCAACCTCGGCCCGAACTCCGACCTCGGCCCGAACTTCAACCTCGGCCCGAACATCATCCTCGGCCCGAACACCGAACTTCGGCCCGAACACCACTTCGGCCCGAACACAACTTCGGCCCGAACATCCCACTTCGGCCCGAACACCACTTCGGCCCGAACATCCCTCTTCGGCCCGAACTCTTCAATATCCAAGATTGTGTGACAAAAGGTGCTATACTAAAACATTCATAACTTTCAGCTTGGGTGTCCGTTTCACGCCCACGAGTAACCAAAATAGCTGGTTCGTTCGTCACTGCCAAGAACAAGTTCGGCCCGAACTCTTCACTGTTCCCGGCCCGAACTTCATTTTCGGCCGAACTTCATTTTCGGCCCGAACTTCAACCTCGGCCCGAACTTCAACCTCGGCCCGAACTCCGACCTCGGTCCGAACATCATCCTTGGCTCGAACAACGAACTTCGGCCCGAACACCACTTCGGCCCGAACATCACTTCGGCCCGAACACCACTTCGGCCCGAACATCCCACTTCGGCCCGAACACCACTTCGGCCCGAACATCCCTCTTCGGCCCGATCTCTTCAATATCCAAGATTGTGTGACAAAAGGTGTTATACTAAAACATTTATAACTTTCAGCTCGGGTGTCCGTTTCACGCCCACGAGTAACCAAAATAGTTGGTTCGTTCGTCACTGGCAAGAACAAGTTCGGCCCGAACTCTTCACTGTTCCCGGCCCGAACTTCATTTTCGGCCCGAACTTCAACCTAGGCCCGAACTCCGTCCTCGGCCCGAACTTCAACCTCGGCCCGAACTCCGACCTCGGCCCGAACTCCGACCTCGGCCCGAACTTCAACCTCGGCCCGAACATCATCCTCGGCCCGAACACCGAACTTCAGCCCGAACACCACTTCGGCCCGAACACCACTTCGGCCCGAACATCCCACTTCGGCCCGAACACCACTTCGGCCCAAACATCCCTCTTCGGCCCGAACTTTTCAATATCCAAGATTGTGTGACAAAAGGTGCTATACTAAAACATTCATAACTTTCAGCTCGGGTGTCCGTTTCACGCCCACGAGTAACCAAAATAGCTGGTTCGTTCGTCACTGCCAAGAACAAGTTCGGCCCGAACTCTTCACTGTTCCCGGCCCGAACTTCATTTTCGGCCCGAACTTCAACCTCGGCCCGAACTTCAACCTCGGCCCGAACTCCGACCTCGGCCCGAACTTCAACCTCGGCCCGAACATCATCCTCGGCCCGAACACCGAACTTCGGCCCGAACACCACTTCGGCCCGAACACCACTTCGGCCCGAACATCCCACTTCGGCCCGAACACCACTTCGGCCCGAACATCCCTCTTCGGCCCGAACTCTTCAATATCCAAGATTGTGTGACAAAAGGTGTTATACTAAAACATTCATAACTTTCAGCTCGGGTGTCCGTTTCACGCCCACGAGTAACCAAAATAGCTGGTTCGTTCGTCACTGCCAAGAACAAGTTCGGCCCGAACTCTTCACTGTTCCCGGCCCGAACTTCATTTTCGGCCCGAACTTCAACCTTGGCCCGAACTTCAACCTCGGCCTGAACATCATCCTTGGCCCGAACAACGAACTTCGGCCCGAACACCACTTCGGCCCGAACACCACTTCGGCCCGGACATCCCACTTCGGCCCGAACACCACTTCGGCCCGAACACCACTTCGGCCCGAACATCCCTCTTCGGCCCGAACTCTTCAATATGCAAGATTGTGTGAGAAAAGGTGCTATACTAAAACATTCTTAACTTTCAGCTCGGGTGTCCGTTTCACGCCCACGAGTAACCAAAATAGCTGGTTCGTTCGTCACTGCCAAGAACAAGTTCGGCCCGAACTCTTCACTGTTCCCGGCCCGAACTTCATTTTCAGCCCGAACTTCATTTTCGGCCCGAACTTCAACCTCGGCCCGAACTTCAACCTCGGCCCGAACTCCGACCTCGGCCCGAACTTCAACCTTAGCCCGAAAATCATCCTCGGCCCGAACACCGAACTTCGGCCCGAACACCACTTCGGCCCGAACTCCACTTCGGCCCGAACTCCACTTCGGCCCGAACATCCCACTTCGGCCCGAACACCACTTCGGCCCGAACATCCCTCTTCTGCCCGAACTCTTCAATATCCAAGATTGTGTGACAAAAGGTGCTATACTAAAACATTCATAACTTTCAGCTCGGGTGTCCGTTTCACGCCCACGAGTAACCAAAATAGCTGGTTCGTTCGTCACTGTTCAGCCCGAACTCTTCACTGTTCCCGGCCCGAACTTCATTTTCGGCCCGAACTTCAACCTCGGCCCGAACTTCAACCTCGGCCCGAACTCCGACCTCGGCCCGAACTTCAACCTCGGCCCGAACATCATCCTCGGCCCGAACACCGAACTTCGGCCGGAACACCACTTCGGCCCGAACACCACTTCGGCCCGAACACCACTTCCTCCCGAACATCCCTCTTCGGCCCGAACTCTTCAATATCGAAGATTGTGTGACAAAATGTGCTATACTAAAACATTCATAACTTTCAGCTCGGGTGTCCGTTTCACGTCCACGAGTAACCAAAATAGCTGCTTCGTTCGTCACTGCCAAGAACAAGTTCGGCCCGAACTCTTCACTGTTCCCGGCCCGAACTTCATTTTCGGCCCGAACTTCCACCTCGGCCCGAACTTCAACCTCGACCCGAACTCCGACCTCGGCCCGAGCTTCAACCTCGGCCCGAACATCATCCTCGGCCCGAACACCGAACTTCGGCCCGAACACCACTTCGGCTCGAACATCCCACTTCGGCCCGAACACCATTTCGGCCCGAACATCCCTCTTCGGCCCGAACTCTTCAATATCCAAGATTGTGTGACAAAAGGTGCTATACTAAAACATTCATAACTTTCAGCTCGGGTGTCCGTTTCACGCCCACGAGTAACCCGAATAGCTGGTTCGTTCGTCACTGCCAAGAACAAGTTCGCCCTGAACTCTTCACTGCTCCCGGCCCGAACTTCATTTTCGGCCCGAACTTCAACCTCGGCCCGAACTCCGACCTCGGCCCGAACTTCAACCTCGGCCCGAACATCATCCTCGACCCGAACACCGTCCTTCGGCCCGAACTTCAACCTCGGCCCGAACTTCAACCTCGGCCCGAACTTCAACCTCGGCCCGCACTCCGACGTCGGCCCGAACATCATCCTCGACCCGAACACCACTTCGGCCCGAACATCCCACTTCGGCCCGAACACCACTTCGGCCCGAACATCCCTCTTCGGCCCGAACTCTTCAATATCCAAGATTGTGTGACAAAAGGTACTATACTAAAACATTCATAACTTTCAGCTCGGGTGTCCGTTTCACGCCCACGAGTAACTAAAATAGCTGGTTCGTTCGTCACTGCCAAGAACAAGTTCGGCCCGAACTCTTCACTGTTCCCGGCCCGAACTTCATTTTCGGCCCGAACTTCATTTTCGGCCCGAACTTCAACCTCGGCCCGAACTCCGACCTCCGCCCGAACTTCAACCTCGGCCCGAACATCATCCTCGGCCCGAACATCATCCTTCGGCCCGAACTCTTCAATATCCAAGATTGTGTGACAAATGGTGCTATACTAAAACATTCATAACTTTCAGCTCGGGTGTCCGTTTCACGCCCACGAGTAGCGAAAATAGCTGGTTCGTTCGTCACTGCCAAAAACAAGTTCGTCCCGAACTCTTCACTGTTCCCGGCCCGAACTTCATTTTCGGCCCGAACTTCAACCTCGGCCCGAACTCTGACCTCGGCCCGAACTTCAACCTCGGCCCAAACATCATCCTCGGCCCAAACACCGAACTTCGGCCCGAACACTACTTCGGCCCGAACACCACTTCGGCCCGAACACCACTTCGGCCCGAACACCACTTCGGCCCGAACATCCCTCTTCGGCCCGAACTCTTCAATATCCAAGATTGTGTGACAAAAGGTGCTATACTAAAACATTCATAACTTTCAGCTCGGGTGTCCGTTTCACGTCCACGAGTAACCAAAATAGCTGGTTCGTTCGTCACTGCCAAGAACAAGTTCGGCCCGAACTCTTCAATGTTCCCGGCCCGAACTTCATTTTCGGCCCGACTTCAACATCGGCCCGAACTTCAACCTCGGCCCGAACTCCGACCTCGGCCCGAACTTCAACCTCGGCCCGAACATCATCCTCGGCCCGAACACCGAACTTCGGCCCGAACACCACTTCGGCCCGAACACCACTTCGGCCCGAACATCCCACTTCGGCCCGAACACCATTTCGGCCCGAACATCCCTCTTCGGCCCGAACTCTTCAATATCTAAGATTGTGTGACAAAAGGTGCTATACTAAAACATTCATAACTTTCAGCTCGGGTGTCCATTTCACGTCCATGAGTAACCAAAATAGATGGTTCGTTCGTCACTGCCAAGAACAAGTTCGGCCCGAACTCTTCACTATTCCCGGCCCGAACTTCATTTTCGGCCCGAGCTTCAACCTCGGCCCGAACTTCAACCTCGGCCCGAACTTCAACCTCGACCCGAACTCCGACCTCGGCCCGAACATCATCCTCCACCCGAACACCGAACTTCGGCCCGAACACCACTTCGGCCCGAACATCCCACTTCGGCCCGAACAACACTTCGGCCCGAACATCCCTCTTCGGCCCGAACTCTTCAATATCTAAGATTGTGTGACAAAAGGTACTATACTAAAACATTCATAACTTTCAGCTCGGGTGTCCGTTTCACGCCCACGAGTAACCAAAATAGCTGGTTCGTTTGTCACTGCAAAGAACAAGTTCGGCCCGAACTCTTCACTGTTCCCGGCCCGAACTTCATTTTCAGCCCGAACTTCAACCTCGGCCCGAACTTCAACCTCGGCCCGAACTCCGACCTCGGCCCGAACTTCAACCTCGGCCCGAACATCATCCTCGACCCGAACACCGAACTTCGGCCCGAACACCACTTCGGCCCGAACATCCCACTTCGGCCCGAACACCACTTCGGCCCGAACATCCCTCTTCGGCCCGAACTCTTCAATATCCAAGATTGTGTGACAAAAGGTGCTATACTAAAACATTCATAACTTTCAGCTCGGGTGTCCGTTTCACGCCCACGACTAACCAAAATAGCTGGTTCGTTCGTCACTGCCAAGAACATGTTCGGCCCGAACTCTTCACTGTTCCCGGCCCGAACTACATTTTCGGCCCGAACTTCAACCTCGGCCCGAACTCCGACCTCGGCCCGAACTTCAACCTCGGCCCGAACATCATCCTCGGCCCGAACACCGAACTTCGGCCCGAACACCACTTCGGCCCGAACACCACTTCGGCCGGAACATTCCACTTCGGCCCGAACACCATTTCGGCCCGAACATCCCTCTTCGGCCCGAACTCTTCAATATCCAAGATTGTGTGTCAAAAGGTGCTATACTAAAACATTCATAACTTTCAGCTCGGGTGTCCGTTTCACGCCCACGAGTAGCCAAAATAGCTGGTTCGTTCGTCACTGCCAAGAACAAGTTCGTCCCGAACTCTTCACTGTTCCCGGCCCGAACTTCATTTTCGGCCCAAACTTCAACCTCGGCCCGAACTCCGACCTCGGCCTGAACTTCAACCTCGGCCCGAACATCATCCTCGACCCGAACACCGAACTTCGGCCCGAACACCACTTCGGCCCGAACACCACTTCGGCCCGAACATCCCTCTTCGGCCCGAACTCTTCAATATCCAAGATTGTGTGACAAAAGGTGCTATACTAAAACATTCATAACTTTCAGCTCGGGTGTCCGTTTCACGTCCACGAGTAACCAAAATAGCTGGTTCGTTCGTCACTGCCAAGAACAAGTTCGGCCCGAACTCTTCACTGTTCCCGGCCCGAACTTCATTTTCGGCCCGAACTCCAACCTCGGCCCGAACTTCAACCTCGGCCCGAACTCCGACCTCGGCCCGAACTTCAACCTCGGCCCGAACATCATCCTCGACCCGAACACCGAACTTCGGCCCGAACACCACTTCGGCCCGAACACCACTTCGGCCCGAACATCCCACTTCGGCCCGAACACCACTTCGGCCCGAACATCCCTCTTCGGCCCGAACTCTTCAATATCCAAGATTGTGTGACAAAAGGTGCTATACTAAAACATTCATAACTTTCAGCTCGGGTGTCCGTTTCACGCCCACGAGTAACCAGAATAGCTGGTTCGTTCGTCATTGCCAAGAACAAGTTCGGCCCGAACTCTTCACTGCTCCCGGCCCGAACTTCATTTTCGGCCCGAACTTCAACCTCGGTCCGAACTCCGACCTCGGCCCGAACTTCAACCTCGGCCCGAACTCCGACCTCGGACCGAACTTCAACCTCGGCCCGAACATCATCCTCGGCCCGAACACCGAACTTCGGCCCGAACACCACTTCGGCCCGAACATCCCACTTCGGCCCGAACACCACTTCGGCCCGAACTCATCAATATCCAAGATTGTGTGACAAAAGGTGCTATACTAAAACATTCATAACTTTCAGCTCGGGTGTCCGTTTCACGCCCACGAGTAACAAAAATAGCTGGTTCGTTCGTCACTACAAAGAACAAGTTCGGCCCGAACTCTTCACTGTTCCCGGCCCGAACTTCATTTTCGGCCCGAACTTCAACCTCGGCCCGAACTCCGACCCCGGCCCGAACATCATCCTCGGCCCGAACACCGAACTTTGGCCCGAACACCGAACTTCGGCCCGAACACCACTTCGGCCCGAACACCACTTCGGCCCGAACACCACTTCGGCCCGAAAACCCCTCTTCGGCCCGAACTCTTCAATATCCAAGATTGTGTGACAAAAGGTGCTATACTAAAATATTCATAACTTTCAGCTCGGGTGTCCGTTTCACGCCCACGAGTAACCAAAATAGCTGGTTCGTTCGTCACTGCCAAGAACAAGTTCGGCCCGAACTCTTCACTATTCCCGGCCCGAACTTCATTTTCGGCCCGAACTTCAACCTCGGCCTGAAATTCAACCTCGACCCGAACTTCAACCTCGGCCCGAACATCATCCTCGGCCCGAACACCGAACTTCGGCCCGAACACCACTTCGGCCCGAACACTACTTCGGCCCGAACATCCCACTTCGGCCCGAACACCACTTCGGCCCGAACACCCCTCTTCGGCCCGAACTCTTCAATATCAAAGATTGTGTGACAAAAGGTGCTATACTAAAACATTCATAACTTTCAGCTAGGGTGTCCGTTTCACGTCCACGAGTAACCAAAATAGCTGGTTCGTTCGTCACTGCCAAGAACAAGTTCGGCCCGAACTCTTCACTATTCCCGGCCCGAACTTCATTTTCGGCCCGAACTTCAACCTCGGCCCGAACTTCAACCTCGGCCCGAACTCCGACCTCGGCCCGAACTTCAACCTCGGCCCGAACATCATCCTCGGCCCGAACACCGAACTTCGGCCCGAACACCACTTCGGCCCGAACACCACTTCGGCCCGAACATCCCACTTCGGCCCGAACACCATTTCGGCCCGAACATCCCTCTTCGGCCCGAACTCTTCAATATCCAAGATTGTGTGACAAAAGGTGCTATACTAAAACATTCATAACTTTCAGCTCGGGTGTCCGTTTCACGTCCACGAGTAACCAAAATAGCTGGTTCGTTCGTCACTGCCAAGAACAAGTTCGGCCCGAACTCTTCACTGTTCCCGCCCGAACTTCATTTTCGGCCCGAGCTTCAACCTCGGCCCGAACTTCAACATCGGCCCGAACTCCGACCTCGGCCCGAACTTCAAACTCGGCCCGAACATCATCCTCGACCCGAACACCGAACTTCGGCCCGAACACCACTTCGGCCCGAACATCCCACTTCGGCCCGAACACCACTTCGGCCCGAACATCCCTCTTCGGCCCGAACTCTTCAATATCCAAGATTGTGTGACAAAAGGTGCTATACTAAAACATTCATAACTTTCAGCTCGGGTGTCCGTTTCACGCCCACGAGTAACCAGAATAGCTGGTTCGTTCGTCACTGCCAAGAACAAGTTCGGCCCGAACTCTTCACTGCTCCCGGCCCGAACTTCATTTTCGGCCCGAACTTCAACCTCGGCCCGAACTCCGACCTCGGCCCGAACTTCAACCTCGGCCCGAACATCATCCTCGGCCCGAACACCGAACTTCGGCCCGAACACCACTTCGGCTCGAGCATCCCACTTCGGCCCGAACACCACTTCGGCCCGAACTCATCAATATCCAAGATTGTGTGACAAAAGGTGCTATACTAAAACATTCATAACTTTCAGGTCGGGTGTCCGTTTCACGCCCACGAGTAACCAAAATAGCTGGTTCGTTCGTCACTGCCATGAACAAGTTCGCCCTGAACTCTTCACTGCTCCCGGCCCGAGCTTCAACCTCGGCCCGAACTTCAACCTCGGCCCGAACTCCGACCTCGGCCCGAACTTCAACCTCAGCCCGAACATCATCCTCGGCCCGAACACCGAACTTCGGCCCGAACACCACTTCGTCACGAACACCACTTCGGCCCGAACACCACTTCGGCCCGAACATCCCTCTTCGGCCCGAACTCATCAATATCCAAGATTGTGTGACAAAAGATGCCATACTAAAACATTCATAACTTTCAGCTCGGGTGTCCGTTTCACGCCCACGAGTAACCAAAATAGCTGGTTCGTTCGTCACTGCCAAGAACAAGGTTGGCCCGAACTCTTCACTGTTCCCGGCCCGAACTTCATTTTCGGCCCGAACTTCAACCTCGCCCGAACTTCAACCTCGGCCCGAACTCCGACCTCGGCCCGAACTTAAACCTCGGCCAGAACATCATCCTCGGCCCGAACACCGAACTTCGGCCCGAACACCACTTCGGCCCGAACACCACTTCGGCCTGAACATCCCACTTCGGCCCGAACACCATTTCGGCCCGAACATCCCTCTTCAGCCCGAACTCTTCAATATCGAAGATTGTGTGACAAAATGTGCTATACTAAAACATTCATAACTTTCAGCTCGGGTGTCCGTTTCACGTCCACGAGTAACCAAAATAGCTGCTTCGTTCGTCACTGCCAAGAACAATTTCAGCCCGAACTCTTCACTGTTCCCGGCCCGAACTTCATTTTCGGCCCGAACTTCCACCTCGGCCCGAACTTCAACCTCGGCCCGAACTCCGACCTCGGCCCGAACTTCAACCTCGGCCCGAACACCGAACTTCGGCCCGAACACCACTTCGGCCCGAACATCCCACTTCGGCCCGAACACCATTTCGGCCCGAACATCCTTGTTCGGCCTGAACTCTTCAATATCCAAGATTGTGTGACAAAAGGTGCTATACTAAAACATTCATAACTTTCAGCTCGGGTGTCCGTTTCACGCCCACGAGTAACCCGAATAGCTGGTTCGTTCGTCACTGCCAAGAACAAGTTCGCCCTGAACTCTTCACTGCTCCCGGCCCGAACTTCATTTTCGGCCCGAACTTCAACCTCGGCCCGAACTTCGACCTCGGCCCGAACTTCAACCTCAGCCCGAACATCATCCTCGGCCCGAACACCGAACTTCGGCCCGAACACCACTTCGTCACGAACACCACTTCGGCCCGAACATCCCACTTCGGCCCGAACACCACTTCGGCCCGAACTCATCAATATCCAAGATTGTGTGACAAAAGGTGCCATACTAAAACATTCATAACTTTCAGCTCGGGTGTCCGTTTCACGCCCACGAGTAACCAAAATAGCTGGTTCGTTCGTCACTGCCAAGAACAAGGTTGGCCCGAACTCTTCACTGTTCCCGGCCCGAACTTCATTTTCGGCCCGAACTTCAACCTCGGCCCGAACTTCAACCTCGGCCCGAACTCCGACCTCGGCCCGAACATCAACCTCGGCCCGAACACCGAACTTCGGCCCGAACACCACTTCGGCCCGAACACTACTTCGGCCCGAACATCCCACTTCGGCCCGAACACCACTTCGGCCCGAACACCCCTCTTCGGCCCGAACTCTTCAATATCAAAGATTGTGTGACAAAAGGTGCTATACTAAAACATTCATAACTTTCAGCTAGGGTGTCCGTTTCACGTCCACGAGTAACCAAAATAGCTGGTTCGTTCGTCACTGCCAAGAACAAGTTCGGCCCGAACTCTTCACTATTCCCGGCCCGAACTTCATTTTCGGCCCGAACTTCAACCTCGGCCCGAACTTCAACCTCGGCCCGAACTCCGACCTCGGCCCGAACTTCAACCTCGGCCCGAACATCATCCTCGGCCCGAACACCGAACTTCGGCCCGAACACCACTTCGGCCCGAACACCACTTCGGCCCGAACATCCCACTTCGGCCCGAACACCATTTCGGCCCGAACATCCCTCTTCGGCCCGAACTCTTCAATATCCAAGATTGTGTGACAAAAGGTGCTATACTAAAACATTCATAACTTTCAGCTCGGGTGTCCGTTTCACGTCCACGAGTAACCAAAATAGCTGGTTCGTTCGTCACTGCCAAGAACAAGTTCGGCCCGAACTCTTCACTGTTCCCGCCCGAACTTCATTTTCGGCCCGAGCTTCAACCTCGGCCCGAACTTCAACATCGGCCCGAACTCCGACCTCGGCCCGAACTTCAAACTCGGCCCGAACATCATCCTCGACCCGAACACCGAACTTCGGCCCGAACACCACTTCGGCCCGAACATCCCACTTCGGCCCGAACACCACTTCGGCCCGAACATCCCTCTTCGGCCCGAACTCTTCAATATCCAAGATTGTGTGACAAAAGGTGCTATACTAAAACATTCATAACTTTCAGCTCGGGTGTCCGTTTCACGCCCACGAGTAACCAGAATAGCTGGTTCGTTCGTCACTGCCAAGAACAAGTTCGGCCCGAACTCTTCACTGCTCCCGGCCCGAACTTCATTTTCGGCCCGAACTTCAACCTCGGCCCGAACTCCGACCTCGGCCCGAACTTCAACCTCGGCCCGAACATCATCCTCGGCCCGAACACCGAACTTCGGCCCGAACACCACTTCGGCTCGAGCATCCCACTTCGGCCCGAACACCACTTCGGCCCGAACTCATCAATATCCAAGATTGTGTGACAAAAGGTGCTATACTAAAACATTCATAACTTTCAGGTCGGGTGTCCGTTTCACGCCCACGAGTAACCAAAATAGCTGGTTCGTTCGTCACTGCCAAGAACAAGTTCGCCCTGAACTCTTCACTGCTCCCGGCCCGAGCTTCAACCTCGGCCCGAACTTCAACCTCGGCCCGAACTCCGACCTCGGCCCGAACTTCAACCTCAGCCCGAACATCATCCTCGGCCCGAACACCGAACTTCGGCCCGAACACCACTTCGTCACGAACACCACTTCGGCCCGAACACCACTTCGGCCCGAACATCCCTCTTCGGCCCGAACTCATCAATATCCAAGATTGTGTGACAAAAGATGCCATACTAAAACATTCATAACTTTCAGCTCGGGTGTCCGTTTCACGCCCACGAGTAACCAAAATAGCTGGTTCGTTCGTCACTGCCAAGAACAAGGTTGGCCCGAACTCTTCACTGTTCCCGGCCCGAACTTCATTTTCGGCCCGAACTTCAACCTCGCCCGAACTTCAACCTCGGCCCGAACTCCGACCTCGGCCCGAACTTAAACCTCGGCCAGAACATCATCCTCGGCCCGAACACCGAACTTCGGCCCGAACACCACTTCGGCCTGAACATCCCACTTCGGCCCGAACACCATTTCGGCCCGAACATCCCTCTTCAGCCCGAACTCTTCAATATCGAAGATTGTGTGACAAAATGTGCTATACTAAAACATTCATAACTTTCAGCTCGGGTGTCCGTTTCACGTCCACGAGTAACCAAAATAGCTGCTTCGTTCGTCACTGCCAAGAACAATTTCAGCCCGAACTCTTCACTGTTCCCGGCCCGAACTTCATTTTCGGCCCGAACTTCCACCTCGGCCCGAACTTCAACCTCGGCCCGAACTCCGACCTCGGCCCGAACTTCAACCTCGGCCCGAACACCGAACTTCGGCCCGAACACCACTTCGGCCCGAACATCCCACTTCGGCCCGAACACCATTTCGGCCCGAACATCCTTGTTCGGCCTGAACTCTTCAATATCCAAGATTGTGTGACAAAAGGTGCTATACTAAAACATTCATAACTTTCAGCTCGGGTGTCCGTTTCACGCCCACGAGTAACCCGAATAGCTGGTTCGTTCGTCACTGCCAAGAACAAGTTCGCCCTGAACTCTTCACTGCTCCCGGCCCGAACTTCATTTTCGGCCCGAACTTCAACCTCGGCCCGAACTTCGACCTCGGCCCGAACTTCAACCTCAGCCCGAACATCATCCTCGGCCCGAACACCGAACTTCGGCCCGAACACCACTTCGTCACGAACACCACTTCGGCCCGAACATCCCACTTCGGCCCGAACACCACTTCGGCCCGAACTCATCAATATCCAAGATTGTGTGACAAAAGGTGCCATACTAAAACATTCATAACTTTCAGCTCGGGTGTCCGTTTCACGCCCACGAGTAACCAAAATAGCTGGTTCGTTCGTCACTGCCAAGAACAAGGTTGGCCCGAACTCTTCACTGTTCCCGGCCCGAACTTCATTTTCGGCCCGAACTTCAACCTCGGCCCGAACTTCAACCTCGGCCCGAACTCCGACCTCGGCCCGAACTTCAACCTCGGCCCGAACATCATCCTCGGCCCGAACACCGAACTTCCGCCCGAACACCACTTCGGCCCGAACACCACTTCGGCCTGAACATCCCACTTCGGCCCGAACACCATTTCGGCCCGAACATCCCTCTTCAGCCCGAACTCTTCAATATCCAAGATTGTGTGACAAAAGGTGCTATACTAAAACATTCATAACTTTCAGCTCGGGTGTCCGTTTCACGTCCACGAGTAACCAAAATAGCTGGTTCGTTCGTCACTGCCAAGAACAAGTTCGGCCCGAACTCTTCACTGTTCCCGGCCTGAACTTCATTTTCGGCCCGAGCTTCAACCTCGGCCCGAACTTCAACCTCGGCCCGAACTCCGACCTCAGCCCGAACTTCTACCTCGGCCCGAACATCATCCTCGACCCGAACACCGAACTTCGGCCCAAACACCACTTCGGCCCGAACATCCCACTTCGGCCCGAACACCACTTCGGCCCGAACTCTTCAATATCCAAGATTGTGTGACAAAAGGTGCTATACTAAAACATTCATAACTTTCAGCACGGGTGTCCGTTTCACGCCCACGAGTAACCAAAATAGCTGGTTCGATCGTCACTGCCAAGAACAAGTTCAGCCCGAACTCTTCACTGTTCCCGGCCCGAACTTCATTTTCGGCCCGAACTTCAACCTCGCCCGAACTTCAACCTCGGCCCGAACTCCGACCTCGGCCCGAACTTAAACCTCGGCCAGAACATCATCCTCGGCCCGAACACCGAACTTCGGCCCGAACACCACTTCGGCCCGAACACCACTTCGGCCCGAACATCCCACTTCGGCCCGAACACCACTTCGGCCCGAACATCCCTCTACGGCCCGAACTCTTCAATATCAAAGATTGTGTGACAAAATGTGTTATACTAAAACATTCATAACTTTCAGCTCGGGTGTCCGTTTCACGTCCACGAGTAACCAAAATAGCTGCTTCGTTCGTCACTGCCAAGAACAAGTTCAGCCCGAACTCTTCACTGTTCCCGGCCCGAACTTCATTTTCGGCCCGAACTTCCACCTCGGCCCGAACTTCAACCTCGGCCCGAACTCCGACCTCGGCCCGAACTTCAACCTCGGCCCGAACACCGAACTTCGGCCCGAACACCACTTCGGCCCGAACATCCCACTTCGGCCCGAACACCATTTCGGCCCGAACATCCCTGTTCGGCCCGAACTCTTCAATATCCAAGATTGTGTGACAAAAGGTGCTATACTAAAACATTCATAACTTTCCGCTCGGGTGTCCGTTTCACGCCCACGAGTAACCCGAATAGCTGGTTCGTTCGTCACTGCCAAGAACAAGTTCGCCCTGAACTCTTCACTGCTCCCGGCCCGAACTTCATTTTCGGCCCGAACTTCAACCTCGGCCCGAACTTCGACCTCGGCCCGAACTTCAACCTCAGCCCGAACATCATCCTCGGCCCGAACACCGAACTTCGGCCCGAACACCACTTCGTCACGAACACCACTTCGGCCCGAACATCCCACTTCGGCCCGAACACCACTTCGGCCCGAACTCATCAATATCCAAGATTGTGTGACAAAAGGTGCCATACTAAAACATTCATAACTTTCAACTCGGGTGTCCGTTTCACGCCCACGAGTAACCAAAATAGCTGGTTCGTTCGTCACTGCCAAGAACAAGTTTGGCCCGAACTCTTCACTGTTCTCAGCCCGAACTTCATTTTCGGCCCAAAACTTCAACCTCGGCCCGAACTCCGACCTCAGCCCGAACTCCGACCTCGGCCCGAACATCATCCTCGGCCCGAACACCGAACTTTGGCCCGAACACCGAGCTTCGGCCCGAACACCACTTCGGCCCGAACATCCCTCTTCGGCCCGAACTCTTCAATATCCAAGATTGTGTGACAAATGGTGCTATACTAAAACATTCATAACTTTCAGCTCAGGTGTCCGTTTCACGCCCACGAGTAGCCAAAATAGCGGGTTCGTTCGTCACTGCCAAGAACAAGTTCGTCCCGAACTCTTCACTGTTCCCGGCCCGAACTTCATTTTCGGCCCGAACTTCCACCTCGGCCCGAACTTCAACCTCGGCCCGAACTCCGACCTCGGCCCGAACTTCAACCTCGGCCCGAACACCGAACTTCGGCCCGAACACCACTTCGGCCCGAACATCCCAGTTCGGCCCGAACACCATTTCGGCCCGAACATCCCTCTTCGGCCCGAACTCTTCAATATCCAAGATTGTGTGACAAAAGGTGCTATACTAAAACATTCATAACTTTCAGCTCGGGTGTCCGTTTCACGCCCACGAGTAACCCGAATAGCTGGTTCGTTCATCACTGCCAAGAACAAGTTCGCCCTGAATTCTTCACTGCTCCCGGCCCGAACTTCATTTTCGGCCCGAACTTCAACCTCGGCCCGAACTTCAACCTCGGCCCGAACTCCGACCTCGGCCCGAACTTCAACCTCAGCCCGAACATCATCCTCGGCCCGAACACCGAACGTCGGCCCGAACACCACTTCGGCACGAACACCACTTCGGCCCGAACATCCCACTTCGGCCCGAACACCACTTCGGCCCGGACTCATCAATATCCAAGATTGTGTGACAAAAGGTGCTATACTAAAACATTCATAACTTTCACCTCGGGTGTCCTTTTCACGCCCACGAGTAACCAAAATAGCTGGTTCGTTCGTCACTGCCAAGAACAAGTTCGGCCCGAACTCTTCACTGTTCCCGGCCCGAACTTCATTTTCGGCCCGAGCTTCAACCTCGGCCCGAACTTCAACCTCGGCCCGAACTCCGACACTAGCCCGAACTTCTACCTCGGCCCGAACATCATCCTCGACCCGAACACCGAACTTCGGCCCGAACACCACTTCGGCCCGAACATCCCACTTCGGCCCGAACACCACTTCGGCCCGAACATCCCTCTTCGGCCCGAACTCTTCAATATCCAAGATTGTGTGACAAAAGGTGCTATACTAAAACATTCATAACTTTCAGCTCGGGTGTCCGTTTCACGACCACGAGTAACCAAAATAGCTGGTTCGTTCGTCACTGCCAAGAACAAGTTCAGCCCGAACTCTTCACTGTTCCCGGCCCGAACTTCATTTTCGGCCCGAACTTCAACCTCGGCCCGAACTTCAACCTCGGCCCGAACTCCGACCTCGGCCCGAACTTCAACCTCGGCCCGAACATCATCCTCGGCCCGAACACCGAACTTCGGCCCGAACACCACTTCGGCCCGAACACCACTTCGTCCCGAATATCCCTCTTCGGCCCGAACTCTTCAATATCGAAGATTGTGTGACAAAATGTGTTATACTAAAACATTCATAACTTTCAGCTCGGGTGTCCGTTTCACGTCCACGAGTAACCAAAATAGCTGCTTCGTTCGTCACTTCCAAGAACAAGTTCGGCCCGAACTCTTCACTGTTCCCGGCCCGAACTTCATTTTCGGCCCGAACTTCCACCTCGGCCCGAACTTCAACCTCGACCCGAACTCCGACCTCGGCCCGAACTTCAACCTCGGCCCGAACATCATCCTCGGCCCGAACACCGAACTTCGACCCGAACACCACTTCGGCTCGAACATCCCACTTCGGCCCGAACACCATTTCGGCCCGAACATCCCTCTTCGGCCCGAACTCTTCAATATCCAAGATTGTGTGACAAAAGGTGCTATACTAAAACATTCATAACTTTCAGCTCGGGTGTCCGTTTCACGCCCACGAGTAACCCGAATAGCTGGTTCGTTCGTCACTGCCAAGAACAAGTTCGCCCTGAACTCTTCACTGCTCCCGGCCCGAACTTCATTTTCGGCCCGAACTTCAACCTCGGCCCGAACTCCGACCTCGGCCCGAACTTCAACCTCAGCCCGAACATCATCCTCGGCCCGAACACCGAACTTCGGCCCGAACACCACTTCGGCACGAACACCACTTCGGCCCGAACATCCCACTTCGGCCCGAACACCACTTCGGCCCGAACTCATCAATATCCAAGATTGTGTGACAAAAGGTGCTATACTAAAACATTCATAACTTTCAGCTCGGGTGTCCGTTTCACCCCCACGAGTAACCAAAATAGCTGGTTCGTTCGTCACTGCCAAGAACAAGTTTGGCCCGAACTCTTCACTGTTCCCAGCCCGAACTTCATTTTCGGCCCAAAACTTCAACCTCGGCCCGAACTCCGACCTCAGCCCGAACTCCGACCTCGGCCCGAACTCCGACCTCGGCCCGAACATCATCCTCGGCCCGAACACCGAACTTTGGCCCGAACACCGAACTTCGGCCCGAACACCACTTCGGCCCGAACACCACTTCGGCCCGAACATCCCTCTTCGGCCCGAACTCTTCAATATCCAAGATTGTGTGACAAATGGTGCTATACTAAAACATTCATAACTTTCAGCTCGGGTGTCCGTTTCACGCCCACGAGTAGCCAAAATAGCTGGTTCGTTCGTCACTGCCAAGAACAAGTTCGTCCCGAACTCTTCACTGTTCCCGGCCCGAACTTCATTTTCGGCCCGAACTTCAACCTCGGCCCGAACTCTGACCTCGGCCCGAACTTCAACCTCGGCCCAAACATCATCCTCGGCCCGAACACCGAACTTCGGCCCGAACACTACTTCGGCCCGAACACCACTTCGGCCCGAACACCACTTCGGCCCGAACACCACTTCGGCCCGAACATCCCTCTTCGGCCCGAACTCTTCAATATCCAAGATTGTGTGACAAAAGGTGCTATACTAAAACATTCATAACTTTCAGCTCGGGTGTCCGTTTCACGTCCACGAGTAACCAAAATAGCTGGTTCGTTCGTCACTGCCAAGAACAAGTCCGGCCCGAACTCTTCACTGTTCCCGGCCCGAACTTCATTTTCGGCCCGACTTCAACCTCGGCCCGAACTTCAACCTTGGCCCGAACTCCGACCTCGGCCCGAACTTCAACCTCGGCCCGAACATCATCCTCGGCCCGAACACCGAACTTCAGCCCGAACACCACTTCGGCCCGAACACCACTTCGGCCCGAACATCCCACTTCGGCCCGAACACCATTTCGGCCCGAACATCCCTCTTCGGCCCGAACTCTTCAATATCCAAGATTGTGTGACAAAAGGTGCTATACTAAAACATTCATAACTTTCAGCTCGGGTGTCCATTTCACGTCCATGAGTAACCAAAATAGATGGTTCGTTCGTCACTGCCAAGAACAAGTTCGGCCCGAACTCTTCACTATTCCCGGCCCGAACTTCATTTTCGGCCCGAGCTTCAACCTCGGCCCGAACTTCAACCTCGGCCCGAACTTCAACCTCGACCCGAACTCCGACCTCGGCCCGAACATCATCCTCGACCCGAACACCGAACTTCGGCCCGAACACCACTTCGGCCCGAACATCCCTCTTCGGCCCGAACTCTTCAATATCCAAGATTGTGTGACAAAAGGTGCTATACTAAAACATTCATAACTTTCAGCTCGGGTGTCCGTTTCACCACCACGAGTAACCAAAATAGCTGGTTCGTTCGTCACTGCCAAGAACAAGTTCAGCCCAAACTCTTCACTGTTCCCGGCCCGAACTTCATTTTCGGCCCGAACTTCAACCTCGGCCCGAACTCCGACCTCGGCCCGAACTCCGACCTCGGCCCGAACTTCAACCTCGGCCCGAACATCATCCTCGGCCCGAACACCGAACTTCGGCCCGAACACCACTTCGGCCCGAACACCACTTCGGCCCGAACACCACTTCGTCCCGAATATCCCTCTTCGGCCCGAACTCTTCAATATCGAAGATTGTGTGACAAAATGTGTTATACTAAAACATTCATAACTTTCAGCTCGGGTGTCCGTTTCACGTCCACGAGTAACCAAAATAGCTGCTTCGTTCATCACTTCCAAGAACAAGTTCGGCCCGAACTCTTCACTGTTCCCGGCCCGAACTTCATTTTCGGCCCGAACTTCCACCTCGGCCCGAACTTCAACCTCGACCCGAACTCCGACCTCGGCCCGAACTTCAACCTCGGCCCGAACATCATCCTCGGCCCGAACACCGAACTTCGGCCCGAACACCACTTCGGCTCGAACATCCCACTTCGGCCCGAACACCATTTCGGCCCGAACATCCCTCTTCGGCCCGAACTCTTCAATATCCAAGATTGTGTGACAAAAGGTGCTATACTAAAACATTCATAACTTTCAGCTCGGGTGTCCGTTTCACGCCCACGAGTAACCCGAATAGCTGGTTCGTTCGTCACTGCCAAGAACAAGTTCGCCCTGAACTCTTCACTGCTCCCGGCCCGAACTTCATTTTCGGCCCGAACTTCAACCTCGGCCCGAACTCCGACCTCGGCCCGAACTTCAACCTCAGCCCGAACATCATCCTCGGCCCGAACACCGAACTTCGGCCGGAACACCACTTCGGCACGAACACCACTTCGGCCCGAACATCCCACTTCGGCCCGAACACCACTTCGGCCCGAACTCATCAATATCCAAGATTGTGTGACAAAAGGTGCTATACTAAAACATTCATAACTTTCAGCTCGGGTGTCCGTTTCACGCCCACGAGTAACCAAAATAGCTGGTTCGTTCGTCACTGCCAAGAACAAGTTTGGCCCGAACTCTTCACTGTTCCCAGCCCGAACTTCATTTTCGGCCCAAAACTTCAACCTCGGCCCGAACTCCGACCTCGGCCCGAACTCCGACCTCGGCCCGAACATCATCCTCGGCCCGAACACCGAACTTCGGCCCGAACACCGAACTTCGGCCCGAACACCACTTCGGCCCGAACACCACTTCGGCCCGAACATCCCTCTTCGGCCCGAACTCTTCAATATCCAAGATTGTGTGACAAATGGTGCTATACTAAAACATTCATAACTTTCAGCTCGGGTGTCCGTTTCACGCCCACGAGTAGCCAAAATAGCTGGTTCGTTCGTCACTGCCAAGAACAAGTTCGTCCCGAACTCTTCACTGTTCCCGGCCCGAACTTCATTTTTGGCCCGAACTTCAACCTCGGCCCGAACTCTGACCTCGGCCCGAACTTCAACCTCGGCCCAAACATCATCCTCGGCCCGAACACCGAACTTCGGCCCGAACACTACTTCGGCCCGAACACCACTTCGGCCCGAACACCACTTCGGCCCGAACACCACTTCGGCCCGAACATCCCTCTTCGGCCCGAACTCTTCAATATCCAAGATTGTGTGACAAAAGGTGCTATACTAAAACATTCATAACTTTCAGCTCGGGTGTCCGTTTCACGTCCACGAGTAACCAAAATAGCTGGTTCGTTCGTCACTGCCAAGAACAAGTTCGGCCCGAACTCTTCACTGTTCCCGGCCCGAACTTCATTTTCGGCCCGACTTCAACCTCGGCCCGAACTTCAACCTCGGCCCGAACTCCGACCTCGGCCCGAACTTCAACCTCGGCCCGAACATCATCCTCGGCCCGAACACCGAACTTCGGCCCGAACACCACTTCGGCCCGAACACCACTTCGGCCCGAACACCACTTCGGCCCGAACATCCCACTTCGGCCCGAACACCATTTCGGCCCGAACATCCCTCTTCGGCCCGAACTCTTCAATATCCAAGATTGTGTGACAAAAGGTGCTATACTAAAACATTCATAACTTTCAGCTCGGGTGTCCATTTCACGTCCATGAGTAACCAAAATAGATGGTTCGTTCGTCACTGCCAAGAACAAGTTCGGCCCGAACTCTTCACTATTCCCGGCCCGAACTTCATTTTCGGCCCGAGCTTCAACCTCGGCCCGAACTTCAACCTCGGCCCGAACTTCAACCTCGACCCGAACTCCGACCTCGGCCCGAACATCATCCTCGACCCGAACACCGAACTTCGGCCCGAACACCACTTCGGCCCGAACATCCCACTTCGGCCCGAACACCACTTCGGCCCGAACATCCCTCTTCGGCCCGAACTCTTCAATATCTAAGATTGTGTGACAAAAGGTACTATACTAAAACATTCATAACTTTCAGCTCGGGTGTCCGTTTCACGCCCACGAGTAACCAAAATAGCTGGTTCGTTCGTCACTGCAAAGAACAAGTTCGGCCCGAACTCTTCACTGTTCCCGGCCCGAACTTCATTTTCAGCTCGAACTTCAACCTCGGCCCGAACTTCAACCTCGGCCCGAACTTCAACCTCGACCCGAACTCCGACCTCGGCCCGAACATCATCCTCGACCCGAACACCGAACTTCGGCCCGAACACCACTTCGGCCCGAACATCCCACTTCGGCCCGAACACCACTTCGGCCCGAACATCCCTCTTCGGCCCGAACTCTTCAATATCTAAGATTGTGTGACAAAAGGTACTATACTAAAACATTCATAACTTTCAGCTCGGGTGTCCGTTTCACGCCCACGAGTAACCAAAATAGCTGGTTCGTTCGTCACTTCCAAGAACATGTTCGGCCCGAACTCTTCACTGTTCCCGGCCCGAACTTCATTTTCGGCCCGAACTTCAACCTTGGCCCGAACTTCAACCTCGGCCCGAACTCCGACCTCGGCCCGAACTTCAACCTCGGCCCGAACATCATCCTCGGCCCGAACACCGAACTTCGGCCCGAACACCACTTCGGCCCGAACACCACTTCGGCCAGAATATTCCACTTCGGCCCGAACACCATTTCGGCCCGAACATCCCTCTTCGGCCCGAACTCTTCAATATCCAAGATTGTGTGTCAAAAGGTGCTATACTAAAACATTCATAACTTTCAGCTCGGGTGTCCGTTTCACGCCCACGAGTAGCCAAAATAGCTGGTTCGTTTGTCACTGCCAAGAACAAATTCGTCCCGAACTCTTCACTGTTCCCGGCCCGAACTTCATTTTCGGCCCAAACTTCAACCTCGGCCCGAACTCCGACCTCGGCCTGAACTTCAACCTCGGCCCGAACATCATCCTCGGCCCGAACACCGAACTTCGGCCCGAACACCACTTCGGCCCGAACACCGCTTCGGCCCGAACATCCCTCTTCGGCCCGAACTCTTCAATATCCAAGATTGTGTGACAAAAGGTGCTATACTAAAACATTCATAACTTTCAGCTCGGGTGTCCGTTTCACATCCACGAGTAACCAAAATAGCTGGTTCGTTCGTCACTGCCAAGAACAAGTTCGGCCCGAACTCTTCACTGTTCCCGGCCCGAACTTCATTTTCGGCCCGAACTCCAACCTCGGCCCGAACTTCAACCTCGGTCCGAACTCCGACCTCGGCCCGAACTTCAACCTCGGCCCGAACATCATCCTCGGCCCGAACACCGAACTTCGGCCCGAACACCACTTCGGCCCGAACATCCCACTTCGGCCCGAACACCATTTCGGCCCGAACATCCCTCTTCGGCCCGAACTCTTCAATATCCAAGATTGTGTGACAAAAGGTGCTATACTAAAACATTCATAACTTTCAGCTCGGGTGTCCGTTTCACGCCCACGAGTAACCAAAATAGCTGGTTCGTTCGTCACTGCCAAGAACATGTTCGGCCCGAACTCTTCACTGTTCCCGGCCCGAACTTCATTTTCGGCCCGAACTTCAACCTTGGCCCGAACTTCAACCTCGGCCCGAACTCCGACCTCGGCCCGAACTTCAACCTCGGCCCGAACATCATCCTCGGCCCGAACACCGAACTTCGGCCCGAACACCACTTCGGCCCGAACACCACTTCGGCCGGAATATTCCACTTCGGCCCGAACACCATTTCGGCCCGAACATCCCTCTTCGGCCCGAACTCTTCAATATCCAAGATTGTGTGTCAAAAGGTGCTATACTAAAACATTCATAACTTTCAGCTCGGGTGTCCGTTTCACGCCCACGAGTAGCCAAAATAGCTGGTTCGTTCGTCACTGCCAAGAACAAGTTCGTCCCGAACTCTTCACTGTTCCCGGCCCGAACTTCATTTTCGGCCCAAACTTCAACCTCGGCCCGAACTCCGACCTCGGCCTGAACTTCAACCTCGGCCCGAACATCATCCTCGGCCCGAACACCGAACTTCGGCCCGAACACCACTTCGGCCCGAACACCGCTTCGGCCCGAACATCCCTCTTCGGCCCGAACTCTTCAATATCCAAGATTGTGTGACAAAAGGTGCTATACTAAAACATTCATAACTTTCAGCTCGGGTGTCCGTTTCACATCCACGAGTAACCAAAATAGCTGGTTCGTTCGTCACTGCCAAGAACAAGTTCGGCCCGAACTCTTCACTGTTCCCGGCCCGAACTTCATTTTCGGCCCGAACTCCAACCTCGGCCCGAACTTCAACCTCGGCCCGAACTCCGACCTCGGCCCGAACTTCAACCTCGGCCCGAACATCATCCTCGGCCCGAACACCGAACTTCGGCCCGAACACCACTTCGGCCCGAACATCCCACTTCGGCCCGAACACCATTTCGGCCCGAACATCCCTCTTCGGCCCGAACTCTTCAATATCCAAGATTGTGTGACAAAAGGTGCTATACTAAAACATTCATAACTTTCAGCTCGGGTGTCCGTTTCACGTCCACGAGTAACCAAAATAGATGGTTCGTTCGTCACTGCCAAGAACAAGTTCGGCCCGAACTCTTCACTGTTCCCGGCCCGAACTTCATTTTCGGCCCGAGCTTCAACCTCGGCCTGAACTTCAACCTCGGCCCGCACTCCGACGTCGGCCCGAACATCATCCTCGACCCGAACACCACTTCGGCCCGAACATCCCACTTCGGCCCGAACACCACTTCGGCCCGAACATCCCTCTTCTGCCCGAACTCTTCAATATCCAAGATTGTGTGACAAAAGGTACTATACTAAAACATTCATAACTTTCAGCTCGGGTGTCCGTTTCACGCCCACGAGTAACTAAAATAGCTGGTTCGTTCGTCACTGCCAAGAACAAGTTCGGCCCGAACTCTTCACTGTTCCCGGCCCGAACTTCATTTTCGGCCCGAACTTCAACCTCGGCCCGAACTTCAACCTCGGCCCGAACTCCGACCTCCGCCCGAACTTCAACCTCGGCCCGAACATCATCCTCGGCCCGAACACCAAACTTCGGCCTGAACACCACTTCGGCCCAAACATCCCACTTCGGCCCGAACACCATTTCGGCCTGAACATCCCTCTTCGGCCCGAACTCTTCAATATCCAAGATTGTGTGAAAAAAGGTGCTATACTAAAACATTCATAACTTTCAGTTCGGGTGTCCGTTTCACGCCCACGAGTAACCAAAATAGCTGGTTCGTTCGTCACTGCCAAGAACAAGTTCGGCCCGAACTCTTCACTGTTCCCGGCCCGAACTTCAACCTCGGCCCGAACATCAACCTCGGCCCGAACTCCGACCTCGGCCCGAACTTCAACCTCGGCCCGAACATCATCCTCGGCCCGAACACCGAACTCCGGCCCGAACACCACTTCGGCCCGAACATCCCACTTCGTCCCGAACACCATTTCGGCCCGAACATCCCTCTTCGGCCCGAACTCTTCAATATCCAAGATTGTGTGACAAAAGGTGCTATACTAAAACATTCATAACTTTCAGCTCGGGTGTCCGTCTCACCTCCACGAGTAACCAAAATAGCTGGTTCATTCGTCACTGCCAAGAACAAGTTCGGCCCGAACTCTTCACTGTTCCCGGCCCAAACTTCATTTTCGGCCCGAGCTTCAACCTCGGCCCGAACTTCAACCTCGGCCCGAACTCCGACCTCGGCCCGAACTTCAACCTCGGCCCGAACATCAACCTCGACCCGAACACCGAACTTCGGCCCGAACACCACTTCGGCCCGAACATCCCACTTCGGCCCGAACACCACTTCGGCCCGAACATCCCTCTTCGGCCCGAAGTCTTCAATATCCAAGATTGTGTGACAAAAGGTGCTATACTAAAACATTCATAACTTTCAGCTCGGGTGTCCGTTTCACGCCCACGAGTAACAAAAATAGCTGGTTCGTTCGTCACTGCCAAGAACAAGTTCGGCCCGAACTCTTCACTTTTCCCCGCCCGAACTTCATTTTCGGCCCGAACTTCAACCTCGGCCCGAACATCGTCCTCGGCTAGAACTTCAACCTCGGCCCGAACATCATCCTCGGCCGGAACACCGAACTTCGGCCCGAACATCCCACTTCGGCCCAAACACCACTTCGGCCCGAACATCCCTCTTCGGCCCGAACTCTTCAATATCCAAGATTGTGTGACAAAAGGTGCTATACTAAAACATTCACAACTTTCAGCTCGGGTGTCCGTTTCACGCCCACGAGTAACCAAAATAGCTGGTTCGTTCGTCACTGCCAAGAACAAGTTCGGCCCGAACTCTTCACTGTTCCCGGCCCGAACTTCATTTTCGGCCCGAACTTCAACCTCGGCCCGAACTTCAACCTCGGCCCGAACTCCGACCTCGGCCCGAACTCCGACCTCGGCCCGAACTTCAACCTCGGCCCGAACATCATCCTCGGCCCGAACACCGAACTTCGGCCCGAACACCACTTCGGCCCGAACACCACTTCGGCCCGAACATCCCACTTCGGCCCGAGCACCACTTCGGCCCGAACTCATCAATATCCAAGATTGTGTGACAAAAGGTGCTATACTAAAACATTCATAACTTTCAGCTCGGGTGTCCGTTTCACGCCCACGAGTAACCAAAATAGCTGGTTCGTTCGTCACTGCAAAGAACAAGTTCGGCCCGAATTCTTCACTGTTCCCGGCCCGAACTTCATTTTCGGCCCGAACTTCAACCTCGGCCCGAACTCCGACCTCGGCCCGAACTCCGACCTCGGCCCGAACATCATCCTCGGCCCCGAACACCGAACTTTGGCCCGAACACCGAACTTCGGCCCGAACACCACTTCGGCCCGAACACCACTTCGGCCCGAACATCCCTCTTCGGCCCAAACTCTTCAATATCCAAGATTGTGTGACAAAAGGTGCTATACTAAAACATTCATAACTTTCAGCTCGGGTGTCCATTTCACGCCCACGAGTAACCAAAATAGCTGGTTCGTTCGTCACTGCCAAGAACAAGTTCGGCCTGAACTCTTCACTGTTCCCGTCCCGAACTTCATTTTCGTCCCGAACTTCAACCTCGGCCCGAACTTCAACCTCGGCCCGAACTCTGACCTCGGCCCGAACTTCAACCTCGGCCCGAACATCATCCTCGGCCCGAACACCGAACTCGGCCCGAACACCACTTCGGCCCGAACACCACTTCAGCCCGAACATCCCACTTCGGCCCGAACATCCCACTTCGGCCCGAACACCACTTCGGCCCGAACACCCCTCTTCGGCCCGAACTCTTCAATATCAATGATTGTGTGACAAAAGGTGCTATACTAAAACATTCATAACTTTCAGCTCGGGAGTCCGTTTCACGTCCACGAGTAACCAATATAGCTGGTTCGTTCGTCACTGCCAAGAACAAGTTCGGCCCGAACTCTTCACTATTCCCGGCCCGAACTTCATTTTCGGCCCGAACTTCAACCTTGGCCCGAACTTCAACCTCGGCCCGAACTCCGACCTCGGCCCGAACTTCAACCTCGGCCCGAACATCATCCTCGGCCCGAACACCGAACTTCGGCCCGAACACAACTTCGGCCCGAACACCACTTTGGCCCGAACATCCCACTTCGGCCCGAACACCATTTCGGCCCGAACATCCCTCTTCGGCCCGAACTCTTCAATATCCAAGATTGTGTGACAAAAGCTGCTATACTAAAACATTCATAACTTTCAGCTCGGGTGTCCGTTTCACGTCCACGAGTAACCAAAATAGCTGGTTCGTTCGTCACTGCCATGAACAAGTTCGGCCCGAACTCTTCACTGTTCCCGGCCCGAACTTCATTTTCGGCCCGAGCTTCAACCTCGGCCCGAACTTCAACCTCGGCCCGAACTCCGACCTCGGCCCGAACTTCAACCTCGGCCCGAACATCATCCTCGACCCGAACACCGAACTTCGGCCCGAACACCACTTCGGCCCGAACACCACTTCGGCCCGAACACCACTTCGGCCCGAACATCCCTCTTCGGCCCGAACTCTTCAGTATCCAAGATTGTGTGACAAAAGGTGCTATACTAAAACATTCATAACTTTCAGCTCGGGTGTCCGTTTCACGCCCACGAGTAACCAGAATAGCTGGTTCGTTCGTCACTGCCAAGAACAAGTTCGGCCCGAACTCTTCACTGCTCCCGGCCCGAACTTCATTTTCGGCCCGAACTTCAACCTCGGCCCGAACTCCGACCTCGGCCCGAACTTCAACCTCGGCCCGAACTCCGACCTCGGCACGAACTTCAACCTCGGCCCGAACATCATCCTCGGCCCGAACACCGAACTTCGGCCCGAACACCACTTCGGCCCGAACATCCCACTTCGGCCCGAACACCACTTCGGCCCGAACTCATCAATATCCAAGATTGTGTGACAAAAGGTGCTATACTAAAACATTCATAACTTTCAGCTCGGGTGTCCATTTCACGCCCACGAGTAACCAAAATAGCTGGTTCGTTCGTCACTGCCAAGAACAAGTTCGGCCTGAACTCTTCACTGTTCCCGGCCCGAACTTCATTTTCGGCCCGAACTTCAACCTCGGCCCGAACTTCAACCTCGGCCCGAACTCTGACCTCGGCCCGAACTTCAACCTCGGCCCGAACATCATCCTCGGCCCGAACACCGAACTCGGCCCGAACACCACTTCGGCCCGAACACCACTTCAGCCCGAACATCCCACTTCGGCCCGAACACCACTTCGGCCCGAACACCCCTCTTCGGCCCGAACTCTTCAATATCAAAGATTGTGTGACAAAAGGTGCTATACTAAAACATTCATAACTTTCAGCTCGGGAGTCCGTTTCACGTCCACGAGTAACCAATATAGCTGGTTCGTTCGTCACTGCCAAGAACAAGTTCGGCCCGAACTCTTCACTATTCCCGGCCCGAACTTCATTTTCGGCCCGAACTTCAACCTTGGCCCGAACTTCAACCTCGGCCCGAACTCCGACCTCGGCCCGAACTTCAACCTCGGCCCGAACATCATCCTCGGCCCGAACACCGAACTTCGACCCGAACACCACTTCGGCCCGAACACCACTTTGGCCCGAACATCCCACTTCGGCCCGAACACCATTTCGGCCCGAACATCCCTCTTCGGCCCGAACTCTTCAATATCCAAGATTGTGTGACAAAAGGTGCTATACTAAAACATTCATAACTTTCAGCTCGGGTGTCCGTTTAACGTCCACGAGTAACCAAAATAGCTGGTTCGTTCGTCACTGCCATGAACAAGTTCGGCCCGAACTCTTCACTGTTCCCGGCCCGAACTTCATTTTCGGCCCGAGCTTCAACCTCGGCCCGAACTTCAACCTCGGCCCGAACTCCGACCTCGGCCCGAACTTCAACCTCGGCCCGAACATCATCCTCGGCCCGAACACCGAACGTCGGCCCGAACACCACTTCGGCCCGAACACCACTTCGGCCCGAACATCCCACTTCGGCCCGAACACCACTTCGGCCCGAACATCCCTCTTCGGCCCGAACTCTTCAATATCCAAGATTGTGTGACAAAAGGTGCTATACTAAAACATTCATAACTTTCAGCTCGGGTGTCCGTTTCACGCCCACGAGTAACCAGAATAGCTGGTTCGTTCGTCACTGCCAAGAACAAGTTCGGCCCGAACTCTTCACTGCTCCCGGCCCGAACTTCATTTTCGGCCCGAACTTCAACCTCGGCCCGAACTCCGACCTCGGCCCGAACTTCAACCTCGGCCCGAACTCCGACCTCGGCACGAACTTCAACCTCGGCCCGAACATCATCCTCGGCCCGAACACCGAACTTCGGCCCGAACACCACTTCGGCCCGAACATCCCACTTCGGCCCGAACACCACTTCGGCCCGAACACCACTTCGGCCCGAACTCATCAATATCCAAGATTGTGTGACAAAAGGTGCTATACTAAAACATTCATAACTTTCAGCTCGGGTGTCCGTTTCACGCCCACGAGTAACAAAAATAGCTGGTTCGTTCGTCACTACAAAGAACAAGTTCGGCCCGAACTCTTCACTGTTCCCGGCCCGAACTTCATTTTCGGCCCGAACTTCAACCTCGGCCCGAACTCCGACCTCGGCCCGAACTCCGACCCCGGCCTGAACATCATCCTCGGCCCGAACACCGAACTTTGGCCCGAACACCGAACTTCGGCCCGAACACCACTTCGGCCCGAAAACCCCTCTTCGGCCCGAACTCTTCAATAACCAAGATTGTGTGACAAAAGGTGCTATACTAAAACATTCATAACTTTCAGCTCGGGTGTCCGTTTCACGCCCACCAGTAACCAAAATAGCTGGTTCGTTCGTCACTGCCAAGAACAAGTTCGGCCCGAACTCTTAACCATTCCCGGCCCGAACTTCATTTTCGGCCCGAACTTCAACCTCGGCCTGAACTTCAACCTCGGCCCGAACTTCAACCTCGGCCCGAACATCATCCTCGGCCCGAACACCGAACTTCGGCCCGAACACCACTTCGGCCCGAACACTACTTCGGCCCGAACATCCCACTTCGGCCCGAACACCACTTCGGCCCGAACACCCCTCTTCGGCCCGAACTCTTCAATATCAAAGATTGTGTGACAAAAGGTGCTATACTAAAACATTCATAACTTTCAGCTAGGGTGTCCGTTTCACGTCCACGAGTAACCAAAATAGCTGGTTCGTTCGTCACTGCCAAGAACAAGTTCGGCCCGAACTCTTCACTATTCCCGGCCCGAACTACATTTTCGGCCCGAACTTCAACCTCGGCCCGAACTTCAACCTCGGCCCGAACTCCGACCTCGGCCCGAACTTCAACCTCGGCCCGAACATCATCCTCGGCCCGAACACCGAACTTCGGCCCGAACACCACTTCGGCCCGAACACCACTTCGGCCCGAACATCCCACTTCAGCCCGAACACCATTTCGGCCCGAACATCCCTCTTCGGCCCGAACTCTTCAATATCCAAGATTGTGTGACAAAAGGTGCTATACTAAAACATTCATAACTTTCAGCTCGGGTGTCCGTTTCACGTCCACGAGTAACCAAAATAGCTGGTTCGTTCGTCACTGCCAAGAACAAGTTCGGCCCGAACTCTTCACTGTTCCCGCCCGAACTTCATTTTCGGCCCGAGCTTCAACCTCGGCCCGAACTTCAACATCGGCCCGAACTCCGACCTCGGCCCGAACTTCAAACTCGGCCCGAACATCATCCTCGACCCGAACACCGAACTTCGGCCCGAACACCACTTCGGCCCGAACATCCCTCTTCGGCCCGAACTCTTCAATATCCAAGATTGTGTGACAAAAGGTGCTATACTAAAACATTCATAACTTTCAGGTCGGGTGTCCGTTTCACGCCCACGAGTAACCAAAATAGCTGGTTCGTTCGTCACTGCAAAGAACAAGTTCGGCCCGAACTCTTCACTGGTCCCGGCCCGAACTTCATTTTCGGCCCGAACTTCAACCTCGGCCCGAACTCCGACCTCGGCCCGAACATCATCCTCGGCCCGAACACCGAACTTTGGCCCGAACACCGAACTTCGGCACGAACACCACTTCGGCCCGAACACCACTTCGGCCCGAACATCCCTCTTCAGCCCGAACTCTTCAATATCCAAGATTGTGTGACAAAAGGTGCTATACAAAAACATTCATAACTTTCAGCTCGGGTGTCCGTTTCACGCCCACGAGTAACCAAAATAGCTGGTTCGTTCGTCACTGCCAAGAACATGTTCGGCTCGAACTCTTCACTGTTCCCGGCCCGTACTTCATTTTCGGCCCGAACTTCAACCTCGGCCCGAACTTCAACCTCGGCCGGAACTTCAACCTCGGCCCGAACTCCGACCTCGGCCCGAACTTCAACCTCGGTCCGAACATCATCCTCGTCCCGAACACCGAACTTCGGCTAGAACACCACTTCGGCCCGAACACCACTTCGGCCCGAACATCCCACTTCGGCCCGAACACCACTTCGGCCCGAACACACCTCTTCGGCCCGAACTCTTCATTATCAAAGATTGTGTGACAAAAGGTGCTATACTAAAACATTCATAACTTTTAGCCCGGGTGTCCGTTTCACGTCCACGAATAACCAAAATAGTTGGTTCGTTCGTCACTGCCAAGAACAAGTTCGGCCGGAACCCTTCACTGTTCCCGGCCCGAACTTCAACCTCGGCCCGAACTTCAACCTCGGCCGGAACTTCAACCTCGGCCCGAACTCCGACCTCTGCCCGAACTTCAACCTCAGCCCGAACATCATCCTCGACACGAACACCGAACTTCGGCCCGAACACCACTTCGGCCCGAACACCACTTCGGCCCGAACATCCCACTTCGGCCCGAACACCACTTTGGCCCGAACATCCCTCTTCGGCCCGAACTCTTCAATATCCAAGATTGTGTGACAAAATGTGCTATACTAAAACATTCATAACTTTCAGCTCGGGTGTCCGTTTCACGCCCACGAGTAACCAGAATAGCTGGTTCGTTCGTCACTGCCAAGAACAAGTTCGGCCCGAACACCACTTCGGCTCGAACATCCCACTTCGGCCCGAACACCACTTCGGCCCGAACTCATCAATATCCAAGATTGTGTGACAAAAGGTGCTATACTAAACCATTCATAACTTTCAGGTCGGGTGTCCGTTTCACGCCCACGAGTAACCAAAATAGCTGGTTCGTTCGTCACTGCAAAGAACAAGTTCGGCCCGAACTCTTCACTGGTCCCGGCCCGAACTTCATTTTCGGCCCGAACTTCAACCTCGGCCCGAACTCCGACCTCGGCCCGAACATCATCCTCGGCCCGAACACCGAACTTTGGCCCGAACACCGAACTTCGGCCCGAACACCACTTCGGCCCGAACACCACTTCGGCCCGAACATCCCTCTTCAGCCCGAACTCTTCAATATCCAAGATTGTGTGACAAAAGGTGCTATACTAAAACATTCATAACTTTCAGCTCGGGTGTCCGTTTCACGCCCACGAGTAACCAAAATAGCTGGTTCGTTCGTCACTGCCAAGAACATGTTCGGCCCGAACTCTTCACTGTTCCCGGCCCGTACTTCATTTTCGGCCCGAACTTCAACCTCGGCCCGAACTTCAACCTCGGCCCGAACTTCAACCTCGGCCCGAACTCCGACCTCGGCCCGAACTTCAACCTCGGCCCGAACATCATCCTCGTCCCGAACACCGAACTTCGGCCCGAACACCACTTCGGCCCGAACACCACTTCGGCCCGAACATCCCACTTCGGCCCGAACACCACTTCGGCCCGAACACACCTCTTCGGCCCGAACTCTTCATTATCAAAGATTGTGTGACAAAAGGTGCTATACTAAAACATTCATAACTTTTAGCCCGGGTGTCCGTTTCACGTCCACGAATAACCAAAATAGTTGGTTCGTTCGTCACTGCCAAGAACAAGTTCGACCGGAACCCTTCACTGTTCCCGGCCCGAACTTCAACCTCGGCCCGAACTTCAACCTCGGCCGGAACTTCAACCTCGGCCCGAACTCCGACCTCGGCCCGAACTTCAACCTCGGCCCGAACATCATCCTCGACACGAACACCGAACTTCGGCCCGAACACCACTTCGGCCCGAACACCACTTCGGCCCGAACATCCCACTTGGGCCCGAACACCACTTTGGCCCGAACATCCCTCTTCGGCCCGAACTCTTCAATATCCAAGATTGTGTGACAAAATGTGCTATACTAAAACATTCATAACTTTCAGCTCGGGTGTCCGTTTCACGCCCACGAGTAACCAGAATAGCTGGTTCGTTCGTCACTGCCAAGAACAAGTTCGGCCCGAACACCACTTCGGCTCGAACATCCCACTTCGGCCCGAACACCACTTCGGCCCGAACTCGTCAATATCCAAGATTGTGTGACAAAAGGTGCTATACTAAAACTTTCATAACTTTCAGGTCGGGTGTCCGTTTCACGCCCACGAGTAACCAAAATAGCTGGTTCGTTCGTCACTGCAAAGAACAAGTTCGGCCCGAACTCTTCACTAGTCCCGGCCCGAACTTCATTTTCGGCCCGAACTTCAACCTCGGCCCGAACTCCGACCTCGGCCCGAACATCATCCTCGGCCCGAACACCGAACTTTGGCCCGAACACCGAACTTCGGCCCGAACACCACTTCGGCCCGAACACCACTTCGGCCCGAACACCACTTCGGCCCGAACACCACTTCGTCCCGAACATCCCTCTTCAGCCCGAACTCTTCAATATCCAAGATTGTGTGACAAAAGGTGCTATACTAAAACATTCATAACTTTCAGCTCGGGTGTCCGTTTCACGCCCACGAGTAACCAAAATAGCTGGTTCGTTCGTCACTGCCAAGAACAAGTTCGGCTCGAACTCTTCACTGTTCCCGGCCCGAACTTCATTTTCGGCCCGAACTTCAACCTCGGTCCGAACTTCAACCTCGGCCAGAACTCCGACCTCGGCCCGAACTTCAACCTCGGCCCGAACATCATCCTCGTCCCGAACACCGAACTTCGGCCCGAACACCACTTCGGCCCGAACACCACTTCGGCCCGAACATCCCACTTCGACCCGAACACCACTTCGGCCCGAACACACCTCTTCGGCCCGAACTCTTCATTATCCAAGATTGTGTGACAAAAGGTGCTATACTAAAACATTCATAACTTTTAGCCCGGGTGTCCGTTTCACGTCCACGAATAACCAAAATAGTTGGTTCGTTCGTCACTGCCAAGAACAAGTTCGGCCGCAACCCTTCACTGTTCCCGGCCCGAACTTCAACCTCGGCCCGAACTTCAACCTCGGCCGGAACTTCAACCTCGGCCCGAACTCCGACCTCGGCCCGGACTTCAACCTCGGCCCGAACATCATCCTCGACACGAACACCGAACTTCGGCCCGAACACCACTTCGGCCCGAACACCACTTCGGCCCGAACATCCCACTTGGGCCCGAACACCACTTTGGCCCGAACATCCCTCTTCGGCCCGAACTCTTCAATATCCAAGATTGTGTGACAAAATGTGTTATACTAAAACATTCATAACTTTCAGCTCGGGTGTCCGTTTCACGCCCACGAGTAACCAGAATAGCTGGTTCGTTCGTCACTGCCAAGAACAAGTTCGGCCCGAACACCACTTCGGCTCGAACATCCCACTTCGGCCCGAACACCACTTCGGCCCGAACTCATCAATATCCAAGATTGTGTGACAAAAGGTGCTATACTAAAACATTCATAACTTTCAGGTCGGGTGTCCGTTTCACGCCCACGAGTAACCAAAATAGCTGGTTCGTTCGTCACTGCAAAGAACAAGTTCGGCCCGAACTCTTCACTAGTCCCGGCCCGAACTTCATTTTCGGCCCGAACTTCAACCTCGGCCCGAACTCCGACCTCGGCCCGAACATCATCCTCGGCCCGAACACCGAACTTTGGCCCGAAAACCGAACTTCGGCCCGAACACCACTTCGGCCCGAACACCACTTCGTCCCGAACATCCCTCTTCAGCCCGAACTCTTCAATATCCAAGATTGTGTGACAAAAGGTGCTATACTAAAACATTCATAACTTTCAGCTCGGGTGTCCGTTTCACGCCCACGAGTAACCAAAATAGCTGGTTCGTTCGTCACTGCCAAGAACAAGTTCGGCTCGAACTCTTCACTGTTCCCGGCCCGAACTTCATTTTCGGCCCGAACTTCAACCTCGGCCCGAACTTGAACCTCGGCCAGAACTCCGACCTCGGCCCGAACTTCAACCTCGGCCCGAACATCATCCTCGTCCCGAACACCGAACTTCGGCCCGAACACCACTTCGGCACGAACACCACTTCGGCCCGAACATCCCACTTCGGCCCGAACACCACTTCGGCCCGAACACACCTCTTCGGCCCGAACTCTTCATTATCAAAGATTGTGTGACAAAAGGTGCTATACTAAAACATTCATAACTTTTAGCCCGGGTGTCCGTTTCACGTCCACGAATAACCAAAATAGTTGGTTCGTTCGTCACTGCCAAGAACAAGTTCCGCCGGAACCCTTAACTGTTCCCGGCCCGAACTTCATTTTCGGTCCGAGCTTCAACCTCGGCCCGAACTCCGACCTCGGCCCGAACTTCAACCTCGGCCCGAACATCATCCTCGACACGAACACCGAACTTCGGCCCGAACACCACTTCGGCCTGAACACCACTTCGGCCCGAACATCCCACTTCGGCCCGAACACCACTTTGGCCCGAACATCCCTCTTCGGCCCGAACTCTTCAATATCCAAGATTGTGTGACAAAATGTGCTATACTAAAACATTCATTACTTTCAGCTCGGGTGTCCGTTTCACGCCCACGAGTAACCAGAATAGCTGGTTCGTTCGTCACTGCCAAGAACAAGTTCAGCCCGAACTCTTCACTGCTCCCGGCCCGAACTTCATTTTCGGCCCGAACTTCAACCTCGGCCCGAACTTCAACCTCGGCCCGAACTCCGACCTCGGCCCGAACTTCAAACTCGGCCCGAACATCATCCTCGGCCCGAACACCGAACTTCGGCCCGAACACCACTTCGGCCCGAACACCATTTCGGCCCGAACATCCCTCTTCGGCCCGAACTCTTCAATATCCAAGATTGTGTGACAAAAGGTGCTATACTAAAACATTCATAACTTTTAGCCCGGGTGTCCGTTTCACGTCCACGAGAAACCAAAATAGCTGGTTCGTTCGTCACTGCCAAGAACAAGTTCGGCCGGAAACCTTCACTGTTCCCGGCCCGAACTTCATTTTCGGCCCGAGCTTCAACCTCGGCCCGAACTCCAACCTCGGCCCGAACTCCGACCTCGGCCCGAACTTCAACCTCGGCCCGAACACCATCCTCGGCCCGAACCCCGAACTTCGGCCCGAACACCACTTCGGCCCGAACACCACTTCAACCCGAACACCACTTCGGCCCGAACATCCCTCTTCGGCCCGAACTCTTCAATATCCAAGATTGTGTGACAAAAGGTGCTATACTAAAACATTCATAACTTTCAGCTCGGGTGTCCGTTTCACGTCCACGAGTAACCAAAATAGCTGGTTCGTTCGTCACTGCCAAGAACAAGTTCGGCCCGAACTCTTCACTGTTCCCGCCCGAACTTCATTTTCGGCCCGAGCTTCAACCTCGGCCCGAACTTCAACATCGGCCCGAACTCCGACCTCGGCCCGAACTTCAAACTCGGCCCGAACTTCATCCTCGACCCGAACACCGAACTTCGGCCCGAACACCACTTCGGCCCGAACATCCCACTTCGGCCCGAACACCACTTCGGCCCGAACATCCCTCTTCGGCCCGAACTCTTCAATATCCAAGATTGTGTGACAAAAGGTGCTATACTAAAACATTCATAACTTTCAGCTCGGGTGTCCGTTTCACGCCCACGAGTAACCAGAATAGCTGGTTCGTTCGTCACTGCCAAGAACAAGTTCGGCCCGAACTCTTCACTGCTCCCGGCCCGAACTTCATTTTCGGCCCGAACTTCAACCTCGGCCCGAACTCCGACCTCGGCCCGAACTTCAACCTCGGCCCGAACATCATCCTCGGCCCGAACACCGAACTTCAGCCCGAACACCACTTCGGCTCGAACATCCCACTTCGGCCCGAACACCACTTCGGCCCGAACTCATCAATATCCAAGATTGTGTGACAAAAGGTGCTATACTAAAACATTCATAACTTTCAGGTCGGGTGTCCGTTTCACGCCCACGAGTAACCAAAATAGCTGGTTCGTTCGTCACTGCAAAGAACAAGTTCGGCCCGAACTCTTCACTGGTCCCGGCCCGAACTTCATTTTCGGCCCGAACTTCAACCTCGGCCCGAACTCCGACCTCGGCCCGAACATCATCCTCGGCCCGAACACCGAACTTTGGCCCGAACACCGAACTTCGGCCCGAACACCACTTCGTCCCGAACACCACTTCGACCCGAACATCCCTCTTCAGCCCGAACTCTTCAATATCCAAGATTGTGTGACAAAAGGTGATATACTAAAACATTCATAACTTTCAGCTCGGGTGTCCGTTTCACGCCCACGAGTAACCAAAATAGCTGGTTCGTTCGTCACTGCCAAGAACATGTTCGGCCCGAACTCTTCACTGTTCCCGGCCCGTACTTCATTTTCGGCCCGAACTTCAACCTCGGCCCGAACTTCAACCTCGGCCGGAACTTCAACCTCGGCCCGAACTCCGACCTCGGCCCGAACTTCAACCTCGGCCCGAACATCATCCTCGTCCCGAACACCGAACTTCGGCCCGAACACCACTTCGGCCCGAACACCACTTCGGCCCGAACATCCCACTTCGGCCCGAACACCACTTCGGCCCGAACACACCTCTTCGGCCCGAACTCTTCATTATCAAAGATTGTGTGACAAAAGGTGCTATACTAAAACATTCATAACTTTTAGCCCGGGTGTCCGTTTCACGTCCACGAATAACCAAAATAGTTGGTTCGTTCGTCACTGCCAAGAACAAGTTCGGCCGGAACCCTTCACTGTTCCCGGCCCGAACTTCAACCTCGGCCCGAACTTCAACCTCGGCCGGAACTTCAACCTCGGCCCGAACTCCGACCTCGGCCCGAACTTCAACCTCGGCCCGAACATCATCCTCGACACGAACACCGAACTTCGGCCCGAACACCACTTCGGCCCGAACACCACTTCGGCCCGAACATCCCACTTCGGCCCGAACACCACTTTGGCCCGAACATCCCTCTTCGGCCCGAACTCTTCAATATCCAAGATTGTGTGACAAAATGTGCTATACTAAAACATTCATAACTTTCAGCTCGGGTGTCCGTTTCACGCCCACGAGTAACCAGAATAGCTGGTTCGTTCGTCACTGCCAAGAACAAGTTCGGCCCGAACACCACTTCGGCTCGAACATCCCACTTCGGCCCGAACACCACTTCAGCCCGAACTCATCAATATCCAAGATTGTGTGACAAAAGGTGCTATACTAAAACATTCATAACTTTCAGGTCGGGTGTCCGTTTCACGCCCACGAGTAACCAAAATAGCTGGTACGTTCGTCACTGCAAAGAACAAGTTCGGCCCGAACTCTTCACTAGTCCCGGCCCGAACTTCATTTTCGGCCCGAACTTCAACCTCGGCCCGAACTCCGACCTCGGCCCGAACATCATCCTCGGCCCGAACACCGAACTTTGGCCCGAACACCGAACTTCGGCCCGAACACCACTTCGGCCCGAACACCACTTCGGCCCGAACATCCCTCTTCAGCCCGAACTCTTCAATATCCAAGATTGTGTGACAAAAGGTGCTATACTAAAACATTCATAACTTTCAGCTCTGGTGTCCGTTTCACGCCCACGAGTAACCAAAATAGCTGGTTCGTTCGTCTCTGCCAAGAACAAGTTCGGCTCGAACTCTTCACTGTTCCCGGCCCGAACTTCATTTTCGGCCCGAACTTCAACCTCGGCCCGAACTTCAACCTCGGCCCGAACTCCGACCTCGGCCCGAACTTCAACCTCGGCCCGAACATCATCCTCGTCCCGAACACCGAACTTCGGCCCGAACACCACTTCGGCCCGAACACCACTTCGGCCCGAACATCCCACTTCGGCCCGAACACCACTTCGGCCCGAACACACCTCTTCGGCCCGAACTCTTCATTATCAAAGATTGTGTGACAAAAGGTGCTATACTAAAACATTCATAACTTTTAGCCCGGGTGTCCGTTTCACGTCCACGAATAACCAAAATAGTTGGTTCGTTCGTCACTGCCAAGAACAAGTTCGGCCGGAACCCTTCGCTGTTCCCGGCCCGAACTTCATTTTCGGCCCGAGCTTCTACCTCGGCCCGAACTCCGACCTCGGCCCGAACTTCAACCTCGGCCCGAACATCATCCTCGACACGAACACCGAACTTCGGCCCGAACACCACTTCGGCCCGAACACCACTTCGGCCCGAACATCCCACTTCGGCCCGAACACCACTTTGGCCCGAACATCCCTCTTCGGCCCGAACTCTTCAATATCCAAGATTGTGTGACAAAATGTGCTATACTAAAATATTCATAACTTTCAGCTCGGGTGTCCGTTTCACGCCCACGAGTAACCAGAATAGCTGGTTCGTTCGTCACTGCCAAGAACAAGTTCGGCCCGAACTCTTCACTGCTCCCGGCCCGAACTTCATTTTCGGCCCGAACTTCAACCTCGGCCCGAACTTCAACCTCGGCCCGAACTCCGACCTCGGTCCGAACTTCAACCTCGGCCCGAACATCATCCTCGGCCCGAACACCGAACTTCGGCCCGAACACCACTTCGGCCCGAACACCCCTTCGGCCCGAACAACCCACTTCGGCCCGAACACCATTTCGGCCCGAACATCCCTCTTCGGCCCGAACTCTTCAATATCCAAGATTGTGTGACAAAAGGTGCTATACTAAAACATTCATAACTTTTAGCCCGGGTGTCCGTTTCACGTCCACGAGTAACCAAAATAGCTGGTTCGTTCGTCACTGCCAAGAACAAGTTCGGCCGGAAACCTTCACTGTTCCCGGCCCGAACTTTATTTTCGGCCCGAGCTTCAACCTCGGCCCGAACTCCGACCTCGGCCCGAACTTCAACCTCGGCCCGAACACCATCCTCGGCCCGAACCCCGAACTTCGGCCCGAACACCACTTCGGCCCGAACACCACTTCGGCCCGAACACCACTTCGGCCCGAACATCCCCCTTCAGCCCGAACTCTTCAATATCCAAGATTGTGTGACAAAAGGTGCTATACTAAAACATTCATAACTTTCAGCTCGGGTGTCCGTTTCACGCCCACGAGTAACCAGAATAGCTGGTTCGTTCGTCACTGCCAAGAACAAGTTCGGCCCGAACTCTTCACTGCTCCCGGCCCGAACTTCATTTTCGGCCCGAACTTCAACCTCGGCCCGAACTCCGACCTCGACCCGAACTTCAACCTCGGCCCGAACTCCGACCTCGGCCCGAACTTCAACCTCGGCCCGAACATCATCCTCGGCCCGAACACCGAACTTCGGCCCGAACACCACTTCGGCCCGAACATCCCACTTCGGCCCGAACACCACTTCGGCCCGAACTCATTAATATCCAAGATTGTGTGACAAAAGTTGCTATACTAAAACATTCATAACTTTCAGCTCGGGTGTCCGTTTCACGCCCACGAGTAACCAAAATAGCTGGTTCGTTCGTCACTGCAAAGAACAAGTTCGGCCCGAACTCTTCACTGTTCCCGGCCCGAACTTCATTTTCGGCCCGAACTTCAACCTCGGCCCGAACTCCGACCTCGGCCCGAACTCCGACCTCGGCCCGAACATCATCCTCGGCCCGAACACCGAACTTTGGCCCGAACACCGAACTTCGGCCCGAACACCACTTCGGCCCGAACACCACTTCGACCCGAACATCCCTCTTCGGCCCGAACTCTTCAATATCCAAGATTGTGTGACAAAAGGTGCTATACTAAAACATTCATAACTTTCAACTCGGGTGTCCGTTTCACGCCCACGAGTAACCAAAATAGCCGGTTCGTTCGTCACTTCCAAGAACAAGTTCGGCCCGAACTCTTCATTGTTCCCGGCCAGAACTTCATTTTCGGCCCGAACTTAAACCTCGGCCCGAACTCCGACCTCGGACCGAACTTCAACCTCGGCCCGAACATCATCCTCGGCCCGAACACCGAACTTCGGCCCGAACACCACTTCGGCCCGAACACCACTTCGGCCCGAACATCCCACTTCGGCCCGAACACCACTTCGGCCCGAACACCCCTCTTCGACCCGAACTCTTCAATATCAAAGATTGTGTGACAAAAGGTGCTATACTAAAACATTCATAACTTTCATCTCGGGTGTCCGTTTCACGTCCACGAGTAACCAAAATAGCTGGTTCGTTCGTCACTGCCAAGAACAACTTCGGCCCGAACTCTTCACTATTCCCGGCCCGAACTTCATTTTCGGCCCGAACTTCAACCTCGGCCCGAGCTTCAACCTCGGCCCGAACTCCGACCTCGGCCCGAACTTCAACCTCGGCCCGAACATCATCCTCGGCCCGAACACCGAACTTCGGCCCGAACACCACTTCGGCCCGAACACCACTTCGGCCCGAACATCCCACTTCGGCCCGAACACCATTTCGGCCCGAACATCCCTCTTCGGCCCGAACTCTTCAATATCCAAGATTGTGTGACAAAAGGTGCTATACTAAAACATTCATAACTTTCAGCTCGGGTGTCCGTTTCACGTCCACGAGTAACCAAAATAGCTGGTTCGTTCGTCACTGCCAAGAACAAGTTCGGCCCGAACTCTTCACTGTTCCCGGCCCGAACTTCATTTTCGGCCCGAACTTCAACCTCGGCCCGAACTCCGACCTCGGCCCGAACTTCCACCTCGGCCCGAACATCATCCTCGACCCGAACACCGAACTTCGGCCCGAACACCACTTCGGCCCGAACACCACTTCGGCCCGAACATCCCACTTCGGCCCGAACACCACTTCGGCCCGAACATCCCTCTTCGGCCCGAACTCTTCAATATCCAAGATTGTGTGACAAAAGGTGTTATACTAAAACATTCATAACTTTCAGCTCGGGTGTCCGTTTCACGCCCACGAGTAACCAGAATAGCTGGTTCGTTCGTCACTGCCAAGAACAAGTTCGGCCCGAACTCTTCACTGCTCCCGGCCCGAACTTCATTTTCGGCCCGAACTTCAACCTCGGCCCGAACTTCAACCTCGGCCCGAACTCCGACCTCGGTCCGAACTTCAACCTCGGCCCGAACATCATCCTCGGCCCGAACACCGAACTTCGGCCCGAACACCACTTCGGCCCGAACACCCCTTCGGCCCGAACAACCCACTTCGGCCCGAACACCATTTCGGCCCGAACATCCCTCTTCGGCCCGAACTCTTCAATATCCAAGATTGTGTGACAAAAGGTGCTATACTAAAACATTCATAACTTTTAGCCCGGGTGTCCGTTTCACGTCCACGAGTAACCAAAATAGCTGGTTCGTTCGTCACTGCCAAGAACAAGTTCGGCCGGAAACCTTCACTGTTCCCGGCCCGAACTTTATTTTCGGCCCGAGCTTCAACCTCGGCCCGAACTCCGACCTCGGCCCGAACTTCAACCTCGGCCCGAACACCATCCTCGGCCCGAACCCCGAACTTCGGCCCGAACACCACTTCGGCCCGAACACCACTTCGGCCCGAACACCACTTCGGCCCGAACATCCCCCTTCAGCCCGAACTCTTCAATATCCAAGATTGTGTGACAAAAGGTGCTATACTAAAACATTCATAACTTTCAGCTCGGGTGTCCGTTTCACGCCCACGAGTAACCAGAATAGCTGGTTCGTTCGTCACTGCCAAGAACAAGTTCGGCCCGAACTCTTCACTGCTCCCGGCCCGAACTTCATTTTCGGCCCGAACTTCAACCTCGGCCCGAACTCCGACCTCGACCCGAACTTCAACCTCGGCCCGAACTCCGACCTCGGCCCGAACTTCAACCTCGGCCCGAACATCATCCTCGGCCCGAACACCGAACTTCGGCCCGAACACCACTTCGGCCCGAACATCCCACTTCGGCCCGAACACCACTTCGGCCCGAACTCATTAATATCCAAGATTGTGTGACAAAAGTTGCTATACTAAAACATTCATAACTTTCAGCTCGGGTGTCCGTTTCACGCCCACGAGTAACCAAAATAGCTGGTTCGTTCGTCACTGCAAAGAACAAGTTCGGCCCGAACTCTTCACTGTTCCCGGCCCGAACTTCATTTTCGGCCCGAACTTCAACCTCGGCCCGAACTCCGACCTCGGCCCGAACTCCGACCTCGGCCCGAACATCATCCTCGGCCCGAACACCGAACTTTGGCCCGAACACCGAACTTCGGCCCGAACACCACTTCGGCCCGAACACCACTTCGACCCGAACATCCCTCTTCGGCCCGAACTCTTCAATATCCAAGATTGTGTGACAAAAGGTGCTATACTAAAACATTCATAACTTTCAACTCGGGTGTCCGTTTCACGCCCACGAGTAACCAAAATAGCCGGTTCGTTCGTCACTTCCAAGAACAAGTTCGGCCCGAACTCTTCACTGTTCCCGGCCAGAACTTCATTTTCGGCCCGAACTTAAACCTCGGCCCGAACTCCGACCTCGGACCGAACTTCAACCTCGGCCCGAACATCATCCTCGGCCCGAACACCGAACTTCGGCCCGAACACCACTTCGGCCCGAACACCACTTCGGCCCGAACATCCCACTTCGGCCCGAACACCACTTCGGCCCGAACACCCCTCTTCGACCCGAACTCTTCAATATCAAAGATTGTGTGACAAAAGGTGCTATACTAAAACATTCATAACTTTCATCTCGGGTGTCCGTTTCACGTCCACGAGTAACCAAAATAGCTGGTTCGTTCGTCACTGCCAAGAACAACTTCGGCCCGAACTCTTCACTATTCCCGGCCCGAACTTCATTTTCGGCCCGAACTTCAACCTCGGCCCGAGCTTCAACCTCGGCCCGAACTCCGACCTCGGCCCGAACTTCAACCTCGGCCCGAACATCATCCTCGGCCCGAACACCGAACTTCGGCCCGAACACCACTTCGGCCCGAACACCACTTCGGCCCGAACATCCCACTTCGGCCCGAACACCATTTCGGCCCGAACATCCCTCTTCGGCCCGAACTCTTCAATATCCAAGATTGTGTGACAAAAGGTGCTATACTAAAACATTCATAACTTTCAGCTCGGGTGTCCGTTTCACGTCCACGAGTAACCAAAATAGCTGGTTCGTTCGTCACTGCCAAGAACAAGTTCGGCCCGAACTCTTCACTGTTCCCGGCCCGAACTTCATTTTCGGCCCGAACTTCAACCTCGGCCCGAACTCCGACCTCGGCCCGAACTTCCACCTCGGCCCGAACATCATCCTCGACCCGAACACCGAACTTCGGCCCGAACACCACTTCGGCCCGAACACCACTTCGGCCCGAACATCCCACTTCGGCCCGAACACCACTTCGGCCCGAACATCCCTCTTCGGCCCGAACTCTTCAATATCCAAGATTGTGTGACAAAAGGTGTTATACTAAAACATTCATAACTTTCAGCTCGGGTGTCCGTTTCACGCCCACGAGGAACCAGAATAGCTGGTTCGTTCGTCACTGCCAAGAAGAAGTTCGGCCCGAACTCTTCACTGTTCCCGGCCCGAACTTCATTTTCGGCCCGAGCTTCAACCTCGGCCCGAACTTCAACCTCGGCCCGAACTCCGACCTCGGCCCGAACTTCAACCTCGGCCCGAACATCATCCTCGACCCGAACACCGAACTTCGGCCCGAACACCACTTAGGCCCGAACACCACTTCGGCCCGAACATCCCTCTTCGGCCCGAACACCACTTCGGCCCGAACATCCCTCTTCGGCCCGAACTCTTCAATATCCAAGATTGTGTGACAAAAGGTGCTATACTAAAACATTCATAACTTTCAGCTCGGGTGTCCGTTTCACGCCCACGAGTAACCAGAATAGCTGGTTTGTTCGTCACTGCCAAGAACAAGTTCGGCCCGAACTCTTCACTGGTCCCGGCCCGAACTTCATTTTCGGCCCGAACTTCAACCTCGGCCTGAACTCCGACCTCGGCCCGAACTTCAACCTCGGCCCGAACTCCGACCTCGGCCCGAACTTCAACCTCGGCCCGAACATCATCCTCGGCCCGAACACCACTTCGGCCCGAACATCCCACTTCGGCCCGAACACCACTTCGGCCCGAACTCATCAATATCCAAGATTGTGTGACAAAAGGTGCTATACTAAAACATTCATAACTTTCAGCTCGGGTGTCCGTTTCACGCCCACGAGTAACCAAAATAGCTTGTTCGTTCGTCACTGCAAAGAACAAGTTCGGCCCGAACTCTTCACTGGTCCCGGCCCGTACTTTATTTTCGGCCCGAACTTCAACCTCGGCCCAAACTCCGACCTCGGCCCGAACTCCGACCTCGGCCCGAACACCGAACTTCGGCCCGAACACCGAACTTCGGCCCGAACACCACTTCGGCCCGAACACCACTTCGGCCCGAACATCCCTCTTCGGCCCGAACTCTTCAATATCCAAGATTGTGTGACAAAAGGTGCTATACTAAAACGTTCATAACTTTCAGCCCGGGTGTCCGTTTCACGCCCACGACTAACCAAAATAGTTGGTTCGTTCGTCACTGCCAAGAACAAGTTCGGCCCGAACTCTTCACTGTTCCCGGCCCGAACTTCATTTTCGGCCCGAACTTCAACCTCGGCCCGAACTCCGACCTCGGCCCGAACTTCAACCTCGGCCCGAACATCATCCTCGGCCCGAACACCGAACTTCGGCCCGAACACCACTTCGGCCCGAACATCCCACTTCGGCCCGAACACCACTTCGGCCCGAACACCCCTCTTCTGCCCGAACTCTTCATTATCAAAGATTGTGTGACAAAAGGTGCTATACTAAAACATTCATAACTTTCAGCTCGGGTGTCCGTTTCACGTGCTCGAGTAACCAAAATAGCTGGTTCGTTCGTCACTGCCAAGAACAAGTTCGGCCCGAACTCTTCACTGTTCCCGGCCCGAACTTCATTTTCGGCCCGAACTTCAACGTCGGCCCGCGACCTCGGCCCGAACTTCAACTTCGGCCCGAACATCATCCTCGGCCCGAACACCGAACTTCGGCCCGAACACCACTTCGGCCCGAACACCACTTCGGCCCGAACATCCCACTTCGGCCCGAACACCATTTCGGCCCGAACATCCCTCTTCGGCCCGAACTCTTCAATATCAAAGATTGTGTGACAAAAGGTGCTATACTAAAACATTCCTAACTTTCAGCTCGGGTGTCCGTTTCACGTCCACGAGTAACCAAAATAGCTGGTTCGTTCGTCACTGCCAAGAACAAGTTCGGCCCGAACTCTTCACTGTTCCCGGCCTGAACTTCATTTTCGGCCCGAGCTTCAACCTCGGCCCGAACTTCAACCTCGGCCCGAACTCCGACCTCGGCCCGAACTTCAACCTCGGCCCGAACATCATCCTCGACCCGAACACCGAACTTCGGCCCGAACACCACTTCGGCCCGAACACCACTTCGGCCCGAACATCCCACTTCGGCCCGAACACCACTTCGGCCGGAACATCCCTCTTCGGCCCGAACTCTTCAATATCCAAGATTGTGTGACAAAATGTGCTATACTAAAACATTCATAACTTTCAGCTCGGGTGTCCGTTTCACGCCCACGAGTAACCAGAATAGCGGGTTCGTTCGTTACTGCCAAGAACAAGTTCGGCCCGAACTCTTCACTGCTCCCGGCCCGAACTTCATTTTCGGCCCGAACTTCAACCTCGGCCTGAACTCCGACCTCGGCCCGAACTTCAACCTCGGCCCGAACTCCGACCTCGGCCCGAACTTCAACCTCGGCCCGAACATCATCCTCGGCCCGAACACCACTTCGGCCCGAACATCCCACTTCGGCCCGAACACCACTTCGGCCCGAACTCATCAATATCCAAGATTGTGTGACAAAAGGTGCTATACTAAAACATTCATAACTTTCAGCTCGGGTGTCCGTTTCACGCCCACGAGTAACCAAAATAGCTTGTTCGTTCGTCACTGCAAAGAACAAGTTCGGCCCGAACTCTTCACTGGTCCCGGCCCGTACTTTATTTTCGGCCCGAACTTCAACCTCGGCCCAAACTCCGACCTCGGCCCGAACTCCGACCTCGGCCCGAACACCGAACTTCGGCCCGAACACCGAACTTCGGCCCGAACACCACTTCGGCCCGAACACCACTTCGGCCCGAACATCCCTCTTCGGCCCGAACTCTTCAATATCCAAGATTGTGTGACAAAAGGTGCTATACTAAAACGTTCATAACTTTCAGCCCGGGTGTCCGTTTCACGCCCACGACTAACCAAAATAGTTGGTTCGTTCGTCACTGCCAAGAACAAGTTCGGCCCGAACTCTTCACTGTTCCCGGCCCGAACTTCATTTTCGGCCCGAACTTCAACCTCGGCCCGAACTCCGACCTCGGCCCGAACTTCAACCTCGGCCCGAACATCATCCTCGGCCCGAACACCGAACTTCGGCCCGAACACCACTTCGGCCCGAACATCCCACTTCGGCCCGAACACCACTTCGGCCCGAACACCCCTCTTCTGCCCGAACTCTTCATTATCAAAGATTGTGTGACAAAAGGTGCTATACTAAAACATTCATAACTTTCAGCTCGGGTGTCCGTTTCACGTGCTCGAGTAACCAAAATAGCTGGTTCGTTCGTCACTGCCAAGAACAAGTTCGGCCCGAACTCTTCACTGTTCCCGGCCCGAACTTCATTTTCGGCCCGAACTTCAACGTCGGCCCGCGACCTCGGCCCGAACTTCAACTTCGGCCCGAACATCATCCTCGGCCCGAACACCGAACTTCGGCCCGAACACCACTTCGGCCCGAACACCACTTCGGCCCGAACATCCCACTTCGGCCCGAACACCATTTCGGCCCGAACATCCCTCTTCGGCCCGAACTCTTCAATATCAAAGATTGTGTGACAAAAGGTGCTATACTAAAACATTCCTAACTTTCAGCTCGGGTGTCCGTTTCACGTCCACGAGTAACCAAAATAGCTGGTTCGTTCGTCACTGCCAAGAACAAGTTCGGCCCGAACTCTTCACTGTTCCCGGCCTGAACTTCATTTTCGGCCCGAGCTTCAACCTCGGCCCGAACTTCAACCTCGGCCCGAACTCCGACCTCGGCCCGAACTTCAACCTCGGCCCGAACATCATCCTCGACCCGAACACCGAACTTCGGCTCGAACACCACTTCGGCCCGAACACCACTTCGGCCCGAACATCCCACTTCGGCCCGAACACCACTTCGGCCGGAACATCCCTCTTCGGCCCGAACTCTTCAATATCCAAGATTGTGTGACAAAATGTGCTATACTAAAACATTCATAACTTTCAGCTCGGGTGTCCGTTTCACGCCCACGAGTAACCAGAATAGCGGGTTCGTTCGTTACTGCCAAGAACAAGTTCGGCCCGAACTCTTCACTGCTCCCGGCCCGAACTTCATTTTCGGCCCGAACTTCAACCTCGGCCTGAACTCCGACCTCGGCCCGAACTTCAACCTCGGCCCGAACTCCGACCTCGGCCCGAACTTCAACCTCGGCCCGAACATCATCCTCGGCCCGAACACCACTTCGGCCCGAACATCCCACTTCGGCCCGAACACCACTTCGGCCCGAACTCATCAATATCCAAGATTGTGTGACAAAAGGTGCTATACTAAAACATTCATAACTTTCAGCTCGGGTGTCCGTTTCACGCCCACGAGTAACCAAAATAGCTTGTTCGTTCGTCACTGCAAAGAACAAGTTCGGCCCGAACTCTTCACTGGTCCCGGCCCGTACTTTATTTTCGGCCCGAACTTCAACCTCGGCCCAAACTCCGACCTCGGCCCGAACTCCGACCTCGGCCCGAACACCGAACTTCGGCCCGAACACCGAACTTCGGCCCGAACACCACTTCGGCCCGAACACCACTTCGGCCCGAACATCCCTCTTCGGCCCGAACTCTTCAATATCCAAGATTGTGTGACAAAAGGTGCTATACTAAAACGTTCATAACTTTCAGCCCGGGTGTCCGTTTCACGCCCACGACTAACCAAAATAGTTGGTTCGTTCGTCACTGCCAAGAACAAGTTCGGCCCGAACTCTTCACTGTTCCCGGCCCGAACTTCATTTTCGGCCCGAACTTCAACCTCGGCCCGAACTCCGACCTCGGCCCGAACTTCAACCTCGGCCCGAACATCATCCTCGGCCCGAACACCGAACTTCGGCCCGAACACCACTTCGGCCCGAACATCCCACTTCGGCCCGAACACCACTTCGGCCCGAACACCCCTCTTCTGCCCGAACTCTTCATTATCAAAGATTGTGTGACAAAAGGTGCTATACTAAAACATTCATAACTTTCAGCTCGGGTGTCCGTTTCACGTGCTCGAGTAACCAAAATAGCTGGTTCGTTCGTCACTGCCAAGAACAAGTTCGGCCCGAACTCTTCACTGTTCCCGGCCCGAACTTCATTTTCGGCCCGAACTTCAACGTCGGCCCGCGACCTCGGCCCGAACTTCAACTTCGGCCCGAACATCATCCTCGGCCCGAACACCGAACTTCGGCCCGAACACCACTTCGGCCCGAACACCACTTCGGCCCGAACATCCCACTTCGGCCCGAACACCATTTCGGCCCGAACATCCCTCTTCGGCCCGAACTCTTCAATATCCAAGATTGTGTGACAAAAGGTGCTATACTAAAACATTCATAGCTTTCAGCTCGGGTGTCCGTTTCACGCCCACGAGTAACCAAAATAGCTGGTTCGTTCGTCACTGCCAAGAACAAGTTCGGCCCGAACTCTTCTCTGTTCCCGGCCCGAACTTCATTTTCGGCCTGAACTTCAACCTCGGCCCGAACTTCAACCTCGGCCCGAACTCCGACCTCGGCCCGAACTCCAACCTCGGCCCGAACATCATCCTCGGCCCGAACACCGAACTTCGGCCCGAACACCACTTCGGCCCGAACACCACTTCGGGCCGAACATCCCACTTCGGCCCGAATATCCCTCTTCGGCCCGAACATCCCTCTTCGGCCCGAACTCTTCAATATCCAATATTGTGTGACAAAAGGAGCTATACTAAAACATTCATAACTTTCAGCTCGGGTGTCCGTCTCACGCCCACGAGTAACCAAAATAGCTGGTTCGTTCGTCACTGCCAAGAACAAGTTCGGCCCGAACTCTTCACTGTTCCCGGCCCGAACTTCTTTTTCGGCCCGAACTTCAAACTCAGCCCGAACTTCAACCTCGGCCCGAACTCCGACCTCGGCCCGAACTCCGACCTCGGCCTGAACTTCAACCTCGGCCCGAACATCATCCTCGGCCCGAACACCGAACTTTGGCCCGAACACCGAACTTCGGCCCGAACACCACTTCGGCCCGAACATCCCACTTCGGCCCGAACATCCCTCTTCGGCCCGAACTCTTCAATATCCAAGATTGTGTGACAAAATGTGCTATACTAAAACATTCATAACTTTCAGCTCGGGTGTCCGTTTCACGTCCACGAGTAACCAAAATAGCTGGTTCATTCGTCACTGCCAAGAACAAGTTCGGCCCGAACTCTTCACTGTTCCCGGCCCGAACTTCATTTTCGGCCCGAGCTTCAACCTCGGCCCGAACTTCAACCTCGGCCCGAACTCCGACCTTGGCCCGAACATCAACCTCGGCCCGAACATCATCCTCGACCCGAACACCGAACTTCGGCCCGAACACCACTTCGGCCCGAACATCCCACTTCGGCCCTACACCACTTCGGCCCGAACATCCCTCTTCGGCCTGAACTCTTCAATATCCAAGATTGTGTGACTAAAGGTGCTATACTAAAACATTCATAACTTTCAGCTCGGGTGTCCGTTTCACGCCCACGAGTAACCAGAATAGCTGGTTCGTTCGTCACTGCCAAGAACAAGTTCGGCCCGAACTCTTCACTGCTCCCGGCCCGAACTTCATTTTCGGCCCGAACTTCAACCTCGGCCCGAACTCCGACCTCGGCCCGAACTTCAACCTCGGCCCGAACTCCGACCTCGGCCCGAACTTCAACCTCGGCCCGAATATCATCCTCGGCCCGAACACCACTTCGGCCCGAACATCCCACTTCGGCCCGAACACCACTTCGGCCCGAACTCATCAATATCTAAGATTGTGTGACAAAAGGTGCTATACTAAAACATTCATAACTTTCAGCTCGGGTGTCCGTTTCACGCCCACGAGTAACCAAAATAGCTTGTTCGTTCGTCACTGCAAAGAACAAGTTCGGCCCGAACTCTTCACTGGTCCCGGCCCGAACTTCATTTTCGGCCCGAACTTCAACCTTGGCCCAAACTCCGACCTCGGCCCGAACTCCGACCTCGGCCCGAACATCATCCTCGGCCCGAACACCGAACTTTGGCCCGAACACCGAACTTCAGCCCGAACACCACTTCGGCCCGAACACCACTTCGGCCCGAACACCACTTCTGCCCGAACATCCCTCTTCGGCCCGAACTCTTCAATATCCAAGATTGTGTGACAAAAGGTGCTATACTAAAACATTCGTAACTTTCAGCTCGGGTGTCCGTTTCACGCCCACGAGTAACCAAAATCGCTGGTTCGTTCGTCACTGCCAAGAACAAGTTCGGCCCGAACTCTTCACTGTTCCCGGCCCGAACTTCATTTTCGGCCCGAGCTTCAACCTCGGCCCGAACTTCAACCTCGGCCCGAACTCCGACCTCGCTCCGAACATCAACCTCGGCCCGAACATCATCCTCGACCCGAACACCGAACTTCGGCCCGAACACCACTTCGGCCCGAACATCCCACTTCGGCCCAACACCACTTCGGCCCGAACATCCCTCTTCGGCCCGAACTCTTCAATATCCAAGATTGTGTGACAAAAGGTGCTATACTAAAACATTCATAACTTTCAGCTCGGGTGTCCGTTTCACGCCCACGAGTAACCATAATAGCTGGTTCGTTCGTCACTGCCAAGAACAAGTTCGGCCCGAACTCTTCACTGCTCCCGGCCCGAACTTCATTTTCGACCCGAACTTCAACCTCGGCCCGAACTCCGACCTCGGCCCGAACTTCAACCTCGGCCCGAACACCGACCTCGGCCCGAACTTCAGCCTCGGCCCGAACATCATCCTCGGCCCGAACACCACTTCGGCCCGAACATCCCACTTCGGCCCGAACACCACTTCGGCCCGAACTCATCAATATCTAAGATTGTGTGACAAAAGGTGCTATACTAAAACATTCATAACTTTCAGCTCGGGTGTCCGTTTCACGCCCACGAGTAACCAAAATAGCTTGTTCATTCGTCACTGCAAAGAACAAGTTCGGCCCGAACTCTTCACTGGTCCCGGCCCGAACTTCATTTTCGGCCCGAACTTCAACCTCGGCCCGAACTCCGACCTCGGCCCGAACTCCGACCTCGGCCCGAACATCATCCTCGGCCCGAACACCGAACTTTGGCCCGAACACCGAACTTCGGCCCGAACACCACTTCGGCCCGAACACCACTTCAGCCCGAACACCACTTCTGCCCGAACATCCCTCTTCGGCACGAACTCTTCAATATCCAAGATTGTGTGACAAAAGGTGCTATACTAAAACATTCATAACTTTCAGCTCGGGTGTCCGTTTCACGCCCACGAGTAACCAAAATAGCTTGTTCGTTCGTCACTGCAAAGAACAAGTTCGGCCCGAACTCTTCACTGGTCCCGGCCCGTACTTCATTTTCGGCCCGAACTTCAACCTCGGCCCAAACTCCGACCTCGGCCCGAACTCCGACCTCGGCCCGAACACCGAACTTCGGCCCGAACACCACTTCGGCCCGAACACCACTTCGGCCCGAACATCCCTCTTCGGCCCGAACTCTTCAATATCCAAGATTGTGTGACAAAAGGTGCTATACTAAAATGTTCATAACTTTCAGCCCGGGTGTCCGTTTCACGCCCACGACTGACCAAAATAGTTGGTTCGTTCGTCACTGCCAAGAACAAGTTCGGCCCGAACTCTTCACTGTTCCCGGCCCGAACTTCATTTTCGGCCCGAACTTCAACCTCGGCCCGAACTCCGACCTCGGCCCGAACTTCAACCTCGGCCCGAACATCATCCTCGGCCCGAACACCGAACTTCGGCCCGAACACCACTTCGGCCCGAACATCCCACTTCGGCCCGAACACCACTTCGGCCCGAACACCCCTCTTCTGCCCGAACTCTTCATTATCAAAGATTGTGTGACAAAAGGTGCTATACTAAAACATTCATAACTTTCAGCTCGGGTGTCCGTTTCACATGCTCGAGTAACCAAAATAGCTGGTTCGTTCGTCACTGCCAAGAACAAGTTCGGCCCGAACTCTTCACTGTTCCCGGCCCGAACTTCATTTTCGGCCCGAACTTCAACGTCGGCCCGCGACCTCGGCCCGAACTTCAACTTCGGCCCGAACATCATCCTCGGCCCGAACACCGAACTTCGGCCCGAACACCACTTCGGCCCGAACATCCCACTTCGGCCCGAACACCATTTCGGCCCGAACATCCCTCTTCGGCCCGAACTCTTCAATATCAAAGATTGTGTGACAAAAGGTGCTATACTAAAACATTCCTAACTTTCAGCTCGGGTGTCCGTTTCACGTCCACGAGTAACCAAAATAGCTGGTTCGTTCGTCACTGCCAAGAACAAGTTCGGCCCGAACTCTTCACTGTTCCCGGCCTGAACTTCATTTTCGGCCCGAGCTTCAACCTCGGCCCGAACTTCAACCTCGGCCCGAACTCCGACCTCGGCCCGAACTTCAACCTCGGCCCGAACATCATCCTCGACCCGAACACCGAACTTCGGCTCGAACACCACTTCGGCCCGAACACCACTTCGGCCCGAACATCCCACTTCGGCCCGAACACCACTTCGGCCGGAACATCCCTCTGCGGCCCGAACTCTTCAATATCCAAGATTGTGTGACAAAATGTGCTATACTAAAACATTCATAACTTTCAGCTCGGGTGTCCGTTTCACGCCCACGAGTAACCAGAATAGCTGGTTCGTTCGTCACTGCCAAGAACAAGTTCGGCCCGAACTCTTCACTGCTCCCGGCCCGAACTTCATTTTCGGCCCGAACTTCAACCTCGGCCCGAACTCGAACCTCGGCCCGAACTTCAACCTCGGCCCGAACATCATCCTCGGCCCGAACACCGAACTTCGGCCCGAACACCACTTCGGCCCGGACACCACTTCGGCCCGAACATCCCACTTCGGCCCGAACACCACTTCGGCCCGAACTCATCAATCTCCAAGATTGTGTGACAAAATGTGCTATACTAAAACATTCATAACTTTCAGCTCGGGTGTCCGTTTCACGCCCACGAGTAACCAAAATAGCTGGTTCGTTCGTCACTGCCAAGAACAAGTTTGGCCCGAACTCTTCACTGTTCCCGGCCCGAACTTCATTTTCGGCCCGAACTTCAACCTCGGCCCGAACTCCGACCTCGGCCCGAACTCCGACCTCGGCCCGAACATAATCCTCAGCCCGAACACCGAACTTTGGCCCGAACACCGAACTTCGGCCCGAACACCACTTCGGCCTGAACACCACTTCGGCCTGAACATCCCTCTTCGGCCCGAACTCTTCAATATCCAAGATTGTGTGACAAAAGGTGCTATACTAAAACATTCATAACTTTCAGCTCGGGTGTCCGTTTCACGCCCACGAGTAACCAAAATAGCTGGTTCGTTCATCACTGCCAAGAACAAGTTCGGCCCGAACTCTTCTCTGTTCCCGGCCCGAACTTCATTTTCGGCCTGAACTTCAACCTCGACCCGAACTTCAACCTCGGCCCGAACTCCGACCTCGGCCCGAACTCCAACCTCGGCCCGAACATCATCCTCGGCCCGAACACCGAACTTCGGCCCGAACACCACTTCGGCCCGAACACCACTTCGGGCCGAACATCCCACTTCGGCCCGAATATCCCTCTTCGGCCCGAACATCCCTCTTCGGCCCGAACTATTCAATATCCAATATTGTGTGACAAAAGGGGCTATACTAAAACATTCATAACTTTCAGCTCGGGTGTCCGTCTCACGCCCACGAGTAACCAAAATAGCTGGTTCGTTCGTCACTGCCAAGAACAAGTTCGGCCCGAACTCTTCACTGTTCCCGGCCCGAACTTCTTTTTCGGCCCGAACTTCAAACTCAGCCCGAACTTCAACCTCGGCCCGAACTCCGACCTCGGCCCGAACTCCGACCTCGGCCTGAACTTCAACCTCGGCCCGAACATCATCCTCGGCCCGAACACCGAACTTCGGCCCGAACACCGAACTTCGGCCCGAACACCACTTCGGCCCGAACATCCCACTTCGGCCCGAACACCACTTCGGCCCGAACTCATCAATATCTAAGATTGTGTGACAAAAGGTGCTATACTAAAACATTCATAACTTTCAGCTCGGGTGTCCGTTTCACGCCCACGAGTAACCAAAATAGCTTGTTCGTTCGTCACTGCAAAGAACAAGTTCGGCCCGAACTCTTCACTGGTCCCGGCCCGAACTTCATTTTCGGCCCGAACTTCAACCTTGGCCCAAACTCCGACCTCGGCCCGAACTCCGACCTCGGCCCGAACATCATCCTCGGCCCGAACACCGAACTTTGGCCCGAACACCGAACTTCAGCCCGAACACCACTTCGGCCCGAACACCACTTCGGCCCGAACACCACTTCTGCCCGAACATCCCTCTTCGGCCCGAACTCTTCAATATCCAAGATTGTGTGACAAAAGGTGCTATACTAAAACATTCGTAACTTTCAGCTCGGGTGTCCGTTTCACGCTACGAGTAACCAAAATAGCTGGTTCGTTGGTCACTGCCAAGAACAAGTTCGGCCCGAACTCTTCACTGTTCCCGGCCCGAACTTCATTTTCGGCCCGAGCTTCAACCTCGGCCCGACTTCAACCTCGGCCCAAACTCCGACCTCGGCCCGAACATCAACCTCGGCCCGAACATCATCCTCGACCCGAACACCGAACTTCGGCCCGAACACCACTTCGGCCCGAACATCCCTCTTCGGCCCGAACTCTTCAATATCCAAGATTGTGTGACAAAAGGTGCTATACTAAAACATTCATAACTTTCAGCTCGGGTGTCCGTTTCACGCCCACGAGTAACCATAATAGCTGGTTCGTTCGTCACTGCCAAGAACAAGTTCGGCCCGAACTCTTCACTGCTCCCGGCCCGAACTTCATTTTCGACCCGAACTTCAACCTCGGCCCGAACTTCAACCTCGGCCCGAACACCGACCTCGGCCCGAACTTCAACCTCGGCCCGAACATCATCCTCGGCCCGAACACCACTTCGGCCCGAACATCCCACTTCGGCCCGAACACCACTTCGGCCCGAACTCATCAATATCTAAGATTGTGTGTCAAAAGGTGCTATACTAAAACATTCATAACTTTCAGCTCGGGTGTCCGTTTCACGCCCACGAGTAACCAAAATAGCTTGTTCATTCGTCACTGCAAAGAACAAGCTCGGCCCGAACTCTTCACTGGTCCCGGCCCGAACTTCATTTTCGGCCCGAACTTCAACCTCGGCCCGAACTCCGACCTCGGCCCGAACTCCGACCTCGGCCCGAACATCATCCTCGGCCCGAACACCGAACTTTGGCCCGAACACCGAACTTCGGCCCGAACACCACTTCGGCCCGAACACCACTTCGGCCCGAACACCACTTCTGCCCGAACATCCCTCTTCGGCACGAACTCTTCAATATCCAAGATTATGTGACAAAAGGTGTTATACTAAAACATTCATAACTTTCAGCTCGGGTGTCCGTTTCACGCCCACGAGTAACCAAAATAGCTGGTTCGTTCGTCACTGCCAAGAACAAGTTCGGCCCGAACTCTTCACTGTTCCCGGCCCGAACTTCATTTTCGGCCCGAGCTTCAACCTCGGCCCGAACTTCAACCTCGGCCCGAACTCCGACCTCGGCCCGAACATCAACCTCGGCCCGAACATCATCCTCGACCCGAACACCGAACTTCGGCCCGAACACCACTTCGGCCCGAACATCCCACTTCGGCCCAACACCACTTCGGCCCGAACATCCCTCTTCGGCCCGAACTCTTCAATATCCAAGATTGTGTGACAAAAGGTGCTATACTAAAACATTCATAACTTTCAGCTCGGGTGGCCGTTTCACGCCCACGAGTAACCAGAATAGCTGGTTCGTTCGTCACTGCCAAGAACAAGTTCGGCCCGAATTCTTCACTGCTCCCGGCCCGAACTTCATTTTCGGCCCGAACTTCAACCTCGGCCCGAACTCCGACCTCGGCCCGAACTTCCACCTCGGCCCGAACTCCGACCTCGGCCCGAACTTCAACCTCGGCCCGAACATCATCCTCGGCCCGAACACCACTTCGGCCCGAACATCCCACTTCGGCCCGAACACCACTTCGGCCCGAACTCATCAATATCCAAGATTGTGTGACAAAAGGTGCTATACTAAAACATTCATAACTTTCAGCTCGGGTGTCCGTTTCACGCCCACGAGTAACCAAAATAGCTTGTTCGTTCGTCACTGCAAAGAACAAGTTCGGCCCGAACTCTTCACTGGTCCCGGCCCGAACTTCATTTTCGGCCCGAATTTCAACCTCGGCCCAAACTCCGACCTCGGCCCAAACTCCGACCTCGGCCCGAACATCATCCTCGGCCCGAACACCGAACTTTGGCCCGAACACCGAACTTCAGCCCGAACACCACTTCGGCCCGAACACCACTTCGGCCCGAACACCACTTCTGCCCGAACATCCCTCTTCGGCCCGAACTCTTCAATATCCAAGATTGTGTGACAAAAGGTGCTATACTAAAACATTCATAACTTTCAGCTCGGGTGTCCGTTTCATGCCCACGAGTAACCAAAATAGCTGGTTCGTTCGTCACTGCCAAGAACAAGTTCGGCCCGAACTCTTCACTGTTCCCGGCCCGAACTTCATTTTCGGCCCGAACTTCAACCTCGGCCCGAACTTCAACCTCGGCCCGAACTCCGACCTCGGCCCGAACTTCAACCTCGGCCCGAACATCATCCTCGGCCCGAACACCGAACTTCGGCCCGAACATCCCACTTCGGCCCGAACACCACTTCGGCCCGAACACCCCTCTTCGGCCCGAACTCTTCATTATCAAAGATTGTGTGACAAAAGGTGCTATACTAAAAAATTCATAACTTTCAGCTCGGGTGTCCGTTTCACGTCCACGAGTAACCAAAATAGCTGGTTCGTTCGTCACTGCCAAGAACAAGTTCGGCCCGAACTCTTCACTGTTCCCGGCCCGAACTTCATTTTCGGCCCGAACTTCAACCTCGGCCCGAACTTCAACCTCAGCCCGAACTCCGACCTCGGCCCGAACTTCAACCTCGGCCCGAACATCATCCTCGACCCGAACACCGAACTTCGGCCCGAACACCACTTCGGCCCGAACACCACTTCGGCCCGAACATCCCACTTCGGCCCGAACACCATTTCGGCCCGAACATCCCTCTTCGGCCCGAACTCTTCAATATCAAAGATTGTGTGACAAAAGGTGCTATACTAAAACATTCATAACTTTCAGCTCGGGTGTCCGTTTCACGTCCACGAGTAACCAAAATAGCTGGTTCGTTCGTCACTGCCAAGAACAAGTTCGGCCCGAACTCTTCACTGTTCCCGGCCTGAACTTCATTTTCGGCCCGAGCTTCAACCTCGGCCCGAACTTCAACTTCGGCCCGAACTCCGACCTCGGCCCGAACTTCAACCTCGGCCCGAACATCATCCTCGACCCGAACACCGAACTTCGGCCCGAACACCACTTCGGCCCGAACTTCAACCTCGGCCCGAACATCATCCTCGGCCCAAACACCGAACTTCGGCCCGAACACCACTTCGGCCCGAACACCACTTCGGCCCGAACATCCCACTTCGGCCCGAACACCATTTCGGCCCGAACATCCCTCTTCGGCCCGAACTCTTCAATATCAAAGATTGTGTGACAAAAGGTGCTATACTAAAACATTCATAACTTTCAGCTCGGGTGTCCGTTTCACGTCCACGAGTAACCAAAATAGCTGGTTCGTTCGTCACTGCCAAGAACAAGTTCGGCCCGAACTCTTCACTGTTCCCGGCCTGAACTTCATTTTCGGCCCGAGCTTCAACCTCGGCCCGAACTTCAACTTCGGCCCGAACTCCGACCTCGGCCCGAACTTCAACCTCGGCCCGAACATCATCCTCGACCCGAACACCGAACTTCAGCTCGAACACCACTTCGGCCCGAACACCACTTCGGCCCGAACATCCCACTTCGGCCCGAACACCACTTCGGCCGGAACATCCTTCTTCGGCCCGAACTCTTCAATATCCAAGATTGTGTGACAAAATGTGCTATACTAAAACATTCATAACTTTCAGCTCGGGTGTCTGTTTCACGCCCACGAGTAACCAAAATAGCTGGTTCGTTCGTCACTGCCAAGAACAAGTTCGGCCCGAACTCTTCACTGTTCCCGGCCCGAACTTCATTTTCGGCCCGAACTTCAAACTCAGCCCGAACTTCAACCTCGGCCCGAACTCCGACCTCGACCCGAACTCCGACCTCGGCCCGAACTTCAACCTCGGCCCGAACATCATCCTCGGCCCGAACACCGAACTTCGGCCCGAACACCGAACTTCGGCCCGAACACCACTTCGGCCGGAACATCCCACTTCGGCCCGAACTCTTCAATATCCAAGATTGTGTGACAAAAGGTGCTATACTAAAACATTCATAACTTTCAGCTCGGGTGTCCGTTTCACGCCCACGAGTAACCAGAATAGCTTGTTCGTTCGTCACTGCCAAGTACAAGTTCGGCCCGAACTCTTCACTGCTCACGGCCCGAACTTCATTTTCGGCCCGAACTTCATCCTCGGCCCGAACTCCGACCTCGGCCCGAACTTCAACCTCGGCCCGAACTCCGACCTCGGCCCGAACTTCAACCTCGGCCCGAACATCATCCTCGGCCCGAACACCACTTCGGCCCGAACATCCCACTTCGGCCCGAACACCACTTCGGCCCGAACTCATCAATATCCAAGATTGTGTGACAAAAGGTGCTATACTAAAACTTTCATAACTTTCAGCTCGGGTGTCCGTTTCACGCCCACGAGTAACCAAAATAGCTTGTTCGTTCGTCACTGCAAAGAACATGTTCAGCCCGAACTCTTCACTGGTCCCGGCCCGAACTTCATTTTCGGCCCGAACTTCAACCTCGGCCCAAACTCCGACCTCGGCCCGAACTCCGACCTCGGCCCGAACATCATCCTCGGCCCGAACACCGAACTTTGGCCCGAACACCGAACTTCGGCCCGAACACCACTTCGGCCCGAACACCACTTCGGCCCGAACACCACTTCTGCCCGAACATCCCTCTTCGGCCCGAACTCTTCAATATCCAAGATTGTATGACAAAAGGTGCTATACTAAAACATTCATAACTTTCAGCTCGGGTGTCCGTTTCACGCCCACGAGTAACCAAAATAGCTGGTTCGTTCGTCACTGCCAAGAACAAGTTCGGCCCGAACTCTTCACTGTTCCAGGCCCGAACTTCATTTTCGGCCCGAGCTTCAACCTCGGCCCGAACTTCAACCTCGGCCCGAACTCCGACGTCGGCCCGAACATCAACCTCGGCCCGAACATCATCCTCGATCCGAACACCGAACTTCGGCCCGAACACCACTTCGGCCCGAACATCCCACTTCGGCCCAACACCACTTCGGCCCGAACATCCCTCTTCGGCCCGAACTCTTCAATATCCAAGATTGTGTGACAAAAGGTGCTATACTAAAACATTCATAACTTTCAGCTCGGGTGGCCGTTTCACGCCCACGAGTAACCAGAATAGCTGGTTCGTTCGTCACTGCCAAGAACAAGTTCGGCCCGAACTCTTCACTGCTCCCGGCCCGAACTTCATTTTCGGCCCGAACTTCAACCTCGGCCCGAACTCCGACCTCGGCCCGAACTTCAACCTCGGCCCGAACTCCGACCTCGGCCCGAACTTCAACCTCGGCCCGAACATCATCCTCGGCCCGAACACCACTTCGGCCCGAACATCCCACTTCGGCCCGAACACCACTTCGGCCCGAACTCATCAATATCCAAGATTGTGTGACAAAAGGTGCTATACTAAAACATTCATAACTTTCAGCTCGGGTGTCCGTTTCACGCCCACGAGTAACCAAAATAGCTTGTCCGTTCGTCACTGCAAAGAACAAGTTCGGCCCGAACTCTTCACTGGTCCCGGCCCGAACTTCATTTTCGGCCCGAATTTCAACCTCGGCCCAAACTCCGACCTCGGCCCGAACTCCGACCTCGGCCCGAACATCATCCTCGGCCCGAACACCGAACTTTGGCCCGAACACCGAACTTCAGCCCGAACACCACTTCGGCCCGAACACCACTTCGGCCCGAACACCACTTCTGCCCGAACATCCCTCTTCGGCCCGAACTCTTCAATATCCAAGATTGTGTGACAAAAGGTGCTATACTAAAACATTCATAACTTTCAGCTCGGGTGTCCGTTTCACGCCCACGAGTAACCAAAATAGCTGGTTCGTTCGTCACTGCCAAGAACAAGTTCGGCCCGAACTCTTCACTGTTCCCGGCCCGAACTTCATTTTCGGCCCGAACTTCAACCTCGGCCCGAACTTCAACCTCGGCCCGAACTCCGACCTCGGCCCGAACTTCAACCTCGGCCCGAACATCATCCTCGGCCCGAACACCGAACTTCGGCCCGAACACCACTTCGGCCCGAACATCCCACTTCGGCCCGAACACCACTTCGGCCCGAACACCCCTCTTCGGCCCGAACTCTTCATTATCAAAGATTGTGTGACAAAAGGTGCTATACTAAAAAATTCATAATTTTCAGCTCGGGTGTCCGTTTCACGTCCACGAGTAACCAAAATAGCTGGTTCGTTCGTCACTGCCAAGAACAAGTTCGGCCCGAACTCTTCACTGTTCCCGGCCCGAACTTCATTTTCGGCCCGAACTTCAACCTCGGCCCGAACTTCAACCTCAGCCCGAACTCCGACCTCGGCCCGAACTTCAACCTCGGCCCGAACATCATCCTCGGCCCGAACACCGAACTTCGGCCCGAACACCACTTCGGCCCGAACACCACTTCGGCCCGAACATCCCACTTCGCCCCGAACACCATTTCGGCCCGAACATCCCTCTTCGGCCCGAACTCTTCAATATCAAAGATTGTGTGACAAAAGGTGCTATACTAAAACATTCATAACTTTCAGCTCGGGTGTCCGTTTCACGTCCACGAGTAACCAAAATAGCTGGTTCGTTCGTCACTGCCAAAAACAAGTTCGGCCTGAACTTCATTTTCGGCCCGAGCTTCAACCTCGGCCCGAACTTCAACTTCGGCCCGAACTCCGACCTCGGCCCGAACTTCAACCTCGGCCCGAACATCATCCTCGACCCGAACACCGAACTTCGGCCCGAACACCACTTCGGCCCGAACTTCAACCTCGGCCCGAACATCATCCTCGGCCCGAACACCGAACTTCGGCCCGAACACCACTTCGGCCCGAACACCACTTCGGCCCGAACATCCCACTTCGGCCCGAACACCATTTCAGCCCGACCATCCCTCTTCGGCCCGAACTCTTCAATATCAAAGATTGTGTGACAAAAGGTGCTATACTAAAACATTCATAACTTTCAGCTCGGGTGTCCGTTTCACGTCCACGAGTAACCAAAATAGCTGGTTCGTTCGTCACTGCCAAGAACAAGTTCGGCCCGAACTCTTCACTGTTCCCGGCCTGAACTTCATTTTCGGCCCGAGCTTCAACCTCGGCCCGAACTTCAACTTCGGCCCGAACTCCGACCTCGGCCCGAACTTCAACCTCGGCCCGAACATCATCCTCGACCCGAACACCGAACTTCGGCCCGAACACCACTTCGGCCCGAACACCACTTCGGCCCGAACATCCCACTTCGGCCCGAACACCACTTCGGCCGGAACATCCTTCTTCGGCCCGAACTCTTCAATATCCAAGATTGTGTGACAAAATGTGCTATACTAAAACATTCATAACTTTCAGCTCGGGTGTCTGTTTCACGCCCACGAGTAACCAAAATAGCTGGTTCGTTCGTCACTGCCAAGAACAAGTTCGGCCCGAACTCTTCACTGTTCCCGGCCCGAACTTCATTTTCGGCCCGAACTTCAAACTCAGCCCGAACTTCAACCTCGGCCCGAACTCCGACCTCGACCCGAACTCCGACCTCGGCCCGAACTTCAACCTCGGCCCGAACATCATCCTCGGCCCGAACACCGAACTTCGGGCCGAACACCGAACTTCGGCCCGAACACCACTTCGGCCGGAACATCCCACTTCGGCCCGAACACCACTTCGGCCCGAACATCCCTCTTCGGCCCGAACTCTTCAATATCCAAGATTGTGTGACAAAAGGTGTTATACCAAAACATTCATAACTTTCAGCTCGGGTGTCCGTTTCACGTCCACGAGTAACCAAAATAGCTGGTTCGTTCGTCACTGCCAAGAACAAGTTCGGCCGGAACTCTTCACTGTTCCCGGCCCGAACTTCATTTTCGGCCCGAGCTTCAACCTCGGCCCGAACTTCAACCTCGGCCCGAACTCCGACCTCGGCCCGAACATCAACCTCGGCCCGAACATCATCCTCGACCCGAACACCGAACTTCGGCCCGAACATCACTTCGGCCCGAATATCCCACTTCGGCCCAACACCACTTCGGCCCGAACATCCCTCTTCGGCCCGAACTCTTCAATATCCAAGATTGTGTGACAAAAGGTGCTATACTAAAACATTCATAACTTTCAGCTCGGGTGTCCGTTTCACGCCCACGAGTAACCAGAATAGCTTGTTCGTTCGTCACTGCAAAGAACAAGTTCAGCCCGAACTCTTCACTGGTCCCGGCCCGAACTTCATTTTCGGCCCGAACTTCAACCTCGGCCCAAACTCCGACCTCAGCCCGAACTCCGACCTCGGCCCGAACATCATCCTCGGCACGAACACCGAACTTTCGCCCGAACACCGAACTTCGGCCCGAACACCACTTCGGCCCGAACACCACTTCGGCCCGAACACCACTTCTGCCCGAACATCCCTCTTCGGCCCGAACTCTTCAATATCCAAGATTGTGTGACAAAAGGTGCTATACTAAAACATTCATAACTTTCAGCTCGGGTGTCCGTTTCACGCCCACGAGTAACCAAAATAGCTGGTTCGTTCGTCACTGCCAAGAACAAGTTCGGCCCGAACTCTTCACTGTTCCAGGCCCGAACTTCATTTTCGGCCCGAACTTCAACCTCGGCCCGAACTTCAACCTCGGCCCGAACTCCGACCTCGGCCCGAACTTCAAACTCGGCCCGAACATCATCCTCGGCCCGAACACCGAACATCGGCCCGAACACCACTTCGGCCCGAACATCCCACTTCGGCCCGAACACCACTTCGGCCCGAACACCCCTCTTCGGCCCGAACTCTTCATTATCAAAGATTGTGTGACAAAAGGTGCTATACTAAAACATTCATAACTTTCAGCTCGGGTGTCCGTTTCACGTCCACGAGTAACCAAAATAGCTGGTTCGTTCGTCACTGCCAAGAACAAGTTCGGCCCGAACTCTTCACTGTTCCCGACCCGAACTTCATTTTCGGCCCGAACTTCAACCTCGGCCCGAACTTCAACCTCGGCCCGAATTCCGCCCTCGGCCCGAACTTCAACCTCGGCCCGAACATCATCCTCGGCCCGAACACCGAACTTCGGCCCGAACACCACTTCGGCCCGAACACCACTTCGGCCAGAACATCCCACTTCGGCCCGAACACCATTTCGGCCCGAACATCCCTCTTCGGCCCGAACTCTTCAATATCAAAGATTGTGTGACAAAAGGTGCTATACTAAAACATTCATAACTTTCAGCTCGGGTGTCCGTTTCACGTCCACGAGTAACCAAAATAGCTGGTTCGTTCGTCACTGCCAAGAACAAGCTCGGCCCGAACTCTTCACTGTTCCCGGCCTGAACTTCATTTTCGGCCCGAGCTTCAACCTCGGCCCGAACTTCAACTTCGGCCCGAACTTCGACCTCGGCCCGAACTTCAACCTCGGCCCGAACATCATCCTCGACCCGAACACCGAACTTCGGCCCGAACACCACTTCGGCCCGAACACCACTTTGGCCCGAACATCCCACTTCGGCCCGAACACCACTTCGGCCGGAACATCCTTCTTCGGCCCGAACTCTTCAATATCCAAGATTGTGTGACAAAATGTGCTATACTAAAACATTCATAACTTTCAGCTCGGGTGTCCGTTTCACGCCCACGAGTAACCAGAATAGCTGGTTCGTTCGTCACTGCCAAGAACAAGTTCGGCCCGAACTCTTCACTGCTCCCGGCCCGAACTTCATTTTCGGCCCGAACTTCAACCTCGGCCCGAAATCCGACCTCGGCCCGAACTTCAACCTCGGCCCGAACTCCGACCTCGGCCCGAACTTCAACCTCGGCCCGAACATCATCCTCGGCCCGAACACCGAACTTCGGCCCGAACACCAATTCGGCCCGGACACCACTTCGGACCGAACATCCCACTTCGGCCCGAACACCACTTCGGCCCGAACTCATCAATATCCAAGATTGTGTGACAAAAGGTGCTATACTAAAACATTCATAACTTTCAGCTCGGGTGTCCGTTTCACGCCCACGAGTAACCAAAATAGTTGGTTCGTTCGTCACTGCCAAGAACAAGTTCGGCCCGAACTCTTCACTGTTCCAGGCCCGAACTTCATTTTCGGCCCGAACTTCAACCTCGGCCCGAACTTCAACCTCGGCCCGAACTCCGACCTCGGCCCGAACTTCAAACTCGGCCCGAACATCATCCTCGGCCCGAACACCGAACATCGGCCCGAACACCACTTCGGCCCGAACATCCCACTTCGGCCCGAACACCACTTCGGCCCGAACACCCCTCTTCGGCCCGAACTCTTCATTATCAAAGATTGTGTGACAAAAGGTGCTATACTAAAACATTCATAACTTTCAGCTCGGGTGTCCGTTTCACGTCCACGAGTAACCAAAATAGCTGGTTCGTTCGTCACTGCCAAGAACAAGTTCGGCCCGAACTCTTCACTGTTCCCGACCCGAACTTCATTTTCGGCCCGAACTTCAACCTCGGCCCGAACTTCAACCTCGGCCCGAATTCCGACCTCGGCCCGAACTTCAACCTCGGCCCGAAGATCATCCTCGGCCCGAACACCGAACTTCGGCCCGAACACCACTTCGGCCCGAACACCACTTCGGCCAGAACATCCCACTTCGGCCCGAACACCATTTCGGCCCGAACATCCCTCTTCGGCCCGAACTCTTCAATATCAAAGATTGTGTGACAAAAGGTGCTATACTAAAACATTCATAACTTTCAGCTCGGGTGTCCGTTTCACGTCCACGAGTAACCAAAATAGCTGGTTCGTTCGTCACTGCCAAGAACAAGCTCGGCCCGAATCTTCATTGTTCCCGGCCTGAACTTCATTTTCGGCCCGAGCTTCAACCTCGGCCCGAACTTCAACTTCGGCCCGAACTCCGACCTCGGCCCGAACTTCAACCTCGGCCCGAACATCATCCTCGACCCGAACACCGAACTTCGCCCCGAACACCACTTCGGCCCGAACACCACTTTGGCCCGAACATCCCACTTCGGCCCGAACACCACTTCGGCCGGAACATCCTTCTTCGGCCCGAACTCTTCAATATCCAAGATTGTGTGACAAAATGTGCTATACTAAAACATTCATAACTTTCAGCTCGGGTGTCCGTTTCACGCCTACGAGTAACCAGAATAGCTGGTTCGTTCGTCACTGCCAAGAACAAGTTCGGCCCGAACTCTTCACTGCTCCCGGCCCGAACTTCATTTTCGGCCCGAACTTCAACCTCGGCCCGAACTCCGACCTCGGCCCGAACTTCAACCTCGGCCCGAACTCCGACCTCGGCCCGAACTTCAACCTCGGCCCGAACATCATCCTCGGCCCGAACACCGAACTTCGGCCCGAACACCAATTCGGCCCGGACACCACTTCGGCCCGAACATCCCACTTCGGCCCGAACACCACTTCGGCCCGAACTCATCAATATCCAAGATTGTGTGACAAAAGGTGCTATACTAAAACATTCATAACTTTCAGCTCGGGTGTCCGTTTCACGCCCACGAGTAACCAAAATAGTTGGTTCGTTCGTCACTGCCAAGAACAAGTTTGGCCCGAACTCTTCACTGTTCCCGGCCCGAACTTCATTTTCGGCCCGAACTTCAACCTCGGCCCGAACTCCGACCTCGGCCCGAACTCCGACCTCGGCCCGAACATAATCCTCGGCCCGAACACCGAACTTTGGCCCGAACACCGAACTTCGGCCCGAACACCACTTCGGCCCGAACACCACTTCGGCCTGAACATCCCTCTTCGGCCCGAACTCTTCAATATCCAAGATTGTGTGACAAAAGGTGCTATACTAAAACATTCATAACTTTCAACTCGGGTGTCCGTTTCACGCCCACGAGTAACCAAAATAGCTGGTTCGTTCGTCACTGCCAAGAACAAGTTCGGCCCGAACTCTTCACTGTTCCCGGCCTGAACTTCATTTTCGGCCTGAACTTCAACCTCGGCCCGAACTTCAACCTCGGCCCGAACTCCGACCTCGGCCCGAACTCCAACCTCGGCCCGAACATCATCCTCGGCCCGAACATCGAACTTCGGCCCGAACACCATTTCGGCCCGAACACCACTTCGGCCCGAACACCACTTCGGCCCGAACACCACTTCGGCCCGAACATCCCTCTTCGGCCGGAACATCCCTCTTCGGCCCGAACTCTTCAATATCAAAGATTGTGTGACAAAAGGTGCTATACTAAAACGTTCATAACTTTCAGCTCGGGTGTCCGTTTCACGTCCACGAGTAACCAAAATAGCTGGTTCGTTCGTCACTGCCAAGAACAAGTTCGGCCCGAACTCTTCACTGTTCCCGGCCTGAACTTCATTTTCGGCCCGAGCTTCAACCTCGGCCCGAACTTCAACTTCGGCCCGAACTCCGTCCTCGGCCCGAACTTCAACCTCGGCCCGAACATCATCCTCGACCCGAACACCGAACTTCGGCCCGAACACCACTTCGGCCCGAACACCACTTCGGCCCGAACATCCCACTTCGGCTCGAACACCACTTCGGCCGGAACATCCTTCTTCGGCCCGAACTCTTCAATATCCAAGATTGTGTGACAAAATGTGCTATACTAAAACATTCATAACTTTCAGCTCGGGTGTCCGTTTCACGCCCACGAGTAACCAGAATAGCTGGTTCGTTCGTCACTGCTAAGAACAAGTTCGGCCCGAACTCTTCACTGCTCCCGGCCCGAACTTCATTTTCGGCCCGAACTTCAACCTCGGCCCGAACTCCGACCTCGGCCCGAACTTCAACCTCGGCCCGAACTCCGACCTCGGCCCGAACTTCAACCTCGGCCCGAACATCATCCTCGGCCCGAACACCGAACTTCGGCCCGAACACCACTTCGGCCCGAACTCATCAATATCCAAGATTGTGTGACAAAAGGTGCTATACTAAAACATTCATAACTTTCAGCTAGGGTGTCCGTTTCACGCCCACGAGTAACCAAAATAGCTGGTTCGTTCGTCACTGCCAAGAACAAGTTTGGCCCGAACTCTTCACTGTTCCCGGCCCGAACTTCATTTTCGGCCCGAACTTCAACCTCGGCCCGAACTCCGACTTCGGCCCGAACTCCGACCTCGGCCCGAACATAATCCTCGGCCCGAACACCGAACTTTGGCCCGAACACCGAACTTCGGCCCGAACACCACTTCGGCCCGAACACCACTTCGGCCTGAACATCCCTCTTCGGCCCGAACTCTTCAATATCCAAGATTGTGTGACAAAAGGTGCTATACTAAAACATTCATAACTTTCAGCTCGGGTGTCCGTTTCACGCCCACGAGTAACCAAAATAGCTGGTTCATTCGTCACTGCCAAGAACAAGTTTGGCCCGAACTCTTCACTGTTCCCGACCCGAACTTCATTTTCGGCCTGAACTTCAACCTCGGCCCGAACTTCAACCTCGGCCCGAACTCCGACCTCGGCCCGAACTCCAACCTCGGCCCGAACATCATCCTCGGCCCGAACACCGAACTTCGGCCCGAATACCACTTCGGCCCGAACACCACTTCGGCCCGAACACCACTTCGGCCCGAACATCCCTCTTCGGCCCGAACATCCCTCTTCGGCCCGAACTCTTCAATATCCCATATTGTGTGACAAAAGGTGCTATACTAAAACATTCATAACTTTCAGCTCGGGTGTCCGTCTCACGCCCACGAGTAACCAAAATAGCTGGTTCGTTCGTCACTGCCAAGAACAAGTTCGGCCCGAACTCTTCACTGTTCCCGGCCCGAACTTCATTTTCGGCCCGAACTTCAAACTCAGCCCGAATTCCGACCTCGGCCCGAACTCCGACCTCGGCCCGAACTCTGACCTCGGCCCGAACTTCAACCTCGGCCCGAACATCATCCTCGGCCCGAACACTGAACTTCGGCCCGAACACTGAACTTCGGCCCGAACACCACTTCGGCCCGAACATCCCACTTCGGCCCGAACACCACTTCGGCCCGAACATCCCTCTTCGGCCCGAACTCTTCAATATCCAAGATTGTGTGACAAAAGGTGTTATACTAAAACATTCATAACTTTCAGCTCGGGTGTCCGTTTCACGTCCACGAGTAACCAAAATAGCTGGTTCGTTCGTCACTGCCAAGAACAAGTTCGGCCCGAACTCTTCACTGTTCCCGGCCCGAACTTCATTTCAGCCCGAGCTTCAACCTCGGCCCGAACTTCAACCTCGGCCCGAACTCCGACCTCGGCCCGAACATCAACCTCGGCCCGAACATCATCCTCGACCCGAACACCGAACTTCGGCCCGAACACCACTTCGGCCCGAACATCCCACTTCGGCCCGAACACCACTTCGGCCCGAACATCCCTCTTCGGCCCGAACTCTTCAATATCCAAGATTGTGTGACAAAAGGTGCTATACTAAAACATTCATAACTTTCAGCTCGGGTGTCCGTTTCACGCCCACGAGTAACCAGAATAGCTGGTTCGTTCGTCACTGCCAAGAACAAGTTCGGCCCGGACTCTTCACTGCTCCCGGCCCGAACTTCATGTTCGGCCCGAACTTCAACCTCGGCCCGAACTCCGACCTCGGCCCGAACTTCAACCTCGGCCCGAACTCCGACCTCGGCCCGAACTTCAACCTCGGCCCGAATATCATCCTCGGCCCGAACACCGAACTTCGGCCCGAACACCACTTCGGCCCGAACACCACTTCGGCCCGAACATCCCACTTCGGCGCGAACACCACTTCAGCCTGAACTCATCAATATCCAAGATTGTGCGACAAAAGGTGCTATACTAAAACATTCATAACTTTCAGCTCGGGTGTCCGTTTCACGCCCACGAGTAACCAAAATAGCTGGTTCGTTCGTCACTGCCAAGAACAAGTTCGGCCCGAACTCTTCACTGTTCCCGGCCCGAACTTCATTTTCGGCCCGTCCTCGGCCCGAACACCGAACTTCGGCCCGAACACCACTTCGGCCGAACACCACTTCGGCCCGAACATCCCACTTCGGCCCGAACACCACTTCGGCCCGAACATCCCTCTTCGGCCCGAACTCTTCAATATCCAAGATTGTGTGACAAAAGGTGCTATACTAAAACATTCATAACTTTCTGCTCGGGTGTCCGTTTCACGCCCACGAGTAACCAAAATAGCTGGTTCGTTCGTCACTGCCAAGAACAAGTTCGGCCCGAACTCTTCACTATTCCCGGCCCGAACTTCATTTTCGGCCCGAACTTCAACCTCGGCCCGAACTTCAACCTCGGCCCGAACTCCGACCTCGGCCCGAACTCCAACCTCGGCCCGAACATCATCCTCGGCTCGAACACCAAACTTCGGCCCGAACACCACTTCGGCCCGAACATCCCACTTTGGCCCGAACATCCCTCTTCGGCCCGAACTCTTCAATATCCAAGATTGTGTGACAAAAGGTGCTATACTAAAACATTCATAACTTTCAGCTCGGGTGTCCGTTTCACGCCCACGAGTAACCAAAATAGCTGGTTCGTTCGTCACTGCCAAGAACAAGTTCGGCCCGAACTCTTCACTGTTCCCGGCCCGAACTTCATTTCCGGCCCGAACTTGAACGTCGGCCCGAACTTCAACCTCGGCCCGAACTCCGACCTCGGCCCGAACTTCAACCTCGGCCCGAACATCATCCTCGGCCCAAACACCGAACTTCGGCCCGAACATCCCACTTCGGCCCGAACACCACTTCGGCCCGAACATCCCTCTTCGGCCCGAATTCTTCAATATCCAAGTTTTGCGACAAAAAGGTGCTATACTAAAACATTCATAACTTTCAGCTCGGGTGTCCGTTTCACGCCCACGAGTTACCAAAATAGCTGGTTCGTTGGTCACTTCCAAGAACAAGTTCGGCCCGAACTCTTCACTGTTCCCGGCCCGAACTTCATTTCGGCCCGAACTACGACCTCGGCCCAAACTTCAACCTCGGCCCGAACATCATCCTCGGCTCGAAGACCGAACTTCGGCCCGAACACCACTTCGGCCCGAACATCCCACTTCGGCCCGAACATCCCTCTTCGGCCCGAACTCTTCAATATCCAAGATTGTGTGACAAAAAGGTGCTATACTAAAACATTCATAACTTTCAGCTCGGGTGTCCGTTTCACGCCCACGAGTAACCAAAAATAGCTGGTGTGTTCGTTACTGCCAAGAACAAGTTCGGCCCGAACTCTTCACTGTTCCCGGCCCGAACTTCATTTTTGACCCGAACTTCAACCTCGGCCCGAACTCCGACCTCGGCTCGAAGACCGAACTTCGGCCCGAACACCACTTCGGCCCGAACATCCCACTTCGGCCCGAACATCCCTCTTCGGCCCGAACTCTTCAATATCCAAGATTGTGTGACAAAAAGGTGCTATACTAAAACATTCATAACTTTCAGCTCGGGTGTCCGTTTCACGCCCACGAGTAACCAAAATAGCTGGTTCGTTCGACACTGCTAAGAACAAGTTCGGCCCGAACACTTCACTGTTCTCGGCCCGAACTTCATTTTTGACCCGAACTTCAACCTCGGCCCGAACTTCAACCTGGGCCCGAACTCCGACCTCGGCCCGAACTTCAACCTCGGCCCGAACATCATCCTCGGCCTGAATACCGAACTTCGGCCCGAACACCACTTCGGCCCGAACACCACTTCGGCCCGAACATCCCACTTCGGCCCGAACACCACTTCGGCCCGAACTCTTCACTGTTCCCGGCCCGAACTTCATTTTCGGCCTGAACTTCAACCTCGGCCCGAACTTCAACCTCGGCCCGAACTCCGACCTTGGCCCGAACATCATCCTCGGCCCGAACACCGAACTTTGGCCCGAACACCACTTCGGCCCGAACACCACTTCGGCCCAAACATCCCTCTTCGGCCCGAACTCTTCAATATCCAAGATTGTGTGACAAAAGGTGCTATACTAAAACATTCATAACTTTCAGCTCGGGTGTCCGTTTCACGCCCACGAGTAACCAAAATAGCTGGTACGTTCGTCACTGCCAAGAACAAGTTCGGCCCGAACTCTTCACTGTTCCCGGCCCGAACTTCATTTTCGGCCCGAACTTCAACCTCGGCCCGAACTTCAACCTCGGCCCGAACTCCGACCTCGGCCCAAACTTCAACCTCGGCCCGAACATGATCCTCGGCCCGAACACCGAACTTCGGCCCGAACAACACTTCGGCCCGAACATCCCACTTCGGCCCGAACACCACTTCGGCCCGAACACCACTTCGGCCCGAACATCCCTCTTCGGCCCGAACTCTTCAATATCCAAGATTGTGTGACAAAAGGTGCTATACTAAAACATTCATAACTTTCAGCTCGGGTGTCCGTTTCACGCCCACGAGTACCCAAAATAGCTGGTTCGTTCGTCACTGCCAAGAACAAGTTCGGCCCGAATTCTTCACTATTCCCGGCCCGAACTTCATTTTCGGCCCGAACTTCAACCTCGGCCCGAACTTCAACCTCGGCCCGAACTCCGACCTCGGCCCGAACTCCAACCTCGGCCCGAACATCATCCTCGGCTCGAACACCAAACTTCGGCCCGAACACCACTTCGGCCCGAACATCCCACTTTGGCCCGAACATCCCTCTTCGGCCCGAACTCTTCAATATCCAAGATTGTGTGACAAAAGGTGCTATACTAAAACATTCATAACTTTCAGCTCGGGTGTCCGTTTCACGCCCACGAGTAACCAAAATAGCTGGTTCGTTCGTCACTGCCAAGAACAAGTTCGGCCCGAACTCTTCACTGTTCCCGGCCCGAACTTCATTTCCGGCCCGAACTTGAACGTCGGCCCGAACTTCAACCTCGGCCCGAACTCCGACCTCGGCCCGAACTTCAACCTCGGCCCGAACATCATCCTCGGCCCAAACACCGAACTTCGGCCCGAACATCCCACTTCGGCCCGAACACCACTTCGGCCCGAACATCCCTCTTCGGCCCGAATTCTTCAATATCCAAGTTTTGCGACAAAAAGGTGCTATACTAAAACATTCATAACTTTCAGCTCGGGTGTCCGTTTCACGCCCACGAGTTACCAAAATAGCTGGTTCGTTGGTCACTGCCAAGAACAAGTTCGGCCCGAACTCTTCACTGTTCCCGGCCCGAACTTCATTTCGGCCCGAACTCCGACCTCGGCCCAAACTTCAACCTCGGCCCGAACATCATCCTCGGCTCGAAGACCGAACTTCGGCCCGAACACCACTTCGGCCCGAACATCCCACTTCGGCCCGAACATCCCTCTTCGGCCCGAACTCTTCAATATCCAAGATTGTGTGACAAAAAGGTGCTATACTAAAACATTCATAACTTTCAGCTCGGGTGTCCGTTTCACGCCCACGAGTAACCAAAATAGCTGGTGTGTTCGTTACTGCCAAGAACAAGTTCGGCCCGAACTCTTCACTGTTCCCGGCCCGAACTTCATTTTTGACCCGAACTTCAACCTCGGCCCGAACTCCGACCTCGGCTCGAAGACCGAACTTCGGCCCGAACACCACTTCGGCCCGAACATCCCACTTCGGCCCGAACATCCCTCTTCGGCCCGAACTCTTCAATATCCAAGATTGTGTGACAAAAAGGTGCTATACTAAAACATTCATAACTTTCAGCTCGGGTGTCCGTTTCACGCCCACGAGTAACCAAAATAGCTGGTTCGTTCGACACTGCTAAGAACAAGTTCGGCCCGAACACTTCACTGTTCTCGGCCCGAACTTCATTTTTGACCCGAACTTCAACCTCGGCCCGAACTTCAACCTGGGCCCGAACTCCGACCTCGGCCCGAACTTCAACCTCGGCCCGAACATCATCCTCGGCCTGAATACCGAACTTCGGCCCGAACACCACTTCGGCCCGAACACCACTTCGGCCCGAACATCCCACTTCGGCCCGAACACCACTTCGGCCCGAACTCTTCACTGTTCCCGGCCCGAACTTCATTTTCGGCCTGAACTTCAACCTCGGCCCGAACTTCAACCTCGGCCCGAACTCCGACCTTGGCCCGAACATCATCCTCGGCCCGAACACCGAACTTTGGCCCGAACACCACTTCGGCTCGAACACCACTTCGGCCCAAACATCCCTCTTCGGCCCGAACTCTTCAATATCCAAGATTGTGTGACAAAAGGTGCTATACTAAAACATTCATAACTTTCAGCTCGGGTGTCCGTTTCACGCCCACGAGTAACCAAAATAGCTGGTACGTTCGTCACTGCCAAGAACAAGTTCGGCCCGAACTCTTCACTGTTCCCGGCCCGAACTTCATTTTCGGCCCGAACATCAACCTCGGCCCGAACTTCAACCTCGGCCCGAACTCCGACCTCGGCCCAAACTTCAACCTCGGCCCGAACATGATCCTCGGCCCGAACACCGAACTTCGGCCCGAACAACACTTCGGCCCGAACATCCCACTTCGGCCCGAACACCACTTCGGCCCGAACATCCCTCTTCGGCCCGAACTCTTCAATATCCAAGATTGTGTGACAAAAGGTGCTATACTAAAACATTCATAACTTTCAGCTCGGGTGTCCGTTTCACGCCCACGAGTAACCAAAATAGCTGGTTCGTTCGTCACTGCCAAGAACAAGTTCGGCCCGAACTCTTCACTATTCCCGGCCCGAACTTCATTTTCGGCCCGAACTTCAACCTCGGCCCGAACTTCAACCTCGGCCCGAACTCCGACCTCGGCCCGAACTCCAACCTCGGCCCGAACATCATCCTCGGCTCGAACACCAAACTTCGGCCCGAACACCACTTCGGCCCGAACATCCCACTTTGGCCCGAACATCCCTCTTCGGCCCGAACTCTTCAATATCCAAGATTGTGTGACAAAAGGTGCTATACTAAAACATTCATAACTTTCAGCTCGGGTGTCCGTTTCACGCCCACGAGTAACCAAAATAGCTGGTTCGTTCGTCACTGCCAAGAACAAGTTCGGCCCGAACTCTTCACTGTTCCCGGCCCGAACTTCATTTCCGGCCCGAACTTGAACGTCGGCCCGAACTTCAACCTCGGCCCGAACTCCGACCTCGGCCCGAACTTCAACCTCGGCCCGAACATCATCCTCGGCCCAAACACCGAACTTCGGCCCGAACATCCCACTTCGGCCCGAACACCACTTCGGCCCGAACATCCCTCTTCGGCCCGAATTCTTCAATATCCAAGTTTTGCGACAAAAAGGTGCTATACTAAAACATTCATAACTTTCAGCTCGGGTGTCCGTTTCACGCCCACGAGTTACCAAAATAGCTGGTTCGTTGGTCACTGCCAAGAACAAGTTCGGCCCGAACTCTTCACTGTTCCCGGCCCGAACTTCATTTCGGCCCGAACTCCGACCTCGGCCCAAACTTCAACCTCGGCCCGAACATCATCCTCGGCTCGAAGACCGAACTTCGGCCCGAACACCACTTCGGCCCGAACATCCCACTTCGGCCCGAACATCCCACTTCGGCCCGAACTCTTCAATATCCAAGATTGTGTGACAAAAAGGTGCTATACTAAAACATTCATAACTTTCAGCTCGGGTGTCCGTTTCACGCCCACGAGTAACCAAAATAGCTGGTGTGTTCGTTACTGCCAAGAACAAGTTCGGCCCGAACTCTTCACTGTTCCCGGCCCGAACTTCATTTTTGACCCGAACTTCAACCTCGGCCCGAACTCCGACCTCGGCTCGAAGACCGAACTTCGGCCCGAACACCACTTCGGCCCGAACATCCCACTTCGGCCCGAACATCCCTCTTCGGCCCGAACTCTTCAATATCCAAGATTGTGTGACAAAAAGGTGCTATACTAAAACATTCATAACTTTCAGCTCGGGTGTCCGTTTCACGCCCACGAGTAACCAAAATAGCTGGTTCGTTCGACACTGCTAAGAACAAGTTCGGCCCGAACACTTCACTGTTCTCGGCCCGAACTTCATTTTTGACCCGAACTTCAACCTCGGCCCGAACTTCAACCTGGGCCCGAACTCCGACCTCGGCCCGAACTTCAACCTCGGCCCGAACATCATCCTCGGCCTGAATACCGAACTTCGGCCCGAACACCACTTCGGCCCGAACACCACTTCGGCCCGAACACCACTTCGGCCCGAACATCCCACTTCGGCCCGAACACCACTTCGGCCCGAACTCTTCACTGTTCCCGGCCCGAACTTCATTTTCGGCCTGAACTTCAACCTCGGCCCGAACTTCAACCTCGGCCCGAACTCCGACCTTGGCCCGAACATCATCCTCGGCCCGAACACCGAACTTTGGCCCGAACACCACTTCGGCCCGAACACCACTTCGGCCCAAACATCCCTCTTCGGCCCGAACTCTTCAATATCCAAGATTGTGTGACAAAAGGTGCTATACTAAAACATTCATAACTTTCAGCTCGGGTGTCCGTTTCACGCCCACGAGTAACCAAAATAGCTGGTACGTTCGTCACTGCCAAGAACAAGTTCGGCCCGAACTCTTCACTGTTCCCGGCCCGAACTTCATTTTCGGCCCGAACTTCAACCTCGGCCCGAACTTCAACCTCGGCCCGAACTCCGACCTCGGCCCAAACTTCAACCTCGGCCCGAACATGATCCTCGGCCCGAACACCGAACTTCGGCCCGAACAACACTTCGGCCCGAACATCCCACTTCGGCCCGAACACCACTTCGGCCCGAACACCACTTCGGCCCGAACATCCCTCTTCGGCCCGAACTCTTCAATATCCAAGATTGTGTGACAAAAGGTGCTATACTAAAACATTCATAACTTTCAGCTCGGGTGTCCGTTTCACGCCCACGAGTAACCAAAATAGCTGGTTCGTTCGTCACTGCCAAGAACAAGTTCGGCCCGAACTCTTCACTGTTCAAGGCCCGAACTTCATTTTCGGCCCGAACTTCAACCTCGGCCCGAACTTCAACCTCGGCCCGAACTCCGACCTCGGCCCGAACTTCAACCTCGGCCCGAACATGATCGTCGGCCCGAATACCGAACTTCGGCCCGAACACCACTTCGGCCCGAACATCCCACTTCGGCCCGAACACCACTTCGGCCCGAACTTCCCTCTTCGGCCCGAACTCTTCAATATCCAAGATTGTGTGACAAAAGGTGCTATACTAAAACATTCATAACTTTCAGCTCGGGTGTCCGTTTCACGCCCACGAGTAACCAAAATAGTTGGTTCGTTCGTCACTGCCAACAACAAGTTCGGCCCGAACTCTTCACTGTTCAAGGACCGAACTTCATTTTCGGCCCGAACTTCAACCTGGGCCCGAACTTCAACCTCGGCCCGAACTCCGACCTCGGCCCGAACTCCAACCTCGGCCCGAACATCATCCTCGGCCCGAACACCGAACTTCGGCCCGAACACCACTTCGGCCCGAACACCACTTCGACCCGAACTCTTCAATATCCAAGATTGTGTGACAAAAGGTGCTATACTAAAACATTCATAACTTTCAGCTCGGGTGTCCGTTTCACGCCCACGAGTAACCAAAATAGCTGGTTCGTTCGTCACTGGCAAGAACAAATTCGGCCCGAACTCTTCATTGTTCGCGTCTCGAACTTCATTTTCGGCCCGAACTTCAAACTCAGCCCGAACTTCAACCTCGGCCCGAACTCCGAACTTCGGCCCGAACACCACTTCAGCCCGAATATCCCACTTCGGCCCGAACATCACTTCGGCCCGAACATCCCTCTTCGGCCCGAACTCTTCAATATCCAAGATTGTGTGACAAAAGGTGCTATACTAAAACATTCATAACTTTCAGCTCGGGTGTCCGTTTCACGCCCACGAGTAACCAAAATAGCTGGTTCGTTCGTCACTGCCAAGAACAAGTTCGGCCCGAACTCTTCACTATTCCCCGCCCGAACTTCATTTTCGGCCCGAACTTCATTTTCGGCCCGAACTTCAACCTCGGCCCGAACTTCAACCTCGGCCCGAACTCCGACCTCGGCCCGAACTCCGACCTCGGCCCGAACTTCAACTTGTAAACCAAGAAAATAAGTAAGTTCTCCCATCATACTCATCTGATACTGAGTTGACATTATCTTAGCAAACCAGTCACACATTGACTTGTCAGTGGAGCCAAAGATAATGTCATCTACATATATCTGAATGAGTAAGATGTCAGAACCTTTCCGTTTTGAAAATAATGTTTTATCAATTTTACCTCTTGTAAATTTATTTTCAATAAGGTACTCAGACAGGGTATCATACCAGGCTCTTGGAGCTTGTTTGAGCCCATATAGAGCTTTATCAAGCTTGAAAACATAATTAGGAAATTTAGGATCAACAAAACCTGGTGGTTGTTTAACATAAACTTCCTCTTGTAGTTTTCCATTTAGAAAAGCACTCTTGACATCCATTTGATAAACTTTGAAGTTCTTAAAAGCTGCATATGCAAGATACAACCTAATAGCTTCAATTCTTGCAACTGGTGCAAAAGTTTCATCATAGTCAATGCCTTCTTCTTGCCTGTAACCTTGAGCAACCAACCTTGCTTTGTTTCTGATGACAACACCATCCTTGTCCATCTTGTTTCTGAATACCCACTTAGTACCAATAATAGTTTTGCCAGTAGGAGGTGGTACTAAGTTCCAACCTTTGTTTCTCTCAAACTCTGTGAGGCTCTTCTTGCATAGCCTCTACCCAATCTTCATCTAACAAGGCTTCATCAGCTTTCTTTGGTTCAATGGTAGATAGAAAACTTGAGAAGAAACAGAAATTTGCAGTTGCTTGGGGTGGAAACTCTAATTTTCTTCTTGTTTGGACACCTTCTTCAATAGGACCAAGAATGTTTGAGTATGGATGGTCTCTGTTTTCCCTTAAATTGTTTCCTAAGGGAGCATTTGAAATAGGATCAACAATATCTTGTTGATTTGGTGTGTCGAGTGTCTGATACTGAGTGGAATTATGTTCAGTATTAGACAATGCAGGTTGCTGTTCATCTTCATTTTGCAGAGTTGATGTGGATTCTTGTGAAGTGTTGGATGTTTCACCTTCTTCATAGGTAGAATGGTTCAGATCATTAGTTGGAAACTCAGTATGAAGGTTCTCTGTTATAGGAACCTCAGTATTAATTGCAGTTGAGTGAGACTGAGTTCGAACTTGATCAGTGTCATTAAACTTATTGGGAATAAAGTGTGAATGAAACTTGGGCTATTCAACAATGGAGTTCTCTGGATTGCATAGAATGTCTATGCCACTTATGTCTTCACTTGCTGAGGTAGAATGCTCATTCTGATATTCATCAAAGGTAACATGAATGGATTCTACAATCATCTTGGTTGAGATGATATACACTCTGAAGGCTTTAGAGTGTGGAGAGTAGCCCATGAACACACCTTCATTTGCTTTGGGAGCAAATTTGTTGAGATTTTGTTTTATACTGAGTACAAAGCATTTACTGCCAAAGATGTGAAAGTATTCCACATTAGGAATCTTGCCATTGTATAACTCATATGGAGTTTTCAGATGTCTCTGGACAATAGTGGCTCTATTTTGAGTGAAGTTTGCACAATTTACAGCTTCAGCCCAGAAACTTAGTGCCAGTCCAGCATGGCATAGCAAAGTTCTTGCAGCTTCAATTAATGTTCTATTCTTTCTACAACACCATTTTGTTGTGGTGTGTAGGCTGCAGAGAAGTTTTGAATGATTCCTTTTTATTCACAGAAATCGGCTAATACTGAGTTCTTAAACTCAGTACCATGGTCACTTCTAAGTTGCTTGACCTTGTTGCCTTTTTGAAGTTCCTCTCTTTTTATAAAGGCAATGATTTCTGTTGTTGCATCTGACTTAGTCTTGAGGAAGATGACCCAAGTATATCTTGAGAATTCATCAACCAAGACTAGGGTATAGATCTTTTTGGCCAAAGATGGTGTGCTGATGGGGCCAAAAAGATCCATATGTATCATAGTAAGAGGTTCATTGATTGAATGATTGACCTTTGACTTGAATGAACTCTTCTTCTGCTTGCCCATTTCACATGCTGAGCATAACTTATCTTTTGAATAAGTAATAGTGGGCAACCCTCTCACCAGTTTCTTCATACTGAGCTCGTTGATATTTCTAAAGTTGATGTGAGAGAGTTTCTTGTGCCATAGCCAGTGCAATTCTGGCTTGACTTTAGAAAGCAGGCATACTCGAATAGTTGGGTCTATTTTAGATAGGTTGACCACATATACATCTTTTTCTCTTCTAGCAATGAGTACAGGCTGCCCTTTATCATTGTAGATGATTCCTGCAACCTTCCTGAATCGAGCTTCATTGTCATCATCACACATCTGGCTGATACTGAGCAGATTGTGTTTAAGACCCTCTACATAGGCAACTCTTTTAAAAGTTATGTTGCCTGCCTTGATCACACCATAACCTCTTGTCTTTCCCACCGAGTCATCTCCAAACTTAACAGAAGGACCCTTCTCTGGAGTATAATTGAGAAGGTACTCCATACTGCCTGTCATGTGTCTTGAGCAGCCACTATCTAAATACCATTTTCTGTCACCCTGCACAAGACACAAAATAAGAGTTAGTTCCTTTTAGGAACCCATTTTTGAATGGGACCTTTGGTGGAATAAACAAATGTTGACCTGATCTCTTTATTTGGAGAGGTCAGTATCACTTCAGGGGAAACTTGAGAGGTTTTATTTGATGATACTGACTTAGACTCTGTCCTTTTATTTGGTACTGAGTACCTAGGATTTGAGAGATCAGTCCAGCATTCATCTCCCTTATGACCAGTGTGATGACACCTATAACATTTTCTAGGTCTATTTCTAAACATATTTTCAAAAGGTATTTTAGAAAACTGTTGCACTTTTGGTAGACCAGTATGAGTGAGTTTTGCAACTTTTTTACTTAAAAGTTTAACCTGGTCACCAAGTGTTTTTAAAATGTTATTTTTGTCATGTTTAATAGATGTTTTAACATTTGATTGTACTGGTTTAAAGGGTGGTGGATCTGGTTGCTTCTTTTTATTTGGCAGAGAAGTCTTTCTAATATTATTAGTGTAAGACTCCTTATTTCTGCCAACTGTGGACCTAGTTGAAGTTGTTTTTTGTTTATCATGTTTTGAATAAACAACTTTAACAGGTCTTTTAGATGTCTCAGTATATGATGTTCCTGTTCCTGCAACTTCTGTTTTAGATGAAACATTTGAGATAGAAGTAATCTTATTATCATTATATAATTCAAAAGTTGTTGTATTAAATAATAATTCAAAATGTGGAATAGCAGAAGTGTCATACTCAGCTATTGGGAGCTCAGTATCAGAAATTTCTTTCACAGGAAATTCAATACTGAGTTCTTGTAGCTCAGTATAGCACTTCGAGCAGATGGAGGGACCAATAGGTTTTTCTAAAATTTCATTTTCCTCATCATCTGACTCAGTTTGACATCCAACTTCACAAAAAGTTTTAGCTTTTATAAATTTAATAGGGTTCATATTTGAAAACTCTTCAATTAAATCAGCAAAATTATTCCTATTTTTAAATTGAGGATCAACACCAAGTGCAGCCCTCACATTTTCTGGGAATTGTTGATTTAAACATTTATTTAATTTTATGGAAGCATTTCCCCAAGATTTACACTGTTTTTCAAATTTTTCTTTTTCAAGTTTGTGTAAATGAGCTTTATCAGCTAATCTTTGATTAATGTCCTTTAAATCTGAAAAGTTTAGTTCTAAATCTTTATACTTTGCTAATTTATCTAAGTTTTCATTATTTACCCTTTCAAGTTCTTGAATTGTTAATTTTAAAGCTTTTTCTTTTTGTACAGAAGTTTTAAGATCAACAATCATATACTCAAAAATCTTAGTTTTTTCATTCACTGAATAAGTTTGAAAGGCACTTACCTTGTACAACTGAGTGGAATCCCAATCAGTATGAACACTCATCCTCTCAGCCTCTTTGATATCATTTTCAAAAGAGCTTTTCAAATCATCTTCAGTGAAAGCCATAAAGGCTTTATTCTCAACCTCTTCCTCATCATCACTTATGTCCTCATCCATCCAAGCTTCAGAGTACAGTGCTTGATGAGGTCCTCCATTTCCTTCTGCCCTCTTGCCCTTGCTCCAGTTCTTCAGTTTGACATACTTGTCTCTATACCTCTTTGCTCGGTATGCAATCTTGTCATTCTGATCAGTCTCAAAAGACTTGGTATGACAATTTGTAGCAATATGTCCAGGCTTTCCACACCTATAGCAAAGACCTGATCTTGGGTCAGTATTAGAAGAGCTAACACCAAGCCTCTTCTTTTTCAACTGATCCAGCTTCATAGACATAAGAGCCATTTGAGTTTCAAGCTGTTCTGTCTCAGCATCAGCTAGATCAACTTCTGGTTCTTCTGGCTCAGTCACAGTATATGCCTGTTGCACAACTAGAGCCATGCTAGTGGAAGACTTGTCAGTTTTCTTCCAATTGATCAGTCTTGCAGCATTATTCTCCTCATGATTCAACATTAGACCATACAAAGTTTGGAGAGTGTATGACTCAATGTTGTTAGCAGCATTGACAGAATTTGTCATGTCAAGAAATTGTTGAGGAAGACTATCCAAGAACTTTTGAACAAGCTCTCCTTCCTCCTTCACAATGCCTACACTGATTAAATCATGGATAACAGTATTGAATCTGTTTTAGAGAGTGGTGATGTCTTCATTAGGAGTTGAGAAGAAGTTTTCATATTTTCTTCTCATGTTGCTTTTTCTTTGCAACTTCACCTTTGCTGTGCCTTCATAGGTGACTGATAGGCTGTCCCACATAACTTTTGATGTTGGCAATTTCATAATTGCATTAAGTATTTCTTTGGTAACAGCATTACCAATCACCCCCTTTGCTCTTGAGTCTAGACTGAATAACTGACGGTCAGTATCAGTCCAGGTATGTTTCAGTTTTGGAACTGTTCTTATGCTCTCAGGAGCAGTATCAGTAGCAGCAACGGGTTCCACAGTTTGTGGGATGATGGGACCATCATTTAGCACAGTGAGCATCTCATGATGAATAGATTCGAGATACCACTGAGCTTTAAGCTTCCATTGATGAAAGTCCTTTCCATCAAAGATGGGCACTCCCTTACCAGACATAACCGGTGCTATGATAGTAGACATTCTGGATTTTTGAGTGTTGGAGGGATAAATATAGGAAATGGCTGCCAGGGTTATAGATCGACTAAATAAGAGTTTATTTAGCCTACTCTGATACCAGTTGTTAGGTCACAACTCCCTGGTTTAAATGGTTAATTGATTGGATAATTATAACTTTAAGACAAATATTGTATAGGAACAAGATATGAGTCAAATGTATAATTCCAATAAGTGTGGCTTGTTGCGGAATAACAAGACCACTGATCAATTACAAAAGATATGAAATTGTAAAGTAAATTGGTGAGTTCTCCTTTGCAAGATGATCTCTATTTATAATGATATAGAGATTTTACATGATGGGCAAAGGAGTAACCGAAGGACTAAACTTAGGAAATGACTAAGATCAAGGGATTTGATCTTAGTCCATTACGAAACTGACTGTAACTCAGTCCTTCTACTCAGTCATTGTACTCAGTATCACTATCTGATACTGAGTTCCAATACTGATCACTCAGTATCAGACCTAAACTTAGTTATTTTATTCTACATATTAATCTGAGCTAGTCTAGATTGTTTTGTTATCTAAAGATCCAAAGGGGTAAGGCTTTTTGCCTTAACAGGCCCGAACTTCAACCTCGGCCCGAACATCATCCTCGGCCCGAACACCGAACTTTGGCCCGAACACCGAACTTCGGCCCGAACACCACTTCGGCCCGAACACCACTTCGGCCCGAACACCACTTCGGCCCGAACACCACTTCGGCCCGAACATCCCACTTCGGCCCGAACACTACTTCGGCCCGAACTCTTCAATATCCAAGATTGTGTGACAAAAGGTGCTATACTAAAACATTCATAACTTTCAGCTCGGGTGTCCGTTTCACACACACGAGTAACCAAAATAGATGGTTCGTTCGACACTGCCAAGAACAAGTTCGGCCCGAACTCTTCACTGTTCCCGGCCCGAACTTCATTTTCGGCCCGAACTTCAACCTCGGCCCGAACTTCAACCTCGGCCCGAACTCCGACCTCGGCCCGAACTCCGACCTCGGCCCGAACATCATCCTCGGCCCGAACACCGAACTTTGGCCTGAACACCACTTCGGCCCGAACACCACTTCGGCCCAAACATCCCTCTTCGGCCCGAACTCTTCAATATCCAAGATTGTGTGACAAAAGGTGCTATACTAAAACATTCATAACTTTCAGCTCGGGTGTCCGTTTCACGCCCACGAGTAACCAAAATAGCTGGTTCGTTCGTCACTGCCAAGAACAATTTCGGCCCGAACTCTTCACTGTTCCCGGCCCGAACTTCATTTTCGGCACGAACTTCAACCTCGGCCCGAACTTCAACCTCGGCCCGAACTCCGACCTCGGCCCGAACTTCAACCTCGGCCCGAACATCATCCTCGGCCCGAACACCGAACTTCGGCCCGAACACCACTTCGGCCCGAACACCACTTCGGCCCGAACATCCCACTTCGCCCCGAACACCACTTCGGCCCGAACATCCCACTTCGGCCCGAACACCACTTCGGCCCGAATACCACTTCGGCCCGAACATCCCTCTTCGGCCCGAACTCTTCAATATCCAAGATTGTGTGACAAAAGGTGCTATACTAAAACATTCATAACTTTCAGCTCGGGTGCCCGTTTCACGCCCACGAGTAACCAAAATAGCTGGTTCGTTCGTCACTGCCAAGAACAAGTTCGGCCCGAACTCTTCACTGTTCAAGGCCCGAACTTCATTTTCGGCCCGAACTTCAACCTCGGCCCGAACTCCTACCTCGGCCCGAACTCCAACCTCGGCCCGAACATCATCCTCGGCCCGAACACCGAACTTCGGCCCGAACACCACTTCGGCCCGAACACCACTTCGGCCCGAACATCCCTCTTCGGCCCGAACTCTTCAATATCCAAGATTGTGTGACAAAAGGTGCTATACTAAAACATTCATAACTTTCAGCTCGGGTGTCCGTTTCACGCCCACGAGTAACCAAAATAGCTGGTTCGTTCGTCACTGCCAAGAACAAGTTCGGCCCGAACTCTTCACTGTTCCCATCTCGAACTTCATTTTCGGCCTGAACTTCAAACTCAGCCCGAACTTCAACCTCGGCCCGAACTCCGACCTCGGTCCGAACTTCAACCTCGGCCCGAACATCATCCTCGGCCCGAACCCCGAACTTCGGCCCGAACACCACTTCGGCCCGAACACCACTTCGGCCCGAACATCCCACTTCGGCCCGAACACCACTTCGGCCCGAACATCCCTCTTCGGCCCGAACTCTTCAATATCCAAGATTGTGTGACAAAAGGTGCTATACTAAAACATTCATAACTTTCAGCTCGGGTGTCCGTTTCACGCCCACGAGTAACCAAAATAGCTGGTTCGTTCGTCACTGCCAAGAACAAGTTCGGCCCGAACTCTTCACTATTCCCGGCCCGAACTTCATTTTCGGCCCAAATTTCAACCTCGGCCCGAACTTCAACCTCGGCCCGAACTCCGACCTCGGCCCGAACTTCAACCTCGGCCCGAACATCATCCTCGGCCCGAACACCGAACTTCAGCCCGAACACCACTTCGGCCCGAACACCACTTCGGCCCGAACTCTTCAATATCCAAGATTGTGTGACAAAAGGTGCTATACTAGAACATTCATAACTTTCAGCTCGGGTGTCCGTTTCACGCCCACGAGTAACCAAAATAGCTGGTTCGTTCGTCACTGCCAAGAACAATTTCGGCCCGAACTCTTCACTGTTCCCGGCCCGAACTTCATTTTCGGCCCGAACTTCAACCTCGGCCCGAACTTCATCCTCGGCCCGAACTCCGACCTCGGCCCGAACTTCAACCTCGGCCCGAACATCATCCTCGGCCCGAACACCGAACTTCGGCCCGAACACCACTTCGGCCCGAACATCCCACTTCGCCCCGAACACCACTTCGGCCCGAACATCCCTCTTCGGCCCAAACTCTTCAATATCCAATATTGTGTGACAAAAGGTGCTATACTAAAACATTCATAACTTTCAGCTCGGGTGTCCGTTTCACGCCCACGAGTAACCAAAATAGCTGGTTCGTTCGTCACTGCCACGAAAGAGTTCAGCCCAAACTCTTCACTGTTCCCGGCCCGAACTTCATTTTCGGCCCGAACTTCAACCTCGGCCCGAACTCCAACCTCGGCCCGAACTCCGACCTCGGCCCGAAGTTCAACCTCGACCCGAACATGATCCTCGGCCCGAACACCGAACTTCGGCCTGAACCCCACTTCGGCCCGAACATCCCACTTCGGCCCGAACACCACTTCGGCCCGAATACCACTTCGGCCCGAACATCCCTCTTCGGCCCGAACTCTTCAATATCCAAGATTGTGTGACAAAAGGTGCTATACTAAAACATTCATAACTTTCAGCTCGGGTGCCCGTTTCACGCCCACGAGTAACCAAAATAGCTGGTTCGTTCGTCACTGCCAAGAACAAGTTCGGCCCGAACTCTTCACTGTTCAAGGCCCGAACTTCATTTTCGGCCCGAACTTCAACCTCGGCCCGAACTCCTACCTCGGCCCGAACTCCAACCTCGGCCCGAACATCATCCTCGGCCCGAACACCGAACTTCGGCCCGAACACCACTTCGGCCCGAACATCCCTCTTCGGCCCGAACTCTTCAATATCCAAGATTGTGTGACAAAAGGTGCTATACTAAAACATTCATAACTTTCAGCTCGGGTGTCCGTTTCACGCCCACGAGTAACCAAAATAGTTGGTTCGTTCGTCACTGCCAAGAACAAGTTCGGCCCGAACTCTTCACTGTTCCCATCTCGAACTTCATTTTCGGCCCGAACTTCAAACTCAGCCCGAACTTCAACCTCGGCCCGAACTCCGACCTCGGTCCGAACTTCAACCTCGGCCCGAACATCATCCTCGGCCCGAACCCCGAACTTCGGCCCGAACACCACTTCGGCCCGAACACCATTTCGGCCCGAACATCCCACTTCGGCCCGAACACCACTTCGGCCCGAACATCCCTCTCCGGCCCGAACTCTTCAATATCCAAGATTGTGTGACAAAAGGTGCTATACTAAAACATTCATAACTTTCAGCTCGGGTGTCCGTTTCACGCCCACGAGTAACCAAAATAGCTGGTTCGTTCGTCACTGCCAAGAACAAGTTCGGCCCGAACTCTTCACTATTCCCGGCCCGAACTTCATTTTCGGCCCAAATTTCAACCTCGGCCCGAACTTCAACCTCGGCCCGAACTCCGACCTCGGCCCGAACTTCAACCTCGGCCCGAACATCATCCTCGGCCCGAACACCGAACTTCAGCCCGAACACCACTTCGGCCCGAACACCACTTCGGCCCGAACTCTTCAATATCCAAGATTGTGTGACAAAAGGTGCTATACTAGAACATTCATAACTTTCAGCTCGGGTGTCCGTTTCACGCCCACGAGTAACCAAAATAGGTGGTTCGTTCGTCACTGCCAAGAACAAGTTCGGCCCGAACTCTTCACTGTTCCCGGCCCGAACTTCATTTTCGGCCCGAACTTAAACCTCGGCCCGAACTGCAACCTCGGCCCGAACTCCGACCTCGGCCCGAACTTCAACCTCGGCCCGAACATCATCCTCGGCCCGAACACCGAACTTCGGCCCGAACACCACTTCGGCCCGAACATCCCACTTCGGCCCGAACACCACTTCGGCCCGAACATCCCTCTTCGGCCCGAACTCTTCAATATCCAATATTGTGTGACAAAAGGTGTTATATTAAATCATTCATAACTTTCAGCTCGAGTGTCCGTTTCACGCCCACGAGTAACCAAAATAGCTGGTTCGTTCGTCACTGCCAAGAACAAGTTCGGCCCGAACTCTTCACTGTTCCCGGCCCGAACTTCATTTTCGGCCCGAACTGCAACCTCGGCCCGAACTTCAACCTCGGCCCGAACTCCGACCTCGGCCCGAACTTCAACCTCGGCCCGAACATCATCCTTGGCCCGAACACCGAACTTCGGCCCGAACACCACTTCGGCCCGAACATCCCACTTCGGCCCGAACACCACTTCGGCCCGAACATCCCTCTTCGGCCCGAACTCTTCAATATCCAATATTGTGTGACTAAAGGTGCTATATTAAATCATTCATAACTTTCAGCTCGGGTGTCCGTTTCACGCCCACGAGTAACCAAAATAGCTGGTTCGTTCGTCCCTGCCAAGAACAAGTTCGGCCCGAACTCTTCACTATTCCCGACCCGAACTTCATTTTCGGCCCAAATTTTAACCTCGGCCCGAACTTCAACCTCGGCCCGAACTCCGACCTCGGCCCGAACTCCGACCTCGGCCCGAACTTCAACCTCGGCCCGAACATCATCCTCGGCCCGAACACCGAACTTCAGCCCGAACACCACTTCGGCCCGAACACCACTTCGACCCGAACATCCCACTTCGACCCGAACACCACTTCGGCCCGAACATCCCTCTTCGGCCCGAACTCTTCAATATCCAAGATTGTGTGACAAAAGGTGCTATACTAAAACATTCATAACTTTCAGCTCGGGTGTCCGTTTCACGCCCACGAGTAACCAAAATAGCTGGTTCGTTCGTCACTGCCAAGAACAAGTTCGGCCCGAACTCTTCACTATTCCCGGCCCGAACTTCATTTTCGGCCCAAATTTCAACCTCGGCCCGAACTTCAACCTCGGCCCGAACTCCGACCTCGGCCCGAACTTCAACCTCGGCCCGAACATCATCCTCGGCCCGAACACCGAACTTCAGCCCGAACACCACTTCGACCCGAACATCCCACTTCGGCCCGAACACCACTTCGGCCCGAACATCCCTCTTCGACCCGAACTCTTCAATATCCAAGATTGTGTGACAAAAGGTGTTATACTAGAACATTCATAACTTTCAGCTCGGGTGTCCGTTTCACGCCCACGAGTAACCAAAATAGGTGGTTCGTTCGTCACTGCCAAGAACAAGTTCGGCCCGAACTCTTCACTGTTCCCGGCCCGAACTTCATTTTCGGCCCGAACTTAAACCTCGGCCCGAACTTCAACCTCGGCCCGAACTCCGACCTCGGCCCGAACTTCAACCTCGGCCCGAACATCATCCTCGGCCCGAACACCGAACTTCGGCCCGAACACCACTTCGGCCCGAACATTCCACTTCGGCCCGAACACCACTTCGGCCCGAACATCCCTCTTCGGCCCGAACTCTTCAATATCCAATATTGTGTGACAAAAGGTGCTATATTAAATCATTCATAACTTTCAGCTCGAGTGTCCGTTTCACGCCCACGAGTAACCAAAATAGCTGGTTCGTTCGTCACTGCCAAGAACAAGTTCGGCCCGAACTCTTCACTGTTCCCGGCCCGAACTTCATTATCGGCCCGAACTGCAACCTCGGCCCGAACTTCATCCTCGGCCCGAACTCCGACCTCGGCCCGAACTTCAACCTCGGCCCGAACATCATCCTCGGCCCGAACACCGAACTTCGGCCCGAACACCACTTCAGCCCGAACACCACTTCGGCTCGATCACCACTTCGGCCCGAACATCCCACTTCGGCCCGAACACCACTTCGACCCGAACATCCCTCTTCGGCCCGAACTCTTCAATATCCAAGATCGTGTGACAAAAGGTGCAATACTAAAACATTCATAACTTTCAGCTCGGGTGTCCGTTTCACGCCCACGAGTAACCAAAATAGGTGGTTCGTTCGTCACTGCCAAGAACAAGTTCGGCCCGAACTCTTCACTGTTCCCGGCCCGAACTTCATTTTCGGCCCGAACTTCAACCTCGGCCCGAACTTCAACCTCGGCCCGAACTCCGACCTCGGCCCGAACTTCAACCTCGGCCCGAACATTATCCTCGGCCCGAACACCGAACTTCGGCCCGAACACCACTTCGGCCCGAACACCACTTCGACCCGAACATCCCACTTCGGCCCGAACACCACTTCGGCCCGAACATCCCTCTTCGGCCCGAACTCTTCAATATCCAAGATTGTGTGACAAAAGGTGCTATACTAAAACATTCATAACTTTCAGCTCGGGTGTCCGTTTCACGCCCACGAGTAACCAAAATAGCTGGTTCGTTCGTCACTGCAAAGAACAAGTTCGGCCCGAACTCTTCACTGTTCCCCGCCCGAACTTCATTTTCGGCCCGAACTTCAACCTCGGCCCAAACTGCAACCTCGGCCCGAACTCCGACCTCGGCCCGAACTTCAACCTCGGCCCGAACATCATCCTCGGCCCGAACACCGAACTTCGGCCCGAACACCACTTCGGCCCGAACATCCCACTTCGGCCCGAACACCACTTCGGCCCGAACATCCCTCTTCGGCCCGAACTCTTCAATATCCAATATTGTGTGACAAAAGGTGCTATATTAAATCATTCATAACTTTCAGCTCGAGTGTCCGTTTCACGCCCACGAGTAAGCAAAATAGCTGGTTCGTTCGTCACTGCCAAGAACAAGTTCGGCCCGAACTCTTCACTGTTCAAGGCCCTAACTTCATTTTCGGCCCGAACTTCAACCTCGGCCCGAACTCCTACCTCGGCCCGAACTCCAACCTCGGCCCGAACATCATCCTCGGCCCGAACACCGAACTTCGGCCCGAACACCACTTCGGCCCGAACACCACTTCGGCCCGAACATCCCTCTTCGGCCCGAACTCTTCAATATCCAAGATTGTGTGACAAAAGGTGCTATACTAAAACATTCATAACCTTCAGCTCGGGTGTCCGTTTCACGCCCACGAGTAACCAAAATAGTTGGTTCGTTCGTCACTGCCAAGAACAAGTTCGGCCCGAACTCTTCACTGTTCCCATCTCCAACTTCATTTTCGGCCCGAACTTCAAACTCAGCCCGAACTTCAACCTCGGCCCGAACTCCGACCTCGGTCCGAACTTCAACCTCGGCCCGAACATCATCCTCGGCCCGAATCCCGAACTTCGGCCCGAACACCACTTCGGCCCGAACACCACTTCGGCCCGAACATCCTACTTCGGCCCGAACACCACTTCGGCCCGAACATCCCTCTTCGGCCCGAACTCTTCAATATCCAAGATTGTGTGACAAAAGGTGCTATACTAAAACATTCATAACTTTCAGCTCGGGTGTCCGTTTCACGCCCACGAGTAACCAAAATAGTTGGTTCGTTCGTCACTGCCAAGAACAAGTTCGGCCCGAACTCTTCACTATTCCAGGCACGAACTTCATATTCGGCCCAAATTTCAACCTCGGCCCGAACTTCAACCTCGGCCCGAACTTCAACCTCGGCCCGAACATCATCCTCGGCCCGAACACCGAACTTCAGCCCGAACACCACTTCGGCCCGAACACCACTTCGACCCGAACATCCCACTTCGGCCCGAACACCACTTCGGCCCGAACATCCCTCTTCGGCCCGAACTCTTCAATATCCAAGATTGTGTGACAAAAGGTGATATACTAGAACATTCATAACTTTCAGCTCGGGTGTCCGTTTCACGCCCACGAGTAACCAAAATAGGTGGGTCGTTCGTCACTGCCAAGAACAAGTTCGGCCCGAACTCTTCACTGTTCCCGGCCCGAACTTCATTTTCGGCCCGAACTTAAACCTCGGCCCGAACTTCAACCTCGGCCCGAACTCCGACCTCGGCCCGAACTTCAACCTCGGGCCGAACATCATCCTCGGCCCGAACAACGAACTTCGGCCCGAACACCACTTCGGCCCGAAAATCCCACTTCGGCCCGAACACCACTTCGGCCCGAACATCCCTCTTCGGCCCGAACTCTTCAATATCCAATATTGTGTGACAAAAGGTGCTATATTAAATCATTCATAACTTTCAGCTCGAGTGTCCGTTTCACGCCCACGAGTAACCAAAATAGCTGGTTCGTTCGTCACTGCCAAGAACAAGTTCGGCCCGATCTCTTCACTGTTCCCGGCCCGAACTTCATTTTCGGCCCGAACTGCAACCTCGGCCCGAACTTCAACCTCGGCCCGAACTCCGACCTCGACCCGAACTTCAATCTCGGCCCGAACATCATCCTCGGCCCGAACACCGAACTTTGGCCCGAACACCACTTCAGCCCGAACACCACTTCGGCCCGAACACCACTTCGGCCCGAACATCCCACTTCGGCCCGAACACCACTTCGACCCGAATATCCCTCTTCGGCCCGAACTCTTCAATATCCAAGATCGTGTGACAAAAGGTGCTATACTAAAACATTCATAACTTTCAGCTCGGGTGTCCGTTTCACGCCCACGAGTAACCAAAATAGCTGGTTCGTTCGTCACTGCCAAGAACAAGTTCGGCCCGAACTCTTCACTGTTCCCGGCCCGAACTTCATTTTCGGCCCGAACTTCAACCTCTGCCCGAACTTCAACCTCGGCCCGAACTCCGACCTCGGCCCGAACTTCAACCTCGGCCCGAACATTATCCTCGGCCCGAACTCCGACCTCGGCCCGAACTTCAACCTCGGCCCGAACATCATCCTTGGCCCGAACACCGAACTTCGGCCCGAACACCACTTCGGCCCGAACATCCCACTTCGGCCCGAACACCACTTCGGCCCGAACATCCCTCTTCGGCCCGAACTCTTCAATATCCAATATTGTGTGAATAAAGGTGCTATATTAAATCATTCATAACTTTCAGCTCGGGTGTCCATTTCACGCCCACGAGTAACCAAAATAGCTGGTTCGTTCGTCCCTGCCAAGAACAAGTTCGGCCCGAACTCTTCACTATTCCCGACCCGAACTTCATTTTCGGCCCAAATTTCAACCTCGGCCCGAACTTCAACCTCGGCCCGAACTCCGACCTCGGCCCGAACTTCAACCTCGGCCCGAACATCATCCTCGGCCCGAACACCGAACTTCAGCCCGAACACCACTTCGGCCCGAACACCACTTCGACCCGAACATCCCACTTCGGCCCGAACACCACTTCGGCCCGAACATCCCACTTCGGCCCGAACTCTTCAATATCCAAGATTGTGTGACAAAAGGTGCTATACTAAAACATTCATAACTTTCAGCTCGGGTGTCCGTTTCACGCCCACGAGTAACCAAAATAGCTGGTTCGTTCGTCACTGCCAAGAACAAGTTCGGCCCGAACTCTTCACTATTCCCGGCCCGAACTTCATTTTCGGCCCAAATTTCAACCTCGGCCCGAACTTCAACCTCGGCCCGAACTCCGACCTCGGCCCGAACTTCAACCTCGGCCCGAACATCATCCTCGGCCCGAACACCGAACTTCAGCCCGAACACCACTTCGGCCCGAACACCACTTCGACCCGAACATCCCACTTCGGCCCGAACACCACTTCGGCCCGAACATCCCTCTTCGGCCCGAACTCTTCAATATCCAAGATTGTGTGACAAAAGGTGTTATACTAGAACATTCATAACTTTCAGCTCGGGTGTCCGTTTCACGCCCACGAGTAACCAAAATAGGTGGTTCGTTCGTCACTGCCAAGAACAAGTTCGGCCCGAACTCTTCACTGTTCCCGGCCCGAACTTCATTTTCGGCCCGAACTTAAACCTCGGCCCGAACTTCAACCTCGGCCCGAACTCCGACCTCGGCCCGAACTTCAACCTCGGCCCGAACATCATCCTCGGCCCGAACACCGAACTTCGGCCCGAACACCACTTCGGCCCGAACATTCCACTTCGGCCCGAACACCACTTCGGCCCGAACATCCCTCTTCGGCCCGAACTCTTCAATATCCAATATTGTGTGACAAAAGGTGCTATATTAAATCATTCATAACTTTCAGCTCGAGTGTCCGTTTCACGCCCACGAGTAACCAAAATAGCTGGTTCGTTCGTCACTGCCAAGAACAAGTTCGGCCCGAACTCTTCACTGTTCCCGGCCCGAACTTCATTTTCGGCCCGAACTGCAACCTCGGCCCGAACTTCATCCTCGGCCCGAACTCCGACCTCGGCCCGAACTTCAACCTCGGCCCGAACATCATCCTCGGCCCGAACACCGAACTTCGGCCCGAACACCACTTCAGCCCGAACACCACTTCGGCTCGATCACCACTTCGGCCCGAACATCCCACTTCGGCCCGAACACCACTTCGACCCGAACATCCCTCTTCGGCCCGAACTCTTCAATATCCAAGATCGTGTGACAAAAGGTGCAATACTAAAACATTCATAACTTTCAGCTCGGGTGTCCGTTTCACGCCCACGAGTAACCAAAATAGGTGGTTCGTTCGTCACTGCCAAGAACAAGTTCGGCCCGAACTCTTCACTGTTCCCGGCCCGAACTTCATTTTCGGCCCGAACTTCAACCTCGGCCCGAACTTCAACCTCGGCCCGAACTCCGACCTCGGCCCGAACTTCAACCTCGGCCCGAACATTATCCTCGGCCCGAACACCGAACTTCGGCCCGAACACCACTTCGGCCCGAACACCACTTCGACCCGAACATCCCACTTCGGCCCGAACACCACTTCGGCCCGAACATCCCTCTTCGGCCCGAACTCTTCAATATCCAAGATTGTGTGACAAAAGGTGCTATACTAAAACATTCATAACTTTCAGCTCGGGTGTCCGTTTCACGCCCACGAGTAACCAAAATAGCTGGTTCGTTCGTCACTGCAAAGAACAAGTTCGGCCCGAACTCTTCACTGTTCCCCGCCCGAACTTCATTTTCGGCCCGAACTTCAACCTCGGCCCAAACTTCAACCTCGGCCCGAACTCCGACCTCGGCCCGAACTTCAACCTCGGCCCGAACATCATCCTCGGCCCGAACACCGAACTTCGGCCCGAACACCACTTCGGCCCGAACATCCCACTTCGGCCTGAACACCACTTCGGCCCGAACATCCCTCTTCGGCCCGAACTCTTCAATATCCAATATTGTGTGACAAAAGGTGCTATATTAAATCATTCATAACTTTCAGCTCGAGTGTCCGTTTCACGCCCACGAGTAAGCAAAATAGCTGGTTCGTTCGTCACTGCCAAGAACAAGTTCGGCCCGAACTCTTCACTGTTCAAGGCCCTAACTTCATTTTCGGCCCGAACTTCAACCTCGGCCTGAACTCCTACCTCGGCCCGAACTCCAACCTCGGCCCGAACATCATCCTCGACCCGAACACCGAACTTCGGCCCGAACACCACTTCGGCCCGAACACCACTTCGGCCCGAACATCCCTCTTCGGCCCGAACTCTTCAATATCCAAGATTGTGTGACAAAAGGTGCTATACTAAAACATTCATAACCTTCAGCTCGGGTGTCCGTTTCACGCCCACGAGTAACCAAAATAGTTGGTTCGTTCGTCACTGCCAAGAACAAGTTCGGCCCGAACTCTTCACTGTTCCCATCTCCAACTTCATTTTCGGCCCGAACTTCAAACTCAGCCCGAACTTCAACCTCGGCCCGAACTCCGACCTCGGTCCGAACTTCAACCTCGGCCCGAACATCATCCTCGGCCCGAATCCCGAACTTCGGCCCGAACACCACTTCGGCCCGAACACCACTTCGGCCCGAACATCCTACTTCGGCCCGAACACCACTTCGGCCCGAACATCCCTCTTCGGCCCGAACTCTTCAATATCCAAGATTGTGTGACAAAAGGTGCTATACTAAAACATTCATAACTTTCAGCTCGGGTGTCCGTTTCACGCCCACGAGTAACCAAAATAGTTGGTTCGTTCGTCACTGCCAAGAACAAGTTCGGCCCGAACTCTTCACTATTCCAGGCACGAACTTCATATTCGGCCCAAATTTCAACCTCGGCCCGAACTTCAACCTCGGCCCGAACTTCAACCTCGGCCCGAACATCATCCTCGGCCCGAACACCGAACTTCAGCCCGAACACCACTTCGGCCCGAACACCACTTCGACCCGAACATCCCACTTCGGCCCGAACACCACTTCGGCCCGAACATCCCTCTTCGGCCCGAACTCTTCAATATCCAAGATTGTGTGACAAAAGGTGATATACTAGAACATTCATAACTTTCAGCTCGGGTGTCCGTTTCACGCCCACGAGTAACCAAAATAGGTGGGTCGTTCGTCACTGCCAAGAACAAGTTCGGCCCGAACTCTTCACTGTTCCCGGCCCGAACTTCATTTTCGGCCCGAACTTAAACCTCGGCCCGAACTTCAACCTCGGCCCGAACTCCGACCTCGGCCGAACTTCAACCTCGGGCCGAACATCATCCTCGGCCCGAACACCGAACTTCGGCCCGAACACCACTTCGGCCCGAAAATCCCACTTCGGCCCGAACACCACTTCGGCCCGAACATCCCTCTTCGGCCCGAACTCTTCAATATCCAATATTGTGTGACAAAAGGTGCTATATTAAATCATTCATAACTTTCAGCTCGAGTGTCCGTTTCACGCCCACGAGTAACCAAAATAGCTGGTTCGTTCGTCACTGCCAAGAACAAGTTCGGCCCGATCTCTTCACTGTTCCCGGCCCGAACTTCATTTTCGGCCCGAACAGCAACCTCGGCCCGAACTTCAACCTCGGCCCGAACTCCGACCTCGACCCGAACTTCAATCTCGGCCCGAACATCATCCTCGGCCCGAACACCGAACTTTGGCCCGAACACCACTTCAGCCCGAACACCACTTCGGCCCGAACACCACTTCGGCCCGAACATCCCACTTCGGCCCGAACACCACTTCGACCCGAATATCCCTCTTCGGCCCGAACTCTTCAATATCCAAGATCGTGTGACAAAAGGTGCTATACTAAAACATTCATAACTTTCAGCTCGGGTGTCCGTTTCACGCCCACGAGTAACCAAAATAGCTGTTCGTTCGTCACTGCCAAGAACAAGTTCGGCCCGAACTCTTCACTGTTCCCGGCCCGAACTTCATTTTCGGCCCGAACTTCAACCTCTGCCCGAACTTCAACCTCGGCCCGAACTCCGACCTCGGCCCGAACTTCAACCTCGGCCCGAACATTATCCTCGGCCCGAACACCGAACTTCGGCCCGAACACCACTTCGGCCCGAACACCACTTCGACCCGAACATCCCACTTCGGCCCAAACACCACTTCGGCCCGAACATCCCTCTTCGGCCCGAACTCTTCAATATCCAAGATTGTGTGACAAAAGGTGCTATACTAAAACATTCATAACTTTCAGCTCGAGTGTCCGTTTCACGCCCACGAGTAACCAAAATAGCTGGTTCGTTCGTCACTGCAAAGAACAAGTTCGGCCCGAACTCTTCACTGTTCCCCGCCCGAACTTCATTTTCGGCCCGAACTTCAACCTCGGCCCAAACTTCAACCTCGGCCCGAACTCCGACCTCGGCCCGAACTTCAACCTCGGCCCGAACATCATCCTCGGCCCGAACACCGAACTTCGGCCCGAACACCACTTCGGCCCGAACATCCCACTTCGGCCCGAACACCACTTCGGCCCGAACATCCCTCTTCGGCCCGAACTCTTCAATATCCAATATTGTGTGACAAAAGGTGCTATATTAAATCATTCATAACTTTCAGCTCGAGTGTCCGTTTCACGCCCACGAGTAACCAAAATAGCTGGTTCGTTCGTCACTGCCAAGAAGAAGTTCGGCCCGAACTCTTCACTGTTCCCGGACCGAACTTCATTTTCGGCCCGAACTGCAACCTCGGCCCGAACTTCAACCTCGGCCCGAACTCCGACCTCGGCCCGAACTTCAACCTCGGCCAGAACATCATCCTCGGCCCGAACACCGAACTTCGGCCCGAACACCACTTAGGCCCGAACACCACTTCGGCCCGAACACCACTTCGGCCCGAACATCCCACTTCGGCCCGAACACCACTTCGCCCCGAACATCCCTCTTCGGCACGAACTCTTCAATATCCAAGATTGTGTGACAAAAGGTGCTATACTAAAACATTCATAACTTTCAGCTCGGGTGTCCGTTTCACGCCCACGAGTAACCAAAATAGCTGGTTCGTTCGTCACTGCCAAGAACAAGTTCGGCCCGAAATCTTCACTGTTCCCGGCCCGAACTTCATTTTCGGCCCGAACTTCAACCTCGGCCCGAACTTCAACCTCGGCCCGAACTCCGACCTCGGCCCGAACTTCAACCTCGGCCCGAACATCATCCTCGGCCCGAACACCGAACTTCGACCCGAACACCACTTCGGCCCGAACACCACTTCGGCCCGAACATCCCACTTCGGCCCGAACACCACTTCGGCTCGAACATCCCTCTTCGGCCCGAACTCTTCAATATCCAAGATTGCGTGACAAAAGGTGATATACTAAAACATTCATAACTTTCAGCTCGGGTGTCAGTTTCACGCCCACGAGTAACCAAAATAGCTGGTTCGTTCGTCACTGCCAAGAACAAGTTCGGCCCGAACTCTTCACTGTTCCCGACCTGAACTTCATTTTCGGCCCGAACTTCAACCTCGGCCCGAACTTCAACCTCAGCCCGAACTCCGACCTCGGCCCGAACTTCAACCTCGGCCCGAACATCATCCTCGGCCCGAACACCGAACTTCGGCCCGAACACCACTTCGGCCCGAACACCACTTCGGCCCGAGCTCTTCAATATCCAAGATTGTGTGACAAAAGGTGCTATACTAAAACATTCATAACTTTCAGCTCGGGTGTCTGTTTCACGCCCACGAGTAACCAAAATAGCTGGTTCGTTCGTCACTGCCAAGAACAAGTTCGGCACGAACTCTTCACTGTTCCCCGCCCGAACTTCATTTTCGGCCCGAACTTCAACCTCGGCCGAAACTCCAACCTCGGCCCGAACTCCGACCTCGGCCCGAACTCCGACCTCGGCCCGAACATCATCCTCGGCCCGAACACCGAACTTCGGCCCGAACACCGAACTTCAGCCCGAACACCACTTCGGCCCGAACACCACTTCGGCCCGAACACCACTTCGGCCTGAACATCCCTCTTCGGCCCGAACTCTTCAATATCCAAGATTGTGTGACAAAAAGTGCTATACTAAAACATTCATAACTTTCAGCTCGGGTGTCCGTTTCACGCCCACGAGTAACCAAAATAGCTGGTTCGTTCGTCACTGCCAAGAACAAGTTCGGCCCGAACTCTTCACTGTTCCCGGCCCGAACTCCGATCTCCACACGAACTTCAATCTCGGCCCGAACATCATCCTCGGCCCAAACACCGAACTTCGGCCCGAACCCCACTTCGGCCCGAACACCGAACTTTGGCCCGAACACCGAACTTCGGCCCGAACACCACTTCGGCCCGAACATCCCTCTTCGGCCCGAACTCTTCAATATCCAAGATTGTGTGACAAAAGGTGCTATACTAAAACATTCATAACTTTCAGCTCGGGTGTCCGTTTCACGCCCACGAGTAACCAAAATAGCTGGTTCGTTCGTCACTGCCAAGAACAAGTTCGGCCCGAACTCTTCACAGTTCCGGCCCGAACTTCATTTTCGGCCCGAACTTCAACCTCGGCCTGAACATCATCTTCGGCCCGAACACCGAACTTCGGCCCGAACACCACTTCGGCCCGAACACCACTTCGGCCCGAACTCTTCAATATCCAAGATTGTGTGACAAAAGGTGCTATACTAAAACATTCATAACTTTCAGCTCGGGTGTCCGTTTCACGCCCACGAGTAACCAAAATAGCTGGTTCGTTCGTCACTGCCAAGAACAAGTTCGGCCCGAACTCTTCACTATTCCCGGCCCGAACTTCATTTTCGGCCCAAATTTCAACCTCGGCCCGAACTTCAACCTCGGCCCGAACTTCAACCTCGGCCCGAACATCATCCTCGGCCCGAACACCGAACTTCGGCCCGAACACCACTTCGGCCCGAACATCCCTCTTCGGCCCGAACTCTTCAATATCCAAGATTGTGTGAGAAAAGGTGCTATACTAAAACATTCATAACTTTCAGCTCGGGTGTCCGTTTCACGCCCACGAGTAACCAAAATAGCTGGTTCGTTCGTCACTGCCAAGAACAAGTTCGGCCCGATCTCTTCACTATTCCCGGCCCGAACTTCATTTTCGGCCCAAATTTCAACCTCGGTCCGAACTTCAACCTCGGCCCGAACATCATCCTCGGCCCGAACACCGAACTTCGGCCCGAACACCACTTCGGCCCGAACACCACTTCGGCCCGAACATCCCTCTTCGGCCCGAACTCTTCAATATCCAAGATTGTGTGACAAAAGGTGCTATATTAAATCATTCATAACTTTCAGCTCGAGTGTCCGTTTCACGCCCACGAGTAAGCAAAATAGCTGGTTCGTTCGTCACTGCCAAGAACAAGTTCGGCCCGAACTCTTCACTGTTCAAGGCCCTAACTTCATTTTCGGCCCGAACATCAACCTCGGCCCGAACTCCTACCTCGGCCCGAACTCCAACCTCGGCCCGAACATCATCCTCGGCCCGAACACCGAACTTCGGCCCGAACACCACTTCGGCCCGAACACCACTTCGGCCCGAACATCCCTCTTCGGCCCGAACTCTTCAATATCCAAGATTGTGTGACAAAAGGTGCTATACTAAAACATTCATAACCTTCAGCTCGGGTGTCCGTTTCACGCCCACGAGTAACCAAAATAGTTGGTTCGTTCGTCACTGCCAAGAACAAGTTCGGCCCGAACTCTTCACTGTTCCCATCTCCAACTTCATTTTCGGCCCGAACTTCAAACTCAGCCCGAACTTCAACCTCGGCCCGAACTCCGACCTCGGTCCGAACTTCAACCTCGGGCCGAACATCATCCTCGGCCCGAATCCCGAACTTCGGCCCGAACACCACTTCGGCCCGAACACCACTTCGGCCCGAACATCCTACTTCGGCCCGAACACCACTTCGGCCCGAACATCCCTCTTCGGCCCGAACTCTTCAATATCCAAGATTGTGTGACAAAAGGTGCTATACTAAAACATTCATAACTTTCAGCTCGGGTGTCCGTTTCACGCCCACGAGTAACCAAAATAGTTGGTTCGTTCGTCACTGCCAAGAACAAGTTCGGCCCGAACTCTTCACTATTCCAGGCCCGAACTTCATATTCGGCCCAAATTTCAACCTCGGCCCGAACTTCAACCTCGGCCCGAACTTCAACCTCGGCCCGAACATCATCCTCGGCCCGAACACCGAACTTCAGCCCGAACACCACTTCGGCCCGAACACCACTTCGACCCGAACATCCCACTTCGGCCCGAACACCACTTCGGCCCGAACATCCCTCTTCGGCCCGAACTCTTCAATATCCAAGATTGTGTGACAAAAGGTGATATACTAGAACATTCATAACTTTCAGCTCGGGTGTCCGTTTCACGCCCACGAGTAACCAAAATAGGTGGGTCGTTCGTCACTGCCAAGAACAAGTTCGGCCCGAACTCTTCACTGTTCCCGGCCCGAACTTCATTTTCGGCCCGAACTTAAACCTCGGCCCGAACTTCAACCTCGGCCCGAACTCCGACCTCGGCCCGAACTTCAACCTCGGCCCGAACATCATCCTCGGCCCGAACACCGAACTTCGGCCCGAACACCACTTCGGCCCGAACATCCCACTTCGGCCCGAACACCACTTCGGCCCGAACATCCCTCTTCGGCCCGAACTCTTCAATATCCAATATTGTGTGACAAAAGGTGCTATATTAAATCATTCATAACTTTCAGCTCGAGTGTCCGTTTCACGCCCACGAGTAACCAAAATAGCTGGTTCGTTCGTCACTGCCAAGAACAAGTTCGGCCCGATCTCTTCACTGTTCCCGGCCCGAACTTCATTTTCGGCCCGAACTTCAACCTCGGCCCGAACTCCGACCTCGGCCCGAACTTCAATCTCGGCCCGAACATCATCCTCGGCCCGAACACCGAACTTTGGCCCGAACACCACTTCAGCCCGAACACCACTTCGGCCCGAACACCACTTCGGCCCGAACATCCCACTTCGGCCCGAACACCACTTCGACCCGAATATCCCTCTTCGGCCCGAACTCTTCAATATCCAAGATCGTGTGACAAAAGGTGCTATACTAAAACATTCATAACTTTCAGCTCGGGTGTCCGTTTCACGCCCACGAGTAACCAAAATAGCTGGTTCGTTCGTCACTGCCAAGAACAAGTTCGGCCCGAACTCTTCACTGTTCCCGGCCCGAACTTCATTTTCGGCCCGAACTTCAACCTCTGCCCGAACTTCAACCTCGGCCCGAACTCCGACCTCGGCCCGAACTTCAACCTCGGCCCGAACATTATCCTCGGCCCGAACACCGAACTTCGGCCCGAACACCACTTCGGCCCGAACACCACTTCGACCCGAACATCCCACTTCGGCCCAAACACCACTTCGGCCCGAACATCCCTCTTCGGCCCGAACTCTTCAATATCCAAGTTTGTGTGACAAAAGGTGCTATACTAAAACATTCATAACTTTCAGCTCGAGTGTCCGTTTCACGCCCACGAGTAACCAAAATAGCTGGTTCGTTCGTCACTGCAAAGAACAAGTTCGGCCCGAACTCTTCACTGTTCCCCGCCCGAACTTCATTTTCGGCCCGAACTTCAACCTCGGCCCAAACTTCAACCTCGGCCCGAACTCCGACCTCGGCCCGAACTTCAACCTCGGCCCGAACATCATCCTTGGCCCGAACACCGAACTTCGGCCCGAACACCACTTCGGCCCGAACATCCCTCTTCGGCCCGAACTCTTCAATATCCAATATTGTGTGACAAAAGGTGCTATATTAAATCATTCATAACTTTCAGCTCGAGTGTCCGTTTCACGCGCACGAGTAACCAAAATAGCTGGTTCGTTCGTCACTGCCAAGAACAAGTTCGGCCCGAACTCTTCACTGTTCCCGGACCGAACTTCATTTTCGGCCCGAACTGCAACCTCGGCCCGAACTTCAACCTCGGCCCGAACTCCGACCTCGGCCCGAACTTCAACCTCGGCCAGAACATCATCCTCGGCCCGAACACCGAACTTCGGCCCGAACACCACTTCGGCCCGAACACCACTTCGGCCCGAACATCCCACTTCGGCCCGAACACCACTTCGCCCCGAACATCCCTCTTCGGCACGAACTCTTCAATATCCAAGATTGTGTGACAAAAGGTGCTATACTAAAACATTCATAACTTTCAGCTCGGGTGTCCGTTTCACGCCCACGAGTAACCAAAATAGCTGGTTCGTTCGTCACTGCCAAGAACAAGTTCGGCCCGAAATCTTCACTGTTCCCGGCCCGAACTTCATTTTCGGCCCGAACTTCAACCTCGGCCCGAACTTCAACCTCGGCCCGAACTCCGACCTCGGCCCGAACTTCAACCTCGGCCCGAACATCATCCTCGGCCCGAACACCGAACTTCGGCCCGAACACCACTTCGGCCCGAACACCACTTCGGCCCGAACATCCCACTTCGGCCCGAACACCACTTCGGCTCGAACATCCCTCTTCGGCCCGAACTCTTCAATATCCAAGATTGTGTGACAAAAGGTGATATACTAAAACATTCATAACTTTCAGCTCGGGTGTCAGTTTCACGCCCACGAGTAACCAAAATAGCTGGTTCGTTCGTCACTGCCAATAACAAGTTCGGCCCGAACTCTTCACTGTTCCCGACCTGAACTTCATTTTCGGCCCGAACTTCAACCTCGGCCCGAACTTCAACCTCAGCCCGAACTCCGACCTCGGCCCGAACTTCAACCTCGGCCCGAACATCATCCTCGGCCCGAACACCGAACTTCGGCCCGAACACCGAACTTCGGCCCGAACACCACTTCGGCCCGAACACCACTTCGGCCCGAACACCACTTCGGCCTGAACATCCCTCTTCGGCCCGAACTCTTCAATATCCAAGATTGTGTGACAAAAGGTGCTATACTAAAACATTCATAACTTTCAGCTCGGGTGTCCGTTTCACGCCCACGAGTAACCAAAATAGCTGGTTCGTTCGTCACTGCCAAGAACAAGTTCGGCCCGAACTCTTCACTGTTCCCGGCCCGAACTCCGATCTCCACACGAACTTCAATCTCGGCCCGAACATCATCCTCGGCCCAAACACCGAACTTCGGCCCGAACCCCACTTCGGCCCGAACACCGAACTTTGGCCCGAACACCGAACTTCGGCCCGAACACCACTTCGGCCCGAACATCCCTCTTCGGCCCGAACTCTTCAATATCCAAGATTGTTTGTCAAAAGGTGCTATACTAAAACATTCATAACTTTCAGCTCGGGTGTCCGTTTCACGCCCACGAGTAACCAAAATAGCTGGTTCGTTCGTCACTGCCAAGAACAAGTTCGGCCCGAACTCTTCACTGTTCCGGCCCGAACTTCATTTTCGGCCCGAACTTCAACCTCGGCCTGAACATCATCTTCGGCCCGAACACCGAACTTCGGCCCGAACACCACTTCGGCCCGAACACCACTTCGGCCCGAACTCTTCAATATCCAAGATTGTGTGACAAAAGGTGCTATACTAAAACATTCATAACTTTCAGCTCGGGTGTCCGTTTCACGCCCACGAGTAACCAAAATAGCTGGTTCGTTCGTCACTGCCAAGAACAAGTTCGGCCCGAACTCTTCACTGTTCCCGACCCGAACTTCATTTTCGGCCCGAACTTCAACCTCGGCCCGAACTTCAACCTCGGCCCGAACTCCGACGTCGGCCCGAACTTCAACCTCGGCCCGAACATCATCCTCGGCCCGAACACCGAACTTCGGCCTGAACACCACTTCGGCCCGAACTCTTCAATATCCAAGATTGTGTGACAAAAGGTGAAATACTAAAACATTCATAACTTTCAGCTCGGGTGTCTGTTTCACGCCCACGAGTAACCAAAATAGCTGGTTCGTTCGTCACAGCCAAAAACAAGTTCGGCCCGAACTCTTCACTGTTCCCGGCCCGAACTTCATTTTCGGCCCGAACTTCAACCTCGGCCCGAACTTCAACCTCGGCCTGAACTCCGACCTCGGCCCGAACTCCGACCTCGGTCCGAACATCATCCTCGGCCCGAACACCGAACTTTGGCCCGAACACCGAACTTCGGCCCGAACACCACTTCGACCCGAACTCTTCAATATCCAAGATTGTGTGACAAAAGGTGCTATACTAAAACATTCATAACATTAAGCTCGGGTGTCCGTTTCACGCCCACGAGTAACCAAAATAGCTGGTTCGTTCGTCACTGCCAAGAACAAGTTCGGCCCGAACTCTTCACTGTTCTGACCCGAACTTCATTTTCGGCCCGAACTTCAACCTCGGCCCGAACTTCAACCTCGGCCCGAACTCCGACCTCGGCCCGAACTTCAACCTCGGCCCGAACATCATCCTCGGCCCGAACACCGAACTTCGGCCCGAACACCACTTCGGCCCGAACATCCCACTTCGGCCCGAACACCACTTCGGCCCGAACACCACTTCGGCCCGAACATCCCTCTTCGGCCCGAACTCTTCAATATCCAATATTGTGTGACTAAAGGTGCTATATTAAATCATTCATAACTTTCATCTCGGGTGTCCGTTTCACGCCCACGAGTAACCAAAATAGCTGGTTCGTTCGTCACTGCCAAGAACAAGTTCAGCCCGAACTCTTCACTATTCCCGGCCCGAACTTCATTTTCGGCCCAAATTTCAACCTCGGCCCGAACTTCCACCTCGGCCCGAACTCCGACCTCGGCCCGAACTTCAAACTCGGCCCGAACATCATCCTCGGCCCGAACACCGAACTTCAGCCCGAACACCACTTCGGCCCGAACACCACTTCGACCCGAACATCCCACTTCGGCCCGAACACCACTTCGGCCCGAACATCCCTCTTCGGCTCGAACTCTTCAATATCCAAGATTGTGTGACAAAAGGTGCTATACTAAAACATTAATAACTTTCAGCTCGGGTGTCCGTTTCACGCCCACGAGTAACCAAAATAGTTGGTTCGTTCGTCACTGCCAAGAACAAGTTCGGCCCGAACTCTTCACTATTCCCGGCCCAAACTTCATTTTCGGCCCAAATTTCAACCTCGGCCCGAACTTCAACCTCGGCCCGAACTCCGACCTCGGCCCGAACTTCAACCTCGGCCCGAACATCATCCTCGGCCCGAACACCGAACTTCAGCCCGAACACCACTTCGGCCCGAACACCACTTCGACCCGAACATCCCACTTCGGCCCGAACACCACTTCGGCCCGAACATCCCTCTTCGGCCCGAACTCTTCAATATCCAAGATTGTGTGACAAAAGGTGTTATACTAGAACATTCATAACTTTCAGCTCGGGTGTCCGTTTCATGCCCACGAGTAACCAAAATAGGTGGTTCGTTCGTCACTGCCAAGAACAAGTTCGGCCCGAACTCTTCACTGTTCCCGGCCCGAACTTCATTTTCGGCCCGAACTTAAACCTCGGCCCGAACTTCAACCTCGGCCCGAACTCCGACCTCGGCCCGAACTTCAACCTCGGCCCGAACATCATCCTCGGCCCGAACACCGAACTTCGGCCCGAACACCACTTCGGCCCGAACATCCCACTTCGGCCCGAACACCACTTCGGCCCGAACATCCCTCTTCGGCCCGAACTCTTCAATATCCAATATTGTGTGACAAAAGGTGCTATATTAAATCATTCATAACTTTCAGCTCGAGTGTCCGTTTCACGCCCACGAGTAAGCAAAATAGCTGGTTCGTTCGTCACTGCCAAGAACAAGTTCGGCCCGAACTCTTCACTGTTCAAGGCCCGAACTTCATTTTCGGCCCGAACTTCAACCTCGGCCCGAACTCCAACCTCGGCCCGAACATCATCCTCGGCCCGAACACCGAACTTCGGCCCGAACACCACTTCGGCCCGAACACCACTTCGGCCCGAACATCCCTCTTCGGCCCGAACTCTTCAATATCCAAGATTGTGTGACAAAAGGTGCTATACTAAAACATTCATAACCTTCAGCTCGGGTGTCCGTTTCACGCCCACGAGTAACCAAAATAGTTGGTTCGTTCGTCACTGCCAAGAACAAGTTCGGCCCGAACTCTTCACTGTTCCCATCTCGAACTTCATTTTCGGCCCGAACTTCAAACTCAGCCCGAACTTCAACCTCGGCCCGAACTCCGACCTCGGTCCGAACTTCAACCTCGGCCCGAACATCATCCTCGGCCCGAATCCCGAACTTCGGCCCGAACACCACTTCGGCCCGAACACCACTTCGGCCCCAACATCCCACTTCGGCCCGAACACCACTTCGGCCCGAACATCCCTCTTCGGCCCGAACTCTTCAATATCCAAGATTGTGTGACAAAAGGTGCTATACTAAAACATTCATAACTTTCAACTCGGGTGTCCGTTTCACGCCCACGAGTAACCAAAATAGCTGGTTCGTTCGTCACTGCCAAGAACAAGTTCGGCCCGAACTCTTCACTATTCCCGGCCCAAACTTCATTTTCGGCCCAAATTTCAACCTCGGCCCGAACTTCAACCTCGGCCCGAACTCCGACCTCGGCCCGAACTTCAACCTCGGCCCGAACATCATCCTCGGCCCGAACACCGAACTTCAGCCCGAACACCACTTCGGCCCGAACACCACTTCGACCCGAACATCCCACTTCGGCCCGAACACCACTTCGGCCCGAACATCCCTCTTCGGCCCGAACTCTTCAATATCCAAGATTGTGTGACAAAAGGTGTTATACTAGAACATTCATAACTTTCAGCTCGGGTGTCCGTTTCATGCCCACGAGTAACCAAAATAGGTGGTTCGTTCGTCACTGCCAAGAACAAGTTCGGCCCGAACTCTTCACTGTTCCCGGCCCGAACTTCATTTTCGGCCCGAACTTAAACCTCGGCCCGAACTTCAACCTCGGCCCGAACTCCGACCTCGGCCCGAACTTCAACCTCGGCCCGAACATCATCCTCGGCCCGAACACCGAACTTCGGCCCGAACACCACTTCGGCCCGAACATCCCACTTCGGCCCGAACACCACTTCGGCCCGAACATCCCTCTTCGGCCCGAACTCTTCAATATCCAATATTGTGTGACAAAAGGTGCTATATTAAATCATTCATAACTTTCAGCTCGAGTGTCCGTTTCACGCCCACGAGTAACCAAAATAGCTGGTTCGTTCGTCACTGCCAAGAACAAGTTCGGCCCGAACTCTTCACTGTTCCCGGCCCGAACTTCATTTTCGGCCCGAACTGCAACCTCGGCCCGAACTTCAACCTCGGCCCGAACTCCGACCTCGGCCCGAACTTCAGCCTCGGCCCGAACATCATCCTCGGCCCGAACACCGAACTTCGGCCCGAACACCACTTCAGCCCGAACACCACTTCGGCCCGATCACCACTTCGGCCCGAACATCCCACTTCGGCCCGAACACCACTTCGACCCGAACATCCCTCTTCGGCCCGAACTCTTCAATATCCAAGATCGTGTGACAAAAGGTGCAATACTAAAACATTCATAACTTTCAGCTCGGGTGTCCGTTTCACGCCCACGAGTAACCAAAATAGGTGGTTCGTTCGTCACTGCCAAGAACAAGTTCGGCCCGAACTCTTCACTGTTCCCGGCCCGAACTTCATTTTCGGCCCGAACTTCAACCTCGGCCCGAACTTCAACCTCGGCCCGAACTCCGACCTCGGCCCGAACTTCAACCTCGGCCCGAACATTATCCTCGGCCCGAACACCGAACTTCGGCCCGAACACCACTTCGGCCCGAACACCACTTCGACCCGAACATCCCACTTCGGCCCGAACACCACTTCGGCCCGAACATCCCTCTTCGGCCCGAACTCTTCAATATCCAAGTTTGTGTGACAAAAGGTGCTATACTAAAACATTCATAACTTTCAGCTCGGGTGTCCGTTTCACGCCCACGAGTAACCAAAATAGCTGGTTCGTTCGTCACTGCAAAGAACAAGTTCGGCCCGAACTCTTCACTGTTCCCCGCCCGAACTTCATTTTCGGCCCGAACTTCAACCTCGGCCCAAACTTCAACCTCGGCCCGAACTCCGACCTCGGCCCGAACTTCAACCTCGGCCAGAACATCATCCTCGGCCCGAACACCGAACTTCGGCCCGAACACCACTTCGGCCCGAACATCCCACTTCGGCCCGAACACCACTTCGGCCCGAACATCCCTCTTCGGCCCGAACTCTTCAATATCCAATATTGTGTGACAAAAGGTGCTATATTAAATCATTCATAACTTTCAGCTCGAGTGTTCGTTTCACGCCCACGAGTAAGCAAAATAGCTGGTTCGTTCGTCACTGCCAAGAACAAGTTCGGCCCGAACTCTTCACTGTTCAAGGCCCGAACTTCATTTTCGGCCCGAACTTCAACCTCGGCCCGAACTCCAACCTCGGCCCGAACATCATCCTCGGCCCGAACACCGAACTTCGGCCCGAACACCACTTCGGCCCGAACACCACTTCGGCCCGAACATCCCTCTTCGGCCCGAACTCTTCAATATCCAAGATTGTGTGACAAAAGGTGCTATACTAAAACATTCATAACCTTCAGCTCGGGTGTCCGTTTCACGCCCACGAGTAACCAAAATAGTTGGTTCGTTCGTCACTGCCAAGAACAAGTTCGGCCCGAACTCTTCACTGTTCCCATCTCGAACTTCATTTTCGGCCCGAACTTCAAACTCAGCCCGAACTTCAACCTCGGCCCGAACTCCGACCTCGGTCCGAACTTCAACCTCGGCCCGAACATCATCCTCGGCCCGAATCCCGAACTTCGGCCCGAACACCACTTCGGCCCGAACACCACTTCGGCCCCAACATCCCACTTCGGCCCGAACACCACTTCGGCCAGAACATCCCTCTTCGGCCCGAACTCTTCAATATCCAAGATTGTGTGACAAAAGGTGCTATACTAAAACATTCATAACTTTCAGCTCGGGTGTCCGTTTCACGCCCACGAGTAACCAAAATAGCTGGTTCGTTCGTCACTGCCAAGAACAAGTTCGGCCCGAACTCTTCACTATTCCCGGCCCGAACTTCATTTTCGGCCCAAATTTCAACCTCGGCCCGAACTTCAACCTCGGCCCGAACTTCAACCTCGGCCCGAACATCATCCTCGGCCCGAACACCGAACTTCAGCCCGAACACCACTTCGGCCCGAACACCACTTCGACCCGAACATCCCACTTCGGCCCGAACACCACTTCGGCCCGAACATCCCTCTTCGGCCCGAACTCTTCAATATCCAAGATTGTGTGACAAAAGGTGATATACTAGAACATTCATAACTTTCAGCTCGGGTGTCCGTTTCACGCCCACGAGTAACCAAAATAGGTGGGTCGTTCGTCACTGCCAAGAACAAGTTCGGCCCGAACTCTTCACTGTTCCCGGCCCGAACTTCATTTTCGGCCCGAACTTAAACCTCGGCCCGAACTTCAACCTCGGCCCGAACTCCGACCTCGGCCCGAACTTCAACCTCGGCCCGAACATTATCCTCGGCCCGAACACCGAACTTCGGCCCGAACACCACTTCGGCCCGAACACCACTTCGACCCGAACATCCCACTTCGGCCCGAACACCACTTCGGCCCGAACATCCCCCTTCGGCCCGAACTCTTCAATATCCAAGTTTGTGTGACAAAAGGTGCTATACTAAAACATTCATAACTTTCAGCTCGGGTGTCCGTTTCACGCCCACGAGTAACCAAAATAGCTGGTTCGTTCGTCACTGCAAAGAACAAGTTCGGCCCGAACTCTTCACTGTTCCCCGCCCGAACTTCATTTTCGGCCCGAACTTCAACCTCGGCCCAAACTTCAACCTCGGCCCGAACTCCGACCTCGGCCCGAACTTCAACCTCGGCCCGAACATCATCCTCGGCCCGAACACCGAACTTCGGCCCGAACACCACTTCGGCCCGAACATCCCACTTCGGCCCGAACACCACTTCGGCCCGAACATCCCTCTTCGGCCCGAACTCTTCAATATCCAATATTGTGTGACAAAAGGTGCTATATTAAATCATTCATAACTTTCAGCTCGAGTGTCCGTTTCACGCCCACGAGTAAGCAAAATAGCTGGTTCGTTCGTCACTGCCAAGAACAAGTTCGGCCCGAACTCTTCACTGTTCAAGGCCCGAACTTCATTTTCGGCCCGAACTTCAACCTCGGCCCGAACTCCAACCTCGGCCCGAACATCATCCTCGGCCCGAACACCGAACTTCGGCCCGAACACCACTTCGGCCCGAACACCACTTCGGCCCGAACATCCCTCTTCGGCCCGAACTCTTCAATATCCAAGATTGTGTGACAAAAGGTGCTATACTAAAACATTCATAACCTTCAGCTCGGGTGTCCGTTTCACGCCCACGAGTAACCAAAATAGTTGGTTCGTTCGTCACTGCCAAGAACAAGTTCGGCCCGAACTCTTCACTGTTCCCATCTCGAACTTCATTTTCGGCCCGAACTTCAAACTCAGCCCGAACTTCAACCTCGGCCCGAACTCCGACCTCGGTCCGAACTTCAACCTCGGCCCGAACATCATCCTCGGCCCGAATCCCGAACTTCGGCCCGAACACCACTTCGGCCCGAACACCACTTCGGCCCCAACATCCCACTTCGGCCCGAACACCACTTCGGCCAGAACATCCCTCTTCGGCCCGAACTCTTCAATATCCAAGATTGTGTGACAAAAGGTGCTATACTAAAACATTCATAACTTTCAGCTCGGGTGTCCGTTTCACGCCCACGAGTAACCAAAATAGCTGGTTCGTTCGTCACTGCCAAGAACAAGTTCGGCCCGAACTCTTCACTATTCCCGGCCCGAACTTCATTTTCGGCCCAAATTTCAACCTCGGCCCGAACTTCAACCTCGGCCCGAACTTCAACCTCGGCCCGAACATCATCCTCGGCCCGAACACCGAACTTCAGCCCGAACACCACTTCGGCCCGAACACCACTTCGACCCGAACATCCCACTTCGGCCCGAACACCACTTCGGCCCGAACATCCCTCTTCGGCCCGAACTCTTCAATATCCAAGATTGTGTGACAAAAGGTGATATACTAGAACATTCATAACTTTCAGCTCGGGTGTCCGTTTCACGCCCACGAGTAACCAAAATAGGTGGGTCGTTCGTCACTGCCAAGAACAAGTTCGGCCCGAACTCTTCACTGTTCCCGGCCCGAACTTCATTTTCGGCCCGAACTTAAACCTCGGCCCGAACTTCAACCTCGGCCCGAACTCCGACCTCGGCCCGAACTTCAACCTCGGCCCGAACATTATCCTCGGCCCGAACACCGAACTTCGGCCCGAACACCACTTCGGCCCGAACACCACTTCGACCCGAACATCCCACTTCGGCCCGAACACCACTTCGGCCCGAACATCCCCCTTCGGCCCGAACTCTTCAATATCCAAGTTTGTGTGACAAAAGGTGCTATACTAAAACATTCATAACTTTCAGCTCGGGTGTCCGTTTCACGCCCACGAGTAACCAAAATAGCTGGTTCGTTCGTCACTGCAAAGAACAAGTTCGGCCCGAACTCTTCACTGTTCCCCGCCCGAACTTCATTTTCGGCCTGAACTTCAACCTCGGCCCAAACTTCAACCTCGGCCCGAACTCCGACCTCGGCCCGAACTTCAACCTCGGCCCGAACATCATCCTCGGCCCGAACACCGAACTTCGGCCCGAACACCACTTCGGCCCGAACATCCCACTTCGGCCCGAACACCACTTCGGCCCGAACATCCCTCTTCGGCCCGAACTCTTCAATATCCAATATTGTGTGACAAAAGGTGCTATATTAAATCATTCATAACTTTCAGCTCGAGTGTCCGTTTCACGCCCACGAGTAAGCAAAATAGCTGGTTCGTTCGTCACTGCCAAGAACAAGTTCGGCCCGAACTCTTCACTGTTCAAGGCCCGAACTTCATTTTCGGCCCGAACTTCAACCTCGGCCCGAACTCCAACCTCGGCCCGAACATCATCCTCGGCCCGAACACCGAACTTCGGCCCGAACACCACTTCGGCCCGAACACCACTTCGGCCCGAACATCCCTCTTCGGCCCGAACTCTTCAATATCCAAGATTGTGTGACAAAAGGTGCTATACTAAAACATTCATAACCTTCAGCTCGGGTGTCCGTTTCACGCCCACGAGTAACCAAAATAGTTGGTTCGTTCGTCACTGCCAAGAACAAGTTCGGCCCGAACTCTTCACTGTTCCCATCTCGAACTTCATTTTCGGCCCGAACTTCAAACTCAGCCCGAACTTCAACCTCGGCCCGAACTCCGACCTCGGTCCGAACTTCAACCTCGGCCCGAACATCATCCTCGGCCCGAATCCCGAACTTCGGCCCGAAAACCACTTCGGCCCGAACACCACTTCGGCCCCAACATCCCACTTCGGCCCGAACACCACTTCGGCCCGAACATCCCTCTTCGGCCCGAACTCTTCAATATCCAAGATTGTGTGACAAAAGGTGCTATACTAAAACATTCATAACTTTCAGCTCGGGTGTCCATTTCACGCCCACGAGTAACCAAAATAGCTGGTTCGTTCGTCACTGCCAAGAACAAGTTCGGCCCGAACTCTTCACTATTCCCGGCCCGAACTTCATTTTCGGCCCAAATTTCAACCTCGGCCCGAACTTCAACCTCGGCCCGAACTTCAACCTCGGCCCGAACATCATCCTCGGCCCGAACACCGAACTTCAGCCCGAACACCACTTCGGCCCGAACACCACTTCGACCCGAACATCCCACTTCGGCCCGAACACCACTTCGGCCCGAACATCCCTCTTCGGCCCGAACTCTTCAATATCCAAGATTGTGTGACAAAAGGTGATATACTAGAACATTCATAACTTTCAGCTCGGGTGTCCGTTTCACGCCCACGAGTAACCAAAATAGGTGGGTCGTTCGTCACTGCCAAGAACAAGTTCGGCCCGAACTCTTCACTGTTCCCGGCCCGAACTTCATTTTCGGCCCGAACTTAAACCTCGGCCCGAACTTCAACCTCGGCCCGAACTCCGACCTCGGCCCGAACTTCAACCTCGGCCCGAACATTATCCTCGGCCCGAACACCGAACTTCGGCCCGAACACCACTTCGGCCCGAACACCACTTCGACCCGAACATCCCACTTCGGCCCGAACACCACTTCGGCCCGAACATCCCTCTTCGGCCCGAACTCTTCAATATCCAAGTTTGTGTGACAAAAGGTGCTATACTAAAACATTCATAACTTTCAGCTCGGGTGTCCGTTTCACGCCCACGAGTAACCAAAATAGCTGGTTCGTTCGTCACTGCAAAGAACAAGTTCGGCCCGAACTCTTCACTGTTCCCCGCCCGAACTTCATTTTCGGCCCGAACTTCAACCTCGGCCCAAACTTCAACCTCGGCCCGAACTCCGACCTCGGCCCGAACTTCAACCTCGGCCCGAACATCATCCTCGGCCCGAACACCGAACTTCGGCCCGAACACCACTTCGGCCCGAACATCCCACTTCGGCCCGAACACCACTTCGGCCCGAACATCCCTCTTCGGCCCGAACTCTTCAATATCCAATATTGTGTGACAAAAGGTGCTATATTAAATCATTCATAACTTTCATCTCGAGTGTCCGTTTCACGCCCACGAGTAAGCAAAATAGCTGGTTCGTTCGTCACTGCCAAGAACAAGTTCGGCCCGAACTCTTCACTGTTCAAGGCCCGAACTTCATTTTCGGCCCGAACTTCAACCTCGGCCCGAACTCCAACCTCGGCCCGAACATCATCCTCGGCCCGAACACTGAACTTCGGCCCGAACACCACTTCGGCCCGAACACCACTTCGGCCCGAACATCCCTCTTCGGCCCGAACTCTTCAATATCCAAGATTGTGTGACAAAAGGTGCTATACTAAAACATTCATAACCTTCAGCTCGGGTGTCCGTTTCACGCCCACGAGTAACCAAAATAGTTGGTTCGTTCGTCACTGCCAAGAACAAGTTCGGCCCGAACTCTTCACTGTTCCCATCTCGAACTTCATTTTCGGCCCGAACTTCAAACTCAGCCCGAACTTCAACCTCGGCCCGAACTCCGACCTCGGTCCGAACTTCAACCTCGGCCCGAACATCATCCTCGGCCCGAATCCCGAACTTCGGCCCGAACACCACTTCGGCCCCAACATCCCACTTCGGCCCGAACACCACTTCGGCCCGAACATCCCTCTTCGGCCCGAACTCTTCAATATCCAAGATTGTGTGACAAAAGGTGCTATACTAAAACATTCATAACTTTCAGCTCGGGTGTCCGTTTCACGCCCACGAGTAACCAAAATAGCTGGTTCGTTCGTCACTGCCAAGAACAAGTTCGGCCCGAACTCTTCACTATTCCCGGCCCGGACTTCATTTTCGGCCCAAATTTCAACCTCGGCCCGAACTTCAACCTCGGCCCGAACTTCAACCTCGGCCCGAACATCATCCTCGGCCCGAACACCGAACTTCAGCCCGAACACCACTTCGGCCCGAACACCACTTCGACCCGAACATCCCACTTCGGCCCGAACACCACTTCGGCCCGAACATCCCTCTTCGGCCCGAACTCTTCAATATCCAAGATTGTGTGACAAAAGGTGATATACTAGAACATTCATAACTTTCAGCTCGGGTGTCCGTTTCACGCCCACGAGTAACCAAAATAGGTGGGTCGTTCGTCACTGCCAAGAACAAGTTCGGCCCGAACTCTTCACTGTTCCCGGCCCGAACTTCATTTTCGGCCCGAACTTAAACCTCGGCCCGAACTTCAACCTCGGCCCGAACTCCGACCTCGGCCCGAACTTCAACCTCGGCCCGAACATTATCCTCGGCCCGAACACCGAACTTCGGCCCGAACACCACTTCGGCCCGAACACCACTTCGACCCGAACATCCCACTTCGGCCCGAACACCACTTCGGCCCGAACATCCCTCTTCGGCCCGAACTCTTCAATATCCAAGTTTGTGTGACAAAAGGTGCTATACTAAAACATTCATAACTTTCAGCTCGGGTGTCCGTTTCACGCCCACGAGTAACCAAAATAGCTGGTTCGTTCGTCACTGCAAAGAACAAGTTCGACCCGAACTCTTCACTGTTCCCCGCCCGAACTTCATTTTCGGCCGAACTTCAACCTCGGCCCAAACTTCAACCTCGGCCCGAACTCCGACCTCGGCCCGAACTTCAACCTCGGCCCGAACATCATCCTCGGCCCGAACACCGAACTTCGGCCCGAACACCACTTCGGCCCGAACATCCCACTTCGGCCCGAACACCACTTCGGCCCGAACATCCCTCTTCGGCCCGAACTCTTCAATATCCAATATTGTGTGACAAAAGGTGCTATATTAAATCATTCATAACTTTCAGCTCGAGTGTCCGTTTCACGCCCACGAGTAAGCAAAATAGCTGGTTCGTTCGTCACTGCCAAGAACAAGTTCGGCCCGAACTCTTCACTGTTCAAGGCCCGAACTTCATTTTCGGCCCGAACTTCAACCTCGGCCCGAACTCCAACCTCGGCCCGAACTCCAACCTCGGCCCGAACATCATCCTCGGCCCGAACACCGAACTTCGGCCCGAACACCACTTCGGCCCGAACATCCCTCTTCGGCCCGAACTCTTCAATATCCAAGATTGTGTGACAAAAGGTGCTATACTAAAACATTCATAACCTTCAGCTCGGGTGTCCGTTTCACGCCCACGAGTAACCAAAATAGTTGGTTCGTTCGTCACTGCCAAGAACAAGTTCGGCCCGAACTCTTCACTGTTCCCATCTCGAACTTCATTTTCGGCCCGAACTTCAAACTCAGCCCGAACTTCAACCTCGGCCCGAACTCCGACCTCGGTCCGAACTTCAACCTCGGCCCGAACATCATCCTCGGCCCGAATCCCGAACTTCGGCCCGAACACCACTTCGGCCCGAACACCACTTCGGCCCCAACATCCCACTTCGGCCCGAACACCACTTCGGCCCGAACATCCCTCTTCGGCCCGAACTCTTCAATATCCAAGATTGTGTGACAAAAGGTGCTATACTAAAACATTCATAACTTTCAGCTCGGGTGTCCGTTTCACGCCCACGAGTAACCAAAATAGCTGGTTCGTTCGTCACTGCCATGAACAAGTTCGGCCCGAACTCTTCACTATTCCCGGCCCGAACTTCATTTTCGGCCCAAATTTCAACCTCGGCCCGAACTTCAACCTCGGCCCGAACTTCAACCTCGGCCCGAACATCATCCTCGGCCCGAACACCGAACTTCAGCCCGAACACCACTTCGACCCGAACATCCCACTTCGGCCCGAACACCACTTCGGCCCGAACATCCCTCTTCGGCCCGAACTCTTCAATATCCAAGATTGTGTGACAAAAGGTGATATACTAGAACATTCATAACTTTCAGCTCGGGTGTCCGTTTCACGCCCACGAGTAACCAAAATAGGTGGGTCGTTCGTCACTGCCAAGAACAAGTTCGGCCCGAACTCTTCACTGTTCCCGGCCCGAACTTCATTTTCGGCCCGAACTTAAACCTCGGCCCGAACTTCAACCTCGGCCCGAACTCCGACCTCGGCCCGAACTTCAACCTCGGCCCGAACATCATCCTCGTCCCGAACACCGAACTTCGGCCCGAACACCACTTCGGCCCGAACATCCCACTTCGGCCCGAACACCACTTCGGCCCGAACAACCCTCTTCGGCCCGAACTCTTCAATATCCAATATTGTGTGACAAAAGGTGCTATATTAAATCATTCATAACTTTCAGCTCGAGTGTCCGTTTCACGCCCACGAGTAACCAAAATAGCTGGTTCGTTCGTCACTGCCAAGAACAAGTTCGGCCCGAACTCTTCACTGTTCCCGGCCCGAACTTCATTTTCGGCCCGAACTGCAACCTCGGCCCGAACTTCAACCTCGGCCCGAACTCCGACCTCGGCCCGAACTTCAATCTCGGCCCGAACATCATCCTCGGCCCGAACACCGAACTTTGGCCCGAACACCACTTCAGCCCGAACACCACTTCGGCCCGAACACCACTTCGGCCCGAACATCCACTTCGGCCCGAACACCACTTCGACCCGAACATCCCTCTTCCAAGATCGTGTGACAAAAGGTGCTATACTAAAACATTCATAACTTTCAGCTCGGGTGTCCGTTTCACGCCCACGAGTAACCAAAATAGCTGGTTCGTTCGTCACTGCCAAGAACAAGTTCGGCCCGAACTCTTCACTGTTCCCGGCCCGAACTTCATTTTCGGCCCGAACTTCAACCTCTGCCCGAACTTCAACCTCGGCCCGAACTCCGACCTCGGCCCGAACTTCAACCTCGGCCCGAACATTATCCTCGGCCCGAACACCGAACTTCGGCCCGAACACCACTTCGGCCCGAACACCACTTCGACCCGAACATCCCACTTCGGCCCAAACACCACTTCGGCCCGAACATCCCTCTTCGGCCCGAACTCTTCAATATCCAAGATTGTGTGACAAAAGGTGCTATACTAAAACATTCATAACTTTCAGCTCGAGTGTCCGTTTCACGCCCACGAGTAACCAAAATAGCTGGTTCGTTCGTCACTGCAAAGAACAAGTTCGGCCCGAACTCTTCACTGTTCCCCGCCCGAACTTCATTTTCGGCCCGAACTTCAACCTCGGCCCAAACTTCAACCTCGGCCCGAACTCCGACCTCGGCCCGAACATCATCCTCGGCCCGAACACCGAACTTCGGCCCGAACACCACTTCGGCCCGAACATCCCACTTCGGCCCGAACACCACTTCGGCCCGAACATCCCTCTTCGGCCCGAACTCTTCAATATCCAATATTGTGTGACAAAAGGTGCTATATTAAATCATTCATAACTTTCAACTCGAGTGTCCGTTTCACGCCCACGAGTAACCAAAATAGCTGGTTCGTTCGTCACTGCCAAGAACAAGTTCGTCCCGAACTCTTCACTGTTCCCGGACCGAACTTCATTTTCGGCCCGAACTGCAACCTCGGCCCGAACTTCAACCTCAGCCCGAACTCCGACCTCGGCCCGAACTTCAACCTCGGCCAGAACATCATCCTCGGCCCGAACACCGAACTTCGGCCCGAACACCACTTCGGCCCGAACACCACTTCGGCCCGAACATCCCACTTCGGCCCGAACACCACTTCGCCCCGAACATCCCTCTTCGGCCCGAACTCTTCAATATCCAAGATTGTGTGACAAAAGGTGCTATACTAAAACATTCATAACTTTCAGCTCGGGTGTCCGTTTCACGCCCACGAGTAACCAAAATAGCTGGTTCGTTCGTCACTGCCAAGAACAAGTTCGGCCCGAAATCTTCACTGTTCCCGGCCCGAACTTCATTTTCGGCCCGAACTTCAACCTCGGCCCGAACTTCAACCTCGGCCCGAACTCCGACCTCGGCCCGAACTTCAACCTCGGCCCGAACATCATCCTCGGCCCGAACACCGAACTTCGGCCCGAACACCACTTCGGCCCGAACATCCCACTTCGGCCCGAACACCACTTCGGCTCGAACATCCCTCTTCGGCCCGAACTCTTCAATATCCAAGATTGTGTGACAAAAGGTGCTATACTAAAACATTCATAACTTTCAGCTCGGGTGTCAGTTTCACGCCCACGAGTAACCAAAATAGCTGGTTCGTTCGTCACTGCCAAGAACAAGTTCGGCCCGAACTCTTCACTGTTCCCGACCTGAACTTCATTTTCGGCCCGAACTTCAACCTCGGCCCGAACTTCAACCTCAGCCCGAACTCCGACCTCGGCCCGAACTTCAACCTCGGCCCGAACATCATCCTCGGCCCGAACACCGAACTTCGGCCCGAACACCACTTCGGCCCGAACACCACTTCGGCCCGAGCTCTTCAATATCCAAGATTGTGTGACAAAAGGTGCTATACTAAAACATTCATAACTTTCAGCTCGGGTGTCTGTTTCACGCCCACGAGTAACCAAAATAGCTGGTTCGTTCTTCACTGCCAAGAACAAGTTCGGCACGAACTCTTCACTGTTCCCGGCCCGAACTTCATTTTCGGCCCGAACTTCAACCTCGGCCCAAACTCCAACCTCGGCCCGAACTCCGACCTCGGCCCGAACTCCGACCTCGGCCCGAACATCATCCTCGGCCCGAACACCGAACTTCGGCCCGAACACCACTTCGGCCCGAACACCACTTCGGCCCGAACATCCCTCTTCGGCCCGAACTCTTCAATATCCAAGATTGTGTGACAAAAGGTGCTATACTAAAACATTCATAACTTTCAGCTCGGGTGTCCGTTTCACGCCCACGAGTAACCAAAATAGCTGGTTCGTTCGTCACTGCCAAGAACAAGTTCGGCCCGAACTCTTCACTGTTCCCGACCCGAACTCCGATCTCGGCACGAACTTCAATCTCGGCCCGAACATCATCCTCGGCCCAAACACCGAACTTCGGCCCGAACCCCACTTCGGCCCGAACACCGAACTTTGGCCCGAACACCGAACTTCGGCCCGAACACCACTTCGGCCCGAACATCCCTCTTCGGCCCGAACTCTTCAATATCCAAGATTGTGTGACAAAAGGTGCTATACTAAAACATTCATAACTTTCAGCTCGGGTGTCCGTTTCACGCCCACGAGTAACCAAAATAGCTGGTTCGTTCGTCACTGCCAAGAACAAGTTCGGCCCGAACTCTTCACTGTTCCCGGCCCGAACTTCATTTTCGGCCCGAACTTCAACCTCGGCCTGAACATCATCTTCGACCCGAACACCGAACTTCGGCCCAAACACCACTTCGGCCCGAGCTCTTCAATATCCAAGATTGTGTGACAAAAGGTGCTATACTAAAACATTCATAACTTTCAGCTCGGGTGTCCGTTTCACGCCCACGAGTAACCAAAATAGCTGGTTCGTTCGTCACTGCCAAGAACAAGTTCGGCCCGAACTCTTCACTGTTCCCGACCCGAACTTCATTTTCGGCCCGAACTTCAACCTCGGCCCTAACTTCAACCTCGGCCCGAACTCCGACCTCGGCCCGAACTTCAACCTCGGCCCGAACATCATCCTCGGCCCGAACACCGAACTTCGGCCTGAACACCACTTCGGCCCGAACTCTTCAATATCCAAGATTGTGTGACAAAAGGTGAAATACTTAAACATTCATAACTTTCAGCTCGGGTGTCTGTTTCACGCCCACGAGTAACCAAAATAGCTGGTTCGTTCGTCACAGCCAAAAACAAGTTCGGCTCGAACTCTTCACTGTTCCCGGCCCGAACTTCATTTTCGGCCCGAACTTCAACCTCGGCCCGAACTTCAACCTCGGCCTGAACTCCGACCTCGGCCCGAACTCCGACCTCGGTCCGAACATCATCCTCGGCCCAAACACCGAACTTTGGCCCGAACACCGAACTTCGGCCCGAACACCACTTCGGCCCGAACACCACTTCGGCCCGAACACCACTTCGGCCCGAACATCCCTCTTCGGCCCGAACTCTTCAATATCCAAGATTGTGTGACAAAAGGTGCTATACTAAAACATTCATAACTTTCAGCTCGGGTGTCAGTTTCACGTCCACGAGTAACCAAAATAGCTGGTTTGTTCGTCAATGCCAAGAACAAGTTCGGCCCGAACTCTTCACTGTTCCCGACCTGAACTTCATTTTCGGCCCGAACTTCAACCTCGGCCCGAACTTCAACCTCAGCCCGAACTCCGACCTCGGCCGAACATCAACCTCGGCCCGAACATCATCCTCGGCCCGAACACCGAACTTCGGCCCGAACACCACTTCGGCCCGAACACCACTTCGGCCCGAACTCTTCAATATCCAAGATTGTGTGACAAAAGGTGCTATACTAAAACATTCATAACTTTCAGCTCGGGTGTCTGTTTCACGCCCACGAGTAACCAAAATAGCTGGTTCGTTCGTCACTGCCAAGAACAAGTTCGGCACGAACTCTTCACTGTTCCCGGCCCGAACTTCATTTTCGGCCCGAACTTCAACCTCGGCCCAAACTCCAACCTCGGCCCGAACTCCGACCTCGGCCCGAACTCCGACCTCGGCCCGAACATCATCCTCGGCCCGAACACCGAACTTCGGCCCGAACACCGAACTTCGGCCCGAACACCACTTCGGCCCGAACACCACTTCGGCCCGAACACCACTTCGGCCCGAACATCCCTCTTCGGCCCGAACTCTTCAATATCCAAGATTGTGTGACAAAAGGTGCTATACTAAAACATTCATAACTTTCAGCTCGGGTGTCCGTTTCACGCCCACGAGTAACCAAAATAGCTGGTTCGTTCGTCACTGCCAAGAACAAGTTCGGCCCGAACTCTTCACTGTTCCCGACCCGAACTCCAATCTCGGCACGAACTTCAATCTCGGCCCGAACATCATCCTCGGCCCGAACACCGAACTTCGGCCCGAACCCCACTTCGGCCCGAACACCGAACTTTGGCCCGAACACCGAACTTCGGCCCGAACACCACTTCGGCCCGAACATCCCTCTTCGGCCCGAACTCTTCAATATCCAAGATTGTGTGACAAAAGGTGCTATACTAAAACATTCATAACTTTCAGCTCGGGTGTCCGTTTCACGCCCACGAGTAACCAAAATAGCTGGTTCGTTCGTCACTGCCAAGAACAAGTTCGGCCCGAACTCTTCACTGTTCCCGGCCCGAACTTCATTTTCGGCCCGAACTTCAACCTCGGCCCGAACATCATCCTCGGCCCGAACACCGAACTTCGGCCCGAACACCACTTCGGCCCGAACACCACTTCGGCCCGAACTCTTCAATATCCAAGATTGTGTGACAAAAGGTGCTATACTAAAACATTCATAACTTTCAGCTCGGGTGTCCGTTTCACGCCCACGAGTAACCAAAATAGCTGGTTCGTTCGTCACTGCCAAGAACAAGTTCGGCCCGAACTCTTCACTGTTCCTGACCCGAACTTCATTTTCGGCCCGAACTTCAACCTCGGCCCGAACTTCAACCTCGGCCCGAACTCTGACCTCGGCCCAAACTTCAACCTCGGCCCGAACATCATCCTCGGCCCGAACACCGAACTTCGGCCTGAACACCACTTCGGCCCGAACTCTTCAATATCCAAGATTGTGTGACAAAAGGTGAAATACTAAAACATTCATAACTTTCAGCTCGGGTGTCTGTTTCACGCCCACGAGTAACCAAAATAGCTGGTTCGTTCGTCACAGCCAAAAACAAGTTCGGCCCGAACTCTTCACTGTTCCCGGCCCGAACTTCATTTTCGGCCCGAACTTCAACCTCGGCCCGAACTTCAACCTCGGCCTGAACTCCGACCTCGGCCCGAACTCCGACCTCGGCCCGAACATCATCCTCGGCCCGAACACCGAACTTTGGCCCGAACACCGAACTTCGGCCCGAACACCACTTCGGCCCGAACACCACTTCGGCCCGAACACCACTTCGGCCCGAACATCCTTCTTCGGCCCGAACTCTTCAATATCCAAGATTGTGTGACAAAAGGTGCTATACTAAAACATTCATAACTTTCAGCTCGGGTGTCCGTTTCACGCCCACGAGTAACCAAAATAGCTGGTTCGTTCGTCACTGCCAAGAACAAGTTCGGCCCGAACTCTTCACTGTTCCCGGCCCGAACTCCGATCTCGGCCCGAACTTCAATCTCGGCCCGAACATCATCCTCGGCCCGAACACCCTTCGGCCCGAACCCCACTTCGGCCCGAACCCCACTTCGGCCCGAACACCGAACTTTGGCCCGAACACCGAACTTCAGCCCGAACACCACTTCGGCCCGAACATCCCTCTTCGGCCCGAACTCTTCAATATCCAAGATTGTGTGACAAAAGGTGCTATACTAAAATATTCATAACTTTCAGCTCGGGTGTCCGTTTCACGCCCACGAGTAACCAAAATAGCTGGTTCGTTCGTCACTGCCAAGAACAAGTTCGGCCCGAACTCTTCACTGTTCCCGGCCCGAACTTCATTTTCGGCCCGAACTTCAACCTCGGCCCGAACATCATCCTCGGCCCGAACACCGAACTTCGGCCCGAACACCACTTCGGCCCGAACACCACTTCGGCCCGAACTCTTCAATATCCAAGATTGTGTGACTAAAGGTGCTATACTAAAACATTCATAACTTTCAACTCGGGTGTTTGTTTCACGCCCACGAGTAACCAAAATAGCTGGTTCGTTCGTCACTGCCAAGAACAAGTTCGGCCCGAACTCTTCACTGTTCCCGACCCGAACTTCATTTTCGGCCCGAACTTCAACCTCGGCCCGAACTTCAACCTCGGCCCGAACTCCGACCTCGGCCCGAACTTCAACCTCGGCCCGAACATCATCCTCGGCCCGAACACCAAACTTCGGCCTGAACACCACTTCGGCCCGAACTCTTCAATATCCAAGATTGTGTGACAAAAGGTGAAATACTAAAACATTCATAACTTTCAGCTCGGGTGTCTGTTTCACGCCCACGAGTAACCAAAATAGCTGGTTCGTTCGTCACAGCCAAAAACAAGTTCGGCCCGAACTCTTCACTGTTCCCGGCCCGAACTTCATTTTCGGCCCGAACTTCAACCTCGGCCCGAACTTCAACCTCGGCCTGAACTCCGACCTCGGCCCGAACTCCGACCTCGGCCCGAACATCATCCTCGGCCCGAACACCGAACTTTGGCCCGAACACCGAACTTCGGCCCGAACACCACTTCGGCCCGAACACCACTTCGGCCCGAACACCACTTCGGCCCGAACACCACTTCGGCCCGAACATCCCTCTTCGGCCCGAACTCTTCAATATCCAAGATTGTGTGACAAAAGGTGCTATACTAAAACATTCATAACTTTCAGCTCGGGTGTCCGTTTCACGCCCACGAGTAACCAAAATAGCTGGTTCGTTCGTCACTGCCAAGAACAAGTTCGGCCCGAACTCTTCACTGTTCCCGGCCCGAACTCCGATCTCGGCCCGAACTTCAATCTCGGCCCGAACATCATCCTCGGCTCGAACACCCTTCGGCCCCAACCCCACTTCGGCCCGAACCCCACTTCGGCCCGAACACCGAACTTTGGCCCGAACACCGAACTTCGGCCCGAACACCACTTCGGCCCGAACATCCCTCTTCGGCCCGAACTCTTCAATATCCAAGATTGTGTGACAAAAGGTGCTATACTAAAATATTCATAACTTTCAGCTCGGGTGTCCGTTTCACGCCCACGAGTAACCAAAATAGCTGGTTCGTTCGTCACTGCCAAGAACAAGTTCGGCCCGAACTCTTCACTGTTCCCGGCCCGAACTTCATTTTCGGCCCGAACTTCAACCTCGGCCCGAACATCATCCTCGGCCCGAACACCGAACTTCGGCCCGAACACCACTTCGGCCCGAACACCACTTCGGCCCGAACTCTTCAATATCCAAGATTGTGTGACAAAAGGTGCTATACTAAAACATTCATAACTTTCAACTCGGGTGTCTGTTTCACGCCCACGAGTAACCAAAATAGCTGGTTCGTTCGTCAGTGCCAAGAACAAGTTCGGCCCGAACTCTTCACTGTTCCCGGCCCGAACTTCATTTTCGGCCCGAACTTCAACCTCGGCCCGAACTTCAACCTCGGCCCGAACTCCGACCTCGGCCCGAACTCCGACCTCGGACCGAACATCATCCTCGGCCCGAACACCGAACTTTGGCCCGAACACCGAACTTCGGCCCGAACACCACTTCGGCCCGAACACCACTTCGGCTCGAACATCCCTCTTTGGCCCGAACTCTTCAATATCCAAGATTGTGTGACAAAAGGTGCTATACTAAAACATTCATAACTTTCAGCTCGGGTGTCCGTTTCACGCCCACGAGTAACCAAAATAGCTGGTTCGTTCGTCACTGCCAAGAACAAGTTCGGCCCGAACTCTTCACTGTTCCCGACCCGAACTTCATTTTCGGCCCGAACTTCAACCTCGACCCGAACTTCAACCTCGGCCTGAACTCCGACCTCGGCCCGAACTTCAACCTCGGCCCGAACATCATCCTCGGCCCGAACACCGAACTTTGGCCTGAACACCACTTCGGCCCGAACTCTTCAATATCCAAGATTGTGTGACAAAAGGTGAAATACTAAAACATTCATAACTTTCAGCTCGGGTGTCTGTTTCACGCCCACGAGTAACCAAAATAGCTGGTTCGTTCGTCACAGCCAAAAACAAGTTCGGCCCGAACTCTTCACTGTTCCCGGCCCGAACTTCATTTTCGGCCCGAACTTCAACCTCGGCCCGAACTTCAACCTCGGCCTGAACTCCGACCTCGGCCCGAACTCCGACCTCGGCCCGAACATCATCCTCGGCCCGAACACCGAACTTTGGCCCGAACACCGAACTTCGGCCCGAACACCACTTCGGCCCGAACACCACTTCGGCCCGAACACCACTTCGGCCCGAACATCCCTCTTCGGCCCGAACTCTTCAATATCCAAGATTGTGTGACAAAAGGTGCTATATTAAATCATTCATAACTTTCAGCTCGAGTGTCCGTTTCACGCCCACGAACACCGACCTCGGCCCGAACATCATCCTCGGCCCGAACACCGAACTTTGGCCTGAACACCGAACTTCGGCCCGAACACCACTTCGGCCCGAACACCACTTCGGCCCGAACATCCCTCATCGGCCCGAACTCTTCAATATCCAAGATTGTGTGACAAAAGGTGCTATACTAAAACATTCATAACTTTCAGCTCGGGTGTCCGTTTCACGCCCACGAATAACCAAAATAGCTGGTTCGTTCGTCACTGCCAAGAACAAATTCAGCCCGAACTCTTCACTGTTCCCGGCCCGAACTTCATTTTCGGCCCGAACTTCAACCTCGGTCCGAACTTCAACCTCGGCCCGAACTCCGACCTCGGCCCAAACTTCAACCTCGGCCCGAACATCACCCTCGGCCCGAACACCACTTTGGCCCGAACACCACTTCGGCCCGAACATCCCACTTCGGCCCGAACACCACTTCGACCCGAACATCCCTCTTCGGCCCGAACTCTTCAATATCCAAGATTGTGTGACAAAAGGTGCTATACTAAAACATTCATAACTTTCAGCTTGGGTGTCCGTTTCACGCCCACGAGTGACCAAAATAGCTGGTTCGTTCGTCACTGCCAAGAACAAGTTTGGCCCGAAATCTTCACTGTTCCCGGCCCGAACTTCATTTTCGGCCCGAACTTCATCCTCGGCCCGAACTTCAAACTCGGCCCGAACTCCGACCTCGTCCTGAACTTCAACCTCGGCCCGAACATCATCCTCGGCCCGAACACCGAACTTCGGCCCGAACACCACTTCGGCCCGAACATCCCACTTTGGCCCGAACACCACTTCGGCTCGAACATCCCTCTTCGGCCCGAACTCTTCAATATCCAAGATTGTGTGACAAAAGGTGCTATACTAAAACATTCATAACTTTCAGCTCGGGTGTCAGTTTCACGCCCACGAGTAACCAAAATAGTTGGTTCGTTCGTCACTGCCAAGAACAAGTCGGCCCGAACTCTTCACTGTTCCCGACCCGAACTTCATTTTCGGCCCAAACTTCAACCTCGGCCCGAACTTCAACCTCGGCCCGAACTCCGACCTCGGCCCGAACTTCAACCTCGGCCCGAACATCATCCTCGGCCCGAACACCGAACTTCGGCCCGAACACCACTTCGGCCCGAACACCACTTAGGCCCGAACTCTTCAATATCCAAGATTGTGTGACAAAAGGTGCTATACTAAAACATTCACAACTTTCAACTCGGGTGTCTGTTTCACGCCCACGAGTAACCAAAATAGCTGGTTCGTTCGTCAGTGCCAAGAACAAGTTCGGCCCGAACTCTTCACTGTTCCCGGCCCGAACTTCATTTTCGGCCCGAACTTCAACCTCGGCCCGAACTTCAACCTCGGCCCGAACTCCGACCTCGGCCCGAACTCCGACCTCGGCCCGAACATCATCCTCGGCCCGAACACCGAACTTTGGCCCGAACACCGAACTTCGGCCCGAACACCACTTCGGCCCGAACACCACTTCGGCCCGAACACCACTTCGGCCCGAACATCCCTCTTCGGCCCGAACTCTTCAATATCCAAGATTGTGTGACAAAAGGTGCTATACTAAAACAGTTATACCTTTCAGCTCGGGTGTCCGTTTCACGCCCACGAGTAACCAAAATAGCTGGTTCGTTCGTCAGTGCCAAGAACAAGTTCGGCCCGAACTCTTCACTGTTCCCGGCCCGAACTTCATTTTCGTCCCGAACTTCAACCTCGGCCCGAACTTCAACCTCGGCCCGAACTCCGACCTCGGCCCGAACTCCGACCTCGGCCCGAACATCATCCTCGGCCCGAACACCGAACTTTGGCCCGAACACCGAACTTCGGCCCGAACACCACTTCGGCCCGAACATCCCTCTTCGGCCCGAACTCTTCAATATCCAAGATTGTGTGACAAAAGGTGCTATACTAAAACATTCATAACTTTCAGCTCGGGTGTCCGTTTCACGCCCACGAGTAACCAAAATAGCTGGTTCGTTCGTCACTGCCAAGAACAAGTTCGGCCCGAACTCTTCACTGTTCCCGACCCGAACTTCATTTTCGGCCCGAACTTCAACCTCGGCCCGAACTTCAACCTCGGCCCGAACTCCGACCTCGGCCCGAACTTCAACCTCGGCCCGAACATCATCCACGGCCCGAACACCGAACTTCGGCCTGAACACCACTTCGGCCCGAACTCTTCAATATCCAAGATTGTGTGACAAAAGGTGAAATACTAAAACATTCATAACTTTCAGCTCGGGTGTCTGTTTCACGCCCACGAGTAACCAAAATAGCTGGTTCGTTCGTCACAGCCAAAAACAAGTTCGGCCCGAACTCTTCACTGTTCCCGGCCCGAACTTCATTTTCGGCCCGAACTTCAAACTCGGCCCGAACTTCAACCTCGGCCTGAACTCCGACCTCGGCCCGAACTCCGACCTCGGCCCGAACATCATCCTCGGCCCGAACACCGAACTTTGGCCCGAACACCGAACTTCGGCCCGAACACCACTTCGGCCCGAACACCACTTCGGCCCGAACACCACTTCGGCCCGAACACCACTTCGGCCCGAACATCCCTCTTCGGCCCGAACTCTTTAATATCCAAGATTGTGTGACAAAAGGTGCTATACTAAAACATTCATAACTTTCAGCTCGGGTGTCCGTTTCACGCCCACGAGTAACCAAAATAGCTGGTTCGTTCGTCACTGCCAAGAACAAGTTCGGCCCGAACTCTTCACTGTTCCCGGCCCGAACTCCGATCTCGGCCCGAACTTCAATCTCGGCCCGAACATCATCCTCGGCCCGAACACCCTTCGGCCCGAACCCCACTTCGGCCCGAACACCGAACTTTGGCCCGAACACCGAACTTCGGCCCGAACACCACTTCGGCCCGAACATCCCTCTTCGGCCCGAACTCTTCAATATCCAAGATTGTGTGACAAAAGGTGCTATACTAACATATTCATAACTTTCAGCTCGGGTGTCCGTTTCACGCCCACGAGTAACCAAAATAGCTGGTTCGTTCGTCACTGCCAAGAACAAGTTCGGCCCGAACTCTTCACTGTTCCCGGCCCGAACTTCATTTTCGGCCCGAACTTCAACCTCGGCCCGAACATCATCCTCGGCCCGAACACCGAACTTCGGCCCGAACACCACTTCGGCCCGAACACCACTTCGGCCCGAACTCTTCAATATCCAAGATTGTGTGACAAAAGGTGCTATACTAAAACATTCATAACTTTCAACTCGGGTGTCTGTTTCACGCCCACGAGTAACCAAAATAGCTGGTTCGTTCGTCAGTGCCAAGAACAAGTTCGGCCCGAACTCTTCACTGTTCCCGGCCCGAACTTCATTTTCGGCCCGAACTTCAACCTCGGCCCGAACTTCAACCTCGGCCCGAACTCCGACCTCGGCCCGAACTCCGACCTCGGACCGAACATCATCCTCGGCCCGAACACCGAACTTTGGCCCGAACACCGAACTTCGGCCCGAACACCACTTCGGCCCGAACACCACTTCGGCCCGAACATCCCTCTTTGGCCCGAACTCTTCAATATCCAAGATTGTGTGACAAAAGGTGCTATACTAAAACATTCATAACTTTCAGCTCGGGTGTCCGTTTCACGCCCACGAGTAACCAAAATAGCTGGTTCGTTCGTCACTGCCAAGAACAAGTTCGGCCCGAACTCTTCACTGTTCCCGACCCGAACTTCATTTTCGGCCCGAACTTCAACCTCGGCCCGAACTTCAACCTCGGCCCGAACTCCGACCTCGGCCCGAACTTCAACCTCGGCCCGAACATCATCCTCGGCCCGAACACCGAACTTTGGCCTGAACACCACTTCGGCCCGAACTCTTCAATATCCAAGATTGTGTGACAAAAGGTGAAATACTAAAACATTCATAACTTTCAGCTCGGGTGTCTGTTTCACGCCCACGAGTAACCAAAATAGCTGGTTCGTTCGTCACAGCCAAAAACAAGTTCGGCCCGAACTCTTCACTGTTCCCGGCCCGAACTTCATTTTCGGCCCGAACTTCAACCTCGGCCCGAACTTCAACCTCGGCCTGAACTCCGACCTCGGCCCGAACTCCGACCTCGGCCCGAACATCATCCTCGGCCCGAACACCGAACTTTGGCCCGAACACCGAACTTCGGCCCGAACACCACTTCGGCCCGAACACCACTTCGGCCCGAACACCACTTCGGCCCGAACATCCCTCTTCGGCCCGAACTCTTCAATATCCAAGATTGTGTGACAAAAGGTGCTATATTAAATCATTCATAACTTTCAGCTCGAGTGTCCGTTTCACGCCCACGAACACCGACCTCGGCCCGAACATCATCCTCGGCCCGAACACCGAACTTTGGCCTGAACACCGAACTTCGGCCCGAACACCACTTCGGCCCGAACACCACTTCGGCCCGAACATCCCTCTTCGGCCCGAACTGTTCAATATCCAAGATTGTGTGACAAAAGGTGCTATACTAAAACATTCATAACTTTCAGCTCGGGTGTCCGTTTCACGGCCACGAATAACCAAAATAGCTGGTTCGTTCGTCACTGCCAAGAACAAATTCAGCCCGAACTCTTCACTGTTCCCGGCCCGAACTTCATTTTCGGCCCGATCTTCAACCTCGGTCCGAACTTCAACCTCGGCCCGAACTCCGACCTCGGCCCAAACTTCAACCTCGGCCCGAACATCACCCTCGGCCCGAACACCACTTTGGCCCGAACACCACTTCGGCCCGAACATCCCACTTCGGCCCGAACACCACTTCGACCCGAACATCCCTCTTCGGCCCGAACTCTTCAATATCCAAGATTGTGTGACAAAAGGTGCTATACTAAAACATTCATAACTTTCAGCTTGGGTGTCCGTTTCACGCCCACGAGTGACCAAAATAGCTGGTTCGTTCGTCACTGCCAAGAACAAGTTCGGCCCGAAATCTTCACTGTTCCCGGCCCGAACTTCATTTTCGGCCCGAACTTCATCCTCGGCCCGAACTTCAACCTCGGCCCGAACTCCGACCTCGGCCTGAACTTCAACCTCGGCCCGAACATCATCCTCGGCCCGAACACCGAACTTCGGCCCGAACACCACTTCGGCCCGAACATCCCACTTCGGCCCGAACACCACTTCGGCTCGAACATCCCTCTTCGGCCCGAACTCTTCAATATCCAAGATTGTGTGACAAAAGGTGCTATACTAAAACATTCATAACTTTCAGCTCGGGTGTCAGTTTCACGCCCACGAGTAACCAAAATAGTTGGTTCGTTCGTCACTGCCAAGAACAAGTCGGCCCGAACTCTTCACTGTTCCCGACCCGAACTTCATTTTCGGCCCGAACTTCAACCTCGGCCCGAACTTCAACCTCGGCCCGAACTCCGACCTCGGCCCGAACTTCAACCTCGGCCCGAACATCATCCTCGGCCCGAACACCGAACTTCAGCCCGAACACCACTTCGGCCCAAACACCACTTAGGCCCGAACTCTTCAATATCCAAGATTGTGTGACAAAAGGTGCTATACTAAAACATTCACAACTTTCAACTCGGGTGTCTGTTTCACGCCCACGAGTAACCAAAATAGCTGGTTCGTTCGTCAGTGCCAAGAACAAGTTCGGCCCGAACTCTTCACTGTTCCCGGCCCGAACTTCATTTTCGGCCCGAACTTCAACCTCGGCCCGAACTTCAACCTCGGCCCGAACTCCGACCTCGGCCCGAACTCCGACCTCGGCCCGAACATCATCCTCGGCCCGAACACCGAACTTCGGCTCGAACACCGAACTTCGGCCCGAACACCACTTCGGCCCGAACACCACTTCGGCCCGAACACCACTTCGGCCCGAACATCCCTCTTCGGCCCGAACTCTTCAATATCCAAGATTGTGTGACAAAAGGTGCTATACTAAAACAGTTATACCTTTCAGCTCGGGTGTCCGTTTCACGCCCACGAGTAACCAAAATAGCTGGTTCGTTCGTCAGTGCCAAGAACAAGTTCGGCCCGAACTCTTCACTGTTCCCGGCCCGAACTTCATTTTCGTCCCGAACTTCAACCTCGGCCCGAACTTCAACCTCGGCCCGAACTCCGACCTCGGCCCGAACTCCGACCTCGGCCCGAACATCATCCTCGGCCCGAACACCGAACTTTGGCCCGAACACCGAACTTCGGCCCGAACACCACTTCGGCCCGAACACCACTTCGGCCCGAACATCCCTCTTCGGCCCGAACTCTTCAATATCCAAGATTGTGTGACAAAAGGTGCTATACTAAAACATTCATAACTTTCAGCTCGGGTGTCCGTTTCACGCCCACGAGTAACCAAAATAGCTGGTTCGTTCGTCACTGCCAAGAACTAGTTCGGCCCGAACTCCTCACTGTTCCCGACCCGAACTTCATTTTCGGCCCGAAATTCAACCTCGGCCCGAACTTCAACCTCGGCCCGAACTCCGACCTCGGCCCGAACTTCAACCTCGGCCCGAACATCATCCATGGCCCGAACATCGAACTTCGGCCTGAACACCACTTCGGCCCGAACTCTTCAATATCCAAGATTGTGTGACAAAAGGTGAAATACTAAAACATTCATAACTTTCAGCTCGGGTGTCTGTTTCACGCCCACGAGTAACCAAAATAGCTGGTTCGTTCGTCACAGCCAAAAACAAGTTCAGCCCGAACTCTTCACTGTTCCTGGCCCGAACTTCATTTTCGGCCCGAACTTCAACCTCGGCCCGAACTTCAACCTCGGCCTGAACTCCGACCTCGGCCCGAACTCCGACCTCGGCCCGAACATCATCCTCGGCCCGAACACCGAACTTTGGCCCGAACACCGAACTTCGGCCCGAACACCACTTCGGCCCGAACACCACTTCGGCCCGAACACCACTTCGGCCCGAACATCCCTCTTCGGCCCGAACTCTTCAATATCCAAGATTGTGTGACAAAAGGTGCTATACTAAAACATTCATAACTTTCAGCTCGGGTGTCCGTTTCACGCCCACGAATAACCAAAATAGCTGGTTCGTTCGTCACTGCCAAGAACAAATTCAGCCCGAACTCTTCACTCTTCCCGGCCCGAACTTCATTTTCGGCCCGAACTTCAACCTCGGTCCGAACTTCAACCTCGGCCCGAACTCCGACCTCGGCCCAAACTTCAACCTCGGCCCGAACATCACCCTCGGCCCGAACACCACTTTGGCCCGAACACCACTTCGGCCCGAACATCCCACTTCGGCCCGGACACCACTTAGGCCCGAACTCTTCAATATCCAAGATTGTGTGACAAAAGGTGCTATACTAAAACATTCATAACTTTCAGCTCGGGTGTCTGTTTCACGCCCACGAGTAACCAAAATAGCTGGTTCGTTCGTCACTGCCAAGAACATGTTCGGCCCGAACTCTTCACTGTTCCCGGCCCGAACTTCATTTTCGGCCCGAACTCCGACCTCGGCCCGAACTCCGACCTCGGCCCGAACATCATCCTCGGCCCGAACACCGAACTTGGGCCCGAACACCGAACTTCGGCCCGAACACCACTTCGGCCCGAACATCCCTCTTCGGCCCGAACTCTTCAATATCCAAGATTGTGTGACAAAAGGTGCTATACTAAAACATTCATAACTTTCAGCTCGGGTGTCAGTTTCACGCCCACGAGTAACCAAAATAGTTGGTTCGTTCGTCACTGCCAAGAACAAGTCGGCCCGAACTCTTCACTGTTCCCGACCCGAACTTCATTTTCGGCCCGAATTTCAACCTCGGCCCGAACTCCGACCTCGGCCCGAACTTCAACCTCGGCCCGAACATCATCCTCGGCCCGAACACCGAACTTCGGCCCGAACACCACTTCGGCCCGAACACCACTTCGGCCCGAACTCTTCAATATCCTAGATTGTGTGACAAAAGGTGCTATACTAAAACATTCATAACTTTCAGCTCGGGTGTCTGTTTCACGCCCACGAGTAACCAAAATAGCTGGTTCGTTCGTCACTGCCAAGAACAAGTTCGGCCCGAACTCTTCACTGTTCCCGGCCCGAACTTCAACCTCGGCCCGAACTCCGACCTCGGCCCGAACATCATCCTCGGTCCGAACACCGAACTTCGGCCCGAACACCGAACTTCGGCCCGAACACCACTTCGGCCCGAACACCACTTCGGCCCGAACACCACTTCGGCCCGAACATCCCTCTTCGGCCCGAACTCTTCAATATCCAAGATTGTGTGACAAAAGGTGCTATACTAAAACATTCATAACTTTCTGCTTGGGTGTCCGTTTCACGCCCACGAGTAACCAAAATAGCTGGTTCGTTCGTCACTGCCAAGAACAAGTTCGGCCCGAACTCTTCACTGTTCCCGACCCGAACTTCATTTTCGGCCCGAACTTCAACCTCGGCCCGAACTTCAACCTCGGCCCGAACTCCGACCTCGGCCCGAACTTCAACCTCGGCCCGAACATCATCCTCGGCCCTAACACCGAACTTCGGCCTGAACACCACTTCGGCCCGAACTCTTCAATATCCAAGATTGTGTGACAAAAGGTGAAATACTAAAACATTCATAACTTTCAGCTCGGGTGTCTGTTTCACGCCCACGAGTAACCAAAATAGCTGGTTCGTTCGTCACAGCCAAAAACATGTTCGGCCCGAATTCTTCACTGTTCCCGGCCCGAACTTCATTTTCGGCCCGAACTTCAACCTCGGCCCGAACTTCAACCTCGGCCTGAACTCCGACCTCGGCCCGAACTCCGACCTCGGCCCGAACATCATCCTCTGCCCGAACACCGAACTTTGGCCCGAACACCGAACTTCGGCCCGAACACCAGTTCGGCCCGAACACCACTTCGGCCCGAACATCCCTCTTCGGCCCGAACTCTTCAATATCCAAGATTGTGTGACAAAAGGTGCTATACTAAAACATTCATAACTTTCAGCTCGGGTGTCCGTTTCACGCCCACGAATAACAAAAATAGCTGGTTCGTTCGTCACTGCCAAGAACAAATTCAGCCCGAACTCTTCACTCTTCCCGGCCCGAACTTCATTTTCGGCCCGAACTTCAACCTCGGTCCGAACTTCAACCTCGGCCCGAACTCCGACCTCGGCCCAAACTTCAACCTCGGCCCGAACATCACCCTCGGCCCGAACACCACTTTGGCCCGAACACCACTACGGCCCGAACATCCCACTTCGGCCCGAACACCACTTAGGCCCGAACTCTTCAATATCCAAGATTGTGTGACAAAAGGTGCTATACTAAAACATTCATAACTTTCAGCTCGGGTGTCAGTTTCACGCCCACGAGTAACCAAAATAGTTGGTTCGTTCGTCACTGCCAAGAACAAGTCGGCCCGAACTCTTCACTGTTCCCGACCCGAACTTCATTTTCGGCCCGAACTTCAACCTCGGCCCGAACTTCAACCTCGGCCCGAACTCCGACCTCGGCCCGAACTTCAACCTCGGCCCGAACATCATCCTCGGCCCTAACACCGAACTTCGGCCTGAACACCACTTCGGCCCGAACTCTTCAATATCCAAGATTGTGTGACAAAAGGTGAAATACTAAAACATTCATAACTTTCAGCTCGGGTGTCTGTTTCACGCCCACGAGTAACCAAAATAGCTGGTTCGTTCGTCACAGCCAAAAACATGTTCGGCCCGAATTCTTCACTGTTCCCGGCCCGAACTTCATTTTCGGCCCGAACTTCAACCTCGGCCCGAACTTCAACCTCGGCCTGAACTCCGACCTCGGCCCGAACTCCGACCTCGGCCCGAACATCATCCTCTGCCCGAACACCGAACTTTGGCCCGAACACCGAACTTCGGCCCGAACACCAGTTCGGCCCGAACACCACTTCGGCCCGAACATCCCTCTTCGGCCCGAACTCTTCAATATCCAAGATTGTGTGACAAAAGGTGCTATACTAAAACATTCATAACTTTCAGCTCGGGTGTCCGTTTCACGCCCACGAATAACCAAAATAGCTGGTTCGTTCGTCACTGCCAAGAACAAATTCAGCCCGAACTCTTCACTCTTCCCGGCCCGAACTTCATTTTCGGCCCGAACTTCAACCTCGGTCCGAACTTCAACCTCGGCCCGAACTCCGACCTCGGCCCAAACTTCAACCTCGGCCCGAACATCACCCTCGGCCCGAACACCACTTTGGCCCGAACACCACTACGGCCCGAACATCCCACTTCGGCCCGAACACCACTTAGGCCCGAACTCTTCAATATCCAAGATTGTGTGACAAAAGGTGCTATACTAAAACATTCATAACTTTCAGCTCGGGTGTCAGTTTCACGCCCACGAGTAACCAAAATAGTTGGTTCGTTCGTCACTGCCAAGAACAAGTCGGCCCGAACTCTTCACTGTTCCCGACCCGAACTTCATTTTCGGCCCGAACTTCAACCTCGGCCCGAACTTCAACCTCGGCCCGAACTCCGACCTCGGCCCGAACTTCAACCTCGGCCCGAACATCATCCTCGGCCCTAACACCGAACTTCGGCCTGAACACCACTTCGGCCCGAACTCTTCAATATCCAAGATTGTGTGACAAAAGGTGAAATACTAAAACATTCATAACTTTCAGCTCGGGTGTCTGTTTCACGCCCACGAGTAACCAAAATAGCTGGTTCGTTCGTCACAGCCAAAAACAAGTTCGGCCCGAATTCTTCACTGTTCCCGGCCCGAACTTCATTTTCGGCCCGAACTTCAACCTCGGCCCGAACTTCAACCTCGGCCTGAACTCCGACCTCGGCCCGAACTCCGACCTCGGCCCGAACATCATCCTCTGCCCGAACACCGAACTTTGGCCCGAACACCGAACTTCGGCCCGAACACCACTTCGGCCCGAACACCACTTCGGCCCGAACATCCCTCTTCGGCCCGAACTCTTCAATATCCAAGATTGTGTGACAAAAGGTGCTATACTAAAACATTCATAACTTTCAGCTCGGGTGTCCGTTTCACGCCCACGAATAACCAAAATAGCTGGTTCGTTCGTCACTGCCAAGAACAAATTCAGCCTGAACTCTTCACTCTTCCCGGCCCGAACTTCATTTTCGGCCCGAACTTCAACCTCGGTCCGAACTTCAACCTCGGCCCGAACTCCGACCTCGGCCCAAACTTCAACCTCGGCCCGAACATCACCCTCGGCCCGAACACCACTTTGGCCCGAACACCACTACGGCCCGAACATCCCACTTCGGCCCGAACACCACTTAGGCCCGAACTCTTCAATATCCAAGATTGTGTGACAAAAGGTGCTATACTAAAACATTCATAACTTTCAGCTCGGGTGTCTTTTTCACGCCCACGAGTAACCAAAATAGCTGGTTCGTTCGTCACTGCCAAGAACAAGTTCGGCCCGAACTCTTCACTGTTCCCGGCCCGAACTTCATTTTCGGCCCGAACTTCAACCTCGGCCCGAACTCCGACGTCGACCCGAACTCCGACCTCGGCCCGAACATCATCCTCGGCCCGAACACCGAACTTTGGCCCGAACACCGAACTTCGGCCCGAACACCACTTCGGCCCGAACACCACTTCGGCCCGAACATCCCTCTTCGGCCCGAACTCTTCAATATCCAAGATTGTGTGACAAAAGGTGCTATACTAAAACATTCATAACTTTCAGCTCGGGTGTCAGTTTCACGCCCACGAGTAACCAAAATAGTTGGTTCGTTCGTCACTGCCAAGAACAAGTCGGCCCGAACTCTTCACTGTTCCCGACCCGAACTTCATTTTCGGCCCGAACTTCAACCTCGGCCCGAACTCCGACCTCGGCCCGAACTTCAACCTCGGCCCGAACATCATCCTCGGCCCGAACACCGAACTTCGGCCCGAACACCACTTCGGCCCGAACACCACTTCGGCCCGAACTCTTCAATATCCAAGATTGTGTGACAAAAGGTGCTATACTAAAACATTCATAACTTTCAGCTCGGGTGTCTGTTTCACGCCCACGAGTAACCAAAATAGCTGGTTCGTTCGTCACTGCCAAGAACAAGTTCGGCCCGAACTCTTCACTGTTCCCGGCCCGAACTTCAACCTCGGCCCGAACTCCGACCTCGGCCCGAACATCATCCTCGGCCCGAACACCGAACTTTGGCCCGAACACCGAACTTCGGCCCGAACACCACTTCGGCCCGAACACCACTTCGGCCCGAACATCCCTCTTCGGCCCGAACTCTTCAATATCCAAGATTGTGTGACAAAAGGTGCTATACTAAAACATTCATAACTTTCAGCTCGGGTGTCCGTTTCACGCCCACGAGTAACCAAAATAGCTGGTTCGTTCGTCACTGCCAAGAACAAGTTCGGCCCGAACTCTTCACTGTTCCCGACCCGAACTTCATTTTCGGCCCGAACTTCAACCTTGGCCCGAACTTCAACCTCGGCCCGAACTCCGACCTCGGCCCGAACTTCAACCTCGGCCCGAACATCATCCTCGGCCCGAACACCGAACTTCGGCCTGAACACCACTTCGGCCCGAACTCTTCAATATCCAAGATTGTGTGACAAAAGGTGAAATACTAAAACATTCATAACTTTCAGCTCGGGTGTCTGTTTCACGCCCACGAGTAACCAAAATAGCTGGTTCGTTCGTCACAGCCAAAAACAAGTTCGGCCCGAATTCTTCACTGTTCCCGGCCCGAACTTCATTTTCGGCCCGAACTTCAACCTCGGCCCGAACTTCAACCTCGGCCTGAACTCCGACCTCGGCCCGAACTCCGACCTCGGCCCGAACATCATCCTCGGCCCGAACACCGAACTTTGGCCCGAACACCGAACTTCGGCCCGAAAACCTCTTCGGCCCGAACACCACTTCGGCCCGAACACCACTTCGGCCCGAACATCCCTCTTCGGCCCGAACTCTTCAATATCCAAGATTGTGTGACAAAAGGTGCTATACTAAAACATTCATAACTTTCAGCTCGGGTGTCAGTTTCACGCCCACGAGTAACCAAAATAGTTGGTTCGTTCGTCACTGCCAAGAACAAGTCGGCCCGAACTCTTCACTGTTCCCGACCCGAACTTCATTTTCGGCCCGAACTTCAACCTCGGCCCGAACTCCGACCTCGGCCCGAACTTCAACCTCGGCCCGAACTTCAACCTCGGCCCGAACATCATCCTCGGCCCGAACACCGAACTTCGGCCCGAACACCACTTCGGCCCGAACACCACTTCGGCCCGAACTCTTCAATATCCAAGATTGTGTGACAAAAGGTGCTATACTAAAACATTCATAACTTACAGCTCGGGTGTCTGTTTCACGCCCACGAGTAACCAAAATAGCTAGTTCGTTCGTCACTGCCAAGAACAAGTTCGGCTCGAACTCTTCACTGTTCCCGGCCCGAACTTCAACCTCGACCCGAACTCCGACCTCGGCCCGAACATCATCCTCGGCCCGAACACCGAACTTTGGCCTGAACACCGAACTTCGGCCCGAACACCACTTCGGCCCGAACACCACTTCGGCCCGAACACCACTTCGGCCCGAACATCCCTCTTCGGCCCGAACTCTTCAATATCCAAGATTGTGTGACAAAAGGTGCTATACTAAAACATTCATAACTTTCAGCTCGGGTGTCCGTTTCACGCCCACGAATAACCAAAATAGCTGGTTCGTTCGTCACTGCCAAGAACAAATTCAGCCCGAACTCTTCACTGTTCCCGGCCCGAACTTCATTTTCGGCCCGAACTTCAACCTCGGTCCGAACTTCAACCTCGGCCCGAACTCCGACCTCGGCCCAAACTTCAACCTCGGCCCGAACATCACCCTCGGCCCGAACACCACTTTGGCCCGAACACCACTTCGGCCCGAACATCCCACTTCGGCCCGAACACCACTTCGACCCGAACATCCCTCTTCGGCCCGAACTCTTCAATATCCAAGATTGTGTGACAAAAGGTGCTATACTAAAACATTCATAACTTTCAGCTTGGGTGTCCGTTTCACGCCCACGAGTGACCAAAATAGCTGGTTCGTTCGTCACTGCCAAGAACAAATTCGGCCCGAAATCTTCACTGTTCCCGGCCCGAACTTCATTTTCGGCCCGAACTTATCCTCGGCCCGAACTTCAACCTCGGCCCGAACTCCGACCTCGGCCTGAACTTCAACCTCGGCCCGAACATCATCCTCGGCCCGAACACCGAACTTCGGCCCGAACACCACTTCGGCCCGAACATCCCACTTCGGCCCGAACACCCCTCTTCGGCCCGAACTCTTCAATATCCAAGATTGTGTGACAAAAGGTGTTATACTAAAACATTCATAACTTTCAGCTCGGGTGTCAGTTTCACGCCCACGAGTAACCAAAATAGTTGGTTCGTTCGTCACTGCCAAGAACAAGTCGGCCCGAACTCTTCACTGTTCCCGACCCGAACTTCATTTTCGGCCCGAACTTCAACCTCGGCCCGAACTTCAACCTCGGCCCGAACTCCGACCTCGGCCCGAACTTCAACCTCGGCCCGAACATCATCCTCGGCCCGAACACCGAACTTCGGCCCGAACACCACTTCGGCCCGAACACCACTTAGGCCCGAACTCTTCAATATCCAAGATTGTGTGACAAAAGGTGCTATACTAAAACATTCATAACTTTCAACTCGGGTGTCTGTTTAACGCCCACGAGTAACCAAAATAGCTGGTTCGTTCGTCAGTGCCAAGAACAAGTTCGGCCCGAACTCTTCACTGTTCCCGGCCCGAACTTCATTTTCGGCCCGAACTTCATCCTCGGCCCGAACTCCGACCTCGGCCCGAACTCCGACCTCGGCCCGCACATCATCCTCGGCCCGAACACCGAACTTTGGCCCGAACACCGAACTTCGGCCCGAACACCACTTCGGCCCGAACACCACTTCGGCCCGAACACCACTTCGGCCCGAACATCCCTCTTCGGCCCGAACTCTTCAATATCCAAGATTGTGTGACAAAAGGTGCTATACTAAAACATTTATAACTTTCAGCTCGGGTGTCCGTTTCACGCCCACGAGTAACCAAAATAGCTGGTTCGTTCGTCAGTGCCAAGAACAAGTTCGGCCCGAACTCTTCACTGTTCCCGGCCCGAACTTCATTTTCGGCCCGAACTTCAACCTCGGCCCGAACTTCAACCTCGGCCCGAACTCCGACCTCGGCCCGAACATCATCCTCGGCCCGAACACCGAACTTTGGCCCGAACACCGAACTTCGGCCCGAACACCGAACTTCGGCCCAAACACCACTTCGGCCCGAACACCACTTCGGCCCGAACATCCCTCTTCGGCCCGAACTCTTCAATATCCAAGATTGTGTGACAAAAGGTGCTATACTAAAACATTCATAACTTTCAGCTCGGGTGTCCGTTTCACGCCCACGAGTAACCAAAATAGTTGGTTCGTTCGTCACTGCCAAGAACAAGTTCGGCCCGAACTCTTCACTGTTCCCGACCCGAACTTCATTTTCGGCCCGAACTTCAACCTCGGCCCGAACTCCGACCTCGGCCCGAACTTCAACCTCGGCCCGAACATCATCCTCGGCCCGAACACCGAACTTCGGCCTGAACACCACTTCGGCCCGAACTCTTCAATATCCAAGATTGTGTGACAAAAGGTGAAATACTAAAACATTCATAACTTTCAGCTCGGGTGTCTGTTTCACGCCCACGAGTAACCAAAATAGCTGGTTCGTTCGTCACAGCCAAAAACAAGTTCGGCCCGAACTCTTCACTGTTCCCGGCCCGAACTTCATTTCCGGCCCGAACTTCAACCTCGGCCCGAACTTCAACCTCGGCCTGAACTCCGACCTCGGCCCGAACTCCGACCTCGGCCCGAACATCATCCTCGGCCCGAACACCGAACTTTGGCCCGAACACCGAACTTCGGCCCGAACACCACTTCGGCCCGAACACCACTTCGGCCCGAACACCACTTCGGCCCGAACATCCCTCTTCGGCCCGAACTCTTCAATATCCAAGATTGTGTGACAAAAGGTGCTATACTAAAACATTCATAACTTTCAGCTCGGGTGTCAGTTTCACGCCCACGAGTAACCAAAATAGTTGGTTCGTTCGTCACTGCCAAGAACAAGTCGGCCCGAACTCTTCACTGTTCCCGACCCGAACTTCATTTTCGGCCCGAACTTCAACCTCGGCCCGAACTCCGACCTCGGCCCGAACTCCGACCTCGGCCCAAACTTCAACCTCGGCCCGAACATCATCCTCGGCCCGAACACCGAACTTCGGCCCGAACACCACTTCGGCCCGAACACCACTTCGGCCCGAACTCTTCAATATCCAAGATTGTGTGACAAAAGGTACTATACTAAAACATTCATAACTTTCAGCTCGGGTGTCTGTTTCACGCCCACGAGTAACCAAAATTGCTAGTTCGTTCGTCACTGCCAAGAACAAGTTCGGCTCGAACTCTTCACTGTTCCCGGCCCGAACTTCAACCTCGGCCCGAACTCCGACCTCGGCCCGAACATCATCCTCGGCCCGAACACCGAACTTTGGCCCGAACACCGAACTTCGGCCCGAACACCACTTCGGCCCGAACACCACTTCGGCCCGAACACCACTTCGGCCCGAACATCCCTCTTCGGCCCGAACTCTTCAATATCCAAGATTGTGTGACAAAAGGTGCTATACTATAACATTCATAACTTTCAGCTCGGGTGTCCGTTTCACGCCCACGAGTAACCAAAATAGCTGGTTCGTTCGTCACTGCCAAGAACAAGTTCGGCCCGAACTCTTCACTGTTCCCGACCCGAACTTCATTTTCGGCCCGAACTTCAACCTCGGCCCGAACTTCAACCTCGGCCCGAACTCCGACCTCGGCCCGAACTTCAACCTCGGCCCGAACATCATCCTCGGCCCGAACACCGAACTTCGGCCTGAACACCACTTCGACCCGAACTCTTCAATATCCAAGATTGTGTGACAAAAGGTGAAATACTAAAACATTCATAACTTTCAGCTCGGGTGTCTGTTTCACGCCCACGAGTAACCAAAATAGCTGGTTCGTTCGTCACAGCCAAAAACAAGTTCGGCCCGAACTCTTCACTGTTCCCGGCCCGAACTTCATTTTCGGCCAGAACCTCAACCTCGGCCCGAACTTCAACCTCGGCCTGAACTCCGACCTCGGCCCGAACTCCGACCTCGGCCCGAACATCATCCTCGGCCCGAACACCGAACTTTGGCCTGAACACCGAACTTCGGCCCGAACACCACTTCGGCCCGAACACCACTTCGGCCCGAACATCCCTCTTCGGCCCGAACTCTTCAATATCCAAGATTGTGTGACAAAAGGTGCTATACTAAAACATTCATAACTTTCAGCTCGGGTGTCCGTTTCACGCCCACGAATAACCAAAATAGCTGGTTCGTTCGTCACTGCCAAGAACAAATTCAGCCCGAACTCTTCACTGTTCCCGGCCCGAACTTCATTTTCGGCCCGAACTTCAACCTCGGTCCGAACTTCAACCTCGGCCCGAACTCCGACCTCGGCCCAAACTACAACCTCGGCCCGAACATCACCCTCGGCCCGAACACCACTTTGGGCCGAACACCACTTCGGCCCGAACATCCCACTTCGGCCCGAACACCACTTCGACCCGAACATCCCTCTTCGGCCCGAACTCTTCAATATCCAAGATTGTGTGACAAAAGGTGCTATACTAAAACATTCATAACTTTCAGCTTGGGTGTCCGTTTCACGCCCACGAGTGACCAAAATAGCTGGTTCGTTCGTCACTGCCAAGAACAAGTTCGGCCCGAAATCTTCACTGTTCCCGGCCCGAACTTCATTTTCGGCCCGAACTTATCCTCGGCCCGAACTTCAACCTCGGCCCGAACTCCGACCTCGGCCTGAACTTCAACCTCGGCCCGAACATCATCCTCGGCCCGAACACCGAACTTCGGCCCGAACACCACTTCGGCCCGAACATCCCACTTCGGCCCGAACACCACTTCGGCTCGAACATCCCTCTTCGGCCCGAACTCTTCAATATCCAAGATTGTGTGACAAAAGGTGCTATACTAAAACATTCATAACTTTCAGCTCGGGTGTCAGTTTCACGCCCACGAGTAACCAAAATAGTTGGTTCGTTCGTCACTGCCAAGAACAAGTCGGCCCGAACTCTTCACTGTTCCCGACCCGAACTTCATTTTCGGCCCGAACTTCAACCTCGGCCCGAACTTCAACCTCGGCCCGAACTCCGACCTCGGCCCGAACTTCAACCTCGGCCCGAACATCATCCTCGGCCCGAACACCGAACTTCGGCCCGAACACCACTTCGGCCCGAACCCCACTTAGGCCCGAACTCTTCAATATCCAAGATTGTGTGACAAAAGGTGCTATACTAAAACATTCATAACTTTCAACTCGGGTGTCTGTTTAACGCCCACGAGTAACCAAAATAGCTGGTTCGTTCGTCAGTGCCAAGAACAAGTTCGGCCCGAACTCTTCACTGTTCCCGGCCCGAACTTCATTTTCGGCCCGAACTTCAACCTCGGCCCGAACTCCGACCTCGGCCCGAACTCCGACCTCGGCCCGCACATCATCCTCGGCCCGAACACCGAACTTCGGCCCGAACACCGAACTTCGGCCCGAACACCACTTCGGCCCGAACACCACTTCGGCCCGAACACCACTTCGGCCCGAACATCCCTCTTCGGCCCGAACTCTTCAATATCCAAGATTGTGTGACAAAAGGTGCTATACTAAAACATTTATAACTTTCAGCTCGGGTGTCCGTTTCACGCCCACGAGTAACCAAAATAGCTGGTTCGTTCGTCAGTGCCAAGAACAAGTTCGGCCCGAACTCTTCACTGTTCCCGGCCCGAACTTCATTTTCGGCCCGAACTTCAACCTCGGCCCGAACTTCAACCTCGGCCCGAACTCCGACCTCGGCCCGAACATCATCCTCGGCCCGAACACCGAACTTTGGCCCGAACACCGAACTTCGGCCCGAACACCGAACTTCGGCCCGAACACCACTTTGGCCCGAACATCCCACTTCGTCCCGAACACCACTTCGACCCGAACATCCCTCTTCGGCCCGAACTCTTCAATATCCAAGATTGTGTGACAAAAGGTGCTATACTAAAACATTCATAACTTTCAGCTTGGGTGTCCGTTTCACGCCCACGAGTGACCAAAATAGCTGGTTCGTTCGTCACTGCCAAGAACAAGTTCGGCCCGAAATCTTCACTGTTCCCGGCCCGAACTTCATTTTCGGCCCGAACTTCATCCTCGGCCCGAACTTCAACCTCGGCCCGAACTCCGACCTCGGCCTGAACTTCAACCTCGGCCCGAACATCATCCTCGGCCCGAACACCGAACTTCGGCCCGAAGACCACTTCGGCCCGAACATCCCACTTCGGCCCGAACACCACTTCGACTCGAACATCCCTCTTCGGCCCGAACTCTTCAATATCCAAGATTGTGTGACAAAAGGTGCTATACTAAAACATTCATAACTTTCAGCTCGGGTGTCAGTTTCACGCCCACGAGTAACCAAAATAGTTGGTTCGTTCGTCACTGCCAAGAACAAGTCGGCCCGAACTCTTCACTGTTCCCGACCCGAACTTCATTTTCGGCCCGAACTTCAACCTCGGCCCGAACTTCTACCTCGGCCCGAACTCCGACCTAGGCCCGAACTTCAACCTCGGCCCGAACATCATCCTCCGCCCGAAAACCGAACTTCGGCCCGAACACCACTTCGGCCCGAACACCACTTAGGCCCGAACTCTTCAATATCCAAGATTGTGTGACAAAAGGTGCTATACTAAAACATTCATAACTTTCAGCTCGGGTGTCTGTTTCACGCCCACGAGTAACCAAAATAGCTGGTTCGTTCGTCACTGCCAAGAACAAGTTCGGCCCGAACTCTTCACTGTTCCCGGCCCGAACTTCATTTTCGGCCCGAACTTCAACCTCGGCCCGAACTTCAACCTCGGCCCGAACTCCGACCTCGGCCCGAACTCCGACCTCGGCCCGAACATCATCCTCGGCCCGAACACCGAACTTTGGCCCGAACACCGAACTTCGGCCCGAACACCACTTCGGCCCGAACACCACTTCGGCCCGAACATCCCTCTTCGGCCCGAACTCTTCAATATCCAAGATTGTGTGACAAAAGGTGCTATACTAAAACATTCATAACTTTCAGCTCGGGTGTCCGTTTCACGCCCACGAATAACCAAAATAGCTGGTTCGTTCGTCACTGCCAAGAACAAATTCAGCCCGAACTCTTCACTGTTCCCGGCCCGAACTTCATTTTCGGCCCGAACTTCAACCTCGCGCCGAACTTCAACCTCGGCCCGAACTCCGACCTCGGCCCAAACTTCAACCTCGGCCCGAACATCACCCTCGGCCCGAACACCACTTCGGCCCAAAGACCACTTCGGCCCGAACATCCCACTTCGGCCCGAACACCACTTCGACGCGAACATCCCTCTTCGGCCCGAACTCTTCAATATCCAAGATTGTGTGACAAAAGGTGCTATATACTAAAACATTCATAACTTTCAGCTCGGGTGTCCGTTTCACGCCCACGAGTAACCAAAATAGCTGGTTCGTTCGTCACTGCCAAAAACAAGTTCGGCCCGAAATCTTCACTGTTCCCGGCCCGAACTTCATTTTCGGCCTGAACTTCATCCTCGGCCCGAACTTCAACCTCGGCCCGAACTCCGACCTCGGCCCGAACTTCAACCTCGGCCCGAACATCATCCTCGGCCCGAACACCGAACTTCGGCCCGAACACCACTTCGGCCCGAACATCCCACTTCGGCCCGAACACCACTTCAGCTCGAACATCCCTCTTCGGCCCAAACTCTTCAATATCCAAGATTGTGTGACAAAAGGTGCTATACTAAAACATTCATAACTTTCAGCTCGGGTGTCAGTTTCACGCCCACGAGTAACCAAAATAGCTGGTTCGTTCGTCACTGCCAAGAACAAGTTTGGCCCGAACTCTTCACTGTTCCCATCTCGAACTTCATTTTCGGCCCGAACTTCAAACTCAGCCCGAACTTCAACCTCGGCCCGAACTCCGACCTCGGTCCGAACTTCAACCTCGGCCCGAACATCATCCTCGGCCCGAACCCCGAACTTCGGCCCGAACACCACTTCGGCCCGAACACCACTTCGGCCCGAACATCCCACTTCGGCCCGAACACCACTTCGGCCCGAACATCCCTCTTCGGCCCGAACTCTTCAATATCCAAGACTGTGTGACAAAAGGTGCTATACTAAAACATTCATAACTTTCAGCTCGGGTGTCCGTTTCACGCCCACGAGTAACCAAAATAGTTGGTTCGTTCGTCACTGCCAAGAACAAGTTCGGCCCGAACTCTTCACTGTTCCCGGCCCGAACTCCGATCTCGGCCCGAACTTCAATCTCGGCCCGAACATCATCCTCGGCCCGAACACCCTTCGGCCCGAACCCCAATTCGGCCCGAACACCGAACTTTGGCCCGAACACCGAACTTCGGCCCGAACACCACTTCGGCCCGAACATCCCTCTTCGGCCCGAACCCTTCAATATCCAAGATTGTGTGACAAAAGGTGCTATACTAAAACATTCATAACTTTCAGCTCGGGTGTCCGTTTCACGCCCACGAGTAACCAAAATAGCTGGTTCGTTCGTCAGTGCCAAGAACAAGTTCGGCCCGAACTCTTCACTGTTCCGGGCCTGAACTTCATTTTCGGCCCGAACTTCAACCTCGGCCCGAACTTCAACCTCGGCCCGAACTCCGACCTCGGCCCGAACTTCAACCTCGGCCCGAACATCATCCTCGGCCCGAACACCGAACTTCGGCCTGAACACCACTTCGGCCCGAACTCTTCAATATCCAAGATTGTGTGACAAAAGGTGAAATACTAAAACATTCATAACTTTCAGCTCGGGTGTCTGTTTCACGCCCACGAGTAACCAAAATAGCTGGTTCATTCGTCACAGCCAAAAACAAGTTCGGCCCGAACTCTTCACTGTTCCCGGCCCGAACTTCATTTTCGGCCCGAACTTCAACCTCGGCCCGAACTTCAACCTCAGCCCGAACTCCGACCTCGGCCCGAACTTCAACCTCGGTCCGAACATCATCCTCGGCCCGAACACCGAACTTCGGCCCGAACACCACTTCGGCCCGAACACCACTTCGGCCCGAACTCTTCAATATCCAAGATTGTGTGACAAAAGGTGCTATACTAAAACATTCATAACTTTCAGCTCGGGTGTCTGTTTCACGCCCACGAGTAACCAAAATAGCTGGTTCGTTCGTCACTGCCAAGAACAAGTTCGGCACGAACTCTTCACTGTTCCCGGCCCGAACTTCATTTTCGGCCCGAACTTCAACCTCGGCCCAAACTCCAACCTCGGCCTGAACTCCGACCTCGGCCCGAACTCCGACCTCGGCCCGAACATCATCCTCGGCCCGAACACCGAACTTTGGCCCGAACACCGAACTTCGGCCCGAACACCACTTCGGCCCGAACACCACTTCGGCCCGAACACCACTTCGGCCCGAACTCTTCAATATCCAAGATTGTGTGACAAAAGGTGCTATACTAAAACATTCATAACTTTCAGCTCGGGTGTCCGTTTCACGCCCACGAGTAACCAAAATAGTTGGTTCGTTCGTCACTGCCAAGAACAAGTTCGGCCCGAACTCTTCACTGTTCCCGGCCCGAACTCCGATCTCGGCCCGAACTTCAATCTCGGCCCGAACATCATCCTCGCCCCGAACACCCTTCGGCCCGAACCCCACTTCGGCCCGAACACCGAACTTTGGCCCGAACACCGAACTTCGGCCCGAACACCACTTCGGCCCGAACATCCCTCTTCGGCCCGAACTCTTCAATATCCAAGATTGTGTGACAAAAGGTTCTATACTAAAACATTCATAACTTTCAGCTCGGGTGTCCGTTTCACGCCCACGAGTAACCAAAATAGCTGGTTCGTTCGTCACTGCCAAGAACAAGTTCGGCCCGAACTCTTCACTGTTCCCGTCCCGAACTTCATTTTCGGCCCGAACTTCAACCTCGGCCCGAACATCATCCTCGGCCCGAACACCGAACTTCGGCCTGAACACCACTTCGGCCCGAACTCTTCAATATCCAAGATTGTGTGACAAAAGGTGCTATACTAAAACATTCATAACTTTCAACTCGGGTGTCTGTTTCACGCCCACGAGTAACCAAAATAGCTGGTTCGTTCGTCAGTGCCAAGAACAAGTTCGGCCCGAACTCTTCACTGTTCCCGGCCTGAACTTCATTTTCGGCCCGAACTTCAACCTCGGCCCGAACTTCAACCTCGGCCCGAACTCCGACCTCGGCCCGAACTCCGACCTCGGCCCGAACATCATCCTCGGCCCGAACACCGAACTTTTGCCCGAACACCGAACTTCGGCCCGAACACCACTTCGGCCCGAACACCACTTCGGCCCGAACACCACTTCGGCCCGAACATCCCTCTTCGGCCCGAACCCTTCAATATCCAAGATTGTGTGCCAAAAGGTGCTATACTAAAACATTCATAACTTTCAGCTCGGGTGTCCGTTTCACGCCCACGAGTAACCAAAATAGCTGGTTCGTTCGTCACTGCCAAGAACAAGTTCGGCCCGAACTCTTCACTGTTCCCGACCCGAACTTCATTTTCGGCCCGAACTTCAACCTCGGCCCGAACTTCAACCTCGGCCCGAACTCCGACCTCGGCCCGAACTTCAACCTCGGCCCGAACATCATCCTCGGCCCGAACACCGAACTTCGGCCTGAACACCACTTCGGCCCGAACTCTTCAATATCCAAGATTGTGTGACAAAAGGTGAAATACTAAAACATTCATAACTTTCAGCTCGGGTGTCTGTTTCACGCCCACGAGTAACCAAAATAGCTGGTTCGTTCGTCACAGCCAAAAACAAGTTCGGCCCGAACTCTTCACTGTTCCCGGCCCGAACTTCATTTTCGGCCCGAACTTCAACCTCGGCCCGAACTTCAACCTCGGCCTGAACTCCGACCTCGGCCCGAACTCCGACCTCGGCCCGAACATCATCCTCGGCCCGAACACCGAACTTTGGCCCGAACACCGAACTTCGGCCCGAACACCACTTCGGCCCGAACACCACTTCGGCCCGAACATCCCTCTTCGGCCCGAACTCTTCAATATCCAAGATTGTGTGACAAAAGGTGCTATACTAAAACATTCATAACTTTCAGCTCGGGTGTCCGTTTCACGCCCACGAATAACCAAAGTAGCTGGTTCGTTCGTCACTGCCAAGAACAAATTCAGCCCGAACTCTTCACTGTTCCCGTCCCGAACTTCATTTTCGGCCCGAACTTCAACCTCGGTCCGAACTTCAACCTCGGCCCGAACTCCGACCTCGGCCCAAACTTCAACCTCGGCCCGAACATCACCCTCGGCCCGAACACCACTTTGGCCCGAACACCACTTCGGCCCGAACATCTCACTTCGGCCCGAACACCACTTTGACCCGAACATCCCTCTTCGGCCCGAACTCTTCAATATCCAAGATTGTGTGACAAAAGTTGCTATACTAAAACATTCATAACTTTCAGCTTGGGTGTTCGTTTCACGCCCACGAGTGACCAAAATAGCTGGTTCGTTCGTCACTACCAAGAACAAGTTCGGCCCGAAATCTTCACTGTTCCCGGCCCGAACTTCATTTTCGGCCCGAACTTCATCCTCGGCCCTAACTTCAACCTCGGCCCGAACTCCGACCTCGGCCTGAACTTCAACCTCGGCCCGAACATCATCCTCGGCCCGAACACTGAACTTCGGCCTGAACACCACTTCGGCCCGAACTCTTCAATATCCAAGATTGTGTGACAAAAGGTGAAATACTAAAACATTCATAACTTTCAGCTCGGGTGTCTGTTTCACGCCCACGAGTAACCAAAATAGCTGGTTCGTTCGTCACAGCCAAAAACAAGTTCGGCCCGAACTCTTCACTGTTCCCGGCCCGAACTTCATTTTCGGCCCGAACTTCAACCTCGGCCCGAACTTCAACCTCGGCCTGAACTCCGACCTCGGCCCGAACTCCGACCTCGGCCCGAACATCATCCTCGGCCCGAACACCGAACTTTGGCCCGAACACCGAACTTCGGCCCGAACACCACTTCGGCCCGAACACCACTTCGGCCCGAACATCCCTCTTTGGCCCGAACTCTTCAATATCCAAGATTGTGTGACAAAAGGTGCTATACTAAAACATTCATAACTTTCAGCTCGGGTGTCCGTTTCACGCCCACGAATAACCAAAGTAGCTGGTTCGTTCGTCACTGCCAAGAACAAATTCAGCCCGAACTCTTCACTGTTCCCGTCCCGAACTTCATTTTCGGCCCGAACTTCAACCTCGGTCCGAACTTCAACCTCGGCCCGAACTCCGACCTCGGCCCAAACTCCAACCTCGGCCCGAACATCACCCTCGGCCCGAACACCACTTTGGCCCGAACACCACTTCGGCCCGAACATCCCACTTCGGCCCGAACACCACTTTGACCCGAACATCCCTCTTCGGCCCGAACTCTTCAATATCCAAGATTGTGTGACAAAAGTTGCTATACTAAAACATTCATAACTTTCAGCTTGGGTGTTCGTTTCACGCCCACGAGTGACCAAAATAGCTGGTTCGTTCGTCACTGCGAAGAACAAGTTCGGCCCGAAATCTTCACTGTTCCCGGCCCGAACTTCATTTTCGGCCCGAACTTCATCCTCGGCCCGAACTTCAACCTCGGCCCGAACTCCGACCTCGGCCTGAACTTCAACCTCGGCCCGAACATCATCCTCGGCCCGAACACCGAACTTCGGCCCGAACACCACTTCGGCCCGAACATCCCACTTCGGCCCGAACACCACTTCGGCTCGAACATCCCTCTTCGGCCCGAACTCTTCAATATCCAAGATTGTGTGTCAAAAGGTGCTATACTAAAACATTCATAACTTTCAGCTCGGGTGTCAGTTTCACGCCCACGAGTAACCAAAATAGTTGGTTCGTTCGTCACTGCCAAGAACAAGTCGGCCCGAACTCTTCACTGTTCCCGACCCGAACTTCATTTTCGGCCCGAACTTCAACCTCGGCCCGAACTTCAACCTCGGCCCGAACTCCGACCTCGGCCCGAACTTCAACCTCGGCCCGAACATCATCCTCGGCCCGAACACCGAACTTCGGCTCGAACACCACTTCGGCCCGAACACCACTTAGGCCCGAACTCTTCAATATCCAAGATTATGTGACAAAAGGTGCTATACTAAAACATTCATAACTTTCAGCTCGGGTGTCTGTTTCACGCCCACGAGTAACCAAAATAGCTGGTTCGTTCGTCACTGCCAAGAACAAGTTCGGCCCGAACTCTTCTCTGTTCCCGGCCCGAACTTCATTTTCGGCCCGAACTTCAACCTCGGCCCGAACTTCAACCTCGGCCCGAACTCCGACCTCGGCCCGAACTCCGACCTCGGCCCGAACATCATCCTCGGCCCGAACACCGAACTTCGGCCCGAACACCACTTCAGCCCGAACACCACTTCGGCCCGAACACCACTTCGGCCCGAACATCCCTCTTCGGCCCGAACTCTTCAATATCCAAGATTGTGTGACAAAAGGTGCTATACTAAAACATTCATAACTTTCAGCTCGGGTGTCAGTTTCACGCCCACGAGTAACCAAAATAGTTGGTTCGTTCGTCACTGCCAAGAACAAGTCGGCCCGAACTCTTCACTGTTCCCGACCCGAACTTCATTTTCGGCCCGAACTTCAACCTCGGCCCGAACTCCGACCTCGGCCCGAACTTCAACCTCGGCCCGAACATCATCCTCGGCCCGAACACCGAACTTCGGCCGGAACACCACTTCGGCCCGAACTCTTCAATAACCAAGATTGTGTGACAAAAGGTGCTATAATAAAACATTCATAACTTTCAGCTCGGGTGTCTGTTTCACGCCCACGAGTAACCAAAATAGCTGGTACGTTCGTCACTGCCAAGAACAAGTTCGGCCCGAACTCTTCACTGTTCCCGGCCCGAACTTCAACCTCGGCCCGAACTCCGACCTCGGCCCGAACATCATCCTCGGCCCGAACACCGAACTTCGGCCCGAACACCACATCGGCCCGAACACCACTTCGGCCCGAACATCACTCTTCGGCCCGAACTCTTCCATATCCAAGATTGTGTGACAAAAGGCGCTATACTAAAACATTCATAACTTTCAGCTCGGGTGTCCGTTTCACGCCCACGAGTAACCAAAATATATGGTTCGTTCGTCACTGCCAAGAACAAGTTCGGCCCGAACTCTTCACTGTTCCCGGCCCGAACTTCATTTTCGGCCCGAACTTCAACCTCGCGCCGAACTTCAACCTCGGCCCGAACTCCGACCTCGGCCCAAACTTCAACCTCGGCCCGAACATCACCCTCGGCCCGAACACCACTTCGGCCCGAACATCCCACTTCGGCCCGAACACCACTTCGACCCGAACATCCCTCTTCGGCCCGAAGTCTTCAATATCCAAGATTGTGTGACAAAAGGTGCTATATAATAAAACATTCATAACTTTTAGCTCGGGTGTCCGTTTCACGCCCACGAGTAACCAAAATAGCTGGTTCGTTCGTCACTGCCAAGAACAAGTTCGGTCCGAAATCTTCACTGTTCCCGGCCCGAACTTCATTTTCGGCCTGAACTTCATCCTCGGCCCGAACTTCACCTCGGCCCGAACTCCGACCTCGGCCCGAACTTCAACCTCGGCCCGAACATCATCCTCGGCCCGAACACCGAACTTCGGCCCGAACACCACTTCGGCCCGAACATCCCACTTCGGCCCGAACACCACTTCAGCTCGAACATCCCTCTTCGGCCCGAACTCTTCAATATCCAAGATTGTGTGACAAAAGGTGCTATACTAAAACATTCATAACTTTCAGCTCGGGTGTCAGTTACACGCCCACGAGTAACCAAAATAGCTGGTTCGTTCGTCACTGCTAAGAACAAGTTTGGCCCGAACTCTTCACTGTTCCCGACCCGAACTTCATTTTCGGCCCGAACTTCAACCTCGGCCCGAACTTCAACCTCGGCCCGACCTCCGACCTCGGCCCGAACTTCAACCTCGGCCCGAACATCATCCTCGGCCCGAACCCCGAACTTCGGCCCGAACACCACTTCGGCCCGAACTCTTCAATATCCAAGATTGTGTGACAAAAGGTGCTATAGTAAAACATTCATAACTTTCAGCTCGGGTGTCTGTTTCACGCCCACGAGTAACCAAAATAGCTGGTTCGTTCGTCACTGCCAAGAATAAGTTCGGCCGGAACTCTTCACTGTTCCCGGCCCGAACTTCATTTTCGGCCCGAACTGCAACCTCGGCCCGACTTCAACCTCGGCCCGAACTTCAACCTCGGCCCGAACTCCGACCTCGGCCCGAACTTCAACCTCGGCCCGAACATCATCCTCGGCCCGAACACCGAACTTCGGCCCGAACACCACTTCGGCCCGAACACCACTTCGGCCCGAACATCCCACTTCGGCCCGAACACCACTTCGGCTCGAACATCCCTCTTCGGCCCGAACTCTTCAATATCCAAGATTGTGTGACAAAAGGTGCTATACTAAAACATTCATAACTTTCAGCTCGGGTGTCCGTTTCACGCCCACGAGTAACCAAAATAGCTGGTTCGTTCGTCACTGCCAAGAACAAGTTCGGCCCGAACTCTTCACTGTTCCCGGCCCGAACTTCATATTCGGCCCGGACTTCAACTTCAGCCCGAACTTCAACCTCGGCCCGAACTCCGACCTCGGCCCGAAATTCAACCTCGGCCCGAACATCATCCTCGGCCCGAACACCGAACTTCGGCCCGAACACCACTTCGGCCCGAACATCTCACTTCGGCCCGAACACCACTTCGGCTCGAACATCCCTCTTCTGCCCGAACTCTTCAATATCCAATATTGTGTGACAAAAGGTGCTATACTAAAACATTCATAACTTTCAGCTCGGGTGTCCGTTTCACGCCCACGAGTAACCAAAATAGCTGGTTCGTCATCTTTGCCAAGAACAAGTTCGGCCCGAACTCTTCACTGTTCCCGGCCCGAACTTCATTTTCGGCCCGAACTTCAACCTCGGTCCGAACTTCAACCTCGGCCCGAACTCCGACCTCGGCCCAAACTTCAACCTCGGCCCGACCATCACCCTCGGCCCGAACATCGAACTTCGGCCCGAACACCACTTCGGCCCGAACACCACTTCGGCCCGAACATCCCACTTCGGCCCGAACACCACTTCGGCCCGAACATCCCCCTTCGGCCCGAACTCTTCAATATCCAATATTGTGTGACAAAAGGTGCTATACTAAAACATTCATAACTTTCAGCTCGGGTGTCCGTTTCACGCCCACGAGTAACCAAAATAGCTGGTTCGTTCGTCACTGCCAAGAACAAGTTCGGCCGGAATTCTTCACTGTTCCCGGCCCGAACTTCAACCTCGGCCCGAACTTCAACCTCGGCCCGAACTTCAACCTCGGCCCGAACTTCAACCTCGGTCCGAACTTCAACCTCGGCCCGAACTCCGACCTCGGCCCGAACTTCAACCTCGGCCCGAACATCATCCTCGGCCCGAACACCGAACTTCGGCCCGAACACCACTTCGGCCCGAACACCACTTCGGCCCGAACATCCCACTTCGGCCCGAACACCACTTCGGCCCGAACATCCCTCTTCGGCCCGAACTCTTCAATATCCAAGATTGTGTGACAAAAGATGCTATACTAAAACATTCATAACTTTCAGCTCGGGTGTCCGTTTCACGCCCACGAGTAACCAAAATAGCTGGTTCGTTCGTCACTGCCAAGAACAAGTTCGGCCCGAACACTTCACTGTTCCCGGCCCGAACTTCATTTTTGGCCCGAAATTCAACCTCGGCCCGAACTCCGACCTCGGCCCGAACTTCAATCTCGGCCCGAAGATCATCCTCGGCCCGAACACCGAACTTCGTCCCGAACACCACTTCGGCCCGAACATCCCACTTCGGCCCGAACACCACTTCGGCCTGAACATCCCTCTTCTGCCCGAACTCTTCAATATCCAAGATTGTGTGACAAAAGGTGCTATACTAAAACATTCATAACTTTCAGCTCGGGTGTCCGTTTCACGCCCACGAGTAACCAAAATAGCTGGTTCGTTCGTCACTGCCAAGAAAAAGTTCGGCCCGAACTCTTCACTGTTCCCGGCCCGAACTTCATTTTCGGCCCGAACTTCAACCTCGGCCCGAACATCATCCTCGGCCCGAACACCGAACTTCGGCCCGAACACCACTTCGGCTCGAACTCTTCAATATCCAAGATTGTGCGACAAAAGGTGCTATACTAAAACATTCATAACTTTCAGCTCGGGTGTCTGTTTCACGCCCACGAGTAACCAAAATAGTTGGTTCGTTCGTCAGTGCCAAGAACAAGTTCGGCCCGAACTCTTCACTGTTCCCGGCCCGAACTTCATTTTCGGCCCGAACTTCAACCTCGGCCCGAACTCCGACCTCGGCCCGAACTCCGACCTCGGCCCAAACATCATCCTCGGCCCGAACACCGAACTTTGGCCCGAACACCGAACTTCGGCCCGAACACCACTTCGGCCCGAACATCACTTCGGCCCGAACATCCCTCTTCGGCCCGAACTCTTCAATATCCAAGATTGCGTGACAAAAGGTGCTATACTAAAACATTCATAACTTTCAGCTCGGGTGTCCGTTTCACGCCCACGAGTAACCAAAATAGCTGGTTCGTTCGTCACTGCCAAGAACAAGTTCGGCCCGAACTCTTCACTATTCCCGACCCGAACTTCATTTTCGGCCCGAACTTCAACCTCGGCCTGAACTTCAACCTCGGCCCGAACTCCGACCTCGGCCCGAACTTCAACCTCGGCCCGAACATCATCCTCGGCCCGAACACCGAACTTCGGCCCGAACACCACTTCGGCCCGAACACCACTTCGGCCCGAACTCTTCAATATCCAAGATTGTGTCACAAAAGGTGCTATACTAAAACATTCATAACTTTCAGCTCGGGTGTCTGTTTCACGCCCACGAGTAACCAAAATAGCTGGTTCGTTCGTCACTACCAAGAACAAGTTCGGCCCGAACTCTTCACTGTTCCCGGCCCGAACTTCATTTTCGGCCCGAACTTCAACCTCGGCCCGAACTTCAACCTCGGCCCGAACTCCGACCTCGGCCCGAACTCCGACCTCGGCCTGAACATCATCCTCGGCCAGAACACCGAACTTTGGCCCGAACACCGAACTTTGGCCCGAACACCACTTCGGCCCGAACACCACTTCGGCCCGAACACCACTTCGGCCCGAACACCACTTCGGCCCGAACATCCCTCTTCGGCCCGAACTCTTCAATATCCAATATTGTGTGACAAAAGGTGCTATACTAAAACATTCATAACTTTCAGCTCGGGTGTCCGTTTCACGCCCACGAGTAACCAAAATAGCTGGTTCGTTCGTCACTGCCAAGAACAAGTTCGGCCGGAACTCTTCACTGTTCCCGGCCCGAACTTCAACCTCGGCCCGAACTTCAACCTCGGCCCGAACTTCAACCTCGGCCCGAACTTCAACCTCGGTCGAACTTCAACCTCGGCACGAACTCCGACCTCGGCCCGAACTTCAACCTCGGCCCGAACATCATCCTCGGCCCGAACACCGAACTTCGGCCCGAACACCACTTCGGCCCGAACATCCCACTTCGGCCCGAACACCACTTCGGCCCGAACATCCCTCTTCGGCCCGAACTCTTCAATATCCAAGATTGTGTGACAAAAGGTGCTATACTAAAACATTCATAACTTTCAGCTCGGGTGTCCGTTTCACGCCCACGAGTAACCAAAATAGCTGGTTCGTTCGTCACTGCCAAGAACAAGTTCGGCCCGAACACTTCACTGTTCCCGGCCCGAACTTCATTTTTGGCCCGAAATTCAACCTCGGCCCGAACTCCGACCTCGGCCCGAACTTCAATCTCGGCCCGAACATCATCCTCGGCCCGAACACCGAACTTCGTCCCGAACACCACTTCGGCCCGAACATCCCACTTCGGCTCGAACACCACTTCGGCCCGAACCTCCCTCTTCTGCCCGAACTCTTCAATATCCAAGATTGTGTGACGAAAGGTGCTATACTAAAACATTCATAACTTTCAGCTCGGGTATCCGTTTCACGCCCACGAGTAACCAAAATAGCTGGTTCGTTCGTCACTGCCAAGAACAAGTTCGGCCCGAACTCTTCACTGTTCCCGGCCCGAACTTCATTTTCGGCCCGAACTTCAACCTCGGCCCGAACATCATCCTCGGCCCGAACACCGAACTTCGGCCCGAACACCACTTCGGCCCGAACACCACTTCGGCTCGAACTCTTCAATATCCAAGATTGTGTGACAAAAGGTGCTATACTAAAACATTCATAACTTTCAGCTCGGGTGTCTGTTTCACGCCCACGAGTAACCAAAATAGTTGGTTCGTTCGTCAGTGCCAAGAACAAGTTCGGCCCGAACTCTTCACTGTTCCCGGCCCGAACTTCATTTTCGGCCCGAACTTCAACCTCGGCCCGAACTTCAACCTCGGCCCGAACTCCGACCTCGGCCCGAACTCCGACCTCGGCCCGAACATCATCCTCGGCCCGAACACCGAACTTTGGCCCGAACACCGAACTTCGGCCCGAACACCACTTCGGCCCGAACAGCACTTCGGCCCGAACATCCCTCTTCGGCCCGAACTCTTCAATATCCAAGATTGCGTGACAAAAGGTGCTATACTAAAACATTCATAACTTTCAGCTCGGGTGTCCGTTTCACGCCCACGAGTAACCAAAATAGCTGATTCGTTCGTCACTGCCAAGAACAAGTTCGGCCCGAACTCTTCACTATTCCCGACCCGAACTTCATTTTCGGCCCGAACTTCAACCTCGGCCTGAACTTCAACCTCGGCCCGAACTCCGACCTCGGCCCGAACTTCAACCTCGGCCGGAACATCATCCTCGGCCCGAACACCGAACTTCGGCCCGAACACCACTTCGGCCCGAACACCACTTCGGCCCGAACTCTTCAATATCCAAGATTGTGTCACAAAAGGTGCTATACTAAAACATTCATAACTTTCAGCTCGGGTGTCTGTTTCACGCCCACGAGTAACCAAAATAGCTGGTTCGTTCGTCACTGCCAAGAACAAGTTCGGCCCGAACTCTTCACTGTTCCCGGCCCGAACTTCATTTTCGGCCCGAACTTCAACCTCGGCCCGAACTTCAACCTCGGCCCGAACTCCGACCTCGGCCCGAACTCCGACCTCGGCCCGAACATCATCCTCGGCCAGAACACCGAACTTTGGCCCGAACACCGAACTTCGGCCCGAACACCACTTCGGCCCGAACACCACTTCGGCCCGAACACCACTTCGGCCCGAACATCCCTCTTCAGCCCGAACTCTTCAATATCCAATATTGTGTGACAAAAGGTGCTATACTAAAACATTCATAACTTTCAGCTCGGGTGTCTGTTTCATGCCCACGAGTAACCAAAATAGCTGGTTCGTTCGTCACTGCCAAGAACAAGTTCGGCCCGAACTCTTCACTGTTCCCGGCCCGAACTTCATTTTCGGCCCGAACTTCAACCTCGGCCCGAACTTCAACCTCGGCCCGAACTCCGACCTCGGCCCGAACTCCGACCTCGGCCCGAACATCATCCTCGGCCAGAACACCGAACTTTGGCCCAAACACCGAACTTCGGCCCGAACACCACTTCGGCCCGAACACCACTTCGGCCCGAACATCCCTCTTCGGCCCGAACTCTTCAATATCCAAGATTGTGTGACAAAAGGTGCTATACTAAAACATTCATAACTTTCAGCTCGGGTGTCCGTTTCACGCCCACGAGTAACCAAAATAGCTGGTTCGTTCGTCACTGCCAAGAACAAGTTCGGCCCGAACTCTTCACCGTTCCCGGCCCGAACTTCATTTTCAGCCCGAACTTCAACCTCGGTCCGAACTTCAACCTCGGCCCGAACTCCGACCTCGGCCCAAACTTCAACCTCGGCCCGAACATCACCCTCGGCCCGAACACCACTTCGGCCCGAACACCACTTCGGCCCGAACATCCCACTTCGGCCCGAACACCACTTCGACCCGAACATCCCTCTTCGGCCCGAACTCTTCAATATCCAAGATTGTGTGACAAAAGGTGCTATACTAAAACATTCATAACTTTCAGCTCGGGTGTCCGTTTCACGCCCACGAGTAACCAAAATAGCTGGTTCGTTCGTCACTGCCAAGAACAAGTTCGGCCCGAAATCTTCACTTTTCCCGGCCCGAACTTCATTTTCGGCCCGAACTTAATCCTCGGCCCGAACTTCAACCTCGGCCCGAACTCCGACCTCGGCCCGAACATCATCCTCGGCCCGAACACCGAACTTCGGCCCGAACACCACTTCGGCCCGAACATCCCACTTCGGCCCGAACACCACTTCGGCTCGAACATCCCTCTTCGGCCCGAACTCTTCAATATCCAAGATTGTGTGACAAAAGGTGCTATACTAAAACATTCATAACTTTCAGCTCGGGTGTCAGTTTCACGCCTACGAGTAACCAAAATAGTTGGTTCGTTCGTCACTGCCAAGAACAAGTTCGGCCCGAACTCTTCACTGTTCCCGACCCGAACTTCATTTTCGGCCCGAACTTCAACCTCGGCCCGAACTTCAACCTCGGCCCGAACTCCGACCTCGGCCCGAACTTCAACCTCGGCCCGAACATCATCCTCGGCCCGAACACCGAACTTCGGCCCGAACACCACTTCGGCCCGAACTCTTCAATATCCAAGATTGTGTGACAAAAGGTCCTATACTAAAACATTCATAACTTTCAGCTCGGGTGTCTGTTTCACGCCCACGAGTAACCAAAATAGCTGGTTCGTTCGTCACTGCCAAGAACAAGTTCGGCCCGAACTCTTCACTGTTCCCGGCCCGAACTTCATTTTCGGCCCGAACTTCAACCTCGGCCCGAACTTCAACCTCGGCCCGAACTCCGACCTCGGCCCGAACTCCGACCTCGGCCCGAACATCATCCTCAGCCCGAACACCGAACATAGGCCCGAACACCGAACTTCGGCCCGAACACCACTTCGGCCCGAGCACCACTTCGGCCCGAACACCACTTCGGCCCGAACATCCCTCTTCGGCCCGAACTCTTCAATATCCAAGATTGTGTGACAAAAGGTGCTATACTAAAACATTCATTACTTTCAGCTCGGGTGTCCGTTTCACGCCCACGAGGAACCAAAATAGCTGGTTCGTTCGTCACTGCCAGGAACAAGTTCGGCCCGAACTCTTCACTGTTCCCGGCCCGAACTTCATTTTCGGCCCGAACTTCAACCTCGGCCCGAACTCCGACCTCGGCCCGAACTTCAATCTCGGCCCGAACATCATCCTCGGCCCGAACACCATCCTCGGCCCGAACACCGAACTTCGGCCCGAACCCTACTTCGGCCCGAACACCACTTCGGCCCGAACATCCCACTTCGGCCCAAACACGACTTCGGCCCTAACATCCCTCTTCGGCCCGAACTCTTCAATATCCAATATTGTGTGACAAAAGGTGCTATACTAAAACATTCATAACTTTCAGCTCGGGTGTCCGTTTCACGCCCACAAGTAACCAAAATAGCTGGTTCGTTCGTCTTTGCCAAGAACAAGTTCGGCCCGAACTCTTCACTGTTCCCGGCCCGAACTTCATTTTCGGCCCGAACTTCAACCTCGGCCCGAACTCCGACGTCGGCCCAAACTTCAACCTCGGCCCGAACATCACCCTCGGCCCGAACATCGAACTTCGGCCCGAACACCACTTCGGCCCGAACACTACTTCGGCCCGAATATCCCACTTGGGCCCGAACACCACTTCGGCCCGAACATCCCTCTTCGGCCCGAACTCTTCAATATCCAATATTGTGTGACAAAAGGTGCTATACTAAAACATTCATAACTTTCAGCTCGGGTGTCCGTTTCACGCCCACGAGTAACCAAAATAGCTGGTTCGTTAGTCACTGCCAAGAACAAGTTCGGCCCGAACTCTTCACTGTTCTCGGCCCGAACTTCATTTTCGGCCCGAACTTCAACCTCGGTCCGAACTCCGACCTCGGCCCGAACTTCAACCTCGGCCCGAACATCATCCTCGGCCCGAACACCGAACTTCGGCCCGAACACCACCTCGGCCCGAACACCACTTCGGCCCGAACATCCCACTTCGGCCCGAACACCACTTCGGCCCGAACATCCCTCTTCGGCCCGAACTCTTCAATATCCAAGATTGTGTGACAAAAGGTGCTATACTAAAACATTCATAACTTTCAGCTCGGTTGTCCGTTTCACGCCCACGAGTAACCAAAATAGCTGGTTCGTTCGTCACTGCCAAGAACAAGTTCGGCCCGAACACTTCACTGTTCTCGGCCCGAACTTCATTTTTGGCCCGAACTTCAACCTCGGCCCGAAATCCGACCTCGGCCCGAACTTCAATCTCGGCTCGAACATCATCCTCGGCCCGAACACCGAACTTCGTCCGGAACACCACTTCGGCCCGAACATCCCACTTCGGCCCGAACACCACTTCGGCCCGAACATCCCTCTTCTGCCCGAACTCTTCAATATCCAAGATTGTGTGACAAAAGGTGCTATACTAAAACATTCATAACTTTCAGCTCGGGTGTCCGTTTCACGCCCACGAGTAACCAAAATAGCTGGTTCGTTCGTCACTGCCAAGAACAAGTTCGGCCCGAACACTTCACTGTTCCCGGCCCGAACTTCATTTTTGGCCCGAACTTCAACCTCGGCCCGAACTCCGACCTCGGCCCGAACTTCAATCTCGGCCCGAACATCATCCTTGGCCCGTACACCGAACTTCGGCCCGAACACCACTTCGCCCCGAACACCACTTCGGCCCGAACATCCCTCTTCGGCCCGAACTCTTCAATATCCAAGATTGTGTGACAAAAGGTGCTATACTAAAACATTCATAACTTTCAGCTCGGGTGTCCGTTTCACGCCCACGAGTAACCAAAATAGCTGGTTCGTTCGTCACTGCCAAGAACAAGTTCGGCCCGAACTCTTCACTGTTCCCGGCCCGAACTTCATTTTCGGCCGAACTTCATTTTGGGAAGCTAGGAGTTCGGCCTGTATTAGCTTAGTCTAATTAGTAGTTAAATCATTTAGGAAGCTAGGAGTCTCTGAAGGATTCCTCTGTCCTAGTCTGTATCGCCAAGCTTTGCCAGGTGAGTCCACAAACCCATTTTACTCTTTTACTATTTTATAAACTTTGGGGTGGAAAACATAAACACAACTGCTACTATTTTAGCTAGGACAGAACTACTACTATTGGGGTGGAAAACATAAACTTTGGGGTGGAAAACATAAACTTTGGGGTGGAAAACATAAACACAACTGCTACTATTTTACTCTTTTACTATTGTAGATCCTTGATTGGTGATTTATGTTATATTTCCGTTGTGTTTTACTTTGATTAAACCGTAAATCACTAACACCTATAACCGTTTAGAAAGGATACTTATAGCTTATTTGTCATAGGTAGTGGTTATAATGGTTCACGGGCCATTCTTATGGTTACTGGACACATAGACGGTTTAATATGGATACTTATAGGTTATTGGTCAAAGCTAGAGGTTAAAATGGTTCATGGGCTATTAGTATGGGTAATGGACACCTATAATTGTGTAGAAATGATACTTATAGCTTATTGGTCATACATAGTGGTTATAATGGTTCACGAGCCATTCTTGTGGGTAATGGACACCTATGGCGGTTTAATATGGATACTTTTAGGTTATTGGTCATAGCAAGTGGTTATAATGGTTCACAGGCTATTCGTATGGTTTATCGACACCTATCATTGTTTAGAAATGATACTTATAGCTTATTGGTCATAGGTAATGGTTATAATGGATCACGGGCCATTCTTATGGTTAACGAACACCTATTGTGGTTTAATATGGATACTTATAGGTTATTGGTCATAGCAAGTGGTTAAAATGGTTCACCGGCCTTTCTGATAGTTAATGGACACCTATAACAGTTTAATATGGATACTCATAGGTTATTGGTTATAGCTAGTGATTATAATGGTTTAGACCCCGTTCGTATGGGTTATGAACACCTATGATAGTTTTGAATGGATACTTATAGCGTATTGGTCATAGGTACTGGTTATAATTGTTCACCAGCCATTCTTATAGTTAATGGTTACCTATTACGGTTTAATATGGATACTTATAGGTTATTAGTTATAGCAAGTGGTTATAATGGTGGTTCACGGTCCATTCGTATGGGTTATAGAAACCTATGACAATTTATAAAGTATATTTATAGCTTATTGGTCATAGGCAGTGATTATAATGGTTCACGGGCCATTCATATGGGTAATGGACACCTATAACGGTTTAAAAAGGATACTTATAGCTTATTGGTCATAGTTAGTGGTTATAATGGTTCACCGGCTATTCTTATGGTTAATGGACACCTAGACGGTTTAATATGGATACTTATAGGTTATTGGTCATAGCTAGTGGTTATAACGGTTTACGGTCCATTCGTATGGGTAATGGACACCCTTAACTGTTTAGAAAGGATACTTATATCTTATTGGTCATAGGTATTGGTTATAATGGTCTACTGGTCATTCTTATGGTTAATGGACACCTATAATGGTTTAGAAAGGATACTTATAAAATGGTCCAATAGAAAAGAAGCACTGGCTAGTGGAAGAGTTATCATTAAGTCTCCATGCATTGGACCATTAAAATGGTCCAATCGCATCTTTTAATGACGTCTCTCATTTATTAATTAAGAGTCTCCCATATTAAACATTGGTCTTCCTTATTAACTGATCATTAGTAACCGAGCAGCAGTAACTGAGATCTCCTTTGTTAACTAAGGTTCTACCTTATTAATTAAGATTACCCCTCATTAATTCTCTCATATACTCAAGTGTTTATGGAAAGAAATTCCACCGGTTTGAGACCCGATAGGCTCGTGTATTATCAGTCGTGATACCTATACGCTTGTGTCGGTCGGCAGAATTCCAATTAAGGACACCTACAACGGTTAAGAAAGGATACTTATAGCTTATTGGTCATTAGTAGTGGTTAAAATGGTTCACGGGCTGTTCGTATCGTTAATGGACACCTATGACGGTTTAATATGGATACTTTTAGGTTATTAGTCATAGCAAGTGGTTATGACGGTTGACGGGCCATTTTTATGGTTAATGTGAACCTATGACGGGTTAATATAGATAGTTATAGGTTATTGGCCATAGGTAGTGGTTATAATGGTTCACAACCCATTCTTATGGTTAATGGACACCTATGATGGATTAATATGATACTTATAGGTTATTGGTCATAGCAAGTGGTTATAATGGTTCACGGGCTATTGGTATGGGTTATGGACAACTATTACAATTTAGAGAGGATACTTATGGCTTATTGGTCATAAGTAGTGGTTATAATGGGTCACGGGCTATTATTTTTGTGAATGGACACCTATGACGGTTTAATATGGATACTTATAGGTTATTGGTCATAGCTAGTGGTTATCAGGGTTCATGGGCCACTCGTATGGGTAATGGACACCTATAACGGTTTAAAAGGATACTTATAGCTTACTGGTCATAGGTAGTGGTTATAATGATTCACGGGCCATTCGTATGGTTAATGGACACCTATGACAGTTTAATATTGATACTTATAGGTTATTGTTCATAACTAGAGGTTATAATAGTTCACGGTCCAATCGTAGTTTTTGGGCTATTCGTATGGGTTATGGACACCTATAACGATTTAGAAAGGATACTTATAGCTTATTCGTCATAGGTAGTAGTTATAATGGTTCACGGGCCATTCTTATTGTTAATGGACACCTATGACGGTTTAATATGGATACTTATAGGTTATTGTTCATTGCTATTGGTTATAATGGTTCACGGGCCATTCATATGGGTATTGGACACCCATGACGATTTAATATGGATACTTATAGATTATTAGTCATAGGTAGTGGTTATAATGGTTCACGGGCCATTCTTATGGTTAATGGACACCTATGATGGTTTATTATGGACACTTATAGGTTATTGGTCATAGCTAGTGGTTAAAATGGTTCACGGGCTATTCATATGGGTAATAGACACATATAATGGTTTAGAAAGGATACATATAGCATATTGGTCATAGGTAGTGGTTATAATGGTTCACGAGCCATTCTTATGGTTAATGGATACCTACGACAGTTTAATATGGATACTTATAGGTTATTGGTCATACCTACTGGTTAAAATGGTTCACGGCCCATTCTTATGGGTAATGGACACCTATAACGGTTTAGAAAGGATACTTATAGCTTATTCGGCATAGGTAGTGGTAATAATGGTTCACGGGCCGTTCTTATGGTTAATGGACACCTATGATGGTTTAATATGGATACTTATAGGTTATTGGTCATGGGTAGTGGCTACAATGGTTCACAAGCCATTCTTATGGTTAATGGACACCCTTGACGGTTTAATATGGATACTTATGGGTTATTGGTCATAGCTAGTTATTAAAATGGTTCACGGGTCATTCCAATAGGTACTGGACACCTATAATGGTTTAGAAAGGATACTTATAGCCTATTGGTCATTGGTAGTGGTTATAATGGTTCACGAGCCTTTGTTATGGTTAATGGATACATATGACGGTTTAATATGGATACTTATAGGTTATTTGTCATACCTAATGGTTAAAATTGTTCACGCGCCATTCCTATGGGTAATGAACACCTATGATGGTTTAGAAAGGATACTTATAGCTTATTGGTCATAGGTAGTGGTAATAATGGTTCATGGGCTATTCATATTGTTAATGGACACCTATGGGGGTTTAATATTGATACTTATAGGTTATTGGTTATATCAAGTGGTTATAACGGTTCACGAGCCATTCGTATGGGTTATGGACACCTATTAAAATTTAGATTGGATACTTATAGCTTATTGGTCATAGGTAGTGGTTATAATGGTTCACAGGCTATTTTTATGGTTAATGGATACCTATTATGGTTAAATATGGATACTTATAGGTTATTGGTCATTGCTAGTGGTTAAAATGGTCTGCAGGCCATTCCTATGGGTAATGGACACCAATAAGGGTTTAGAAAGGATAGTTATAGCTTATTGGTCATAGGTAGTAGTTATAATGTTTCACGGGCCATTCTTATGGTTAATGGACACCGATGGTGGTTTAATATGGATACTTATAGTTTATTGGTCATAGCAAATGGTTATAACGGTTTATCGGCCATTCGTATGGGTTATGGACACCTAAGTAGTTTAGAAAGGATACTTATAGCTTATTGGTCATACATACTGGTTATAATGGTTCACGGGCCATTTTTATTGTTAATGGACACCTATGACGGTTTTATACGGATACTTATAGGTTATTCACATCTATTGGTTATAATGGTTCACGGGCCATTCGTATGTGTAATGGACACCTATGACAATTTAATATGGATACTTGTAGGTTATTGGTTATAGATAGTTGTATAATGGTTCACCGGCCATTCTTATGGTTATTGGACATCTATGACGGTTTAATATGGATACTTATAGGTTATCCTCATCTTTTTCTCGTTGTCTCTCCTATTCATGCTTCGTCTTAAATTTCGGGACGAAATTTCTTCAACTAGGGGAGAATGTGACAACTCGATATTTCTGGTATGTAACTTCATTTCATTTCTAGAACTTCCTTATTTAGAAAGATTCTATTTCTAGATATTTCTATTTCTGGCATCCTAGTACACAACAAACATACATATTTTTACACCATACATTAGTGTTTGACTATTTTAGTCAACACAACATTTTTATCATTTCCAAAACAATAAGTTTCACGATAAAACAATAAACGTAAAAAACTTAAATTAAACGTGACTCGAATGGAACTAGTTTCTAAATTCGACACCAAGGTTGACCGACCACATAAGTGGCCGGCCTCCTCTTCCTTTGTTCGACCCAAACTCGGCCAAAACACCCCTTGGGGTGTTGGCCAAATCTTTTCAAGTTTTATCCATATCCATTGCCTTTAAACAAGTCTTACTACAACTCAAACTCTTCTAAAACCCTAGTTTCCCTTCCATATAAATACCTACCTTTAACCAACCATTAAACCCTATTTGTCATTTGTTGAATTCGGCCAAGCAACCCTCACAACTCCCTTCGTCCGATCGAATCAAGCAAAAGCCGAGCATCTCCATTGATTCGTCCGATCCTCACAATCATTCCCCTTCTTGTTCGTCCTTGATCCGTTCAAGCCAAGGTAAAGCCCTAAACCTATGATCTTTTATTGCTAAAACCTTTGCTAAACCCTTGTTTACCTGCTGATCCGAACCCGAGACCATGGCCCTAGGCCATATGGTCTCGGTTAGCTAAGAAAGTCTGACTGCATGTGTGTATGTGTGTGTATTGCTTGTTTTGTTGCTAGATCCGTTGCTAGAACCCTAGATCTAGAACCCTAGACTCGAACCCTATCCGATCTAGACACACTAAACCGGACCTAGACTCGATCTACACCGAACTAGAACCAAACCCTTAGGGTTTCGGCCTAGCCGGCCAACCCTAACCGAATTACCATCAAAACCGAACCCTAGTTGACCAAGATTGACCATGGTTGACCTTGGTTGACCGAATTGTATCCTAGACTAAACCCTAGCTGAAATCTAGAGCTTCTAAGTTGACTTTGTTGACTAATTTTGACCAATATTGACCCATAAGTCAAATCGGGTCAAGGCCTGTACTTGACCCAAACCGTGGACCCAAACCCGAATACCCAATCGTGCCAAGGCCCGTACTTAGCCCATATCGATCTACCATAGTCCATCGGGCCCAAACTTTAGTTGGCCAATTAGTATCCAAGCCCATTTGGAACAAAGCCCAATCCTTTGGCCCACTTATACCCAAACCAAACCAAATTGGGCCGAAGCCCAATCCATGGCCCAATCTAATTGGACCTAAGCCCAATAAGAGGCCCAAGTGGCCCAACCAAGTGGCCCATTAAGCCCATCTAGGCCCATTAAGCCCATTAGGCCCAATATGCCTAACCTAGTGGCCCTAACATTCATAACTTTCAGCTAGGAGTTCGGCCTGTATTAGCTTAGTCTAATTAGTAGTTAAATCATTTAGGAAGCTAGGAGTCTCTGAAGGATTCCTCTGTCCTAGTCTGTATCGCCAAGCTTTGCCAGGTGAGTCCACAAACCCCTTTTACTCTTTTACTATTTTATAAACTTTGGGGTGGAAAACATAAACACAACTGCTACTATTTTACTATGACTGTACAACATCGTTACCTTTTCAGTATCGCGTTGGCATGACAAACAATTATTATACCGGACTAAGGTTTGCCAGCAATCATTAACTAGTGGATCTAGACCATGGATATGCAGATAGTACTATTGGCTGACACTCATCCTCCCAACATTATTTGATCACTACTTGGTATATCCAAGACATCTTTCGGGAGTGTATATCCATAAAAGAACGATAACAACTGGAGTTGAAGAGTTGATTCTGGACTTAGGGGTTGGTATATTAACTCAATAGACTAGCTACCTGTTGGGGATAACAGTTCATGCGATGTCAAACATAACAATTTGTTCAACACTTTTCCATAAACATAACTAATAGTTGTAGATATTCTACAACTACACTACACATTTCATACTTACTACTCATATCGTATGAGTGTTGAACTTTATACTTTTCAGTCATAAACTATTTTCTCAATAAACATTTTGGGTAGCAAAACACTTTACTTTACTTTTACTATAACCCTGTGGATTCACTCAACATTATTGTTGACCCTTTTATTATTTATGTTTTTCCAGGTAATTAGGTGCAGTGGAACTGGAGGATATGAGCAGTGGGATTGTCGTGAGCCATGATTAAAACATTAAGTTTACGAACAATCATTTCATTTCAAAATAATTTCTATTTTAGGAAACCTACTATTTTTGGAAACTTTCTACTTTTGGAAAGTGAAACATCTTTTATTTTTCGTTATTGCGTGGTTGTTTGTTTACTTAATTTTTGCTATGTTGTCATGAAAGTTACACCCTCGTTCTTCCGCAAAACATTTTAAATGAAGTAAAACTCATTTTTGGCGGAGTGTGACAGAGTGGTATCAGAGCTTAAGTTATAGTGAATTAGCAAGCCTAGTCTATAACTACAAAAGATTTTTGGGAAAAACAAAAACTTTTACAAAACAAAAATAATCATGGCACGCTCAGTCTCATATCCTGAAGTTCCATTGTTCTTAGATTAGAATATTTGCCCTAGTTAGTTTTGCCTTAGTGTTATAGTTAGCATTCGTCAGAGAGCCCAAAATTTTCATAATCTAATAATTTTACGCGTCGTGATCAGTAGAATGTCGCCTGCTAGTGTCTTCGATATTTCGTCTGATTCCGATAGTGATCGTGGTGCTGCTGTCCCAGTAGTCCCAGTGCCTGTTGCTCCAGTGCCAGTAGTGGTACAACCTCCTGTTGTCCTATGGCATCGTCGCCCAAGAAGACGTCCTATTCCAATTATTCCTAATGGTCCTCCTACTCCAGCTCGTGGTCAGCATCCTATTGTCTATCGTCGACGTGAGGGTGGCATGATATGGTTATGTTCGCCTGCGAAACCAAAGCGTGATGTTTCTCCAAGAACTCCACGACGTCGAGAACCAGAGCCAGATGTGATATCAGAATCAGAGCCTGAAGAAGACTCTGAGCCAGAAGAAGAATCAGAACCAGAGGAAGAACCAGAAGAAGAGTCAGAGCCTATGGAAGACTCTAAGCCAGAGGAAGATGATTAGTTGTCTACATATTGTCTATATTTGTTTTCTATTACTATTATTAAGTTTTATGTTTAACTATTTTAGTATTTTCTTTATTTAGTATTGGTGTATGTGCCATACTTTTAAAACTATTATGTATTAGGAATGTGTTTAATAAAAGTGATATTTTTAGTAAATTCTATTGTTCCTATAAATTGTATTTTCTATATGTCTCTACTACTACTATATCTACGTCTATATATATCTACGTCTACTACTACTATTACGTCTATTGTATATCCATTCTTCGATTCTTATCATAAGTATATATTCCTTTTATAATCCTTCTATATAATTCTTTTCTTAATTCTTTGTTTAAATTGTATTATTTGCATCAGCAATTCATCAATGGCTCGAGGAGGAAACGCAGAGACTGTTGAACAAATGGTGGATCACCGACTTGCTGAAGTGATGGCTCAAATGAATGAAGCAAGAGGAAATGCCGCTGGTGCATCTAATGTGGGAAACAACGGGTATATCATTCGACTCCACAAAGAGGATTCATTCATTTTCATTTTATCTTAACTTAATTTTTCTTTTCTTTCTTGATTTATTTAAACTTCAGATCCCAATGCTAGTCGTCAAGGTCAGTCGTTTAAGACCTTTACGTCCTGTCATCCTCCGACATACTCTGGATCTGAAGGTGCCATTGCTTTCATCCACTGGATTGAGAAGGTGGAATCTATTTTCAGTATCATCCAATGTGCCCCTGAGAATATGGCGAAGTTTGCTGCTAGCACATTGTCCAAGGAAGCGTTGTCCTGGTGGAATTCCCAGGTGCAAGTCTTAGGTCGTGCAAATGGTGATGCTATGACTTGGGATACGTTCAAGAATCAGTTAACTCAAAAGTTTTGTCCAAGGAGAGAGCTACAAAAAGTTGAAATGGAACTATGGAATCTGTCCATGGTTGGATCTGATATTGTTACCTACACGACTAAGTTCCAAGAAGTCGCTCGTCTCGTTCCTCATATGGTTTCCCCTGAATTTAAGCGCATTGAGAGATATCTTCAAGGTCTTCATGATCTTATTCGTACTCATGTTATTGCTTCTGAACCGGCAACATTCGAAGATGTGTAAATCGTGCAACAAGGTTGACTGATGATGCAATGAGAAGTGGATCGTTCAAAGACAAGCTGGTGGTGTCTAGCAAATCCTTTGAGAATTCGAACAATGAGAATGGAAAGCGTTCCTACGACAATAAGCGTGATTACAAAGGGAACAAATACCAAAAGACTAAGAATTATGCTGCCTCTAATCAGAACAACAATCAGTCTAATTCAGATTCTAAGTCTTATGCTGGAAGCAAGCCCAAGTGCAACAAATGTAATTGGCATCATGAAGGTCAGTGTGAGAAGTGCTACAAGTGTGACCGCTGGGGTCACAATTTCAGAAAGTGTTCGTCCAACAATCCTCCTAAGAATCCTGTCTGCTACGAGTGTGGTGATCCTAACCACTATCGTAATCGTTGCCCTAAGCTTCAGAACAACAACAACAACCAGAATGGCAACCACAACCACAACAATGGAAACCGTAGCAACAACCGCAACAACAATCACAATGCCAACAACAACAATGATCGTCAGAATGGTCGTGGTCGTGCATTTGTTATGAATGCTCAGGAAACTCGTGAAAATTCTGATACCGTCACTAGTACGTTTATCGTCAACAATCATTTTGCTTCTATTTTATTTGATTCGGGAGCCGACTTGAGTTTCGTATCGACCGAATTTAAAAGTTTCTTAAATATGAATCCTGATCGTATGAAAGTTAATTATGAAATCGAGCTAGCGAATGGCAAAGTCGTTAGGTCTAGTGAAGTTTTTAAAGGTTGTAAGCTTGACTTAGATGATCATATTTTCGATATAGACCTTGTGCCTGTAGAGCTAGGTAGTTTTGATATCGTCATAGGGATGGATTGGTTATCTAAAAACCGTGCTGAAATAATATGTTACACCAAATAAATCCGAAGTCCTTATCCAAAACAGAAACTTTAGTAATTCAAGGTGAACAAAGAAACAAAAACATAAAAATCATAACTTCTATGAAAGCTCAAAAATATCTTCGTAAAGGATGCCAAGCCTTTCTTGCTCATGTCGTTGACACAAAGTCCAAAGATCGTAAGATTGAGGACATTCCTATCGTTCGTGAATTTCCTGGTGTATTTCCTAGTGAATTGTCTGCACTGCCGCCTCAGAGACAAGTCGAATTTCGTATTAATCTGATCCCAGGAGCCGCACCTATTGCACGTACTCCTTATCATCTTGCACCATCTGAAATGCAAGAACTTTCATCGCAATTGCAAGAACTTCTTGATCTTGGTTTCATTCGACCGAGTTTCTCGCCCTGGGGAGCTCCGGTCCTCTTCGTTAAAAATAAAGATGGTTCAATGAGAATGTGCATTGACTATCATGAATTAAATAAAGTAACTTTTAAAAATCGATATCCTCTTCCCCGTATTGATGATATATTCGATCAACTCCAAGGATCGAGTTTCTATTCCAAAATCGATCTTCGTTCAGGTTACCATCAGTTAAAAGTTCGAGATGAAGATGTGCCCAAAACTGCTTTTAGAACTCGCTATGGTCATTACGAATTTTTGGTAATGCCATTTGAACCAATGCACCTGCTGTGTTTATGGATCTCATGAACAGAGTGTGCAAGCAATATCTCGACAAATTCGTTATCGTCTTCATAGATGATATTCTTATCTATTCGCATTCGAGAGAAGAACATGAAGGGCACTTAAGAATCATTCTTGAGTTGTTGGATAAAGAGAAGTTGTATGCCAAGTTGTCCAAGTGTGAATTCTGGTTGCGTGAAGTCCAATTTCTGGGTCATATTATCAACGAGGAAGGTATTCACGTTGATCCTGCGAAGATAGAAGCCATAAAGAATTGGGAAGCTCCAAAGACCCCAACTGAAGTAAGACAATTCCTTGGTCTTGCTGGTTACTATAGAAGATTCATAGAAAATTTCTCGAAGATTGCAAAGGATTTGACGGTGTTAACACATAAGGATGAGAAATTTGTCTGGGGTGAAAAGCAAGAATCAGCCTTCCAATCTCTAAAATCTAAATTATGTTCTGCTCCTATTCTATCTCTTCCTGAAGGAACCGATAATTTCGTGGTGTACTGTGATGCTTCGCACCAAGGGCTAGGTTGTGTATTGATGCAACATGACAAAGTGATCGCATATGCCTCTCGACAACTGAAGAACCACGAGAAGAATTATACAACTCATGATCTTGAGTTGGGTGCCGTTATATTCGCGTTGAAGATTTGGAGACATTACCTCTACGGTACCAAGTGCACAATATTCACCGATCACAAGAGCTTGCAACATATCTTCAATCAGAAAGAGCTCAATATGAGACAACCCAACGTAGATGGATAGAGTTGAAGAATGACTACGAATGTGAGATCAAGTACCATCCTGGTAAAGCTAATGTGGTAGCTGATGCCTTAAGTCGGAAAGAGCAACCTAAACCTCGTCGTGTTTGAGCCCTTCCAATCTCTGTTCGTTCTAATCTATCTTCCCAAGTTCATGAATTCCAAACTGAAGCCTTGAAGGTAGAGAACATCAAAAGTGAAGCTTTGCGTGGTATGGAAAAGCAGTTAGAAGCAAAGGAAGGTGGAACCCTTTATTTCATGGATCGTTTATGGGTTCCTAATCATGGAAGTGTTCGCGACGTCATCTTGAATGAAGCTCATCGAACCAAATATTCTATTCATCCTGGTGCTGACAAGATGTATAAAGATGTCAAGGAGTTATATTGGTGGCCAAACATGAAGAAAGAGATCGCGATTTTTGTCAGCAAATGTCTAACTTGTGCTAAAGTGAAAGCAGAGAATCAGAAGCCTTCCGGTCTTCTACAACAGCCAGAGATCCCTGAATGGAAATGGGAAGAAATCTCTATGGACTTCATAACTAAGTTGCCTCGAACGTCTAGTGGTCATGACACAATTTGGGTAATTGTTGATCGATTGACCAAATCAGCTCATTTCATTCCTATTAAAGAAACTGACCAAATGGAGAAGTTAACAAGAATCTATTTGAAAGAAGTCGTATCTCGGCATGGTGTGCTAGTCGCGATCATCTCTGATCGTGATAGTCGCTTTACATCTCGTTTCTGACAATCATTGCAAAAATCGCTGGGTACTCGCCTCGATATGAGTACTGCTTATCATCTCCAAACCGATGGTCAGACTGAAAGAACAATCCAAACTTTAGAAGACATGCTGAGACCATGTGTTATTGATTTTGGTGGAAGTTGGGATACTCATCTCCCTTTAGCTGAGTTCTCCTATACTAATAGTTATCATACAACTATTAAGGCCGCACCGTTTGAAGCCCTCTATGGAAGAAAGTGTCGTTCGCCACTTTGTTGGATTGAAATTGGTGATCGTCAGATTACTGGTCCTAAGATTCTACAAGAAACGACTGACAAGATTTTTAAGATCAAAGATCGCATCAAGGCTGCAAGAGATCGACAAAAGAGTTATGCTGATAATCGTCGAAAGCCTTTAGAGTTCGCTGTTGGCGACCATGTATTGCTAAAAGTAGCACCTTGGAAAGGTGTTGTACGTTTTGGCAAGAAAGGAAAGCTCAGTCCTCATTATGTTGGACCATTTCACTGAGGACCCAATTGAGATATCTGACTGGAAAGAGCAAAAGCTACGAAGAAGCAAGATCAAAATCGTCAAGGTCAGATGGAACTCCAAAAGAGGTCCTGAATTCACGTGTGAACGCGAGGACCAAATGCGAAAGAAATATCCTCATCTTTTTCTCGTTGTCTCTCCTGTTCATTCTTCGTCTTAAATTTCGGGACGAAATTTCTACAACCAAGGGAGAATGTGACAACTCGATATTTCTGGTATGTAACTTCATTTCATTTCTAGAACTTCCTTATTTAGAAAGTTTCTATTTTTAGATATTTCTATTTCTGGCATCCTAATACACAACAAACATACATATTTTACACCATACATTAGTGTTTGACTATTTTAGTCAACACAACATTTTTATCTACTTATGGTGACACTCTTGAGCTTAAATCATTTCCAAAACAATAAGTTTCACGATAAAACAATAAACGTAAAAAACTTAAATTAAACGTTACTCGAATGGAACTAGTTTCTAAACTCGACACCAAGGTTGACCGACCACATAAGTGGTCGGCCTCCTCTTCCTTTCTTCGACCCAAACTCGGCCAAAGCACCCCTTGGGGTGTTGGCCAAATCTTTTCAAGTTTTATCCTTATCCATTGCCTTTAAACAAGTCTTAATACAACTCAAACTCTTCTAAAACCCTAGTTTCCCTTCCATATAAATACCTACCTTTAACCAACCATTAAATCTTATTTGTCATTTGTTGAATTCAGCCAAGCAACCCTCACAACTCCCTTCGTCCGATCGAATCAAGCAAAAGCAGAGCGTCTCCATTGATTCGTCCGATTCTCACCATCATTCCCCTTCTTGTTTGTCCTTGATCCGTTCAAGCCAAGGTAAAGCCCTAAACCTATGATCTTTTATTTCTAAACCCTTTTTTACCTGCTGATCCGAACCCGATACCATGGCCCTAGGCCATATGGTCTCAGTTAGCTAAGAAAGTCCGACCACATGCGTGTATGTGTGTGTATTGCTTGATTTGTTGCTAGATCCGTTGCTAGAACCCTAGATCTAGAACCCTAGACTCGAACCCTATCCAATCTAGACACACTAAACCGGACCTAGACTCGATCTACACCGAACTAGAACCAAACCCTTAGGGTTTCGGCCTAGTCGGCCAACCCTAACCGAATTACCATCAAAACCGAACCCTAGTTGACCTAGATTGACCATGGTTGACCTTGGTTGACTGAATTGTATCCTAGACTAAACCCTAGCCGAAATCTAGAGCTTCTAAGTTGACTTTGTTGACTAATTTTGAGCAATATTGACCCATAAGTCAAACCGGGTCAAGGCATGTACTTGACCCAATCCGTGGACCCAAACCCGAATACCCAATCGGGCCAAGGCCCGTACTTGGCCCATATCGATCTACCATAGTCCATCGGGCCCAAACTTTAGTTGGCCCATTAGTATCCAAGCCCATTTGGACAAAAGCCCAATCCTTTGGCCCACTTATACCCAAACCAAACCCAATTGGGCCCAAGCCCAATCCATGGCCCAATCTAATTGGACCTAAGCCCAATAAGAGGCCCAAGTGGCCCAATCTAGTGGCCCATTAAGCGCATCTTGGCCTATTAAGCCCATTAGGCCTAATCTAGGCCCAATAAGCCTAACCCAAGCCCATTTCAGTTCATTTCTTTTCGAAGCCCATTTCATCTCATTTCATTTCATTTCGGTCCATTAAGGCCCAATGATCCAAGTACATTCGATGTCACAAAACATAAAACATAACATTAATTGCATATCATTTAACTTATATTGTATCTAGCATCGCCTGTATTAGCTTAGTCTAATAGGTAGTTAAATCATTTAGGAAGCTAGGAGTCTCTGAAGGATTCCTCTGTCCTAGTTCTGTATCGCTAAGCTTTGCCAGGTGAGTCCACAGACCCCTTTTACTCTTTTACTGTTTTATAAACTTTGGGATGGAAAACATAAACACAACTGCTACTATTTTACTATGACTGTACAACATCGTTACCTTTTCATTATCGCGTTGGCATGACAAACAATTATTATACCGGACTAAGGTTTGCCAGCAATCAAACTAGTGGATCTAGACCATGGATATGCAGATAGTACTATTGGCTGACACTCATCCTCCCAACATTATTTGATCACTACTTGGTATATCCAAGACATCTTTTGGGAGTGTATATCCATAAAAGAACGATAACAACTGGAGTTGAAGAGTTGATTGTGGACTTAGGGGTTGGTATATTAACTCAATAGACTAGCTACCTGTTGGGGATAACAGTCATGCGATGTTAAACATAACAATTTGTTCAACACTTTCCCATAAACATAACTAGTAGTTGTAGATATTCTACAACTACACTACACATTTCATACTTACTACTCATATCGTATGAGTGTTGAACTTTATACTTTTCAGTCATAAACTATTTTCTCAATAAACATTTTGGGTAGCAAAACACTTTACTTTACTTTTACTATAACCATGTGGATTCACTCAACATTATTGTTGACCCTTTTATTATTTATGTTTTTCCAGGTAATTAGGTGCAGTGGAACTGGAGGATATGAGCAGTGGGATTGTCGTGAGCCATGATTAAAACATTAAGTTTATGAACAATCATTTCATTTCAAAACAATTTCTATTTTAGGAAACCTACTATTTTTGGAAACTTTCTACTTTTTGAAAGTGAAGCAACTTTTATTTTTCGTTATTGCGTGGTTGTTTGTTTTCTTAATTTTAGCTATGTTGTCATGAAAGTTACACCTATAACAGTTTAATATGAATACTTATAGGTTATTGGTCATAGCAAGTGGTTATAATGGTTTATGGGCTATACGTATGGGTTATGGACACCTATGACGATTTAGAAAGGATACTTATAGGTTATTGGTCATAGCTAATGGTTAAAATTGTTCACGGGCCATTCCTATGGGTAATGGACACCTATAATGGTTTAGAAGGGATACTTATAGCTTATTGGTCATAGGTAGTGGTTGTAATGGTTCGCGGGCCATTCTTATTGTTAATGGACACCTATGGTGGGTTAATATTGATACTTATAGGTTATTGGTTATATCAACTGGTTTTAACGGTTCACAAGCCATTCTTATGGGTTATGGACACCTATTACAGTTTAGATAGGATACTTACAGCTTATTGGTCATAGGTAGTGGTTATAACGGTTCAAGGGCCATTTTTATGGTTAATGGATACCTATTATTGTTTAATATGGATACTTATAGGTTATTGGTAATTGCTAGTAGTTAAAATGGTCCACGGGCCCTTCCTATGGGTAATGGACACCAATAAGGGTTTAGAAAGGATAGTTATAGCGTATTGGTCATAGATAATAGTTATAATGGTTCAAAGACAATTCTTATGGTTAATGGACATCCATGGTGGTTTAATATGGATACTTATAGTTTATTGGTCATAGCAAGTGGTTATAACGGTTTATGGGCCATTCTTATGGTTTATGGACATCTATGTAGTTTAGAAAGGATACTTATAGCTTATTGGTCATAGGTAGTGGTTATAATGGTTCACGGGCCATTTTTATTGTAAATGGACACCTATGACGGTTTAATATGGCTACTTATAGGTTATTGTCCACAGCTATTGGTTAAAATGGTTGACGGGCCATTCTTATGGTTGATGGACACCTATGACGGTTTAATATGGATACTTATAAGTTATTTGTCATAGCTAGTGGTTATAATGGCTCACGGGCCATTCGTATGGGTAATGGACACCTATAACGGTTTAGAAAGGATACTTACAGCTTATTGGGCATAGGTAGTGGTTAGAATGGTACACGCGCCATTCTTATGGTTAATGGACACCTAAGGTGGTTTAATATTGATACTTATTGGTTATTGATCATATCAAGTGGTTATAACGGTTCACGAGCCATTCGTATGGGTTATCGACACCTATGACAGTTTAGAAAGGATTTTTATCGTTTATAGGTTATATGTAGTGGTTAGAATGGTTCACGGGCCATTCTTATTGTTAATGGATACCTATTGTGGTTTAATATGGATACTTATTGTTTTTCGGTCATAGCAAGTGGTTATAATGGTTCACGTGCCATTCGTATGGGTTATTAACACCTATGAAAGTTTAGAAAGGATACTTATAGCTTATTGGTCATAGGTAGTGATTATAATGGTTCGAGGGCCATTCGTATGGGTAATGGACACCTATGACAGTTTATACTTATTGTTTATTGTTCTTAGCTAGTGGTTATAATGGCTCACTGTCCATTCGTATGGGTTATGGACACCTATAATGGTTTAATATGAATACCTATAGGTTATTGGTCATAAAAAGTGGTTATAATGGTTTATTGGCTATTCGTATGGGTTATGGACACCTATGACGATTTAGAAAGGATACTTATAGGTTATTGGTCATAGGTAGTGGTTATAATGGTTCACCGGCCATTCTTATGGTTAATGGACCCCTATGATGGTTTAATATGGATACATATAGGTTATTGGTCATAGCTAGTGGTTAAAATGGTTCACGGGCCATTCCTACGGGTAATGGACACATATAATGGTTTAGAAAGGATACTTATAGCCTATTGGTCATAGGTAGTGGTTATAATGGTTCACGAGCCATTCTTATGGTTAATGGATACCTATGCTAGTTTAATATGGATACTTATAGGTTGTTGGTCATAGCAAAATGGTTAACGGCCCATTCCTATGGGTAATGGACACCTATAAAGGTTTAGAAAGGATACTTATAGCTTATTGGGCATAGGTAGTGGTTATAATGGTTCACGGGCCATTCTTATGGTTAATGGACACCTATGGTGGTTTAATATATAGTTTTGAAAACATACTTATAGCTTATTGGTCATAGGTAGTGATTATAATGGTTCACGGGTCATTCATTTGGGTAATGGACACCTATGACGGTTTAATATGGATACTTATAGGTTATTATTCATAGCTAGTGGTTATAATTGTTCACGATAAATTCGTATGGGTTATGGACACCAGTAACGGTTTAATACGAATACTTATAGGTTATTGGTCATAGCAAGTGGTGATAATGGTTTATGGACTATTCGTATGGGTTATGGACACCTATGATGATTTAGAAAGGATACTTATAGCTTATTGGTAATAGGTAGTGGTTATAATGGTTCACATGCCATTCTTATTGTTAATGGACACCTATGATGCTTTATAATGGATACCTATAGGTTATTGTTCATAGCTAGTGGTTATAATGGTTCACAGGCCATTAGTATGGGTAATGGACACCTATAACGGTTTAGAAAGGATACTTATAGCTTATTGGTCATAGGTAGTATTTAAGATGGTTCACGAGCCTTTGGTATGGTTAATGGACACCTATGATGGTTTAATATTGATACTTATAGGTTATTTTTGCATAGCTAGTGGTTATAATTAATGGTGATTTTTGGTTTAAACAAGAACCAAAACGCATCGGAAAAATATAATCACCATAAACGGATCTAATATTAAATCATACAATCAAACTAAAGAAGTAATCAAAGAGAATGGTATAAGAATTCATACCCTAGTTGCTTTTGATCAATAAGAATCGGATGGAGGATGGTGACGAACGAAACCAAGTATTCCAAAGGGGAATACCTCTAAAGATAATCCACACAACACTTGTGCTTGAACACCAAGGGTTGCTAGTCCAAACCTTCAAGCAAATGGTAGAGAGAAAATGGTGATGGTGCCGTCGGCCAAAGAGAGGCAGAGAGGAAGATTATCTTGCCCTAATCCCCTTTAATGACTTCCCATAACCATTATGTATATTTACACTCTAGTCCCTAGCTTTTGTTCCTTCTAGTTTGCTCACAATAAAATTTCAATATTAACATTTAATACTAAACTTATTATATACAAGCATGTTGCTTATATTAATATATAATGTAATTACCCTAATTACACTACATATCTTATGGTGTTAAGTGTTTAAGTGTGTGACCCTTTAGGCTCACCATATAACTATATGTTATACGCATGAAGCATATTCCAACAATAATACTTCACGATCCATTCGTATGGGTAATGGACACCTATAACGGTTTAGAAAGGATACTTATAGCTTATTAGTCATAGGTAGAGGTTAAAATGGTTCACCGGCCATTTTTATGTTTAATGGATACCTATTATGGTTTAATATGGATACTTATAGGTTATTCGTCATTGCTAGTGGTTAAAATGGTTCACGAGTCATTCCTATGGTTAATGGACACCTATAACGATTTAGAAATGATACTTATAACTTATTGGTCATAGGTAGTGGTTATAATGGTTCATGGGCCATTCTTATGGTTAATGGACTCCTATGATGGTTTAATATGGATACTTATAGTTTATTGGTCATAGCAAGTGGTTATAACGGTTTATGGGCTATTCGTATGGGTTATGGACACCTATGATAGTTTAGAAAGGATACTTATAGCTTATTGGTCATAGGTAGTGATTATAATGGTTCACGGGTCATACGTATGGGTAATGGACACTATGACTATTAAATATGGATACTTATAGGTTATTGGTCATAGGTAGTGGTTATAATGGTTCACAAGCTATTCTTATGGTTAATGGACATCTATGATGGTTTAATATGGATGCTTATAGGTTATTGATCATAGCTAGTGGTTATAATAGTTCACGTGCCATTCGTATGGGTAATGGACACCTATAACTGTTTAGAAAGGATACTTATAGCTTATTGGTCAAAGGTAGTGATTATAATGGTTCACGGGCCATTTGTATGGTTAATGGGCACCTATGATGGTTTAATATTTATATTTATAGGTTATTTTTCATAGCTAGTGGCTATAATGATTCACGTGCCATTGTTATGGTTAATGGACACCTATGGTAGTTTAATATGGATACTTATAGGTTATTGGTCATAATAAATGGTTATTGTTAAGGCAAATGGTACTATGGTCGTGACATTGATTATACTAGGCTGATATTCAATGAGCCATCTACTCTGGTTAGGGCTCAAATCAGATAATTCAATGTACCATTCTGCAGATTTTTATCTCATCTTCCAAAGTTCAATGCATGCACATGTTTATGATGAATTCAACAGTCCAAGAGCTGATCTTCCTCACCTAAATGAGAAGATATATTTTTACATACCTAGGGAAGGAGAACCTGTACTGAGTCACTCTATGTGGGCCATTGTACAGGCATAATTAAATGATGAAGAAGATGATGATGATGATGATTCTGATACTGAATCAGATGATGATAATTATGATGATGGTGGTGATGGTGGTAATGCAGATCAAGATGCTGAGATGCTGGATACTCAACCAGATCCAGAATAAGAACAACCACTCAGTCCACACCATGAACAGGACCCTGATGATCCTCATACTGCATCAGACACTAATACTGAGTCGATCGAGGTACAACCTCTTGTTCTAAGAAGAAGAAGAAGAGGAAGTTTGACTCCAGTAATGATGGGGGCTTTATCATCTGAAGAAGATATGCAGCATACTTACATCCCTTCATTAACTGCCTCGAGCAGAATGTAGTTGTTGCCACTACTGACCTTCCAGGTCCAGAACCAGACCTGATTGCTCAACCAATTGAGGAACCTCATGCTCCTCTTGATGTAGAGATCCTGCTCAGGACATAAGAGAAGAAGGTCCTGAGGGTGCTGGTGGTTCCAATCGACACACAAATGATCCAGCACCGACCTCTGCAGATGTTCGAAGGGAATCTGACAAAGTCTCAGGTTTGAATTTCTATAATACTCTAAAACTCATATATATATATATATATATATATATATATATATATATATATATATATATATATATATATATATATATGGGAAAAGTGAGTGTGTGGCTGTCACATACCTAAGCTTAGGTGTGGAACCACCTAAAACTACATAATTTAGGTTAACGAAACTTATAACTCACTACATAAAATCATTAGTATATCAAATCCCATCTAAATCTCATCAATTGTCTTAAATACTAATTATGTTTTTGTTGAATTGGTGATTCAAGTTTCATATTCTTGAAATGGTGTTTATATTGAACACATGTCATATTCTTCAAATGATGTTGAGTTGGTGTTTTTATATTATCTAAGTGTTCTAATATGGTGGGAAAGTAACAAGATATCGTAAAAATAACCGTTTTGAATATTTTTTTAACAAAAACTATGTAGTTATAGGTGGTTCCACACCTAATCTTAGGTACATGACAGCCACACACTATATATATATATATATATATATATATATATATATATATATATATATATATATATATATATTTCCCAAATAGAGACCAAGTATTGGCAAGTACCAACTCAATACTGACCAAAGTCTCAAACGAACTTTCAAATACATATCCTTTTATGGCCAACATAGTTAGCCCACTACTGCTATGCAACATTCATACAATGAGCACCAAAATGATCACTGGCAGTCTACAGCTGCCTCAATGTTTAAAGAGACAATGGTGGTTGATGTCACACTGACACCCACTGGTGCTGCTTGAATCATGTCCAACTTATTTTTGAGTAGGATCACATGATTTAAGAAGTGATCACAAACCCTTAAACTACATAAGCCAAACATTTTCCATGGGGTTTTAGCCATATATCTGTTATCACTCTGATACCGAGTGATAAACATTGAAAATAAAGAGAAGCACATCCCAGGCTTCAATTTCCCAAACCCAAAACTTTTCAGAAATTGTGACCGATCCTACACTGAGCTACTTCAATTCACACTCACTTTTACCTCAAAAACGTCTTACACATGCTTTGCACAAGTCCACAATATTTCATCATAAACCAGATGAAATACAGACTTCAAAATTATGTTTAAATGATTATAGAGTTAAACAAAAACACAATTCTATTTGATAAACCTTTCTTTCTAACCAGTTTTATGTTTTTGTTTCTTTAGCACCATCTGTGCAGGGTATTCAAGCATCTCAGGGTCAAGATGAACCGGTGGCCCTGTAGACAATCATGCAGCACATCCTGGCCATGCAGAACACACAGAACAACATACTGGCCAGGATGGACACCATGAGTAGTGAGATTGACTCACTAAAACAGTCGGTCGCACTACTCCAACAACAACATAAGCCTCCATCAACTCCACAGTCTCAACATGGTGGAAACAATGAAGAAGATGAAGGAGGAAATGATACTGAGCCAAGGAAATCACCCTCCAATGCTGATCCTGAGGGTTATACTGATGCTGCCACCGAGCCTATGCCCTCCCCTACACATGATGATCCACAAGGGGACATAGGTGGTGATACTGAACCTCTTCCTTCCCCATCCAATGATAACAATAAGGGGGGGGGGGGGAAGAGACAAAGAGAAGAGGAGGTTGGTCAACCAGAGCCATCTGCTCAGGGGGTGAAAAGAAGAAAACTCAATCAAGATCAAACTCCACAGCAACAACAACAACATCAGCAAAGCTCTCAGGCTGAACCACTTCGGTTCCAATATGAGAGAAGAAGACAGAGAGGAAGGTCAGTCCTGCAACAACTCGAAGAACCATCTGAGCCAACTGCTCAGGGGGAGATTAATACTGACCAACCTCAACAGGTTGACACTGAGCCACCTGCTCAGGAAGTGAACAACCTGCAGATTGTGGTATACAGGCCATTCATCTGGCCTATTGCTGATGATGAAGATGAAGAACCCAATCCAGTGCCGTCTCAGAATTTCCTAAACTTTGCACTGGATGTGGCTGATAAAGAAAGCTCTTCATCATCATCCTCCGATGATGAAGAGCCTCCAAAACAACCAATCTCTCCTCATGCTGAAGTGGCTTCTAGAGCTCCTAGAAGGCAAATAACTAGAAGACTGACAAGAATGGTCATGTCCTCTGAATCAAGTGAGGAATCTGATCTAGCTCCTTTAGTCACCAGACAAAGGAGATCAGTTCATGATACTAAGGAGGAGACTGCTCAAGAGATTGAGGATGAGATTGAGGATCAAAAGTTCTTCCCTATTAAGGAAGAAGATCCTGACACTGATACTGAGACTGATGCTCCATGGAAATCTCACATAGTAAGAAGAAAATGAGATGATCTCTTACAACAGTATTGGAACATAGTTGCTCAAATAACAAGGTATATGGAGAATAGAATGGGTATGCTGAGAAACATGACATTTCTAAGTGTGAAGGATATATGCTGGCTAAACATTCATGTCAACAAAATCAGAGTCAAAATTGTTGACAGGTCCATAGTTGCAGTCTGCATTGGACCAGTCAGTCCTCCCATGAAGATCATTCTTCATGATATCCAAAACATGGGACTCCAAGACTGGGTGAAGATTTCTAGATTGATAAAGGAGTTACCATCAAGATCCTCTGAAGCCCAAGTAATGTTAGATGAAATCTGGGCCGTTGCTGCAGTATGCTTTGAGAAAGGCATATTATATCAAGCAGACTACAGGGCACTCAGTGTGATGACTGAGGCTTACAAGAACAACTAACCTGAATGTCTTAACACTTTCAGGTTTTTCAACTCATACCCTATACCTCCTAACCTTATTTTCCAGGATCAAAAGAGCACCATATATCCAACCTCTGGATATATGTACACTAACCCAGAGGATAGGGAATGCTTTATCACTGAAGCAGACCTGTCAAAAGCTCCTATCAGTCATCTTGTGGCATTGAAGTGGATGATAACCAAGAAGGAGGACTCTTGGTTCAGAAACAAAACTGTTGTTGTTCTCAACAATAGGCAGGATGAACTAAAGAAAAGAGAAGAGTTCATCCACATCAAGAAAGAGGTCTTCTATGAGTTTGAATCCATCAACAGAAGATGAAGAAGAAGACTCTGCTGCCTATGTATTTTTTTTTTGTTTTGATTAATTCTCTTTTTAATTGTCTTGTTATCATTAGATAGGGGCAGATTGTTAAGGCAAAAACCCTAACCCCATTAGAATCTTAAGATAACAAGACAAACTAGACTAGCTTAGATTAGTTTGTAGAATATTTAGCTAAGTCTTGGTGTGATACTGAGTGGCCAATACTGCCACTCAGTATCAGTACTCAATATTGGAAATCCAATACTGAGTAGAAGGACTGAGTTACATTTTCGTATGTAACTGACTAAGATCAAATCCCTTGATCTTAGTCATTTTCCTTGTCCAGTCCTTCGGTTACTCCTTTGCTCATTATGTAAGATCTCTATATCATTATAAATAGAGATCACTTTACAAAGGAGTACTTACCAATTCACGTATTCACTTTCATATATTTGTAATTGATTAGTGGACTTGTTATTCCACCACAAGCCACACTTAGTGGATTTATACATTGACTATATTCTTGTGTTATCACTTTAATATCTCATAAAGTATAATAATCAATCAATTAATTTATAAGACCAGGATGTTGTGACCTAACAACTGGTATCAGAGCAGGCTAAATATACTCTTATTTAGTCGATCTATTACCCTGGCAGCCATTCCTTATCCCAACCTTCAAAAACAAGAATGTCTTCTATTATTGCACTAGTCATGTCTGGAAAGGGAGTGCCAATCTTTGACAGCAAAGATTTCCATCAATGGAAACTAAAAGCTCAATGGTATCTCGAATCTATTCACCATGAGATGCCCACAGTACTAAATGATGGTACCATCATACCACAAACTGTGGAACCCGTTGCAGCCACTGATGATGCTCCTGAGAGCACAAGAACAGTTCCTAAACTGAAGCATACATGGACTGATACTGACCTGAAGGGTTTTTTTGTACTCGATCGACCCATAGGATCGACCGGCTAGCATGCTTGGTTCGAACCTTGCTGACCAAGAACATGAACTTGTTCTTGACCGGTTAAACCAACTAGCTGATTTAATCCCTAAAACCGGAAGTGGGATTAAACCTAATCCTTAAACCCTAAAGGATTGGGATGTTGGAAATCTAACTTGAACAAGAAAAGAAACCTTGTACGAAAAACTCGAACACACACACATACTTGTGTGTGTTCGTCGACTACTACCAAGAACCCTAGGGTTCTTGGTTCGACTTCGAACAAGAGGGAGAGGAGGAAGAGTGTTCCATGAAACATTCCTTAGTTAGTGCTTAAGATAGATCCACTAATCATGAACACGACAAACGATCCTCTAGATGATCACTTGCAACGAACTTGGATCTTCAAGACTTGAAGAACACGGAGAACGAACGAAGAACACGAAGAACACAAGCTTGTGTTCTTGGTGTTTCGGCCGATCGAAGGGAGTAGGGGAGGGAGGGAATTCGTAGGGTGATCAAGCCGTTTTAGGGTTACCCTTAGCCTCTTATTTATATACAAATAAGTTACGCTTAGAACCCTTCTAGTTTAATTAATATTAGAACTTTAATTAAACTTACTTTTAACGCTTCCATCCCTTATAGTTTAACTAGTTTATCATTGTTGCGCTTAACTATCAAATGTGTAGTATTAATACACTAATAATTCGGTACTCATATACACGAACTATATATACTTGTATTTATACTTTTAATAGTTAATTATATAATAATCTTTATATATAATTCACACAATAATATTATCCAATTACAATATGATTTAATAGCTTAAAATCATATCATGGATGATCTATAGTTAACACATTGTATATTTACTCAACTAGTAAATGTACAAATACTTATATTAATTAGTTAGTTAAACTAATCTAGTAATAAGTTAAACTTAACTTAATACTTGACTAAGATGAACCAAAGCACATTAGTCATTGTATCCTAAACCAAATACCTCAGGCTTAAGGACAATCCTAGTGAACAATACTTTTGAACTTTTCAACCACGAAGTATTGTCACGGTGGTCAATCCAATATTCGTTGAGCCTCCAACAGAATATCACCGATACTTGGTTTACACAAAGCTTGTAGCTATCTTCGAAGAACTTCGAATCTACCACAAAATATCGCGATGACGTTAACGTCCCATCGAGGTTCCCATCAAGATGAGTAGTAACGGATTTTGTATCTTTCTGAATAAAGAAACTTTTATTCATGGATATTGTAAAACATACAAAGTCTGAATAGAAATGATACTAACTCATGTATTATTCCTTACTGGATATAGATACTGAATTATCTGGATCATTACTTATTCCTTTTGTTCGTTTTGATTACCTAATGATCTTTACAACCTTAATTGTAACTTTATCACTAAACCAATCATTTCTATTAACTAAAGACACAAGACGAGTATTTAGGAATATTGTTTCTTTTGTCTTTGCTAGATATTGTTCATGCAACATTTAGAACATTTTCTAGTGTTGCCTTTTATGTAATTTGGCAAACATAGGAGGATTGGAAATTAACTCCTTAGTTTCTTGAATTCATAAAATTCTCCTTGTAACTAAAGCCTCTTTTAGTTACTTGATTTGTAGATATTCTTACTAGTTAAAGAAATTTCCTTCAATGACACTGAAGTGTTAATAACCTATTAGATATGCAATAATTAATCACAAGACTTGTGATCACGCTATTAGGTTTGCAATAATCTAATTAATGATCATTTATCATTTCTCTTAACTCTTTGGCTTACGACTTGGTAAAACCTTGTTGTTAATGTCTTACTAACTTACTAAATCCATTAATGTCTTTAATGAATTATGTTAGTCTTAGCTCCCACTATCTTTTATGGAACTTAAGCATCACTTAAACTACTACTTTCGACCTAGTCAATAACTTGTAGTTTAATGTTTCAAGAATTCTATCAATAGTTAAGATCATCCTTTGGATTTGTGAATATCCAACATTCCTGTTAAGGGAATTATGACCTTTATTGATTACTGTATCTAACAAGTATAAGACACTTGAAATGATACTTCCAATTCTTAAATATATTAGTATTCTTTTAAGAACTTTATTTAATGCCAAAGTCATTTCCTTGGATTTCTCAAATATCCATTATTCCTATAAGGGAATTATGACTTGATTAAATATTGTATTTATTACAAGTATAAAAGACTTGCAATAATATCTCATAATTCTTAAACACCTTAATATAGTTTGTCTCTTTTAAGAGTTCATTTAATGTCTAAGTCATTTTACTTGGATTATACGAATATCCAATTATTCCTATTAGGGGATTATGACTTCATTAAATCGTTTACTACAAGTATAAAAGACTTGTAATAACACTCTTAAAGTCAATCTTGATTATATCCAATATAATCATATTATATTAATACTAATACTTCAAAACATACTATCATAAGTAATGACTATTACTTAAGATGTTTTAACTAAGTTCAATAACCTTTGAACCTTATGCTTCCATAAAACTCTTAAATACTTTTATTAGAAAAACATTTATAATTACTAGTATCTAAGTACCTTGAGCTATCAAGACATTATTCATTCATACAACAATCAAACAAGTATATAACATGAAATATAAGTAAATCAAAACCTTGACTTACAATCTAGTCATAAATCTTGACTAGTGTAACTATCACACATGCACACAATATAATTCAACCATGGATTCAAAATTTATTAAAACCATAGAAAGCTTGTTTTAATATAAAATAAAATTATCCAAACAATAAAGTAAAATTGTTTTTAACTGAATCCACAAAATACTGAACAATAAAAACTTGTTGCTCGTGGGACCATCTCATGCCGGTCGTCATCACTTTCCATCTCCTCCTGCAATAAACAATTGCAAAAGTTAGATTACTCGTAACGTACTTTACAAGTATCTTAAAGTGATTAAGAAGTGTGGTTGTGTTACCTGAGGAACTTGCGTTTCCTCCACTACCACTTGCACCCTTTGGACAATTCCTTTTCCAATGCCCAGCCTCACCACACTTGAAGCACCGATTCTCAGTCCTCGCAGTGTTAGGCTTAACCTTCTTGACCTTTTGTTTGACACCTTTACCATTTGGCACTCCATGGTTAGGATAGGTTTTACCCTTTCCTTTACCACCATGCCCTTTTCTCTTCTTCCCACCGCCACCGCCATTACCGATCATAAGAACATCCTTAGATTTGGTCCCCAAACTCAACTCAGCTGTCTTGAGCATGGAATGTAGCTCAGCAATGGATTTCTTCATATTATGCATGTTGTAGTTGACCACAAAAGACTTGTAGTCATCAGACAACGAGTTGAGTATAGTATCTATTGTCATTTGCAATGGTATGGGGTGACCAAGTCTAGCGAGGTGATCCATGTGCCCTTTCATTTTCATGACGTGGGCACTCACCGGCGTTCCTTTGACCATCTTGCAAGAGTTGAAGGCTCGATTGATGGCGAACCTCTTAGTGCGAGCTTGCTCTTGAAATGAATCCCTAAGTTGCTGGATCATCTCAAATGCAGGCACATCCATAAGTCCCGCTTGTAACTCAGGACTCATAGTGGCGAGCATTAGACAGCTCACATCAAGCGCATCACTGACATGCTTATCATAAGCTTGCCTCGTTTCAGCTCTAGCATTAACAGCAGGGACATTTGGCACTGCTCTCTCCAAGACATACCACTTTCTCTCATGCCTGAGCACAATACGAAGATTGTGCTCCCGGTTGAGAAAATTTGACCCGGTCAACTTGTCTTTTTCGAGGATTGAGCCAAGTGAGAGATTGTTGGTGCTTGTCTTCGCGATTATGTTTGTTGCTGCCATCTACAAATCAAACTCAGTTTAATTAGTAATCATCAATAAACATTCTCTAAAATATATTATAAACCCATAATTAATATTTTAGGCCTAGGATCCATATATCACATTCTCGCCGCAAGGTTTGGGCACTTCCCGACGAGACATGCTATTTATGGTAGGTAACATCCTTACCGATCGTATCAAGACTTGACACGATTCCTAGGGGTCGTAGAATCTTTAGACTTATAACTTATTATAACCTTGTACAATCTAATTGTACATTTCTAAGTTAGTAGTAAAGTCTAGTATATGTTTATTCTACTCAAGTACTTTTTGAGATGGGACTCCCGATTATCACCAAAGTAGATCAGACCATCTAAGACAGTGCGATGCTCTGCGCCGGGACTCCCGATTATCACAGAACCTTACGCACCCTGACACTCGCAATGATTTGAATCCATAT